>JAQQAF010000006.1:14127500-15327500 GCA_029747655.1 Ensete ventricosum
ATTTGTGAGGTATCTTACCGAGGTACTCCCAATCTTATTAAGATCATCATCCAAACCATCATTCCCATCATCTGTAACAGCATAAGATTATTATGAGACAGGAAGTTGTAACTAGTAACTACTTTATTCTAGTAGCGACAAAGACAAGAGTTGTCCATAGAGGTTGCAGAAACATCTATCATATATATATTTAACCATAAATTCTGATAAAAAATAACATATATAAATGAAATATTGCATACCCGTACCCTCATCATCACTTCCAAGATCTCCCAGAAGGAACACATCCAAATCTTCTACGGTTGATGAGGTAGTAGTCTTTTGCGGTTTTGTTTCTTTTGCTTTTGCAGCAGTAGCTGAGACAGCAGTTGGATTTTCTCTGATTATATCAACTTGACTTTCCTCTGCTTTCGTCTTCAAGTCTTCCATATATTGTTTCTCGTAGCTGATTCATTGTAAAGACAGCTAGAGTCAGTCTCGACTGCCTACTTCCTTTGCCCCACTGAGAGCTCGAGTTATGACAAACAAGCATACATCTTACAGAAAAAACACATTGAAGTGTATATAAAATTCTTGTAAATATAGCATGCATATTCCAGTCCCAAGACTTAGCATGAACAGTTGATTCATTGCTAAGTATAACAGTGAACTGGAGGGAATGAAGGCCAATCATAACGTTATGATTTTCTGCATTTAAAGGAGAGATACAACCATCTAGTAAAAGCAATCTGAAATCTGAGAAGGAAAAGAAAGAGCATGACACACTGCTTAATCAAACTACCATCCAAGACTTGTCAGTAAGCATCATACAATGAATTCTTACCATAAATGATTTTCTTTCAAAAGTAAGTTGATCCAGAAGTCAATCCTTGATTAGGAAACAAACATATTTCCAATATAATTATGTATAATCTGCATCTGTTAACATCCTTAATGGACAAGTAATTTCATCCTTTTTTGTTTGATAACGAAGTCCACTTGGGATATGCAGGATTTTAAATGTTAGAAAATCTTTTATTATGGAACTTTTTACTAGTCCAAAAATGCTACAAAACTGACTGTCAGTTTATATCCTTTATCAACATAATAATTCTAAAATTTGGATGGCATCAACAGGCTACAGAAGAAAAGATACTTACGGAGCCACATAACTGTTTATGAGAGTAAAATATATCTGCCAGAATTTCCTCTCCTTCATATAGCGTGGACATAGCTCATATCTGAATTTTGATATTTCCTGAAATATTAGATGTGAGTTATCCAGTCATATCTTATGTTTAACAAAAAAAAAAAAAGGATGGCATTGCTGACATTTCATCGACAAGATTAGCATACACAAAGAGTAAGTTAACTATGATCAAGTAACATAAGTTAACGTCGTCTTCACATTGCAGTACTGAAAGATTGTGAATTAATTAACAGAGTTGGTTCTTTCAAAACTTCATAAGATGTAAAATGAGAGATTCAATACAAGCCAAACTATTGAAAAAATTAAATTGACACAAGAAATAAGTTTAACAGAATGAAACACCTTCACTGTCGACAGAACAAGAGTAGCATGCTTTGCTTGCCATTCATTAAGATCCTGCCTCACATTTGACACTGTGGGAACGTCTGACATCTCTGGTTCATCTACCAAGATAACACAAAGTAGTAAGATTAACCTTGAAAGTTAGAATTAAAAGATACTGCAGATCTTCTGAGGAACAAATTAGCAATAAGACCCTATATAGGCTATTACAGAAAAATAAGCAACAAAATAATCCAGAATACGCATTACACAGAGGCACAAACAAATCATTAGAACAACTTCAGATGCCACATAAATTCCTGAAACATTTCGTTATAACAGCGTAACAACAAATACTTGAGCTATCAATTGCATTCAGAGCCCATAATATTATCAAATCGATCATGTCAAGTCCGTCGCTTTCAATTAAAGTTTCAACCAAGAAGATAGATAAGCGTGAAATGCCAACACAGATGATAAAATTGACTATAATAAGGAGCGAAGAAAGGATCTAGCGCACACCTTGCATGGGGAAATCCCTGAAAGTGCTGAGCTGGATCCCCTTCACGAACTCTCTCAACTCCTCGGTGACCCCAAACCTCTCGAGATCCGACCCGGGGTCGGGAGCAACAGCCGCACTGGATCCCTGCCCCAAGGTGGAAGGGATCGGGATGGGAATGTCGATGGCGAGAGTCTTGATCTGGTCAGCGGCGCGGAGGGCCTCGGAACGGATCAAGTCGGCCTTCTTGGACGCCTCGGCGGCGATCTCCTTCGACTTCTTGGTCGTCTCGGAGACGAACTCCTGAGAGATCCTGGCAGCACCCCTGGTGAGATCCTGCGACCGCTTCGCCGCCTCCTCGGCTAAGCCCTTCGCTCTCTGCCACAGATCCATGCCCGATCCGGCGATCCCCACCACTCCCCGAGACCCGGAAGAAGACGCGACCAACGTCACATACATCCCTCTCAAACCAACTTATTTACGCAATATATTCGTATTCCAGAACTTTAAACTTACATATACGCACTTATATTTTATCTAAATCAATAAATGCCCTCGTTCTAAGATGTATGCTATCTAATCTGCTATTTCTATATTTACAAGGATATATTTGTAAATAAATAAGGACAAAAACGTGATCTCAAAATTTACTGTTTTAGACGCTTAAATAATTCTTATTTTATTAGAGGGAGAAGGGCGGATCTAATACTTAATGGGCGGATCCGATGTCTATCAACCAATAGCCCATATGATATGATATTGACATGTCAATCACATCAGATCCGTTATATATATATATATATATATATATATATATATATATAATCTAGTAAGGTTGATCTATTGTATGTGCCACACAATGGAGTCAGGCAATACTTACTAAAAATCTTATGAAGGAAAAGAAAAACACTAATAAAGTAGTCCAAATTGGCACTAAACTATCAGATAAAACACTAATAAATGCATAGCAAAAAAGGATAGATTGTTTTCATGTAATTTTATTCCATAAGATGCAAAATTGATAAGGATGTCAAACAATGCAAGCTATGGAAAACAAAATCTGTAATCAAAATTTGAGTTCCTGCTCAATTTTTTTTCTGAACAAAACATTGTCTATAATCACCACTGAAGCCAAAACTGGAGGAATTTACATGGCAATGATCTCTGTCTGACTGCTGAGCAGCTTTATCTTTATGGTTTCTTGTGATTCTAGAGATCACAAACATCTAGGAAGCCTTCATACATGCTCAAACTATAGGCTAAGATCTTGATATAATATTTAGAGAACACAACTGAGTCTGTGGCAAATAGAGCTGTATCAACTTCAAAATAACTAAACACTGGGCATTAAAGATCTATGACAGATACTGATATAATATTTACAGAGAAATGTGTTCTCTTTTTCAGAATGAAAACATTTAAAGAGGATTGTTAAAGCAATTCCATGAAGAAAGAGTTCATTTCTGAGCTTTGAGCAGCTCACAGGTACTCACAATTACATGAGGGAAGTCCCTCCACCTCATTCAGGGAGACCAAAAAGAAAGAGTTCATTTCTGAGCTTTGAGCAGCTCACAGGTACTCACTTGAGAGAGAAAACTATACAGGAAAAGAAAGTAAAGTCATCTCCTTCTCATATTACTTTAGTTTCCACTAACATCTTTTCCTAAGCCTTCTCACAACTGAAAGATACAGAACTCTTCCAAAGATCTGCAATGCCTCCAACATCCTCAAAAGTCCTCACAGGTAACAAAGCTCATAGAGATCATAAAAGAAGAATTAGAACAAGAAGACTTTTAAGTAAATACCTCAAAGTCCTACCTTCTTTTTATCCTCCTCACCAAAAGATCAAAACTTCTGAAGATATCAGCTACAAGAGAACCTCAAAAGACACCAAATCACCATATATAAATATCTAAACCGATCGGATATACTGCACAAACACTGCATAAGATCATAAAAGTTGAACTAAATTTTCAATTATGAGATTACTTAAGCAAAATATCCCATAAATTATAGAAACTGTTCTTTCACTCTATATCTCGTTCTGCGAATGCCACTTGAGATAAATCTGCTGCCTACTTCAGAAGCCACTGATTTAAGTTAATTTAATCTTATAAATCACATCAAATGAATCACTGATCCAATACGCATAAACCCAAGTTGAGAATAGTAGATCTATATAATCTTATAAACCAAGACAAATACAAGTTGATGAGGGCTGCATAACATTTACAGGGGGGAAAAATGATGGCATGCCAAGTTGCATATACCGAAGAACTGTATCATTGTTTGTGCTTCTTTCCATGATATTTCTTCAAGCCCTTGCCTTAGCCTTGCATAGATTTCAGATAATGTTAGCCCTGGTTATAATAATTCTTCTTCCTCAAACAAAATCATATCTACACATCAATGGAAAAAGAGGCACAGATGGAAAACACAAGAGAGGCAATTGTTGGGGATGGATGATACAATGAGCAAGCAAATAATCTTTCTCCAGGATATGAACTTGATTTGTCCTGGAATTAGTTGACCCATATGAAGAACCTCAACCACAAGCTTGGCTAAACCGTTCTTGAATCATATCACTGTGCCTTATGTGCTATTATGCCCTGCTCTCATTTCTGTGGATCAGTAGCTGTGCTGCTCAAACAGTGATTTATATCACTGTGACTTGATGTCTTATCTTTACACTTCTTCCCTCTCTTGATACTAATGCATTGTAATCAAGATATTTCTGGTCTGATGAAATGATCAAGCTAAGATAGATCATTTCAGCAGTGAAATACTTGGGAAACAATATTTTAGAAGAAAGAATCAACCAATGCTTAATTAGGCAAGCTATTAGCCATATCTTCCAGCATAAAGCCACATACTGGATTTCATGAACATCCTTAATTTAGTGCTGGAAAATATCTATTTTTCTGGTTGATGTCTACATCCATAGTGATGTGGTCAATCAAATAATTCTTGGCGTATCAGTTTATGAAATATTTTAATATGAAGGATATCATTGTATATATTTGTAGAACAACTTATGATTCAAGTTTCTATACCATTTTATAATGTGCTGTTGGCCACCTTCTTCACACAAATTTTAGGTGGAAGAGAATATTTGATGATAAATAAAGTATAATACAATACTGTGCAAAAGAATATATATATATATAGACACACACACATATGCTAATATATTATGGTCAACATATCTGAGCCTGAATGAATCATAAAAGAACTGTCCTTTTATACCCCATAGCTGTTCCTGATCAAGATGAGGCCTCAAATTGGAAAAGGTCCAAAAGAGTTGCTTAATCAGCTTTTAAGACTCATTCTGCAAAGTCAAATCAAGTTTTGACCTTCCAAGTTGTGCTATGTCTCCTCCACTTGCATTATTATTTTGGGAGCATTCATCATTCTGCACAATCAGAGATGTTGAGCTCTAGCAATTCAAGCTTCTCTCTATTCTATTTAACATTAAATTAAAATATGCAAAAAAAAAAAATTAGAGCCTTTCTGCAAAGTCAAATCAAGTTTTGACCTTCCAAGTTGTGCTATGTCTCCTCCACTTGCATTATTATTTTGGGAGCATTCATCATTCTGCACCATCAGAGATGTTGAGCTGTAGCAATTCAAGCTTCTCTCTATTCTATTTAACATTAAATTAAAATATGCAAAAAAAGAAATTAGAGCCTTTCTGCAAAGTCAAATCAAGTTTTGACCTTCTAAGTTGTGTTATATCTCCTCCACTTGCATTATTATTTTGGGAGCATTCATCATTCTGCACAATCAGAGATGTTGAGCTCTAGCAATTCAAGCCTCTCTATTCTATTTAACATTAAATTAAAATATGCAAAAAAAATTGGAGCCATTAGTATTAATTTATCGACTCCTACCCTATCATAATATTCATGCAACAAATAAGTGAGCACTTATGTAATTTATAATAAGATATTATCAGTCAAAAATTATGGAGACCCTCGATCTAATCTTGATTTTGAATCTTAATGCACATCGATAAGTATCATGTAGTATAAATCTTAACAAAGATAGTCGATAACTAAAGAATACCTCCAATTTTAGGAATAAGTTCTTCTTTCAATTATATTCGGTTTAAAGAATATTTTTTATTGACGTGATAGTCAATTAATTTACTATCATTTTTTTAAAAATAATATTCCGAAGAAGATATAAAAATTTATTAGTGTTGAGATTTTTTTCTTTATTTGCATAATAAAAAAATTTGAGGATAGCATCAGATAAGCAGAATAAAATTAGAATACGATTCATTTTAGTGTTTGAAGCTTATTTTAGCATTTGCGATAGAGAAATCTGATAAGGTATTATCCCAATTGGTGTTCTTTTGAGGCTGTACAAAGCGGCGCCTTGTAGCAACCAAAATGGAAGTCGTCGAGTTCATGAAGCGTTCGATCTCGAAGTCCTCTTCAGATCACGCCTCATGTTCAAACGAGTGGAGGAGGGTCCGCCGATGACGCGCCCGAACAGTTCGAGACGAAAGCCTTCGAGTCTGGTGCATGTTTGTCGTTGCCGCTGTTGACAACTTTCTTTCGTTTTCGCAGATTAATTCGTTTCTCTCGGTTCCAATCATGCGATCCGTCTCCTTTACGAAAGGTGATTTGATTTGTCTTTAGATTTTTGTCAACACTAAGTTGGAGTTTGACCAGTTGGTGGCAGTCCGATTGGGAAACTTCCTTGATCTATCCAGCTGTGTTCGAGTAATTATTTAGAACGGTTGCTTATGGGATTAGCCGGGAGAAAAAAGGAGCAATTTTTGCTCGTGATGGTCGCGAAGGATTATTTTTATGGAAACTGGGAGTCAACAGGGCGACGCGGCCCAATTGGATTAGGTGAGGTAAAAAAGGGGTTTTATAGATGGAAAGGGAAAATTTTGGTTTTTGATCAACAGGGATTAACTTATTCGGATTCGGAAGTCAACAGGAAGAACGCGGAGAGGGGGGGGAGGAGAGCAAAGAGGAGGAGGAGACTTCTTCCCTCTCTCTCTCTCTCTCTCTCTCTCTCTCTCTCTCTCTCTCGTCTTCTTTAATGCTTCCCAATTGAGAAGCTAGGGTTCGCTGTGGCCGGACAAAATTCGGGTGAAAGGCTAGGTTTTGATTCCCATCTCGATCACATCTCCCACCTCCGCTAGGAGACACACTGTTCTTCCGCTTCTTTGCTCGTCTGATTTGGTTCGGTTTCTGATCCCCACTGGAGAACTTTCTCTGGATTTCCATCTCGCTTGATGCTGCTCTTTGTTATAGATTTTGATTTCACTTTGGATTAATCCTTTAGGAGGCTTTTGTTGTGTTTTCTCGGATCGGATGGCGCAGTTAGAACAAAGGTCGTCATAACGTTTGCTTTCTATACTTTGATCTACCTTTCCATTTCATGATCCTCTTTGCTTTTCGTTGACTTCGGTACTTCATTCATTCCCAAGATTCCATCAAACCATAAACTGTTCGTGAAAATCGCATCTTTGTAGTCCCACATCCAGATATTCTATCGCATCTTTTCAGAACAAATCAAGATATCTTAAAGTCGTTTGTGGTACTTTCAACTCTTTCTCAGAGTTTCCGGCAGTACCTTAGTTTGGAGTAGCTGAATAGTTGTTTGAAATGAGGCTCTTGGTGCATGTGATTGAAGCCCGGAACCTCCCTGCAATGGATCTCAATGGCCTGAGTGATCCGTATGTAAAGTTACAACTAGGAAAGCACCGAGCTAAAACAAAGGTGGTCAAGAAGAATCTGAACCCTGTGTGGGATGAAGAGTTCAGCTTTAGAGTTGGAGACCTCAATGAGGAGCTCACGGTATGTGTTTTGGATGAAGACAGATACTTCATTGATGATTTTCTGGGACAGGTGAAGGTGCCACTATCAAAAGTCTTGGATGCAGAGAACTTGACGCTCGGAACAACCTGGTATCAGCTGCAGCCCAAGGCCAAGAAGTTGAAGAGCAAAGATTGTGGTAATATACCACCTTTTCATTCATGCATTTTGGAAATTGAGAATCTGGTAAAATTGTTCGGCATGTTGTTGAGTTTGAGATGCAAGTTATGTCTATAATATACAGCCACAACCACATACCTATCATTGATCTCAAGGATGACCTTATATAAAATTTTTCCCATCTCAAACAGATATCCAAGCTTATTGGCTTTTGACCTTTGTGAATTAGGTTTCTGTGTGTGTTCTGAACTTTTAATTAGAAATATTCTTTCTTCTCAAGCAAAATTTTTCCGTTGGTTTAGGTTGTAATCTTGATTCACGATTCTTTTGAGTGACCCAGTTGTAAGTCACGCAGTTGTAAGTTACCATCTTAGATTCTTTCTACCCAATGTATTCCATCTTCTCATTTGATGACCATGACAACCTACCTATATCTGGAGCTACCTAACTGGATAGAAAACCTTGTAAACCAATTTTGAGGATTTTACAGCAGAGGCATTTGGATGAAAGGGAATTTTTTGGATGACGGGGATTTTTTCCTTCTACCTGAATGCTAATGCTGGATGATCAAGTCAGTAAGTGATCAGTGTAAATCAGGTTGTTTTTCCTAGTTAATTGTACAATCGTTGCAAGCTTATATTATTTGCATGCAAGTGGACTTAGACATGGTTCAATACATATTTAAGATTATCCAAATATGTATGAGGATGTAGAATTAAAAGCTGTGCTATATCAATAAATACTCTATTGCATTTTCTCCAGTAAACAAACCCTCTTACCATATTGTGGCATTAATGCTTACTTTGGGATGGCATTCATTTCTTTTTTTTCTTTGCTGATTGGAAGTATGATCAGAAAACTAATTTTATTATAAAATTCTATCTTTTTTGTACTCATATACCAGTTCAGATTCAAGTGTGTCTTTGTGGCTTCATCCTGCAGGAGAAATTCGTCTAACCATATCTTTGTACCAGAAGAATTCTGAAGAAGCATCTGCTGGTACACGATTCATTTCTGATGATCTTGCATCAAACTCGGATAGATCAGGCGAGTTAACGAAGGGAAGGCATTCATTATCTTCCAATGGTGATACAGAATCAGCTGCAGCACCAGGGTTTAATGAAATGGATTTTCTTAAGGAAGAGAAACCAAACACGGGAACCTTTGTGGATCGTCTGTTTCAGTTATTTGGTGGAAAAAATGTAGAACCTACATGTTCTTCCTCTGGGGATGTTGATAATTCAGAAGAATTGCAAGATGTACCAGCAGATGAAGATTGCGAAGAGAAAATGGTTGAAGCATGCACCAATCTCCCATTTGATGAATTATTGAAAACTATGGAATCAAAGGTTCAAAGTGAAATGCCTGCAAATTTGCCAGGAGGAGTACTTCTTGACCAATCTTACTCTGTTGCTCCAGGTGATCTAAATTCCTTTCTTTTTTCACCGAGTTCAAATTTCTGGCAATCACTGGCTGAGGTTCAAGGAACCACTGGTTTTCAAGCTGAACCTTGGAGACTTGAAAACGGTGGGGAGAGCTTGAAAAGAGTTGTTACATACACAAAAGCTGCAACTAAATTAGTAAAGGCTGTGACAGCTACAGAGGAGCAGACTTATTTAAAGGTCGATGGAAAAAATTTTGCTGTTTTAGCAAGTGTGAGCACACCTGATGTTCCTTTTGGCAGCACATTCAGGACAGAGCTTCTATTCTGCATAATGCCAGGGCCTGAATTGTCTTCCGAAGAACAATCGTCTCGTCTGGTAATATCCTGGCGCACAAATTTTCTACAGAGCACTATGATGAAGGGAATGATTGAAAGTGGAGCAAGGCAAGGTTTAAAGGACAGCTATATTCAGTTTGCTGAGTTGCTATCCCAGAGGATAAAACCGGTTGATTTAAAAGAAACTGCATCTAGCAAGGAGCAGATCCTAGCTTCTGTGCAAGCTGAGCAGGAGTCAGACTGGAAACTGGCATGTCGATTCTTTGGAAATTTCACTGTTATATCTTCTGTCTTTGCAGTCTTATATGTTCTTTTCCACCTCTTGCTTGCAAATCCTAGCACAATTCAAGGGCTTGAGTTCCGTGGCTTAGATCTCCCAGATTCAATTGGTGAGATTGTCGTTTGTGGCGTTCTTGTTCTGCAAGGAGAACGTGTTCTAAATAGGGTTGGACGTTTCCTACAGGCAAGGAAGCAAAGAGGTAATAATTCTTTTATTGGCATTTGATTGTTTTTTTGTGGAACTATCCTGTTTCAATGCTTGATTCTTGGTAATAATGGTCATGGTTTCCCACATTATTTTGGTTCTGAGAGCAGCCCTCAACTTCCATAAATTCATTTGATATATGAATGCTTATTATCCAAAAGTTATTGCAGTGAAATATAAGATTCTTCCTTCTTTTTATACAGTAATCCCTTTATATTTAGCTCAGAAATAACAAAATCAACATTTCAGGGTAGCACAGTGTTGTAATTCTAATAATTTCTTTTTGATTATATATATATATATATATATATATATATATATATATATATATATGCCACAGAAACTTTCCAGATCATGTTCTCTAACATATTATCGATCAGAGATGTACATTATACAAAGATTTGCAACATTATTCTGTTTTTGTACACGTGTGTAATTGTATCACGTGCTACAATGATCTAAGCTTTAATGGGTTAACTTTTTAGGAGCTCTGACACCATCTGATACCATTGTTGATGCATGAATAGTGTCTATTTTATTGTTCATCGTGATAATTGTGTGGATTAAAGCCCTCACTTGCACTGTCACCTTTATGAACTTCATCTTCTCACAATTTAACACAAGTCTTCTTCTTTTGACTATAGCCATTGTTTCTCAGGCAAAAAATATGATGATCACTTGCATCTCTTTGCTTTCTGAACTCATCTCATCTAAATTCTGACCTGTTTTGCCATTAACTGGTATTATCTTATGTTCTAGGCAGTAACTTATTGTTATTGATGCAGGCAGTGATCATGGGATTAAAGCACAAGGGGATGGTTGGCTACTAACTGTTGCTTTGATTGAGGGTAGTAATTTAGCAGCTGTGGATTCAACTGGATATTCTGATCCTTATGTTGTTTTTACATGCAATGGTAAAACAAAAACAAGTTCGATCAAGTTCCAAACACTGGATCCTCAGTGGAACGGTAATCATTCAAATAACTTGATGTCTGATTTTGTTATTCACAATTTCACATGACTAGTTCTTCAATATGAACAACTGCAACATTTCATCTTGTGTTGTGACATCAAATCAGAAGCGCACAGGTAAAATTGAATACATGTCAGACTACCAGTTTACACACATATCAATTTGCAACTAAAATTTTCATTAAAAAATGAATCAGCTAAATCTGCCTTTAGTATATTTATGCTCTTATACCAGTATTCTTTTTCTGTTGCCTCAAGATAAAGGGAAAATTGAAATTGAGTTGAAAAGTATCCATCTGAATCCATATCCTTGTACAATCCTGGTGTGATATGGTTACATAAAATTGTCATCCTCATATGTCCATATTCTTAGATTCTGCTATCCTGGATATGGATACTGATACAGGTTCAGTTTCCATGTATCCAGAATTTCTCAGTCATTGCTTGTTGCTGTCATGTCCTTGGCATTGCAGTCTTGCAATCTGTTTCTGAGTAATAATGACTATCCAATCATATGAGGCAAGTTTCAAGGATCAAATTACAATTTGTCAAAATTTTGGGAAGCTTTAGCCTCGATATGCATCCTTTTATCAATCTGTCTGAAGATTCTGGTTCAGTCAAAGAACTAGTAGATGGTCCATTTAGAGTATTGTGCATAGATTGAAATGATAGAGAACACTAATGATGGGATGATCAACATACATACTCTAATAAACTTCTTTGCTTTTGATCTTCATTAGAATGTTTGTTGTACTAATTATCTGTCAGTTCTGCAGAAATCTTTGAATTTGATGCCATGGATGATCCCCCATCTATGATGAATGTGGATGTTTATGATTTTGATGGACCTTTTGATGAAGCTACATCCCTTGGTCATGCTGAAGTGAATTTTCTAAAATCTAATTTATCCGACCTAGCAGATGTTTGGATTCCTCTTCAGGGTAAGTTAGCTCAGCCATGCCAGTCTAAGTTGCATCTGAGAGTTTTCTTAAACAATACAAGAGGCAATGAGGTTGTCACAGAGTATATATCAAAAATGGAGAAAGAAGTTGGGAAAAAGGTAAAATTTGATTCTGTATTAGATAACGCTTCATTGATTTAAGCTTCAAGTTTATTATGCTTATCTGAACTGCTCATTTCAACTTGTAGATAACATTGAGGTCTCTACAGACAAATTCTGCTTTCCAGAAGCTGTTTGGTCTGCCACCTGAAGAATTTCTCATCAATGATTTTACTTGTCACTTGAAGCGCAAAATGCCTATGCAGGTGTTTCTTTAATTTATGGTTGCTCAGCCACTGCTTATATTTATACTTAGCTTTGCACTAAAGCTCTTGTTTAACTTCAAGTGTAATCTTCATTTTCTTCTTTTATATGCTTTGGAAATGACACTAGTATTTTGAATGATACAACATTGTGGATTTTTACTAATTAGTGCAGTCTTAGTCATAGAAACAGTCTTGGGTTCACTATATTATATTGAAATATTTGGACTTCATTCTTCTTGGACAGACGCTACATTATATTGAAACATTTGGACTTCATTCTTCTTGAACAGACAACAAAAGCAAATAACATTGAAAATATTTGCTTTTTTGAGATATTTTAGTTTTTGTCTAAAAGTCTTGTTTCATTTTCTTCTCAGGGTCGCCTTTTTCTCTCCCCCAGAATAATAGGTTTCTATGCAAACCTTTTTGGACACAAAACAAAGTTTTTTTTTCTCTGGGAAGATATTGATGATATACAAGTAATTCCTCCATCATTGGCAACGATGGGGGGTCCATCTCTTCTGATTTTTCTCCGGAGAGGCAGAGGCATGGATGCAAAGCATGGAGCTAAGGCGGTTGATCCAGATGGCAGACTGAGGTTTCAATTCCAGTCATTTGTGTCTTTTAATGTAGCCAACAGGTAATTTTGGTCAAAGATTATGTTATATAGCATTTTATGGATAAAAGCTTGTCTAAGATAATAAATAGTCATAGTAAGAAAATCATTTTTCTTACTTTTCTCTAACTTTGTGTTAATCAACCGTCGGTTTCTCAATTTAGATCTTTTTCATGCATTCATCTATTGAGATTCAATATGTCTTCCACTTAGTCTTCTGATTTATTGGTTTGGCTACTCCTTGATGTTTAAAAGTCACATTTTCCTTTAGTAATGCTTAAGAGTTAAATGAAAAATTAGGAATCTAGATTGTAGGTTCACGTTCTACATCATCTCATAATTATGAATTGAAAATGCCACTGAAATGCGCAACAGGACAATCATGGCACTGTGGAAAGCAAGAGCCTTGAGCCCTGAACAAAAGGTGCAGATAGCCGAAGAAGAATCAGGAGCAAGAACTTTGCAGGGTGAAGAGAGTGGATCTTTCTTAGTCTTAGAGGATGCTAACATGTCAGAGGTCTTCTCCTCTGCTATTGATGTTGATGTAAGTTGTTTTCCTGTCATCTACACATTTTTATTTTCGAGATTCAAGAATATTCAAAATGACCTTTAACATGCTATCAGATCAACACACTGATGGAGTTATTTGACGGAAGTTCACGGGAACGAAGAGTAATGGAAAAGGTTGGTTGTGTTGACTACTCCGTCACACCATGGGAAGCGGTTAAAGCAGATGTGTACCAAAGGCAAATTTATTTTAAATTTGACAAGAATTTATCCCGTTATGGGGGGGAAGTGACTAGCACCCAGCAAAAATCTCCTTTACCCAATAAAAATGGATGGCTTGTTGAAGAAGTGATGGCCCTCCAAGGTGTGCTGCTTGGGGACTATTTCAATGTATGAATACTTTTCAGAAACTAAAATATTTCAAATCTTGACATATCTGAGAATGTGCTCTACGCTAGTGCTTTCTCTCAACATTTTTGTGATCACCTGGTTCTTCTGTGGCCTGCAGCTTCACTTGAGATACCAAATAGATGATCTGTCCCCGAAGTTGAAGGCATGCAATGTGCACGTATCACTGGGGATTGACTGGCTGAAGAGCACCAAACATCAGAAGAGGATCACGAAGAGCGTTATATCGAATTCGTCACTTCGACTAAAGGAGATGTTCAGTCAACTTGGGGATGAACTGACACAACTAAAATAAACCACAACGGTATGCTAGTACTCGTAGTGTACATTCCCTAGGCTTGCTTAGCATGAAACTTAGTATAGCTCTCCAGTTGCACTGATCTGCTGCATGAAAGGAAGGTCGGTCAGAGATGCACATAGCATGCGAGAAATGGTAAATGCATTGAGATTAGCATCGAGCCTTTCTTACTCTGGCAGTTGTCAGGAACCCAAAAACGGAGGTAGTTTGCCAAGACTGCAAAAAGGCATTGAGGTCATGATTGGTAATCATCTATTGTTAACTAGCTTCTGCATTCACTAACTTAAGCTAACTAGATCATAGAGGAAATGTGATATGCCATAAATTTAGTCAGTGGTGTAGTCGACACACTAAAGAATCAGTTCATTGGCATTGTTTGGACTTTGTACTATAATTTTTAGGTTTTCTTTCAGTTGACAAACAGAGAGGTCTGTAACATGGGATACCTATTACAAGTTGGCATCCATGGCAACTAGGTCGACGAAATTGCAGTGGAACCCAAATCTAAAGTTCATCCTATGGTGTTAGTATTTGTGAAGTATATAGAGAACTACCTTCACCGTTAAAAAATTATATTGTTCAGTTACATATTTGAGAATTCTAATTGTTTGTTATCAACATCACAAGAAATTGATTCTTGGAAGTACTTCTGTGCATTTTTCAATATGTTCTTAATAAAACAGCCTGCAATATTTTAGACAGTGATTTGCTCTTTATGAATTATGTGGGGATGTGATTTATCTCAATTTTTGGACATCTCACCTTGATGCCTGCATCCAACACAAGTAAGGTCAAACTAATTATGAGGAATATGGACTCCTTCACGATTAGATTCGTTTCTAGCTTTCTTGTGTTATTGTTCCTGCAATGCTAAATGATTTTAATGAATGAGAAGCAATGTCGTAAATGACTCAAGGGTTTGTATAGATTAAATGCATGCAATTACACACCTTCTCTCATGATTGTATGTCACTCTCTGCTCTCATGATTATTCATGTTACTTACCTGAATACAACAGAAACCACATGCAAACTAGTAGTGATTCTTTTGTAAATGAGCAATGAACTCCTATAAATACAAGGAGTTGACAGAGTTTCTTTGTCAACTCCCTGCCATTTCTTTTACAAGTCTAAATATCTTACCTCCCCTGGTTGTAAGCTCCAGGAACTTTGATATGAACATTTCAAGTGTGAATTGGAGACATGATCTGATAGTTGACTTCAGGTTTGAGTGCAAGATATGCTGTTGAATGGATAACAACAGCCATATTGTGGGTGGAATACTGAAAACTGAGAGTTCTCTTGCATCATGTAGAGTGAGTGTGTTCAGACTTGAGAAATATTTGTAGTCATAATGTCTGTTTGAAGAAATCCTTTTGAGGACAGAATAGTCTTTGATTAGGACTCCTTTTAATTGCTATTTTCTGATCTTATTTTGGTTAATTGTACTTGAAATTGATTGTTATTAAAGAGAGTTAAGCAAATGATTAGCTACTATTGTGCTACTTATCTTGTTTAATAATTCCTTGGAAACATTCTCTGTTGCATGCTTGATAACAACCATGTTTGCTCACCTCACTTCTAACAAGTTGGATTTGCATAGTGGTTTCAGATTGATTGTTCTGCAAAGGATATGAACTAATTGTTACCATTATCAAAGTCCCGATAGAAATACCAAAGAAATGGTTCAATGATCGGAAGAGTTGACCTCTCGTTAGACTACCGTTGGGATCACAAAAAAAAATTAAACTTTAGAGTCATGTTTTCTGTTAGTTGGTTAGTTTAGTTTGAGTTGGTTAGGAGTTTATTTAAAATATATTATTTAATTAAGAGTTCAAATCTAGAGAAACTGTAGTCTAGATAGACTTTCGATAGAACTCTATAAATACAGATATAATTATTTTTTTTTTTATCGGTCAATGAAATATTATCTTAGTCATTTAGTTGATCCCGGTAAGAGATGGAGGAGGTCGATACCCTCGAAGTGATAATTGTTTATTTTTTATTTTAAATGATATAATCTTTCTTGCTGCAGAAAAAAAAAAAAAAAAAAAGGGTTGATGCCAACAGCCATGTCATATCTGTCGTCGTTGTTTGCCGACCACCTCTTCAGCGATCCCAGCTACTAACGTTGTTCCTCGGCCAACGAACCACCCCCTCGTCAATCCCAATCGCCACCGTTGTTCCCCGGCTAGCGGACTACCCTCTTCTCCCCTCCCTCGACGATATCTTCTTCCTACCTCAAAGCAATGCATCTGTCGCCTGCATCCGTGCTGCTAGCGTCCCACCGTCAGCACTGCTCCCTCCTTTGTAGCACCAGCCCCCGTAGCCGCATTCAACCTTGGTCGCTTCCCGCGTCAACACTGTTGCCTTCCAGCCCCCGCAGCCTCATGATCCCTCGGCGCTCTCACCCCACGCGGTGACAGAAATAGGGCAACAACCTCTACATCTTCTGTCGCAGTCGTCGATCGGTGTTGTTTCCTCCCCTCCTCGCTATCAGCGTCGACAACAACTGCCGATCGCACTAGTGCTGCCCCTCCTTTGCCATTGTCGTCGCCCTCTGCCTACGGAGAAGACTGCAGCTCATCGGCCTTGAGGACAAAGCTTATTTGAAGGAGGGATGAATTGTTATGAGCCTAAAAAATTTTAAAAATTTTTGAGTTATGTTTTCTGTTAGTTGGTTAGTTCAGTTTGAATTAGTTATGAGTTTATTTAAAATTTATTATTTTATTAAAAATCTAAATCTAGAGAAACTCTAGGTGAAAGAGTTTAAGTCTAAAGAAACTCTTGATGGAACTCTAGAAACATGGGTATAACTATTTTTTTTTTATCAATCAATAAAATATTATTTTAGTTATTTAGCAAACCCTAGGAGACCGATCCCCTGATCATTTATCCTATCTTTTCGAACCCTAAGGCTCCTATCAACTACACATGTCCTATCAACTACACAGGTATATTAGTTGTATTTATAATATAGCACAAGTAAAGATAGGTAAAGTCGAAGGTGTCAGTTAGCCTACCTAGTAAAGATTTTGACAGCATACCATAAGCTTCTCTGCTCGATTCTTATTTTCGTCACCTACCTTTTATTATATAAAAATAAAAAGGTAAGGGTTAGAGGTTCTTGCCTAGGAGAGCTATTGTTGACCATGGTGGTGGCGACAGTAGCCTTCCTTGTGGAGGTTGTGGTGGAGGCAGTGATAGTGGTGATGGTTACGGTGGCGGCAGCAGTGGTGGGGGAAGTGATGGTTGGGTTGCTGATGCAGTATGTACTCTGTGGGGTTTGAGCATAAGAACTCCGATTGCCTTGGGGAGCTATAATCCAAGTGGTGCTCCTCACTGCTGAGCTACCAATACTGTATCCTATGACATTTGACTATGGGCTGCTTATATTGTCTATGTTTCTCTTCTTATCTTTCTTTCTTCTTTTTATGAGAGAAACAGAGAGGAGAAAGAAAGAGAAAAGAGGAAGGAGAAAGAGAAAGAAAGGAAATTAATAATACACAGATAGGCTTATGTAACTCATTTTTAGTGGGGAGAATTAGATGAAATAAGCTAAAGGCAAAAGAAAAAAAACTAAGGACTTGGGTGTGTAAACTAATAAGAAGGAAGAATTAGTTTGAGAGTCACTTAGTAGGATCCAATTCCTCACAGATATAGTCTGAGCAGTCTAATTAATGTATAATCCATGTCGATATGAGGTCGGATGAGAGTTAATATACACGTTCTTACCTTTCCAATCAGAGAGATAGGTTTGATGATTTAAGAGGGTGTACAGCTGATGACTGAAAAGGATCAATGACTCCCTTCCTTGAGTTGTTGAAATGAATGCTCTTTTCTACTGTTCTTTGTCTCTGGGCACAACCCAATTGTAGATGCACTTCCCAATTTTTTTATTTTACAGTAACTATAATGATTAGCATTATCGATCCATACCGATCAATTATCGATATGATACATACCGAATTGTATCGAATTATATTGAGTATATCAACACATGATATATTAGGATATATCGATGTATCGCCTATGCCGATCCTCTATCGGATCGGTATATATTGTCCGTGTCGAAATCTTTTTTTTTTTTCTTGTAAGAGAGAATCATCAAGGACCTGAGGTAAAAAAGTCTGACTGCATGATCCTTTAATCTATCATCACAGAATAAGAAAGTTTGCTTAGTGTAACATTGTTGATCTGTGGATAACTTACAACTTAAACTTGCACAAAGGGACCTCTTACTTTGCTGCAGAAACCCCCTGGAAATTTGTTGGAAGGGTTTTCCTCTAAAATTGCGAGCAATTTTCTTCATATTTTTTCCTCTCTCTTAAAGAAGTGTGTCTCATTTTGATGCCAAGGAACAATGGACAATAAGCAAAAATGCTCTTCAAGTCTGATTACAGATGTGTAATTTGACAGAAGTGTACATCTGTTACCTTGGTAGAGCTTGCAAATTGGAGTTCACTTTGAGAGACTTCAAACTGCTGCCAACCTACTGTTAACAAACTTGGAGAAAATTTACATGAGTTCAATGACAGCACACACACAGGAAAACACAATCTGGAGTGAATGTAAATGCAGTTGGCTTTTCTTTGAACTACATGTCAAACTCTACAAAAGATACAATATATGCTTTACATTCATGTGCTCAAAGGAATAACCACAAACCCACTTCCTGAGTCACATTCTTTGGCACAACACTCGATACAAACACGAGAACCATCTCGCTAAGTCACACATTATTTTTTATGGTCCTGCTGAGGATGAAAGCAGAAACTGTTTGCATTCTATAGCTGGAAGGAACAAGATCGAAAGCAAAATTTTCTTCTCAGGTATGCATACCAACATCTATTTTTCCTATAGTGTTATTTACAGCTGGGGTCTTAGAGGTACACCGTTCATCGTCATCTGATGGTAGATCGGACCTCCATTCGGCATGGGCAGCCTCGACTCTGGCATTGGCTCCTCAATGGGCTCTCCTTTGGGTATCATAAGTCCTTCAACAGGCAGGCCATGTCCTATATAGGAGTGAACTGAAGGGGGAACTGACATCTTCGTTGGCGCTAGAGGACCAAAGCCAGCCATTGCGAGGTTCATTAGGCCCGGTTGACCCATTGCAAAAGAGAAGCTGGTTGGTGGTCTAAGCTGCTCCATTCCAGGGATGCCAAATGTGCCAAGAGGTGCATGGCCTTCAAACCTCACCAAGCCACCTTGGGTCGATTCCGCTCTTGGAGGCAGGCCGTGAGGTTGAGGTGCTGCATTTAATGTGGTATTGGAAGGAGAAGAGCTAGGGTGACCACTATTTCTTGCAGCAGGGACATCATGGTTGTGTTTGCCCTCATACGTTGTGATGACTGACTTCAGATCATGTGCTGCCCTTTCCACATGTTTTCGAACATTACAACCTGGATGTGTGCACTTATAATAGCTTCTGCACACACATAAGAAAAATAATCATTCAGGGGAAGTTTCAAAATTCTCTTTCAAGAAATGGCCAAATATGCAGAAGTGGATCTAGCAAGGATAAAGTTTGAAATTTGTGTAGTTTCCACAATCAGTTTTGCACTACCATTCTGCAAAATCATTGTGATACAGCTCAAAATCACACCTTGGATTTGGATTTCCTTTGACCACCTTCTGTCCATATTTGCGCCAACGATACCCATCGTCAAGGATATCAACCTCACTGGTCGTCTGAACCACAACCCTTGGTTCACGAACTGCCCTAGAAGCTGCATTCATCTCAATAGCACTGGTGTCTAGCTTCCTGAAATAAAACATATCCAAGTCAACATATATTAAAAGAGGAAAGTATGCGGTTAAATACAGCTCAATTGAGAAATTTTGCTCAAGTTAGCAACAAAAAGTTAATTTTAAAAAAGAAAAATGCTTACGGTCTTTTCGATTCGGTCTCATCTCCCTCACCATCACAGCCCAGTGATGCACTGCCATGGGTGACCCGGTCATCCTCATCCTCACCACTGGACATTGTGGATGAAACATCTATAGCATCTGAGCATAAACGAGGACCATCTGGTCTCTGTTGCATGGCAGTTGAGGGGTCACAGCATTCAGCAGTGACATGGGCAGATGACGCAGCCTCCAGGTTGTCACCCTGCCAATCATGTCCTTCATTCCCCATGTTTGTACCCACCCACATGGACTTGCTATCAGTAGCCATTTGTGATCCAGGTTGATCTGAACCATCAATTTCTGCATCATTAAATGGGTTGGAGGATAAAACACCAGATCGGCGATTTGGAGGAGGCTTGGGATGATTGTGTTCACCCTTGTAGATAATCTCTGTGAAGTAACCCTCTTGAGATCGCTCCACCTTTTTCTTTACCTGGCAGTTTAGATGAGTGCATTTGTAATAACTTCTTGGGTATTCACTGCCCTTGACCTGTTTCTGTCCATACTTCCTCCAATTGTAACCATCCTCTGCTGGAGCACCAACAGCCACAGATGATAGCTCTCCTCTAAGGTCTCTGTCTCCATCCTGTTGATCATCAAGGGGCAGAGAACGGTCGCTACTCATGAAGGAATCAGGTATAGCATCTTTACTCTCCTGAAGGTTGAATTCTTGTTGGTTTAGGAAATGCGTAGTGCCAGTTTCTGTAGTTCCTGTTTCTTTAAGGTTGCCCGATTGAATGGATACTCTCATACTTGATAATGTTTGTGGCTGACCAAAGTCTGGAGCAACCTATGGTTCATAAATTATCAGTCAAGATCTGTTGGGAACAAAAATCTTTGTAGACTTTGGTTAGCATGGATATCATGCAATTTTTCACAGTAATGTTAGTCCTGCTGATGATCTACTCAATTTTATAGCCTACACATGCACAAGCATCAAAAGCAGTATATAGCGAAGGAAAGACCAGAAGCGAACATAGTTACTAAGGGGCATTGCGAATAACACTTAATCGGAGTTTCTTAGAACTTGCTAGCACCGACATTCCATCAATTTAAATGAAGATTTGATCAGATAGTATGTCCAGATATATTAAGATGAATATTTCATATGTTAACCTGCCATACAAATCTCAAGCAAAAGAAATGAGATTGGCCAATTTACTAGCATTACAGAACAAAATAAAAGGGAGAGACAAATGCATGAAAGTCCTAAGAAGACAAAAAACAACATGACAAAAAAAATGCAACAGGAAGAATCATAATATATAAAAGGTCTGCAGTTTTCCCACACAAGGATGAATGAACTTACATCCTATAACAAAATTTTTGATGAGAACAAATGGCATTCATGTCCACCTGAAGTGAAAGCTTACCTTTAACCTGATATTTCAGTGCAAAATCAAGGCAAGGAGAAAACTTAAAGGTTAACATTTTATATAAAGCCTATGTATAAATTGATATTCCTCAACTAAATTTAAGCAAGTAAAGATGTTGCCTGAAGATTATCTTCTCGAGTTGTACTCCTCTTGTTTGTCTACATAGAATGACAAAACAAAGATAATATTTTGTCCTAATTTCTCCAAAATTTTAATATGCTTTTCATCAACCTTTTGTGATTATTTCACTAGCCACTAACATATTTCCCTAGTTGGCCACCAATATAGACATGGTCGCTCTTGTATGTCATGTTTCTCCATCAAATGTGGTTAATTTTCCAACTACAACTTTCCATAATCTCAATTTAAAAACACTGTTGTGTAAGATAATTAACCATATCAAAATATTTTCTCCATTTAATTCAAGATAAGATTGTTCCTAGGGTTTCTTGGCAAAGAATATCTTTAATTAGACTGGAACGAAAAATATGAAGGGGATTCTATGGGTGACATCAAATAATTCACAATATTACCAAGAAGATATCCAGAGAAGGAGCTATAGGTTGGCGCAAATATGATTCGAATATACATCAATTCTTGAGCTCCACTGTTATCCATTACATTCAAGTTTTCATTCTGTAACTGCATCCAGTTTCTGAAAAAGTTCCATTTTTTCAGACTGTCCAACTTCAACAAGGTTACCTGTAGTAAAACCTTCAAAACTGGACCTTGCCAAGCGGCTTTTGAAGTTCAACCAAGACAACAAGACTAGAAATACATGAAAGATAACCTGGGCCACAACTACAGACTCCTGAATACATTATTTCGATAAAGATGTCAAAATGTAAGCACAAGCTACAGCTCATCCTCAATTGTGAATTGTTACCTTTATGCTAACTTTTTTTTAAAAGGAGACATGTATAGATAACAAATCAGGGCTTGCATTGCTTTCAGATAATGTATCAGCCTTGATCATCAGTATTAATATGACTTTAACATGGATTAATGGTTCTTTATTGTGACCTCAATATGCATTTCAATAGAATGCAGATAAAGTGGAGTTACCTTCATTTCAGAACTTGAATAAAACGAGGAGTGTGATTCCAGGGGGGGCTTGAAAGCAAATGATTCAGGAACATCTTCAAGTAGGTCATCACTTTTAATAGATGCTGCTGAGACTGACACCAAGTGTGGGCCTGTTTTATTGTTCCAAGCAAAAAGAAACTTGCCTGTGGTGGGAGATGGTTGAGCCTAAAGAAAATGATCAAGAAAAAAAGGTTAGACATTACCATATAAAAATATTCAGAAGATAATTAGCGACTATATTACCTTTTTCTGTTCAATTTAATGATTAAATATCTAAATGGATTTTCAAAAGTAAATTTACTTTCATGACACCATATTTCATCCTCAATGACATAAGATATTCTGAAATTTCTGCAACTAATCACAAAGATTGAATTTGTTTCTGGAGTTTAGTCAAGTTTAATATAAACATAACTATCTTGAAAAAGTCATGAATTGGCTACCTTCGTGATGCACATCCCACAGCCATCTCGATCCCCTGTCATTTTGTTATGCTTGGCATGCCATGGTGGTATGCGGTACATTCTAAGAAGGTGCAAAAAATAAGTAAAATAAAACTAACCTAAAACACCAAGAAGGAAGATCTATGTTCCCTGAAATTCCCAAAATATTTAAGGATATTTGTTCCATGTTATCATACTCGAGAAACTCAAATAGTCTAGGTTCATGCCAAAGGCAATGCAAAAAGCCTCCTTGTTCAATAGAACTTTGGGTCTTCAACCTAGGATGTTGCGAAACTTGCTCAACACCTTGACAACACAATAAGCAGAAAAAAAAAAAAACAACAACAACAACATCCGAAGCATAATGCCCTAAAATGCAGCTACTTGTTTACTTCTGAATCATATCTTGTGAAAGCCTACTGTTACACAAACTGATAATTTTCAGTAAGAAGTCATACCAAAGAATTAGAGAGAAAAACCGGAGACTCCAACAATGTTGTAGGGCTTAGACCCGGTGGAATTGTTAGATATGGAGACCGGACACCTGAGGATGATGCAGCCATGTTAGCTTGTCCGATGCGAGCAGTATTCAGCTTCGGCACATTAAACCCACTAGCAGCCATCCTCTCAGCAAGTCCTCCATGCGAGTTCAATTTATGAGCTCCAGACCAATTCGGTTCCAGCGGGTGATCATTTGATGCCCCACCCTCCTCCACTTTTGTAATCCTATCCACCTTTTCCGTCTCCGGTCCACTTGGAGGCGTCTCAATTTCCTTCCCTGCTAAAAAATCCGAGAATGATCTGGAACCGAACTCCTCATTCAAAAGGTTCGAGATTAAGGTTCTTGGGCTGGGATTCGGAAGCGTCCAGTCCTCCATCATGGCGGTCTTGTCGTCCATCCCGCCAGTGATCGATTCAATTCTTCTCCCGACACAGATAGTAAGTCCTGTCAGATCTGCGAAGACAAACCACGGAAGATCCAAAAGAGTTGAAACCAAATCGCAGAAGATTGTTTCAATGCGCAAGCAACAATCAATGCCCACCTTGGATTCCACCTCAGATCAAAATCCGATTAATCCCACGAAGGACAGACGATGATCAACCCAAAAGTTCAAATTTACCAAAAAAATACATGTACGACATGATCAACCCAGCCAGCCAGATCTTCCAAAAAAACCGCAGAATATATCGAAGTAAAGATCAAATAGAACATAAAAGAACCCTAAAGGGCCAAGACCATACAAGACGAAGATGGTAGCAGCAGAAAAGTTCCAAACTTCGAGGGAAATGGAGCAAATCCGAATCAATCACCGCATGAAGCTACCAGAAGAGAGGGGAAAATGCCATTTTCACTAGAAAAACAGCAGCAACCCGAGCAACCGGAATGAACCCAACCACATCAACACGAGGAGGCACAGAAGGGGTCGGAACCAATCAACGACGGCCACTCCTCTGAGCTCGGTCAGTCTCTTAAATCCACATAAACAGAATAAGTGAAGCAGCAGAGAGGGGACAAAGACCTGACACAAAACATGAGATCTTTCCTTCTTTCCGTCCTTTCTTCTGTTGGGAAATCAAAAAATTCTTGCAGCAATCTCTTCTTTTTACTTCTTCTAGAACAGACGCAAAGAGAGACCCAGCCGCACAGAGCGGTTTGACCAAGATGTAGACGAGAAATAGGAAAGCTTAGAGAGAGAGAGAGGAGCATTCAGTGGCGAGCTGGTTCTTATCCTCCTCCTCCTCCTCCGCCCTATCTTTTCTGCTGCTCCCTCCCCTTTCTTGTTTCCCGTTTTCCTGTTCCTTTTTCGTCTAATTTCATATGCATTTCTTTGTCTTCTTCATATCCTCACGAGGGGCATATACGTAATTTTCTGGGTTGACAGGGGTGTATATTAGATTATGTCAAAAGACAAAGGTGGACGACATAGCTACCGTTAATTGAGGGGGGTATGGATGAAGTTTTCGACTTTGTTAGGGGGTTAAGTATAAATTAACACGACGCTTTGGGTTTGTGCGGGTCGTGATTTTTTATTCGATGACGGAGGTGGGAAGGGCGTCGGGAACGGAGCCGTGCATGTGGAGGCGATGCCACGTGGTCGAGCAACAGCCGTCCATCCGTCGAAGGAGAGGGGAACGGATCCATAGGATGTCACGACCGAGACAGGATCCAGCTTTTCGCTACACGGCCTGTTGGCGCTCGCGATGCCATTGCGTTGAAAGGCCTGTTCCCTGTTGGCCGCATGCAACAGCAAATCCCCACGCGTTCCATTTCCATTCCAATCGATAAAGACATGACGAGCGTGTCTTCCACCCATTGACTGGTTTCGTTTCGGTTGCTTCGTCGCAAAGCTACGTGTTTTGAGCTGCGAACTCGCTCGCTGGCGATCGATCGACCAAACTGTCGCGTCTCAATCATGTTATGGAATTAACAACAGTTGGCGGCATCATCATCACGACGCTGCAACAGCGAATCTTGATCCTGTGGACGAAGGCCACGTGCCCATGTCATCAAATTCCAATGACACCAATCTCCACCAGCCATTGTGGTGACCACGGTTCGGCTCGGAACACGAACCGGACCGGACCGTATCAGAGTCGATCGAAACCAAAATAAATCCGAAACAATCAAAATTGAAGTCGAAATTTTGATTCCCATTCCACCCCCCTGGAACCAATATCATCGAAAAGAAACCAAAAAGAAATCAAATATTAAATCTTAATACAAAAATAAAAAAAATGATGATTTCATTTTTTTTTTTTTTATTACACGGATCAAAACCTTCGGTTCCGAAACCACAATACCCACCACCACCGTGAGATGTAGACGACAGAAACAAAGGAGAGGAGGAGAACTGCGCTGCACATAGACAAGAAAAGTCAGTTGGGGAGCCAAAAGAAACAAACCATTACAACACAGAACTGAACTCAATTGTTCTTGAAACTACTATATAACATTCTTCCAAGAGATCATACCATTTATTTGGTGTGACGATGATGGCAGCATTTCTCTTGCCATGCATAAAAAGACATCTGATACTTTCAAGAGTAGATCACATGTGCCATATGCATTCGGTATAACCTCCAGAATGTTTAAATACAATGTTTGCTAATGTCTTTTGATGGAAAATATGTTTACAAACTAAACCACAAATAGACACCATCTTATAGGAGATATTACATGTCGTCGATATAACTGGCCCAAAAAATATGAAATCCTATCCCTTCATTTATTTGAACAAATTGTCAAAGAATAACTACTGTAGGAACAGAACAAACACATTGAAGCAATTCCCCCACTGTCCTTCATCCTTACCACCCAAATAATATATGGAAAAAAAAATGAATGAAACCTGTATTCTACTGTAGATGTAATTTTGCATATCCTACTATATGGCAGCACATATGTATAAAATATTTTCTAGTGGAACTTCCATATGCATGTTTTCCTCTTTTACTTGATAACTTGTTGACTGAACTGGATCTCCGGATCATCCCCCAATAGTAGAATTGCCATTTTCTGACTGGGATGTATCTGAAGCAGCATCATCGATGGCCAAGTCGGAAATGCTCTCTGCAACAGCACTTCCTTCTCCGTCAGATGGAGCTGTCTGTGATACAGAATCCTCTTCTGATGGTTCAAAGCTTCCTCCAGTTTGCTGCAGACTCCAATACATGATACTGGCAGTAAGAGTAAGAATCATCTTCTGGTTTACCTGTCATAAGGACACAAACATAAATGTTTGGTATGTGGATAGATTATTTAGAAAACTGCATTTCTTTGGTTCTAAATTAGAGGAAAACAGTAATCCAAATAATAATTGAAATAAACAATTATTGGAATGTAACATAACTATAAGTGGCCTGTTCTGGTCCTCAACGAGAGACACGTAACTATTACCAACACATTATGTAATTTGCTTCTGATCATTTACTGGAATTTGCACATAAAGCCATACTGGTGTACATGTATCACTGGAAAATTGAAGTTATACTATTTCTACCTCGATGATATCCTCAGGCAACAAAAAGACAGAGCAGCCAAGCTTTCTCGCAACAGTGATGATATATGTGGCATTCAACTTCTTCTCTTCAACTGCATCCATTTAATGTTATATAGTAAGTTAGTCAGGATATGGGCAGCTGTAACTGCAAAAGTTATGGGTAAAAAAACATTCCAATTATGTACTCTTTTTTCCTCTCATATTCACTCGCCACACAAGATGAATACAAATTCCTTTTGCAGATAAAAAGAAAATATTGGATAATTATTTGACTAAAGAGCATACCACTTTCACCCGTTGTAACAAGCTTCCAATTTACAGCCCTTGGTTTTACAGCACTAAGAAGCTCGAGTAGAAATATTCCATATGACAAGTTCTTATCCTGTAAGGGCAAAACAAAATAATTTGGAGAACAGGAGCATTTGACAGCTGAATTAGTGGAGATGGGGAAAGCATACCTTGAAACTCTCCATTTGAGGTGTTCTGGCTGAACCCTTCACTTTGCTATTGGCCCAATTTAGAATATCAACATCTGATATCTCTTTTCCTTGGGAGTGATATCTCAAGTTCTTTAAAAGTTTAAGAATATTGAATCTCATCAACTGCCACAAATAAGCTGGAGAAATCAAGTGGTAGGTGTCATACAATGTTCATCAAATATTCCATATCTGTCTTTAAAAATCAGGAACAACAGTAATTAAAGTTAAATCAAACTAAACAAAAGCACATCAAAAAATTTCACACAACATAATTGGTTATCCATGAGTTGGAATATGTTTCCCATATAATAACACATACTACTAGATGAATGTGATTCATTATAGTTTAAGAACCAGCATATACCACTTCCATGATGCTATTTGATAGCAATTTAAAAGTAAAAAACCAACTTTAAATCAAATGCAACAAATGGCATGCCAAAAACCATTACCTGAGAGGCAATGAAACCTAAATCAGACAATTGACTGATGAAATATTATGATAGCTGCTTTATTTGAGACAACATATAATGGCAATAATTTACTTTGAAACAAGGTCATAAGGATGTTAAGATAAGCTCAGCAAGATTTAACTAATCAGAATGCAGTATGAACAGCACTTGATTATAAAAATGCCATCATAGTTATTCTGAACCAAGGTTTGCCTTACCGGGCAGTAAGGCCCCATATCGGGCGATACGTGCCAGTCCGCCAGTTGACCGGTATGCGGACCGCCCGCTACCAGTGGTACCAACAGGTAACGGTTGTTTCTGCCCGTTACCACGTGAAATCGACTGGTAATGATCGATTTCAACCGTCGTCGACCAATTTCGAGCAATCTTAGCCGAGGGAGGGAGAAAGAAGAAGAGGAGAACCTGAATTTCTGCCGACATCGTGCGATCCGTCGCCCGCGGGCGATTTTTTCTTCCCGCACGGGGAGAAGAAACGTCTCCCTGCATGGGGAGAACGAACGAGGCAAGTTTTTTTTTACTTATTTTATATTATATTATACCGAGCGATATGCCCTATGCATATTGCTCGGTACCGGGTACTGCACCATACCGAGCAGAGCTCGATACGCTGGTACGAATTGGTTTGGCAATCCTTATTCTGAACATAATATTTCCATGTTCATTGTGTATGAGATACCATTCCTTTTATTCTATATTTCCCAAAGCACCAAGAACTTCCCAGATGCCTACTTGAATTAAGCAATTGTAGCAAAAGGCATCTAAAATCTTATAAATGGGTTTCTACCAAGGCTAGAAATACCGGGTTGTCACGGACAAAAATGTAAACAAGGTGTTCGATGAAATGCTCATGTTTGTCCGTGTCCTTCAGTTTGTGTACATACCTTGTATAGAAAGTAGCAGGCTTGCAGTAGGCTTGGCAGCCATAGTTTGGTTTGCTTTGTGGTCGATTTTGGCTTGTAAATACAAGTGTATCTTGTAAGCACTTGTGGGGACTTCGGTCTGTAATGGACCATTATCATTTGTGTGCAACCTTTCTGATTTTGTATTGTCCATGGGTGTAATTTGTATTGGCTTTATAAAGTGTTTGGTTGAGCAGTTGCTTGTGGATCCCGTTGGAATTGCTTCTTCTGGCCCGTTTTCTCTTTTGTAAGTATAAGTGACCCAAGGAGATCTCAGGGAAGGCTGACCTTTACGGCCGGACGCGCATGGGTGCGGCACGGCTTAGGCAAAATCCGCTAAGCCCGTGACAGTGTGGTATCAGAGCGAGACAAACATACGCAGAAACACTCGCCATACAAACGTGGGAGGCCTAGCTGGGCTGTATGGAGGACAGCCAGCACATGCAACCGTTCGGGAGAAACGACCATTGAGATGTAGGGAAAAGTGTCGCTCAGAGGAGCGAGAATCTAAGCTTGGCATTCAGAGGAATGGCCAGCCCTTTACGCGAGAGGCACTACGAGGACAGGCAAGCAAAGAAGAATGCGTAGCGCACAAAGATTGGGATGGCCGAGTTCGAGCTACGGCTCGACGTTGGCAACCAAACTTGATGGTGCTTAAGGCAAGCGAGATGCTTGGCGAAAGATGAGACCGTGCAAAGTGAGAGGTGTTGCGTAACGACCGAAAGAGTTGTACAAAGCTCACAGAGGTAAGGGGAATTGCTAACTCGAAAGATTCGGTACTCATGCAAAGGCTTGAACACGGACGACGGAGTGTTCGTGGTCATCCCAAGGTGCGATCGGAACTCAGTGCCATGGAGCATCAGAACTTTCTCTTCGGCATGGAAAGGATACATCCGTAGGCGACTGAAGTGTGCAACAAGTTCAGTACGTTGCTAGACCTTGAAGGGTGCAGTGGAGACTGTAGTGGCGAAGGGTCACAATCTAGCAAGTGTATTTACGAGGGCAGAACAAGGCACAAGTTGTTCAGCAAGACGGAGTAGTCCAAAGGGGATTATGGTCTCCGAAACTTCCAGTGGAAAAAATGCAAGAGAAAAGTTGCTCCAATAAGACAGATATCCAAGAGGGATAAGTTCTAGTTCTCTAGAGGGAGAATCATGTGCAACGGACTGGATATATTGAGGAAGAGTTCCTCGAGGCTATATCTTCACAAAGTTCAACGGGCCGAACGAGTCGCATGGAGTTGTCGCATGATCTCGAATGAGGTAATGCATTGGTGGATGCATTTCGAGATCAAGTGGGGGATCAATCCAAGGCAACATAATATGAAGGCACATTTAGAGTCGATGTGGAAATCGAACTCAACGGAGGGCTGACCCGTGGAATGGTGGACGCGAGGACCACCATTCGAGGAGCGAAGCGACTTGGGTGGAACTTGGTGAAGTATCCAAGCCGCATGAAGGGAGTCGACATAGAAGATGGAACATGGAGCGGAGGCACGGAGCTTTCCTTGGACAAAGGTCAAGGGCATGAACTCTTGTAGTGGCAAGAGTGGGATCATGTCGTTCCATGGGTTCTTCATTCTGATGGAGCGAACTTATCTTGCACGGTGCCAAAGACAAATGGAGCTTCGAAGCACATGCAAGTTACCTCAGAGATGCATTTGACGGAGTAACTAAGGTGATTCAACTTGCGGAGGCAAAGTTGGGATCAAGAGACCTTAGCATGGGAAAGAGGACACAGATGTAGGTACTCTTTAAGAATATGCCACAGTGTTGCCATTCGAGTTATCAGGAACAAATGGTGCATAGCGGAGATTGTGCTGGTAGGGGATAAAGGCCCAGGATCCAGACAATGGTGCACTAAATCTAGCGAAGTCAGGGGACTTCAGGAGCTACTAGGCGACGGACTGTCCTAGAGCTATGCTTCATGTAGGTGTGACCCAAGAGTGGGTGGACGAAGGTGAATTGCCAAGGGAGCGAACAAAAAATAGGAGATGGCGAAGACCTTACGATGTGTTGGCAGAGGCCACACATGAATAAGTTGTAGTCCGAGTTCATCACACGTGAATCTGTATGTAATGGAGATGTCACCAGGAGGTGACATGGTGCAACGGATCATGGTGGAATAGTTCATAGCAATGCAACACATGCGGTCATGTCCCGTGAGAGACATGATCATACGGAGGTATGATCAGGAGCTACTGGGAGCTCCACTTTGGTGTACTACACGATAAGAAGAAGAGCTATGGATTCAAGGAGTGAATGCCATGGTACAGCAGAGGCGGGTCTTCCGTGTGTGCGCATCGAAGCTTGCATCAGATGAAAATCTCGGTCATCAACATATGGGGGCTGTGTACCACCGAGGGAGAAGTCAGATTGCAAGTACCAGTGAGTCTCATAGAGGGGACTTGATTATACTGATGAATGGTTAGAGTGACTGGAGAGTTAGACTGCTTCAGTGCTCACATTCGCTTAAGAGAGCCCGACAAGTCAGAAGAGAAGGTCGAGTAAGCGAACGTTGCTACCAAGGAAGCTAAGGAGAACAGAATCGACGCGAGCCCTGCAACAAGATGGCGAAGGCAATGCATGAGAGTTGCAGCCTGTCTTTCTATCGACCAAGGAGAACTGCTAGGAGGACACAGTGGTGTTGAAGCAGGTGGTCGAAAGAGGCGAGGAAGCGACGACGAGGCCGGAGGGGCTCAGCTACCCAAAAAGTAAAGTGTCGGTTAGAAAGGAGGTAGACTCGGAGGAGCGCCACAGTGTCGCAAAGGCGGATCTACAGATCGCGAAGGGATACAGATGCAAGGCAACGGATAGTAGGGCTATGGACTTGGCAGCACCATGGTACCGCAGGGGCGGGACTTCCGTGGAGTCATCGATCCCTTGTTCTCATGGAGGGAGAGCATTGGTCGTAAAAGGGGCCGAGGATGTGGAGAATGCAGAGGCAAACTCCAAGTACCAAGACAGGACGGAAGGGTAGAGGCCAAGGAACTTCGTAAGACCGGTGTCGATGGGCTTCTCATCAAGATAGCCGAAAGCGAGGGACTTCGGGTTGATGCAGGAGTGCTCGACCAAGGAACGAAATAGGCAGTACGCGATACTATACCTTTTCTACTCAGAAGAATAGACGGCAAAGGTGATGGAGAAGATGGTATAATCCCAGAGGTGACCAGAAATATCAAAGACTTATTTCAAGTTGGGGGACTCCAAGTTGGGGTAAACTTTTTATTCTTTTCGGGCAAAACTTCTTGCATTCCAGAAGTTCAATGGCAGTGGAAGGCGAATCACAGTAGCTAACTCAACGCAAGGAGTGCAAACACTTCAAGTGCTTCAGAAGTGTGAGCAAAGAGTTGGCGAATGTTAGTAACCAACTCAATGCATGAAGTACAAACTCGAGGAGGCAGGCGAAATCGAGTAACATTTGCCTTCTCAACTCAAAAGAATAGGCGAAACCGAGTACCCTAATTCTCTTAACTCGAGGAGGTGAGCGAAGCCCACTAAACTTGCCTTCTCAACTACTAAGAGAATAGGTGAAGTCGAGTATCCCAGTTCTCTTACTTATCCAACGAAGGAGCTCTGCATAAGTTCAGTGACCCTTCAAAGAAAGCTTATGGAAGACAATAGTTGTCAAATCCTCACCATTGGTGATCAATACTACTGAGAGTAGATTGTCCACTTCATTTCCCAATTGACCAATCGAAAGCGGGAGTGATGCGAACCTACTTGGAAGTGACAGCTAAACGTGGAAGATGGATCAATGGGCAAACATTATGGAGGAAGGACCTCAAAAAATTTCAAAGTCTACGAGGCGATGCTCGTTAAAGTTCCAACAAGCATCCATCCAGTTTAAGCAACACGAGTATACTGCGATACTAGCGCATAATAAGGCGGGTCTTTTCCTTCATCAGAACAACTCAGCCAACTACACACCAGATTCAGTCTTTGGTGAGTTGAAGCAGCATGGCGAATCAGAGTTCGATTACTCGACAACAACGACGGAGAGCGATTGGGAGCCAAAGGAGCGTGTTGCAGCCAAAGCAGAAGATTGAAGATTCAGCAAAATGCGAGGAGATGCAGCGTCTACAGTGGCTTCGACGAGGACGTCGAAGGAATAAGTGAGGGAGACGTCGCCTTATATTTTTTAACTTTATTTTTATATTATATATATAATATATTATATATACCAAGCGGTATGCCCTGTGCATACCGCTCGATACAGGTACCGTACCATACCGAGCTGAGCTCGGTATGCCGGTACGACACTCGGTGTCATAATGAAAGTTACCTTAAGGAATTTCAGATAGATAGCTCAAGCAAGTTTATGATGTTAGTATGTTTCCAAATAAAACTGAAACCGATTCCCATACAAAGATAAATGAATTTAATTTATTTCTTTTCTCATCAATCCAGCAGAGATCATGATTTCTACTTCTCTTCAACCAGTTCACACTAGTTGATTACTTACTACTGCAGATGATCAGCAATAAAATCAACAGCAGCAAAGTAGATGTCAAAATCATCCATGGAAACAGAGAAACGTAAGCACAATGTTGATAGTAACACTTAGATGCATAATTGGTGAATTCTCCGCTAACAAATTAATTCAGCATAGGTGCAGATTGAGGCATCAAAGGTCATGAGCAACCAATCCAATATAATCCCGTGTCTTTGACGTATATGCATGCTCAGCATATGACCATATTAGGCTAACATACATGAAATGAAAATCTCTACATGATAACCTATTTATGTCATTCTCATCTAGCTCATATACATCAGCTTTAAATATTCTCAAGTTTACAAGATACAAAAAAACTTATATAACAATTCAAGTGACTTCACAATTAAGAGCAACATCAATTAAATCCTTTAACCAGTCATCTCAGTTAGGCTTCCTACTACAGCATGCTAAAGAGAAACTGTTGATCTGTGCAGCCAAAATTCAAAAACAAAGAATTCATTGCTTATAGAAGAATCTATTCCACCTTCACCAGAAAACTTCCCATTGATAAGGAAATACATCAGTCCATATTGGACTACTAAAGTTCAAGTATTTACTAGTATTTGCATGAGTTTTTATGTGCTTGTCGTAAGTGCAAAACAACAAGATTGTCAAGAAGGAATATTTACTCGGTAGTTCAGTAAAGGTGTGATAATTATCCAGAAATATTATATGAACAGGGGCAAAATCAGAAGTAACATTAATATTACAGATGAAAATTTGGATATGAATTTCAGTAAAGGTGCAAAGGCACAAAGGACAATGCAAAAGATATTAAAGTGAAACAAACTCACCAAGAATGAGCTTCTTATTTCCTTGGACAATGTCATTGCCAGCAACATTTATAAGCGAAAAATTCAACTCCTTGCCGATCTTTATAATTTGGTTGCAATTTTCCACTTTTCTAAATGGCATCTTAATTGGAGGTTTAGTTGCATGCTTCCAGTTAACTGATCCAGGAAACACTTTGTCAAGTACTTCTAAAAGAACCCATCTGCATATATCATTGTTATCATTTCAGAAGATTAAAAGATAAGCCATTTCATCAATTAAAAATGTTCTTACCCATTCCTGACATCCTCAAACAAATTATTAACATATGTAGCAATTCCAAGACTGTTAATCCATAACCGAAAGGCTCTCTCATCTCTTGATACTTGGATATCATCCGGCATCATTTGAGATAGGGAAATCGACTTAGTGTCAATGGAGAGACCATTCCTGCACACATTACATAATTAGGCTACTATAACTAGCCTACATCACAGAAATAAACAGAAAAACTCAATAGATGGAACAAAAAATATAGCTGAAAGATATTTGTATATTGAGCAGTTATCTTCAGCAGTCAAGTTTAAGTAGTTCAGGCAAATAATAAAGAGAATGTTCTACAAGACTTCATTCTATCTGAATTTGCCAAACAATGATTATTTGGTGACGATTTTATGGTATGACACAAAGAAAGGAATACACTAACATTGTGTATCTTCTGATATTAAACATAGATATGATTAAGAAAAGAAAGACTCATACAACACAAATTTGAAAAGATTTTACAACTTAACTAAGATACATTCTTTTGAAGAACTTGATTGCATATAAGAACTGAAAATAGAGAATTTTTACAGTTTATAACCTAATCCAAGAGAATTAATGATTGTTAGGTTATACACCATAAGCAAATATTTACAACCAACAAGATGAATATAAGGACGCAAACATAGACAGATTCCAGAATGTAACCCACTTTGCTGGCCACACATTCTTTAAAAGCATTTCATGTTCTCATGTTATGCAAGCCTAGAACAAATATAAGTTGAGAGTCCTGAGAAAAGTGAACTTCATGGAGTAGTTGGACTACATACTGAAAAGTCCATAAGCTGGCCATCTTATGAGGCCAACCAAAACTCAGAAAACACAAAAGAGAAGCTTAGCACTAGTTTTTCTTAGATTACTGGATCTTGTTTAGCACTTCAGCCTGTAAATACGTATGACACAACAAAAGAAAAGCAGTGAGTTCTAACCTATGCTGGAATATCTGAGCAACAAATGCAAGGTTCAGATTAGGAGAGCCTTCAACAATGTCTTTTTCACTTAGGTATCGTTTGCAATCCAGCTTTTCAGCTTGTTCAAGTACTATTTTTGCCCTTTCATTGGGATCTTTAGTGTCCAAAACAGCTGGGCTGGAATGTTCAGGTGCAAGAGCATTAAGTAGGTAAGCATATGCCTCACCATCCTGTAAAAATGATCATCATGAGATAATGAAAAGCAGCATTATAGATAAACAATGGCTCTATGATAGAACATCAAGAATCACTGATAATGAAAAAACAAGTTACTCTGATAGTGATGCCAGAGAACTTATATAGTGAAGAAGATGCTCAATCCAAAAAGTAACTAAATGAATCATCTTATATTTTTGCCTAATGAACGATCAACAGAAATCTATGATGCAAATGGTATTAAAGCAAGATCTCATGAACCTTAGAAGCAGCAACCATGGTTTATGATATGAATCCAAGTGCTGTTCATTTATGTCCTAAGAAATGATGATATGATTTACTACATTGATAATATTGTTTATGCTTGTACACCCTACTACTGATTTTCTGCCTGAACAATGACTTTATAGGTTTCCGATAACTTAAAATGGTCGGACCGCACAAAGCATAATGTATTATCCTGTTACAAAAAAGTATCTCTAGACAATGTAATCTTGAACATCACACAACCAACAAAAATAATTGGTGCTGAAGCACTAGAGATGTTCTTAATATATATAAGCTGTTTTAAGATACAGTGAAAGCATTCCATAGAGAGGGACCTCCACTCCTAGTGAAAACAAAAACATCATTTATATTACTATCCTGGTAAAACTTCAAGAAGAAACTAATTTAAACAGAATCACAAGATTACAGCAACTATGTGATTTGTTTAAGTAAAATAAAGTAATTCCCTTTGATGATGACTTAAGCCTGCAACAGGGTCCAGCCACACATGAGTTTCATACAATGATCATTATATCGAAGAAAGAGAATAGACATGCTATATCAAACCCTAGTCTTAAAAGAAGATTTCCTGTTGAGAACACACATGACCATAGCTTAGTTGCATGCTGAGAAAGCCTCCATAATTGATGTCATGTTGCGAAACTCATTTTTAAAATCTAAAAGAAAAAAAAAGTTTTTGACAAAAAAGAGCTCAAGATCTAATACAATATTTTAATTTTTTTTCCTTGTGAGAGAGAGCAATGATGTAATGTTCTTGATTACACAGACATCATTATTAACAAGGTGGGAAAGAAAAAAATAACGATGGGTAAATTAAGATCCTTTACCCTCCACTTTAGTTTGTACCTTCACATCAGAAGAAAAATTTGTTACAGTTTTCTTGTATCCTGCTTTCTTTAGATGAAAATTCATCCATTTTAGTAACAATTTCTCGGGTCCCAAGCTCATTAGTTCCTCCATGTCCTGTAACATGAAACCAGCACATAGCAAGTTGTTACCCAGAATGTTCATCCAAATCTAAAAAAGAAAAAACTTTAAAAAAAACAGTCTATTTCTTAACCTTGCTGTCATCTACCAACTCCACCAGCTGTGGTGTCTTCTTGAGGTTCAGATCCGCCAAGAGTTGTATCTGATAAAAGGGCAAGAAGGAATGATATTACTGATGTCTCTATAGAAAAAGTCACAATGACTAATTAGATTCCCCTTTCAGGGAGGAAAGCTACTGCAAAACCATTAACCTGAGCCAGCAAAATATAACGAATAATAATGAAACAAGACACTCTTCCTTTCTATAGTACCATGTCCATTTCATGAAAGCACTTCAAAAATACAAAAAAGGCACAAAAAAAAAAAGTTGTACTGCTTACCTTTATAATTTGAGATATCAATCCAAGCACCAAGTGAGGCTGCATAGAAATTCAAATTATTGAGTTCTCACAAACAGAAAATAAAGTGAACTTGCTAATAGAGAAAGGTGAACTGGTACTTACGTAAATATGCAATCATTGGAAGTCACAAGCAAGAATCTTACAAAGAATGATGTCTTCTTAAAGAAGAAAAAAGAACCCGGCAGACCATTGTCTAAATTTCCCAAAGAAAAGAAGGCAGGAACTAATACATATCTTTGTAATGAAAGTTATTAATTTAAACTGAATAGAGCAATTAAATAGTGTATGCTATATCTCAAAGTACATTATAGTTATAAAGAACATTAATATTACATTCTAGGACATATAGCTCAAATTAGCAAAGGAAATAGACATCTAAAATCATTACACAACATTTAACCACCCAAAACAACAGGAATATAGCAGTAAGGTTCCCCTTGTCCAAGATAGATGGTACAATTATATAATAAGACAATCAAGAAAAGACTTACATATTAGCATATCAGAAAAAAACCAAAAATAGCTACTCCTTTTCACAGACTACTGCATTTTTTGGGAAAATTACTGACTTGACATTATCCTTTTGACTTACCCGCCCTTCAATCAAGTCCTGTGTTCCAATATTGACTACAGTGCAGCCAATAGCCTTTGCAGAGTTGAGGCAAAGAGTGTGATTTTCATTTCGCTCCCATGGATTGAGTACTCCTTTTGTATTGATCGCCCTCTCATCAATAGTGCCCGGCACCGCAACGTTGATCAATTTACTAAAATCAGAAAAAGAAGTGTCAATCAATAAACACAATGGATGTAAGTTTAAGTAAATGTAAATCTCTTACTATCTTTATCTAAAGAAGGTGAACATTGACCATGCAAATTTGTGATGTACAGCCACAACAGTATCAATCTTAGTTACTTGATTATATTGTATTCTATTAGCTTAAATATGAGAAATTCAATCAAAAAAAATCATGATCAGACTAGTTCACTCAATAATCAACAAAATTTTGTCAGGGCATTGAAATATATACCACAGGAGAACACCATCTCTGACGAGGTTGAAAAATTCATTAGATGCAGGATCCAATGGAAGGTATTTCTTTAAAAATGGGTCTTCGCCAAGATAACTGTTGATGTGTGCCACATAAGATGCCTTCTCAGATTCATTTATGGTGTGCAAGAGCGTAGTCGTGGTGGCCTTCAAGAACGATGATGAGTTCTTCATTTCACCTGATTTTTCTGCCACACGAGCTTGCAGATTCAGATATGCCTGCACAATTCATTGGCCATGGTGCATCACGTCCAGCTTCCTACTCTTTTCTTTCAGAGAAATTACATGAACAAAGGTATGGAAGTAAGCCTCACCCGAAGGAATGATTCGAAATCCAACTCATGCGAGGTTTCAGAGTAGGACTCGGCTAAGATGCCTGCAATCTCTTGCTCAGTAACCACATCCTTGAGACCCTTCAGCTTTCCCATCAACGGGGGCAGATCTCCTACAATCACATGCCCCGACTCCCTTTTGGTGGAAAGAAACTATACAATGCAAGACCATCCCAACACAAGAAACTTATTCCTCGAATCAAAACCAAAATCAAATCCCAAGAAAACCAAAAAGGCAACGACATGGGGTTGGAAGATTGCTTACTTTGGATCTAAGGCTTCGAAGCTCCACCTGCGTGAACTGACTCTGGAGCCAGGGATCGGAGACAAGAACACCGACGAAATTTGACATTTTCCTGCAAAATCAATCACCTACTCCGGATTTCTAGCCGCTTAACCTTTGGAAATTCGATCCCCTCTTGTTGCTAAGGTCAGATGGCAATCCCAAAACCAAGCTCCGGCCTCAAAGAAACTATCACCTCCCGATCCAAAATCGCAAGTTTCTCCACTCCTGATCACAACGAACGCGATTAGAACATTAAGGAAGATCCAAGAATCAAGAAATCACGCAAGCGAGGCCTTCATCCCAAGAAAACCAAATCGAAGGTCGATGGAGCGGAAGCCGACCTGGGATTCACGCCGAGAAAGTGAAATTTTCCTTCTTTCTCGGTCCCTCGTCTCTCTTACCACCGCTGCAAACGCCACAACTTTTTCGTCCCTTCTTTCGCTCCTCCCTTGTCGTCGTCGTTCTCGGCGACTCCCGCAATCGTGGGGTGTGGGGAGAAGTGTGGTGGGGGGCACCGACTCTTTCGATCGCCCTGCCGAAAGCCAAAGATATGAATGATCGAAGGAAATTAAGCCTATACGCTTCACGTCGTATACCATAAAAATCACCCTGTGGGACCCGCCTTCTTCCCTTACCAGTCCAGGTGACTATGGAACCAGTAAACTTCGCGGCTAGAAAGCTCGGGTAGAAAAATATTTACGCAGATACACGGACCTGCGAAATCCGAGGCGGCCTGCGGACACGGAAGCCGGTGCGAACCGTGAACCGAACCGGCTAATTCCCGATTCGATTCACCGGTTTATTTAATTTAGATCTACGCCTCGATGATTTCACATTCATTTAGTATGACGAGTTAATAACCATCCATCACGTATATTAATTTAATAATTTAATATAGCTCTTAATAGTTTTCATGCACGAACAGAATAAACCGGCCAGTCCTTAATTAGGACCAGGCCGGGGGATTAAACCTTTCGTACAAAATTAAAGAAGTAAGGTTTTCTTTCTATTTTTTTCTTTTTATTGGAAATACCTGTTTCGAATCTTATCTAAATGGAATTCTTGATAAAATTCGTTCTTGACTTACTCTTAACTTAACTTAAATGAAACTTAAATTATGAAGCTTAAATTAAATTACGTAAATTAACTTAATATATAAATTAACTTAATATATAAATTAAATATATATATTAACTTAAATATATAATAAATTAACTTAAATATAAATTAATATATAAATCAACTTAATCTTAATACAGATATAATTATATAATTACTTTATTATTAATTTTTAATTTTATTATTAATCTTTAATTTTATTATTAATTTTTATTTTATTATATGATATGGAAATATATAAATGGGTTCGTATTTTTATTTTTATTAATTAATTAAAAAAATTTATTTACTATTTTGAAAATATTCAAAAATTTTATTAACGAAAAATTTGGAAAAATATATTTGGAAGCAAAAGTTTGTTTTGAAGCCTGTAATTGAATTAGTAAAAGCATATTATTTCTTGGAATTTTCCTATTTTAATAATTACATATTTATAAATTTGCGGAACCAAAGTTTTCTAAAATAATTTTCATCTTACTAACTTATTCCACAAAAAAACAGATTTATGTTTTTACTAACTCGTTCTATAATTGTTTTCATATTTCTGGTAAAAAACAGATTTATGTTTTTGAATTAACTGTTTCAGATCTCCTATATTTGTTTGTGCATTAACTATTTTTGTTTCAAAATTTTGTTTTCTATTTCGTAGAAATTCGATTTTTGATACTTATATTCAGTTTTAAGCAAACAAAACGGTTTCTTTTTTAAAGACGATTTCTGAAAGAAAAAAAATGATATCTGATTTGTACTTGATAGAAACTTGTTTGTGACGATTTTTGGTAAAAAAAAACAAAAAACAAACTTCTTAATGAACTACAATGAAGAGTAAAAATAAAATAAAATCTGCTATTTTCATTTTTGATCGTGAAAGCAAATGAAGAAATTGATTAAGAGGCTTGGATGGTTGACGGAGTTCTTAAACTTGAGAACTATTTAGTATTTTTTAGACGATTACATATGACTCTTCCAAATTCTATATTTAGAATTTGTTTCCTATCATATCCTAGATTAAAAAAAAAAAAATCATCTGATGCCATTAAAATCCTCTTTTTTTAAAAAAATAATACATAATTTTTTTCACTCATGTTCCTATTAGTTTTTTCGTTGTTGGTCATGTAAAGAAAAAAAACACAAAAGGGTTCGTACACACAAAAGAATTTAGTCCTCGAAAAAGATTTTTTTTTTTTTGCTTTTTTTGAAAGTTATAGTTAGTTTTAAATTTTCTCATTTCTCTTTTTTTTTTTTTTTCTCTCCACTACCTTAAATCTAATAATGCTTTCGTCTCGTTATCTTGTTGTAGCTACTTTTGTTTTCAAAAGATCTTTAAGAATGAGCAACTCGAGAAATTTATTATGTTGTTGTTGGCTTCCACGATGAGATTATCATTACATCAACTTTCATTCGAATCCGTTTCGAAAAAATAATACGAAAGATCCATCGGAACCTCACATAATAGAAGGAAACGAAACTACAAGACTTTGGAGTAAGAGATATAGATAATAAGCCAAAGATAGCCACAAATAGAATAAAAGCAATGTTCTATTTGTGGCAAGATACATTTAGGATATTAGAAAAAAAATCTTAAATAAAAAAATTGAAGACTATTATACCTTCTTAAAAATTCTAATATATATATATATATATATATATATATATATATATATATATATATATAAGAGAAAAAACTGGAGTTGACAATTCACACCGGAAAAGTAGAGCGGCTTCTATTTTGTCAAGTGAAGGAGGGCGGGACCAAGTTCGCCGGCCAAAGGGAGGTGGCAGGACGTCAGCTCCGCCCCTAACTTGGATGGTAGTGACGGCGGCGCCCATTTCGGCCACCGCCCGTCCAATCTCTGGCACCACCAAGTCCCACATGAGAGAGAGAGACGATGCTTGTGAAGGACAAGTTATGACTTCTTCGTCAGGTAAAGGAAGAGAAGAAGACTTCACCATGTTCTTTCAACCAAATTTAGCTTTCAATTCAACATGCATGGATAAAATTGAAGTTAAATTGGAAATTACGCACCAGCATAGATCGAGGAGAGACCCCTCTCATGTGCATGGATATATAAATTCATCATCCTACTCACCAAGATTCGTTTTTTTTCTTCTTCTTCATCGATAAATCACTGTGTCACTCTCAATCTTTTCAAGTGTTTGGGTTGACCGAGTATCCTATGAGTTGTAATAAGATTTAAATTACTCGAAGGATTAGGAATACGGATTAAGTAAGATTTTTTTTATAATCTAAATTTTTATTTGTTCTATAAATATTTCATATATTTTTTTAAGTTTTAACAGTAGATGTGAGAAATAATTTTTTTTAAAAAAATTAACAGAAGACGATGAGATAGATTTGGAGAGGGAGAGAAAATGAATGAGATAAGTTTCACATGAGAGAGTCAATCATAGAATTTGTTCTTCACTGATGCTAACTCAATAACACTTAATAATTTTATCTCACATGATGAATAATTATACTTTTTTTTTATTATCAAACTAAATTATTGTTATATCAATTTTTTGACTTGTTATTTAATTATTGATGTCAGAGATTTCTCTATTGGTCTTGATGCGTTCTCGACCAATATTAAGAAATCATTCAACTCAACCTCATCATTCTTTCCCATGTGTTCCTTCAAAATTTTTATATAAACCCAACCCATTTCTCCATCTTCTAGGAGATATATGACAGTAATAAAATGTTATAATCATCTTTAACTTAGTAAAAGAAGTTGTAATTGCTTATTTGATCTTATGGCTACAAACTAGGGATTGTTTGTGGGTTACATTGATCTCTCTTCTCTTGGTGTTCATACACTACTATATAAAATGTATATGAAATTGTGGTAAGTGTTTTTTTCACACACTTGTAATTTTTTGTCCTCATAGTAAAGATTTGCAATGGATCCATGGAGTTTTAGTGAATCACATAAATCACCATATCTCTCTATATCTTTATTTATATTCTATTATTTCTTTTACTTTTTTTAATTCTGGTATCAAGAGACTTGTTCTTTCTCGTAACAATTAGTATCAAAATCGAGAAGTTTCAATGGTGTAGATTTTAGCTTTTGGAAGTTTCGATTTAAAGATTATTTACATTAGAAAAAAAAAAAACTATATCCATCTCTCTATTGGAAGAAAAAAACTGCAACTATGGAGGATGAATAAAAATTATTGGGTTGTCATTATCTCACAATGTGAAGGAGATGACAACTGTAGGTCTTCTTATGGCAACTCTTTCCAACGCGTATAAGAAGAAGTCATTTGCTTCAAATAAGGTGGTTAGATTTGAGAAAATAACGCGTCTATGGTGAAACATATTAATTAACTTAGTACCATCACAACCCAAATAAGTTTGCTGGGAATCCAATTCAATAATGAAGTTTGAGCTCTTTATTCTTCTATTAATCCTATCCGAAAGTTGGAATGTGATATGATAGATGTTTGACCTGGCCGCCACGTCATCATGCCCTCGGACAGTTGGCCCATCGACGTGGCCGACCCGACGCGGGCAACCGATCGGATGCAAGTATGGGGGTGTCAGTGGTCGTACAACCGACTTGACATAGGTAATGTCGACACTCCTTACCTGCAGACGTACGCCTCACAGCAAGCACCAGGGGCATGGTGGAAAGGTACGATGACATGGTAAGCCTTAAGGGCAGTAAGGTTATCAGGTACGAATGACCTACAACACTCACTATAAAGTCTCCTACACCTCTACGAGGTAGGGGGATCGCAAAACCAACCACTGAACTAACTTGACCGTCGGAGGGGTCACGTCAGGAACCTACCCGACCCGACCTTCTTGCAGGAGTCAACGGTCGACCCGAGCTAGAATACTTCAGCCCGACCCGAGCTCCACCATTCTAGTAGCCGACTTCCCGAGCCCGATCCCGAGGTTCCACTCATCCAACCGAGCTCCAACTCCACACCGAGACGATCGCGGGCGAGCTAGCGCACACGGGCCTGAACCAGCAGTGCTTGCTCAACAGACACGGAGGCGGAACACATCTACTAGGCAAGCACCAAATTTCTCCCTAACAGAATGCGATGATAATGACAATAAGAAACTTAGCAACAAGTTGAGGTTTGATGATTCGAAGCAAAGAAATTGGCCAAAGAGAACTAGAAGAAATATCAAATTCTACCTTAAACATAGAATCTAAAGCATCTAGATCAAATCTAGATGTAAAAAAAAAAAAAGATCTTGATTGTTGAAATTATGGCACAAAAGGATCATTCCAAGAGGGACTATCGACCGAAGAAAAGTAATGGTGCATGCGAATCCAACAATATAATTGAAGAAGATGAGGATGCCTTAATCCTCAATTAACAATCTAATTGAATGTTAGATTCTAGACTCAGAAGCATCTTTTCTCATTGTATCCTATTTTTCAAAATCATGAAAAACTATGTTAATAGTGATTTCGAATAGGTTCATTTAATAATTATCATACTTAGATTTTCTCTCCATAAGTGAAATTAATAATTATCATACTAGTGCTGAAGATTATAACTATAGTGAATTTATATCTTAAATAATTAGATGTAAAGACAACATTCCTCCACGGTGATTTAGAGAAAAAAAATTTATATTAAGTAGTCATAAGATTTCATGATAGCAAGCGAAGCAAACAAGATGTGTAAGTTATGAAAGAATCTATATGGGCTAAACATGTTCTTAGATACTAGTACAAGAAGTTTGATAGCTTCATGAGTAGCAATGATTTTATTATTCTACATTTGATTAATGTAGAGGGTGAGTGGTGTAATATGTAATAAGTAAAAATAGAGAGTATAATGAGAGATGATGGAGTCAAAGAGCATGCGGGGGACGAAAGGACAAGCGATAGCAATGATGATTTTTCCAACCATGACTTGATTAAATTCTATTAATTTGAGCAATGATTTAATATATCTAAATAAGTGCAAATTAACTATATATAAAAGTAATCAAGTAGGGTTAGTAGACTCACTTTAGGTGGAAGATTCGAAAATAAAATATACCAAGAGCTAGTCCTAAACCATGAAGGGGTTGGATCAATTATATTACCCAAATTAATATATCAAATAAGCTATAAGGGTGTAAACAACCCTTAACACAAATAAAATAATGTAATGCTCTTAGCTATAAATGTTGAAATGGTGTCAAGCATACGATACGATAGATGCGGTGGCACTTAAGGTGATTGTTGTCAACAGAGCTATGTTCACGATGATCGATGGCTAATATGGTTACTCCTTTTGGTGATGTTGCTTATTGTTATGATGATGATGATATTATTGTAATAAAGACAAGGAGACAGATGGTGGAAAGGAGGGAATGAGAAGAAGATATGGTAGAGCTTCTCATCCTTAATGACTCTTTTCTTGTTTAGGTCTCTCACCTAAGGTTTTTGGTACTACAAACACTCAATTCTTTATTTATTTATTCATTCATTTCTTAAATGCGGAGGGTTTATAAGTCTTTTACAAGAATGAATATCCTTTAATGAATGAATGACACATACCCCCTTCTAGAATAGAATTAGATAGGGATCCAAAAGGATGAAGATAATTATCCACCCATAGATGACTGTCATATACCTTCTTTAGAAAAGTGGTGGGCAAAAATTCATAAGATGAGGACAAATGTCCACCTTTATATGCATGTAACATAACCCCTTTTAGAAGAAGGATTCACAAGATGAAGACACATGTCCTCTCTAAGATCCTTTATCACGTGCACTTTGAGATGTGTGTATGACATCCCCTTTGATCTCATACAAGCTCAAGCTCAAAGCCCAATACAAATATGTCCAATGCTCAAATAATAGTATTATATAATAAAAAAAAAATAGGAAGGGCTCTCCATATGCATTTAGGACCATATGACTATGTTGTAGCAATCCAAAGCTCTTTATGTCCTCTTGGATTGTCGTAATAGTATATTGATACTCTGATCCCATTAACTCTCCTCGGGTGAGAAAATTCACCTCCGATAAATGAAAATTGAGATATTGCTCCAAGAGATTAGGGTCTATCAATCACAACTCTTTTTTTTTTAATTCATGTATCCTTAAGGTTGTATTGGCCATGCCATCATACCAAATATTTACGCTTCTAGTCGGTGGGAGAGATTACAAGCTAGTTGTCCAATATGTTCTTGATTTGCTCCCAAACAATCAAGAGTGAAGGGAACACTAGAATCAGGGTATTGGCATAGAATAAAAGGAATGGTCTCGCTATCGTTGTCACGTGCCAAAGTATATCTCTGACGTGGGCTCTAATAACATGGTAGATTAATAAGTCTTCTATATTGAAGATATTACTGATGCTCATGTCTTTTAATAACCCAAGAACATAAGCATTATTAGCAACCCTTTGTATATCTTATAAGGACCTATGCTCTTAATATATAATTTTTTTATAGCCCTAACGAGATATCTCTCAGGTCAAATACTTACAATCACTTGCTCTCCCTCATGAAAAGATTGATACATACAATACTCATTTGATGCTGACTTATATAATTCATTGTTCAAAGTAATTCTTTGAATGATCTCATCATATAACTCATGCATGTATTTAGTAAAATATTTAATAATGTCCGAGGGATGAAAGTAGGTGGGAAGAGGGGCAAGATCGATAAGTTTTCTAGGTTGATAGCCAAGGATAACCTAGAATGAATTAAAACTAGTTGAATGGTGATCTTATTAAATACGAACTCCGCTATAGTTAGTTATATAATCACGTACCAAACATTGAAGTAGGTCATCTAATGACCTATTGACTATTATGGTTAGACCATTAATCTGGGGATGACACACTGAGGAGAACTTAAGTTTAGTCCCTAACAATTTTCATAAGGTCTTCCAAAAGTAGGTTGATAAAATATATATCTCTATTGGACATAATAAAATTGAGAAGACCATACAACCTAACGACCTTTTTAAGGAATAGCTTGGCTATATGATCGACATCAGAGGCCTTGGAAACCTTTTTAAGGAATAGCTTGGCTATATGATCGACATCAGAGGCCTTGGAGCAAGAAATAAAGTGTGTTATTTTTTTAAATTGATCAATAACAACAAAGATGAAATCGTGCCTAGCAATTGTGCAATGAATGCCAAAAATAAAATACATACTTATATCTTTCTAAGGTAAGTATGTGATTGATAGTGGGGTGTATAGGCCCATGTTGTGCCTTTAGCTTTATAGCCTTACGTAGGTTAAGCAATATATATATATATATATATATATATCCATGGTGTCTAGCTACACCTTTGACATACAACTCCTATATTATGAAGTCCCTAGCTGAGGTCTTAGAAATACACAATTTACTTTCGTTAAACATATATTCATCATGTAGTATATAATTTGAGTCATAATAGTGCACAAGTCTCGATAAAGTTTGGATAGTCTATATAAGCTTATAAATAAAATAATCTAATGCTCTTAGCCTTAGACACTGAAATAGTAGCTGAGCAGATAGTGTGATAGAGGCGATGTCGTTTAAGATGGTGGTTGTTGACGGGGCTACGTTCACAATGATCAGTGGCTAATGTGGTTGCTCCTTTTAGTGGTGGTGTTGTTGTTATGATGGCGATGATATTGTTGTGATAAAGATGAAGGAGAAGGATGGTTGGAAGGAGGCAATGAGAAGATAGAATAGGGTTTCTCACCCTTAAGGATTCTCTCATCATTTAGAACTCTCCCCTAAGATTTTTGGTGGCTGCAAGTACTCGATTCTTTATTCATTTCCAAAATGTGAGGGGTTATAGTACTTCTATAACGATGGATGTCTTTTGGATGAATGACATATATTTTCTTTTGGAAGACAAGTAGATAGGGATTCACATGATAGAGACAAGTATCTACCTTTGGGTGAGAGTGTCACATACCTCCTTCTATAAGACTAATGAGTAGAGATTCATAGGATGAACATTGCATGAATGTCATATAACCCCCTATTAGAATAGAGGGGGTTAAGGATTCATAGGATGGGGTATGTGTCCGCTCCAATATCCTCTATCACATGCACTTTAAGATGTGTGCATCACATTCCCTTTTGATGATCTATACAAACCTAAGCCCAATGCTCAATACAAATATGTCTTGTGCCAAGATTCTACTATAATATAATAAAAAATATATATATATTGGATAAGCTCTTTTGAGAATTTATGCTTGTCCTCTTGGATTATTATATCATTGTTGTACGTAGATTAGATGATATATTTATTGCAGGTTCAAACATGTAATTTAAAAATGATTTAAAGTAAAAAAATAAAACAACTTTTTTTAACAATGAAGCAGATTTTTGGAATGAAAATTACTAGAGATAGGGAAGTAGGCACTTTAATACTATCATAAACAGAATATATTAATAAAATACTCTCCCAATGTAACATGTATAATGGTAAGCCAGTGAGCACTCCTTTAGGTGCCACTTCAAACTTTCAAAAGAATAGTCACCAAAGATTGAGGAGGAATGAGAACGTACGTAGAAAGTTTCTTATGCCTCAGATATTGAAAATTTAATATATGCTATGGTTTGTATCAAGCCAAACATTGCACAAACATCCATAGCAGAAAGAGCACAGTACTATTTTTGTGATAATAGTACTACATTAATTTTTCCTACTCCTTTCAAATCTCTTCTAAAATATGAAACATGCAACATGAAACTAAATGAAATTATATACAGTTACTAAATGAAATACTGTTTGTCCAAGTTGTGAATGATATGTTACATAGCTAAGTGTTAGCTTAATGGATTATGAGAAGCTTGACTAAATAAAATAGACCCTTCTTATCCTGCATAAGATTTAATGTGACCTATATAATTGGTTGACAAAGGAACATATAGCATAGACAAATTGGAACAAATGGAAGCTAATGGATCACAAATATAATGCACTACTCATCCTGCACAAAAAAAAGAAATCTTTCACTTGCTAACTCAAGATGAGATTTGCAAGAGAAATATATATTCTCCTATTGCATTTTTACAATATTTGATTATAGAAAGAATTCATTTCTTTGATAAACTCAAAAGAAGCTAAGTTGTAATCTATTATCATAATATAATAATTATGTTATCTTGATGTCGTTGATCAGAGGTTGACATGACTTAATTCCTTTCCAAAGGCAAAAAGGTCGTTCAGGTGACCCTCATGGTGATTGAGCGAGAAGGTTGGCGTTAGGGGCAAGTCGACATAAGTGATTCGAAGATGCTAGTTGAGCATCCAAGGATGTTCTCGAGTTGAGCTGAGATAGGATCCTGTCTCCTCAGGGATCCTATATAGAAAACGGTTGACGTTAGGGGGGATTTCCCAACTCGACCCCTTCAACGATCAAGTTGGTTTTGTGGAGTTAAGATAATGAGAGATTTTTTTTTCTCTATGTTGAGGCCTCAGAAACTGATATTTATACTTGGGAAGTCGACAAAGGGGGCCGCGACTGATGAGGACTAGCCCGTACATCCTTCTGCGGTACATTTATGTGGATGACCGACCCATATGACTCCCTACGATGCATCATCAATGAAGAATGACTGAAGGAGCATCGCGTTCCAATCGTGGCAGTTGTTAGGGTCAAATCGGATGGCTATCACTTGCATGAGCTGACCAGGGGGTGCAGGTAGGCTCGATTGCTAGGAGGCTACTACCCCCATGGTCAACCCGTATCGCCACCCCTAGGTTGCTGCCCTACTATTAGTCATGGGAGAGGGATGACATGAGTCTTGCACTATCCAAGTTAGCTCCTTAATGGCAGCCAGCTAGTAGATTCTGATTGGCACTAGAATATTCTTTCATTTGTCCCCCCTCAAAGGCATACTTCGGAGCTTCAATTATGGGGCTCGAGGCGTATCATTTGACCTTTTTTATCGGTTGGGGTCAACTAGTCGAGATAAACATCTCGACGTGGGTCAATTTTTCTAACTCACACATGTCGGGCATGTTTTTTCTATGCTTCCATCGTAGCGAGCATCTTGGTGTGAGTTGGATTTCCTGACTTACACATTTCAGACATATTTTGCCCAATTCCTCCAGCACAGTGCGTATCTTAGTGCAAGTCAGATTTCACCGCTTATATATCTCGAGCATATTTTGCCTGATTTCTCCATCATAAAGGGCATTTGTCTCTGTCGTAGTGGTTCTCGAGCTTCTATCATAGCGAGCTTTTGTCCCCGCGATAGTAATTCTCGGGTTTCCATTATGGCGGGCCTTCGTCCCTGCAGTAGCAGATCTCAAGCTTCCGCAGTGGTGGGCCTTCATCACCGTTGTATTGGTTCTTGAGCTTCTATCGTAGTGGGCCTTCATCTCCATCATAACGGTTCTCGGGCTTCTACCATAGCATGCCTTCATTCTCGCCGTAGTAGTTCTCGACTTCCACTATAGCGGGCCTTTGTCCCCGCTACAGCGAGTCAGGGGCTTCTACTATAATGAGCCTTCATCTCCCGTCGTAGTAGACCTATGCATCTTATCACGATCGATCGGGCCATCACGTCATGGCAAGTTGAGTCATCGCATCGTGGCAAGTCGAATCGTCGAATTATGTAAGTTGATCCATCATGCCGTGGCAAGTCAAGCCCTTCTATCATAGCTAGCTGAGATGTCAAGTGTCAGGCATCAGGTCCTAGTGTGTCAATCAGTCCTGTCATGATAGGTCAATCCATCCCGCCTCGACAGATCAGGTCATCACGTCGTGGTAACGTGAGTTGTCAGATCATGACGAGCCGAGCCCCTCTATCATGCTAGCTAGAGTGTTAGGTTGTAGCGGATTTTTCTCGCATCATTAGGGTGAGCCTTCCCACTTATTAGGTGCAATAGGCCTTGAAGTTTGTGTCATCCTCATAGGTCTCGAAGCGTCATTTATTTATGGCAAAGCTCGAGTTTCCCTACCATCGAGGGCTCCTTCGAGGCTATTATAGGGGGATTTTGAGGTTTCCCACCATCGGGAGCCTTTCGAGTTTTCCTTCCTTTGAGGCTATTATAAGGGATTTTGGGGTTTCCCACCATCGGGAGTCTTTCGAGTTAGGGATAGCTATCTTGATTGAGAGAGGCGAGGGTGCAACGATCCCCTTTAAATCTCCTTAATCATTAGAGGGGGAGGCTCATTTTGTACCTTAGCTTTTTTAGCCTTTAAATTCGTGAATCTCGGGAGCTCTTACCTGATCCTTTCCTATCACCCTAGAAGGGCTGGTCAGCCCCTCTCCATCTCCGACAGTGACAAGCCAATATCCATTCACAATTGGGATGTCCTTGCCTTCTCAAACTAGTTTTGACTCGTCAAGTCGACGGTCTGACGAAGTCCTTACTTTGTCCTCGAGTAGTTTGACGATGGAGTAGGGTGATTTATCTACCTCAGGGGATGGGTTTCATATGGCTTTGAAAGCCCTTCGGGACCTAGAATCTATGCAAGGCACTTATGACTATGATTCGATCATGACCACATCTCAAATGGATTAGTTGCAGTCCCGCATTGCATCTTGACTAAGTACGAATTGCTCGTCCCTTGACTTTGGTAGTGTCCCTATGACCCGATCCTTGGGGGCTTCTGTTTATCTTGGGACACTCTTGAGGTGAGACTTCATCTCTTATTAAATGGTGCGCAACTCGTGATGCTACCTAGTAGTGTTTATCGGGGAGTGCTAGGGCATGAGAATTATTCTGATGCGAGCCCACTTCTCTACCTGCTTCCGGATGTGCAAGAGGCGGGGTGGCTATTATCTAGGCGCCCAAGGGGTCTTTAAAGTGAGTGACAATTGGAAAATAAAACTTTTTTGTTAGTGTCCATCAGGAGTGGATATTCTCTCTTGCTTTGTCAATGTGGACTATTGCCAACAGTATCCCCTTCGTATCGGATGAAGAAGCCGACTATGTTTGTCACTTGAAGGAGATCCTCTCCTCCTCTAAGGAGGTGAGGAGGATTGGTTGGTCAAGGCAGGCTTCAACCTAGCCCCCAGGGGTAGGATATCTTTTATTTGTTTTTGATGTTACTATTAACCCCGCATTTGGGTGCATCTTTTCTACATGCATGGATCTCAAACACCCGATGGTTGAGCCTCGAGATAAGGCTTCAGAGTCTTAAGTGCCTCGAGCGACCGTCTGAGAGCCATCTATGGAGCCATTCTGATAAGTCAATTTTGAACATTATTGGCACGACCCCATAGGCTCGTGAAGAATTATTCGCTTTGTGTGTGATTGCATACTTTTCCCTTTCAAAGCTCGTGAGCCTCAAAAGACATTTCTAAGAGCAAGGTTGATAACATGATTTTGCCCTTTCAGAACTCATGAGTCTCAAAAGGTGCTTCTAAGTGTAAAAGTGATTTTATGGACTTATAAGCCATTGGTTCCCGTACCTTCAATCAATGTGGGGCTAATGTTATTATCAGTTCACTCTCATAGGGTAGTCATGGGGGGAGGCTCATGACCCTTCTTCTAGAGCCATTCTGATAAGTCAACATTTGATCATCACTGGTGCGACCCCATAAGCTCGCGATGAATTATTTGCTTTGGGCATACCTACACGATTTTGCCCTTTTAAAACTTATGAACCTCAAAAGATATCTTTGAAGTTAAAGACGATGCTAGAAGCTTATGAGCCTTTGATTTACCTACTCTTCAACTAATGTGGTACTAAATGTTCTTGTTAGTGTTCCATAAATACTATATATATCTATAGATCTTGATAAAAATAGAGAGAGTGTGGGGGGAGGGGTGTGTTATGTGGATGTAAAGAGGATTGAGTAAAATACATATAAATTCTTTAAAAAATTTATTTTATTTTTCATTGATATAGATAAGAAATCTCTAAGCAAGTAAATCTTTCTATTGGTTTTTTGAGTTTGGTGTTTGATTATTGATTTTAATTTTTTGTTATTAATTTCAAAGCCTTTTGTCCATCTCAATGCCATGTAGCCACTTGTCTCATTTTAGAGAGAAGAGAGACTTGATTTGCAAAGTCCCTTCTTTTGCCACATACAAATTCTGTGTCTTTCTCACTGCCTGTTGCTCAAGTAGTGTCTCATAGTTGAACTCGCACCAATGATCTGCTTTTGCTTCCTTGCATGTCATTGTCAAACATTCCTCAAGAACAAGCACAGATACCAAGCAAGCAAGCACCAAACCAGTTGCAAAAGGAATCTTAATTCACGGTCCAGGAAAAAACAGTACTAGATCAAGAGAAGAGTTGCCTGCTTCACAGTTAGATTTGCTTGAAGTTTGTATCATCTGAACCATATCTGAAAGAACAAATCAACCAGAGTTGAATGGTTCCATCTCCAAATGATCCTTTCATGTATGTGCTCCTACTAACTAACTATTAGTTCGCAAAATCCATGTCCTGTGCTTGTCCACAACAAGGTGATCGAGCATCATTCATGACCTGTAAGCAGCCAATGTGAAGGCTTAATCTCTTTCAGCTGGTTGTGCTGCGAGGACAGTCTTGAGTGAATCAGAAAGAGAAGATGTACATGTTCTTGTTCATGTCTGAAGAATCAACCACTACTATATATGAATTATCACGAAAGTGAATTTTAGCTCAGATTTGTGATCGAATGCATCCTTGATGCTTCTCTTGCCTCACAAGTAATCAAAATGGGGAGGGAAGAAACAAGTCTCTGTACAATGCACCAGAAAAGAGTCTGATGAGCAAGTTGCGAAGATACCTACCTGAATGAAGAACAGCATCAGAAGTATGGGCCACAGAGATCAAACTGCAATGTTTTCAGATAACTTGAAGAGACCAGATTCTAGTGATAAAGATCTTCTGAATGTAAGAACGAGTGTGAATTCAATGTAAAACTAGTAAAGAAAAAACCAAGTCGAGTAATTGATCGAAAAGAACTGAATTCTCTTGGCTTTTGAGAAGCAGATACATTAAAAGAACTGTAGCAATAAAGCTGTGGTAAAGAACAAACTGGACTTTCTCATGGCACTCCCTTCGCGTGCATCTCTATCTGTCTCCGCCTTTAATTCTCTTGGTGATAAAGTAATCACTGTGCATGAATAAAGTTTGATATGCCCATCATAATTCAAACTTCAAACTCCGATCTTTCTCGGTGAAACTGCTGCTTTCTTCCTTGCTTCCCTAACACGATAGACTGGGACTCAAGATTCTATAATGGTCACACGACATCACTAGCATGTACCCCTCCCAACATAGATATCAGTAGATTAGGTGTGAGTTGCAGGAAATGTGTGTTGCCCTTGCATCAAGTCGGACCCCCTGATAGGGATGTCACTGCTCTCCGTGCCTGCAGCAACAGCACCTTTCTTCCCTACTACTTCTTGTGCTACTCCATGCAGCCTCTCTGTCTTCAATGAACCACCAGTTCTTTTTCTCTTGATTCAACTACAGCACTGTGCACCCATGGGCATCTGTGGAGCTGCCTCCTCCTCTCACTAAATGCCCTCACTGTTTGCCTTCCCACTTATACCTTGAACCTTGTGTGGTGGTTGGAGATGAGTGTGTCCTTGACAAGTGCTTCTTCTCCAGCTTCTACAGTACACAAGAAGAATAGTACTGTTGTCATTTAAAACATACCAAGGGAACATGAGGTGTAGAGAGAGAGAGAGATTAATTCTAGTTGTAGCAGAAGAGGACCAGCTTTTTGGAATATCAGTGAGGGTTGCAGATTTATCTTCCACTTGTTCTCTGTGCATTATGATGTCAACTTTGAAGGAGAAGACAAATAGTTCATTGGGAAACAGGAGCACTGTTTCCCTTTCTTCATCTGCACTTGTATGCGTTTGGTCCTTCTTACTCTCATTTACTGCGAGTATTGCAGGAAGAACAATACTTTTGTCAGTATATAATCTTAATTTTTCTTCCAATGACTGCATGTTTATACCCCTTAAAACAATCCCTCTAAATGGTATGAGAAATAACAATCACACATTTGCTTCTGTGTATATATATATATGTATGCCTTTTTGCTTGTAGTGACAGCTTTATATTTATTGATTACCACACCTATGATATAACATGTTCTTAGGATCTTAATGATGATAGTATTCGTTAGTTATAAAATGGAATCAGAAAGTATTTTATTTAGATTGTTGATCACAGAGATCAGTTGTGATGATAGGATAGCATAGTATTGTACTTTAACACACAAACTAATGCCAAGAAGTTGGTAGATGTTATTGGATGGTTTGATAACAATTGATATCATAGTCAATTTAGTATAAAACATGATGAAAGATTGAAGTAAAAAAAAGTTAATCCATAAATAAGGTCAGAGTACACATCACAATATAGAGCCAGAGCCTATATTGTAATATCTCGATTTAGTCTCATGTCGAAAGTATCTTAGGACTAAGATATGATATGATAATAATACTATTGTTGACTTTAGATTAAATATCTCAAGTCAAAAGTTCAAGTTCAACAAAATTAATAGACTAATTATCTCATCAGCTCATGATAGGTCTGCTCTACAATTATGATGATGATTGAACAACACAAACAAATTAATACTTTGGTTTCTACTCTACATGCATGCATAGAACAAATGGGAACAGTAACATAGATTTGCATTCATGGAATTAGAGATCAATTCAACATCTTGAGGATAGCAAGGAAACATGCAGAATCTTACAAATCAAGACTCAAACCATTCCCTTCTCTCTCTCTCTCTCTCTCTCTCTCTCTCATCTTATAGTGGGTGGAGACAGCATCTAGACCAAGTCTCATTCCTTGTCTTTGGGCTAAATATTCTCTTAAAGTTTCCTTTTCACCTGCTTGTTTGTTTGTGATGACTTGGTGTGGGTGTTTACTGTGCGCTCTATATTTCTAAAGTTATGATTAGAAAGAAGATCTACATGGACTTCATATGCTCCAACCAGACTTGTTCTGACTGCCCAAGTGTTGTTCTTTAATACATCTCAAGGTTCTTATCCTCTTGATCTCCTCTCTTTTGCCTCCATTTCCCACCCAATGTTCCTCCTCTTGATTGTTCTTTGTTTGATGCCTTTTCTACTCTCCTTTCCAATTCCGTGATCATCTCTCTCTCTCTTTCTCAGTGAAGAGGCAAACATCCATTAGATCTTCCATTCCACTCTCGACAGCTCCAACCATGGCAGATCCCTATGCTGATATCTCCAAGGCTTTTCGCAGAGAGTATCCTTTCTCCTGCCTCCCTCCCCTGACCCCCTCTCCTCCTGTGAGGGAGGCCCTCCCTCTCCTCAGGCTCACCCCTACGAGGCACCAAGAGGTGGAAACCAGCTCCTCTTGCAGTGCCGTTAATGGAGGTGGAAAGGTAAAGACCGTCATGGACACTGATGGTGAAGCTGATGCTGTGACTGTGTCTCTCCACATAGGCCTTCCCAGCCCTGGTGCAGTGGATCTGACGCCAATATTCTCTTCAACGCCAGAGGATACTAGTGGGGGAAAGCAAGAGCAAGGTGGCGACGATGAAGACGATGTGGTTTACCCTATCGATCCTGTAGGAAGGATCAACAAGGGACAGTATTGGATTCCCACCCCTTCCCAGATCCTAATTGGTCCAACCCAGTTCTCTTGTCCAGTATGCTGCAAGACCTTCAATAGATACAACAACATGCAGGTAGACCTTTCTCCCAATTCTAGCCTAATTGAGAGTAAGATTGCAACCTCTACCTTTCTGTGATTGTACTACACATATCATGCTTATTGTGCTTTTGGAGATTGGTTATGTGTTGCATGTTACACTGAGAAGATTTCTAGTCTTTTCAGTGCACATATGGAATATATATCAAGAAATATGTGAATCTTCTGCACTCACAGTTTCACTGAGATATAATCTCTCTCTCTCTCTCTCTCTTCATTTGTCTTGTGTGATAACTCAGTTGAATCTTATCTTGGATTTCATTTCTCAAGTTCTTCAACTGGCAGGCCTGCTTGCCAACACTAGAATACCAAAAGCTGAGTGCATCCTTTAATCACCACAGTACTCTCAGAGACCTCTCATTCAGGGGAGAACTATTCTGTCTTCGTAGATCAAACAACATAAGAATAACATTCTCCATCTGCTTGTTATCTTTTTTGGTAGATCATCGTGGAATGTCAACAAGCACTCTCTTGACTTCTCTTTATGTTTTGAGCTCTTGAGTTCATGTTTAGAATGACCCTTTGCCTCACTCAAGTAATGATCTATGCTTGGAAATTGTACGTGTTCAGATGCATATGTGGGGACATGGATCACAGTATCGGAAGGGACCCGAATCTCTGAGAGGCATCCAGCCGACGGCGATGCTGAGGCTTCCCTGCTACTGCTGCGCCCCCGGTTGCCCCAACAACATCGACCATCCGAGATCGAAGCCATTGAAGGACTTCAGGACCCTCCAAACTCACTACAAAAGGAGGCACGGAATCAAGCCCTTCGTGTGCAGGAAGTGCAGCAAGGCTTTTGCGGTCAGAGGCGACTGGAGGACCCATGAGAAGAACTGCGGCAAGCTGTGGTACTGCATCTGTGGCTCAGATTTCAAGCACAAGAGATCGCTGAGGGATCATATCAAGTCCTTCGGCCGTGGGCACGCCGCATACGGCATCGACTGCTTCCAGGAGGAGGAGACATCGTCGGAGATCGAACAAGATGGTTTCCAGTCCTACAAGGGAAGGAAACATGGCTTCCTGGGTCGAAGGTGATGAACTATATCATCATGCCAGGCTTGTTTCCTTTTTCTTCCTTTGTCTCTCTAGATTTAAGTGTTCCCTCACCATAGGATCCCTTCTCCTAGTCTCTCTTTTCTACTTTTAAGCCAGTAAATAAAGATCGATACATGGCAGTAGGGAGAGATTCTTCTCTTAACCTCACTCTTAAGGAACGTTGCATGGATCCTTCTTTTCACCAGACCCAGTCTTTTCATTCTTCCTTCCTTTTGATCTGTCATGCATGTCAAATGGGGCATGAGACTGTACCTTAACATTTGCAGTTTGGTAGGCTTTTTAGATTCTGCAGACAAGCTGCTGCTTTTGGCTCACATGATGCTTTATATATGTATACACCAAATGATTAGCATACCTTCCTTCAAGTAGTATGTGAAAGTACTCATTTGGTGTGTAGAGTATTGAACTTAATTCAGATTTATGTACATGAAATGTGTCATGGCTATCCTTCTTTCGAAACTACACACACACACACAGTGTGTGTGTGTGTGTGTGTGCGTGTGTGTGTGTGAGAGAGAGAGAGAGAGAGAGAGAGAGAGAGAGAGAGAGAGAAAGAGAGAGGGAGAGGTCTGTTGACGAGTCATTTCAACAACAAACAATCAATGTTCAGTATACCTGTCACTCTACAAGTACACAGTCACAGGTTTGGCTCCACAAGTTCTCAGACTTGTATGCTTTCTCTACCTTCTTCTCCATTTTTATCTTCTTCCCTTTTTCTCTTCTTCAGTGGCAATAAAAGCCTTGCCATTTTTTTCATTCTGTACCAAAATATGAAATAGCAAAATGCTGCAACTGTGATCCAACCTAAATAATATCCTATATCAAAATCATTATCTCACAACATAACAACTGAGATAACACAAGAATTAGTTCAGCCATTAAGCCTAATCCAAGAGCAAAACCCACTGGTGAGAGCTTCACTAGGATGAAAGATATAGTACAAAACAATTTCATATTGCCAAACCAAGATTTCTCTCATTCAATAGCCATTTCTCTAAGAATCCAAGCAATTTGTCTGCAAAATTTTATCATATAAAATAAATGGTTTAAGAGAATGCAAGTCAATAGTAAGATAGAAGAAATAGGGAAATTAATTGCAAACTATTCTATGAGGATTTGTCTATAAGCAACCAATTTATGCCTTGGAGACTACACTCATATAATTTTTGGCTTCATGCAAAGCAAGAGTAGGTAAATTTTTCCACCTGTGTTCGTGTGTATTCATGTGTGTAAATGGACATGTATGTTTGTGCAAGAGAAGAAGCCTTGTATTGATTGGATTGACCCTAATTTTCATAACTCCTTTATGAAAATTATTTCAGGAACATTGGGACTCTATTGGTGAAGACTAACTTTGTCAACTTGCTAAATGTTAAATATTTCAAGTACATGCATTTTAACATTATTTTGGAACAGTGAAAAGGTCCTTTTCATTGGATCAATAAACTAATAATCAATGATGCACAATTTCTTACATTCATTTTAGATTGTACACAATAATACACTGAGATCAGACCAATGTCACATCAGTTATAGACCTCTGTTCATAATTAATAGTTGTGGTATTTGTGGAGGATGTTAGTCTTTGTAGGGATATATATTTCCAAAATTTTCAAGGATATGTGTAGAAGCCCTTCTTTTAAGTACCCAAAGGAAACAACACCCTTCCCTGTCATTAGATGTGTTCCAGTGACAAAGAACTATAATCTCTCTGATGAATGATTGGGTTCTAACATCTCCTTGTTCTTGCTGGGTCCAGGAATAGTTTCATTAATAGAACCATCAGGGTCATCTGATTGATTTCACATGCACTCCACTGTGTGGCCAGGATTTTTGAAGATCCAAGACAGTATGTTTCAGACTGGACTGTACTCTACCAACCAGAATATGATGGTTGAGATTAAAAGAGCTGAAAGAGAATCCATTCAAAGAGTGTGAGTAGAATTCCACAGTGCCAACAGTTGTCACCACTCTCAGCCTCACTAAACTAAGGTTTCTTTTGGGCAGTGTTCTGTGTTCTTTTCCTTTCTGTTCTGTGTTTTTTTTTTTTGGTTTGGCAATCTACATGTTTGACAATGCTGCTTTTGCTTTATGTTTCTTGAAGTATGTATGATCCCTTCTTCTCAAAGCTTTGGTATAGCATTGGAAGTAGAAACATTGGAGAATTCTCATGGTTTTGACTGAAAATTCAGAGAAAATTGAACATGAAGAGATTGTAATGTTGAACAAAATTGCTTGAGAGGGATGATGTGAAAGATGTCTATCTGGGATCACAGAGTTATTTGGTGCATTCAGACTATCCCTTCTGCCTCTTTCACTCAGATTGCTTGGATGATGAGATAGTCTACAGTGGAAGTACATGAATTCCACATCCACAGTGTTCAGCCAAAACTCACTGCCACTGCAGGTACTGCTCCTTTGTCAATGTTATGCACTTCACAGAGTTCACTCAGAAAGCATGGTCTAATTCCAAGGAGTACACACCATATTCCAACTGGAATTTTTGGTGGTGATCATGATATCATCTCAGAGATTTTTTGCTCAATTCTCATGCTTCATTCTTGAGTGAGCCATCTCATGTCATGGGCAAACAGAGCAGCATAGCATGAAAACCAAATGACGGTGGTAAATCAATTATACATTCAACATGTGACAAGACATGAAAGGTAAAGCTTAGCAAAAGCTCCAGTTTAGGCAGTGTGAATTCAACAAAGCAACTCTCTTTCAAGAAAAAGTATACAAAGTTCTTGATAGAAGAAGACTTTTGCTTCCTTTTTTCCACTTTAGTTGATGGCATCTTTATCCTCCAACAACATCAAATTTCTCCAGTGAAGGAATGGGTGGCATGATGGAGAAGAGTAGTTGGAAAAGCAAGACCTTAAATGCTCAAAAAATCTCACACTGCCATTGGACATTGAAGAATCCAGTCAGGCAGGAAAAAAAAGGCTCTTCTTCTCCCCAGGAAGAAAGAGACCAAAACCACTTTAAAGATGATTAAAATTTCATATGAAAACATGAAATCATACCAGAAATACTTGGATGGTTCATTATCAATCATCAAATTAGGTTGTGAATGAAGAGTCAGGCATCTGCAGGTATATGACAGATCTGCAAAAAGTCTTTGCCAAATGGCTCATTCAACAAAGTACACCACACAGGGCCACATGTTCTATCAGAGTTCTCCATTTACTTTTATGAACAAGTCTCTAGGATCAAGAGAAGTCAAATTAAAAGGTATTGAGTTAGGGTTTTACCAATTTATCTTACCCTTTTGTGAACTTAACGGCCTTAATCCTTGGGGTTTACTACTTATTATTTATGGTGTCAAGCATCTTTAAAAGATCTTCCACTGACAATTATCTCTAAAATGAATAAATAGGGTGAAGATTCATTTTACCTCAAGTGATTTTATTCGTGGATCACTTAAGTCCTTATGACTTATTCGTGTTTAAAATAGTTTATATACTTTGAAAAATATAAGATATAATCACTTTCTGATAAGTCTAAGTTAATAGACGTTAGAATTTACTTATGTGACATATTAACTTATAATAAATTATTAATATAATAATATATAATATTAAATTTTAAAAAATATATTTTAGCTTCTGTCATTTTGGTCATGCACCACTTAAACTCTTATGATTTTTTTCGTATCTAAAATAACTATTATATTTTAAAAAATATAGCATATAAGCCCATTTTGTCAAGTCTGAATTAACATATGTTAGAATCTATTTATGTGACATGTTGACTCATAATAAATAATTAACATAATACACGTATAATTTAAATTTAAAAATTAAAAGCTATCATCAATGACGGGAGGATGCATTATCATGGAAGCGACTACCAGTAACAGCGCCAAGCCGCTATTATCTAGCAGAGCGTCGTACACACGCAGTCTCTCCCGTGCTGGCGATAAGCTCAAGAGCTTCCTATCTTACCTTAGGTGGATGTACGTTGACTAGTCCGACACTAGACATATAATGATCTCCTGGTTCCTCTTCCTTCTATACGTTTTCATCCCCATTGCCTCCCACTCCTATGCGCTCACTCATTGTGTCTACAACGTGGTAGACTAGCTCTCCCACACTTCCACCTTTGGCCTCTCCTACAGTTGTCTTTCCACCTTCATCCATCGCTTTCTCTTCCTTAACAAGATAAACCTTTTTTTTTTAATTTAAATTATATATATCATTATATTAATAATTTATTATGAGTCAGTATGTCACATAGAAGATTATAATATTTATCAACTCATATTTGACATGAGGGGCTTATATAACATGTTTCTAAAGATATAAAAGCTATTTTAGACATAAGCAAAATCATAAATACTTAAATGGTCCATGACCAAAATCACAACGACTAAAATAATTTTTTAATTTAAATTATATATATCATTATATTAATAATTTATTATGAATCATCATTCATGTGAGTAGACTCTAATGATTATTAACTCAGACTTAACGAGAGGAGTTTATATGCTATATTTCTTAAAATATATAGATTATTTTAAATATGATTAAATTATAAAGACTTAAATAGTTCATCACCAAAATTATAATGGCTAAAACTTAACCCCTTCAAATATATAAAAATTCTAATCGTTCTTAAGGCATCTAAAACAATAAACAATAGTCCCTAATGAACTCAGAATTTATAATATCTATATACTATATTAAGATGCATGGATTCCAAGTGGTCAAGAAATTCAAGATTATCTTTGAAAATCCCACCTATAAAATAAAATCCCAGAAAGCTCTAATTTTTATATAATTTTATAACTATTATATATATATATATATATATATATATATATATATATATATATATATATTAAAGGATAAGTGAGGAAGATAGATTTTGATCCCTTATACTGATTTGATAAAATCTTTACCAACTAAATTATTTAGCACCTTCTAAAATATATTAGATAAAGTTTTGAACCCTTAACTTTTGATGAGCCTAATACATTAGAACTAGACTAATATTTTAGTAATCAATGTATAATATTTACTAAGAAGACTTTGGTAGTAGAGATTATTTCCATTCAAGAAGATTCTAATTATTCATTTCTAATTTTCTTGTGATATGTGTTTAGATTTTTAGATTATTATTTTTATTTCTATCAATAATTCCGTCTAAACATCATACAATTCTATTCTCGAGAGGAAAAAAAAAATATTGCACAATAAGAAGCTCAAAGAAAAAGATAAATGTGACCGATTCATAGATTGCCAATTGCTATACCTTTGTATAAAGTTTGAGATAAAAGAATACATATTATTGTTTATGTGTCACTGTTTTATGATACTACAAGGCATCTACAGATGAAGAAGGGCGCAGAGAAGAACGAAGCAGGTGGTGATGGCGGAGGCCGGCAGTCCGGCCGCAGCCACTGGCATGGGCTCCGGTGCATCCGCGAGAAGATCACGCAGGTCGCTCTCGCTCTCGCTCTCGTACCCCGCGGTCGCCATGACCACCACACACAGGAGCATCGCTCCGGCCATCACACCAGCAGAGAACCGCGCCATCAGTTGTCACGACGATCTGGAGAGGGAGGTTTCAAGCTCGGTAGAGAGAAGTAGAGGATTCCATCTTGATGTCAACAGCTGTGTGCCTCTTAAAGAAGGGGGGAAGGGGAAGAGTGTGAGTAGACTTTGGAGGAGCAGCTCCGGCACCATGGTCATGCATTCCATGGTCCCATACTTATTGCATGCAGTGATCCTACGTGAATCTTTAGGTCTCTTATATCCTCTTACGATTCCAAGTTTTCAGATGGATGGATTGGATGCTGCTCCTTCAACCCCACCAGATGAAGAAGCCACTGCCATTGATCATGAACAAAATGTTGCTAATTAAAATGGCGTTTAAAGCTACCAACTCTGATTTAACTGTAAAAAATAATGAGTTTTTTTTTATTGAATGTTCTTTTTATTTATACGATGAAAAATAAAAATTCAACTCTGCCCCTTTAATTCTTTGTCTTAGATTAGACATGCTATTTCCAGGAAGTCAAAGATGAGGAAGAACAGGTGATGAAGTCTTCCACGTATCATGCACACGCATGCACGTAGAGCTTCGCTTCACAAAACATGGCCACCACCCAAGAAAACCAAAGGCCACAAAAAGAGCACCCCGACCACCGAACCAATCTATAAGACCCCCTCCATCCTCTCCCCTTCCCTCCTCAGTCCTGCAAAAGGAGAGACAACCGCTCAACGCTACTATCGCACGGTCTTAATGGAGATGGGGAAGATCGCCTGCGCCGTCCTCGTCGCTGCCGTTTCGGTCACCACCGCACTGGCAGCTGAGGCACCCGCCCCTGGCCCTGCAAGTGCTTCCTTCGCGGTCGCCCCTGCCGTCGGTGCCGTCATCGGGGCTTCCCTTCTCTCCTTCTTTGCCTTCTGCTTGCATTAGTCTCACAAAGAGGGATGAAGGAGAAGAAGAAACCTTTTGTGCTGTTTTTGTCATGTAATGTGATTGGTCAACCAATCTCATGGAATAAAACATCCTATTTGGTTGCTTATATTTATATTATCCCATCATATCTCTTTGGAATGAATTGATGACACATTTCCATTTGGTGCATTCGACTCAGCTCCCACTCGGCCGATTCGACCCGGGATGATTCCGAAGCCCACGTCCAACAAAGGCCCATAACGCCACTTAGGTCACGTGAGGCCGATCTCGTAATTAAACGAATTACTGGTGGCGTTTGGTTGACAGTTGTCCTATATAAGATCTCGGGATGGCGATCTCTAGGGTTTCTCGTTCTTTGGCCGCGTGCTCAAGGTTGAGAGGGGAGAGCTAGCGAGGGAGGGGGAGCCGGCGGCGGCGACGATGGTGGTGAAAGCTAGCAAAGGGAGGAAGGAGGAGGTGGTGACGAGGGAGTATACCATCAACCTCCACAAGCGGCTTCACGGATGGTATAACTTATTGCGATTTCTTTTTCCGAGGGTTTCTTTTTTTTCCCGCCATTGATTGGCGTCCTATAATGCCGGAATGTGTGATCTGTAGTTCTTGGTCTGAGCCGTGTTTTCTTCTTCTTTATTGGAGATGGGTTTTCGAGATATCTTCGAATTCGTCGTTTGAGGTGTTAGATTTTGATGCGATGTGATACGATTCGTTGTATCGAAACTACTTTTGATTGTTTGTGCTTTTAGCCTACCTTTTGAATAGATGAGGAATCCAAGTTTGTTTCAGAAATGAGCAAAATTTTGTCCAGCGCTAGAATACAGATTTGGATGTCGTGTAGTAACTCATTACAAGAAATGATAATTTTCGATAGTCTATGGGTTTAACAACTTGCAAGAGTAGTGCGTCTTTCAGATCTAAAAGTTCTCTTGTTCTTATCCAACGCTTATGGATCATTTTACCAAGCAGATACATTCGTTTGTTCATGCCGTGCCAGTCCTAAAACTTGCCACTAAGCTTAGTCCACAATGTGCAACTGAAACCGATATAGGTTCCTGAAGCCAAAGTTGGTAGGAGCTATCATTCAACTATTTCTTTAATCTCTGAAATGTCCCAAAATTGGAAAAAAGGAATTGACTGATGGTCTTCTATGTCCAACTGAAACCGATGCAAGAGACAAAGTATCAGTCAATTATGAATTGGTTTTCTACTAAAATCTGGAGTATCTCGTTGTTATGTTAGCAACATTGTTTAGGACTTTGATGAACGAGCCTATCCACATATATTGATGATTGTAATGAAGTTACTCGGCAGTTCCTTGTGTGTTGTGATGGAATCCTGAATGTTATAATAGCTGGATGGACTTAAACATTATGATGTGGGAAAATTGCAGCAAAGATTGGAAATAGATGTGGCTGTACTCATTTAGAAGTCTTAGGGTCCTTGTAAAAAAATCCTATAAATTAAAACTCAAGTTTTATGATCTTTGAATGATTGACCAGTCTTCTAGACTTGTTGCAATCTGGATGTATACGCTCGTGTGCATTGTGATACCACACATTCCTTTCCATGTGTGTGAACATATAGTTCATGCAAAGTCCTCTTGCTTCACTAGCACATGATTCTATTTCTATTCTGAACACAGAAGTATTCTTGGTACCTTGTGACAATACCTTCCTACCTCATGCTTCACAAGGGAGTACTTGTGGGCTTCCAGGTTTAGTCTGAACTATTGCATCTTATAGTATAGTGTAGAAGATCCTTGTGTAGTCATGTGAATGATTCTTCTGCGATCATGTTAAATTTGAACAGATCAGAGGAGATTCTCTTTAAGCATAGGTCCCAAATGTCTGGTTTTAACTTGTTAATCTCCTTGATTTCGAGTAAAATTGTAACAAAAGATTCTCTTGGCTCTTCTATACCCCTTTGCTTGAAGAAGGGATTTTGAGAGTATTGTAATGCCAAACCTGCACATGTTATCATCATGTGCTGAAGATTGTGGACATGAGCGTAACCTCCTGTTTTGAGCAGCACCTTCAAAAAGAAGGCCCCCAAGGCTATCAAGGAGATCAAGAAGTTTGCCCAGAAGGCCATGGGGACTACAGACGTCAGGGTTGATGTCAAGCTCAACAAGCACATCTGGAGCAGGGGGATCCGCAGTGTGCCAAGGCGGATTCGTGTGAGGATTGCTCGTAAAAGGAACGACGAAGAGGATGCCAAGGAAGAGCTCTACTCTCTGGTTATGGTAGCTGAGGTTCCCCAGGAGGGATTCAAAGGATTGGGCACCAAGGTCGTTGATGAAGCTGACTGAACACCCCCCGAGCTCTGGCCTGAGTGGAGACCTAGTTTTGCTAGCTGGTTCCTAAGCCATTTTCCAATGTTTGGACATTTGAATTTATTATCAGGGTAATGCTCATGTGAACTTTTTAGATTAGTTAAGAATCCATCTGTGCCCACATTTATGTTCCAGCACCTGATTTCTTAGGTTCTTGTGTGGTCTCTCTTTGTCTATTTATGAAGATAAAAGGATCAAGTATTTCGTTAAGTTCATCTTTGTTTTTGTTGTTTTTAAAATTAATTTTATTTCTGGCAAGTGTAGGTGGCCTTCCTTTTTATTTCTGGCAAGTGTTTCAATTGTTGGGTACATAATTTTAGCTTTCTCAGTGATGTCGATTACCATGATTTTGGCTACTGAATTGTTCTTTATCAAATCGTTCTTCTATGCAACTATAGTTCGCGAGGCTTTTGCCTCACAAGTTACGACTCCTTAGGTTTATACAAAGGTTCTTTTGTTTTGGAATTCATATGTTTTTACTTAATGTGGGTTAATACATATTATCTCGTTTATCTCGATCTTTACATTTTTTTTAAGATATCTAGATTGGTTTTAACGATGAAAATAAAAAATAAAAAAAATAATTTTAATGTTTTAGTTGATGATGACTAACAAGTACTGTTGAAGGTTGTGGGTGATTATTATGTATAAGGAGAGTTAAGGTGAGGATAATTATGTATTTGCGATGTAGTTGTCGAGTAATTTATTCATCATTCTACTTTTGTGTTGACATCGGTGTAGTTGTGGAGCAACGAAAAGTCCGTTGATGTATCTCCCGAACAAAAAAGTGTAGTTGTCAAGCAACGAAAAGTCCGTTGATGTATCTCCCGAACAAAAAAGTTCGTTGTTGTATATGTCGAATAATTATTTCGTCACTTGATAATTATGTCGACGTCAATATTGATAGAGAGTGATCAAAAGATTGTTCGACAAAAGATGTCCTAATGATATCATCGTCCATCACTATCAACTAAAATGTTAAACTTATTTTTTTATTTATATATTTTTATTCATAAAATCAAACATTCAGATAAATAAATTTGAAATTTTATTTTCGTAATATAAAAATATCATTATATATATATTTTTAAGATAAAATTGAGATACTAACGGTAGCTAAGTAGCCCTTCTAATATACCACTTAGAGTCAATTAGATGTTATTATTTATCCATCTGAAGATCTCGAGGCGAGAAGCCTCGTCCGTCCGATCGGATCAGCCCGTTGTATCACCATCTCATGTCTATTCTCGTCATTTCAACTAAAACCCCATCCCCTATCATCCTCATCCCCACCCCCCTTCATCCGCCTTCGCTCTGCATCGCCTCGTTGGTAATGGCGGCGTCGACCAAAGCCAAGCGAAACAAGCGACCAGGACAAGCCGTGGTGGAGGCTGCGCACGTCTTCCTCCTCCTTTTTCTCTCCTCCTCCGCCTCTGCATTGACCACCGACGGCCTCGCGCTCCTCGCCCTCAAGGCCGCCGTCACCGACGACCCCACCGGCGCCCTGGCCGCTTGGCTCGACTCTGACGCCAGTCCCTGCGCCTGGACCGGCGTCACCTGCCGCCACGGCCGCGTCGACGCCCTCGCTCTCCCCGACCGCGCCCTCTCCGGCTACATCCCCTCCGAGCTCTCCTTCATTTCCGCCCTCCAGAGCCTCGCCCTCCCCGGAAACCGCCTCTCCGGCCCGGTTCCCGCCGCGCTCTCCGCCATCGGCGGCCTGGCCGAGCTCGACCTCTCCCGCAACAACCTCTCCGGCCCCATCCCGCCCGAGCTCGGCCATCTCAGCTCCCTCGCCCGCCTCGACCTCTCCTCCAACCTCCTCTACGGGCCGCTGCCCCCGGCCGTCGCCTCCCTCCCGCGCCTCTCCGGCGTGCTCAACCTCTCCTGCAACCTGCTCTCCGGCCCGATACCGCCTGCGTACGGCGGCATTCCGGCGGGCGTGAGCCTGGATCTCCGGCGGAACAACCTCTCCGGCGAGATCCCGCAGGTGGGGTCGCTCCTGAGCCAGGGTCCCACTGCCTTCGCCGGCAACCCGGGCCTCTGCGGCTTCCCGCTTAAGTATCCATGCCCAGCGCCGAAGCAGGACCCCAAGATCCCCCAGCCGAACCCCAGCCTCAACCTGAACTCCAGCTACGCCACACCCCGCCCGATCGAGGCGGAGGGACGGAGGAAGCCGGTGGGGACCGTCCCGATACTCGCCGGCGTCGTGCTGGTCGTCGTCGCGTCGATCCTCGTGCTTCAGTGGCACGTCCGCCGGAGGCGCGCCGCCATGGAGGGCAAGGCCCCGAAGAACGAGAAGGGCTCCTGCCCTGGCGGCTTCGGCCCTGCGGGCTTGGTAGGAGAGGAACGGCGCGATGGACACGCGTCGGAAGTTTACGCGGCGGTGGATGAGGGGTTCGTGCTGGAGCTGGAGGAGCTGCTCCGGGCGTCGGCGTACGTGGTGGGGAAGAGCAGGAGCGGGATCGTGTACAAGGTGGTGGTGGGCCGGGGGGGCTCCGCTGTAGCGGTGCGCCGTCTTAGCGAGGCGGAAGATGGGGAAGCTTTCGGTGGAACCGGCGGCGACGAGTGGCGGCGGCAGCGGGCCTTCGAGTCGGAGGCGATCGCCATCGGGCGGGCGAAGCACCCCAACCTGGTTCGCCTCCTCGCCTACTACTACGCGCCGGACGAGCGGCTCCTCGTCTACGACTACATACCCCACGGCACCCTCCACGACGCCCTCCACGGTAACATCACTGATCGCGTACTACATCTCCACCTAAGTAAATCTCGACCGTCGATTGCGTTTATGATCTCGTGAACCTGCAGGTGGACCACGGAATCCGACGCCTCCGGCACTTCCCTGGACGGCGAGGCTCGCGATACTACAGGGCGCGGCACGGGGGTTAGCGTACCTCCACGAGTACAGCCCCCGGAAGCACGCCCACGGGAGTATCACCTCCTCCAAGATCCTCCTCGACGACGACCTCCAGCCGCACATATCCGGCTTCGGCCTCGCCTGCCTCGTCTCCTCCGGGGCTCAGCAGCGGCTTGCCAACCCCGATTCCAAGAAGCAGGCGGCAGGGCCCGGGACGGACGGGTACCTGGCCCCGGAGGTCCCCGGCGGCGAGGCCACGCAGAGGGGGGACGTGTACGCGTTCGGGGTGGTGGCGCTGGAGGTGCTGACGGGGCGGGTGGCGGGGGGGGATCTGGAGGCGTGGGTGCGGGGGGCGTTCCGGGAGGAGCGGCCGCTGTCGGAGGTGGTGGACCCGGCGCTGCTGCACGAGGTGCACGCCAAGCGGGAGGTGCTCGCGGTGTTCCACGTCGCGCTGGGGTGCACCGAGGCGGATCCTGAGCTGCGGCCCCGGATGCGGGCCGTGGCCGAGAGCTTGGACCGAGTCTGAGGCGCGGCAACTCGGTGACCCGTCTCGGGTGTTTGTTCTTTTGTTTCTTTGTAATCATGTTGTTTGAGTAGGTGTAGTAGCAAGTAGTGTTCTCGTTCTCCCAGCCTTCCTAGCACTGAAGGAGGCCTCCTGTTGCTGTTCTTGGAGTGGCGCATCCTTGACGCAGCTCTGCAGCTTTAGTTCAGATTTGCTTTGTCTTCTTCCTCCCGATCTCTGGTGATGCCAATTGGATCTTTGACCCATTTCTTTGGCAGGTTTGGACTGCCCTAACCGGAGGAAGACTACAATTATGTGATATGATGGTGATCTGGTTTTATGTGCTTGACAAAGGAAGTGAGAGCGGGATACAAAAGCACAAGCACTATGAACAGAGTAGAAAAAGTGATGAACATAAGAGCAGAAACAATCCTGCATACCACCAACCATCCTTTAATGTGTAGTTGTGCCTCGAAAAGTTTCTGCATGTTGTTGTGCACGATCGAACTCACTTGCCATGGTTCGCTATAGCATCGACCTCATCCTCGCCCCAACCTCACACATGCACTCAGGCAGCGGGTAAGCAGTGACATCCCTGCCGATCTTGTCGGTACGCAGCTCCGGCTGGCCCAGCGATTCCCGATGCAATTCTTTGACAATCCGGTGGAGTTCCGACTCCGGCAAGGAGGCGGCGTTCAAGAAGTGGCGGAGCATCTGCCGCTTGTTGGGTGTGATGAACTTCCTGTGCCCTGCGTACGCCCTCTGCCCCCGCATCAGGTGCCCCATGTTTCCGCCATGCGAAGCCATGAACACGTCGCTCTGCTCGCAGACCACGTCGTCGATGGCAGCAAGGAGGGAAGACCTGTTGGCGAACGGTCCCAGTTCACCCGGCAGTGTCAGGTCCTCTTTGCTGTACAGGTTAGGGAATTCTCTAATCAAGGGCAGCAGGGCGTCTCGCCCGCCAAACGGCTCGCCGCCCGCCCAATATACCCTCGCGTCCCTCGGCGCTTCCAGTGATTTCAGCAATCTGAGTCGTAGCATTCACCGTTAGAAGCTGAAATAGAGAAGGGGCAGAGGTCGTGAACCTACCTGGCGACTTCTGCGGCGTTCAACGGGCAAAGCCCGGCGAGCTTGCGGTCGTGGTAAGCCATGTTGGACCTCCCGGTGAGGAGCTCCGGCTTGAGATTCCTCTCCACTCGAACGATCTCGTCGTGCTCGGGGCTGAGACCAGGAAGGCAACCGGTTCGCACCCACACATCCTTCTCCAATCGCAGGTGGAGTGCGAGGTACGGACCTTTGCTTCTCATCCTCATGGCTAGCTTGTTGCCCAGTTCTCGGATCGGAGCCGAGAACCTCAGTGCATGGAACGCAACCTGGTAAATCGGGGACACACACCAGTCGATTCTGGTTTCCAATCGAGAGGAGGCAGGTCAACTAAGACGGAGAGGAGGCAATGGTTACCTTACACCGGAGCTTTTGGAGATCAGGTGGGAGGTCCTTGGAAAGCCTGGAATCCAGGCCTCTCAGGAGCAGAACACCTTCTCTGTTAAGCTGCACCAGCAATCAACAAGGAGAAACAATGAATCAAGAGTAAAGATAAGGATTCCATTCCGTCATTTGATGAAGAACGGATCGAAAGAAGAATTGTTTTGGGCGCTGAGGAGGTTTGTGGCAGGAGAAAGACGAGGACTCACTCGCTTCATGTATCTTGATCGAATCCAAGCAGGGGAGACATGAAGAGGCGTTTGCTTCTCCTGCACCGGCCTTGTCATGATATGAGTCGAGGGCAGCGAGGACACCACCTTAACGTCGTCGGCGAGAACGCTCTTGAAGTGCTCCAGGTCGAACACATCAGAGAACTCACTGCCCAAGCAAGGAACCATTCAAGATGCTACGCACAGAAGTAAACAATGTGAATTGGAACGCAAGATGGCACCTTTCGTCACCCCAGATGACGTTGACCTGGAGGACGGGCACGACGAGCGTGGCGCCGAGAACGTGAGCGATTACCACGGCGTCGACGATCTGGTTCCTTTGCTGGTTGAGCCCGCCGGAGACGACCACCAGGAGATACTTCTTCTGGCGGCCGGCCCGCGCAGCGGTCACGCCCTCCGCAAGGTACTGCTTGCTGAAGTTGAGACAGGGAACGTATCCCATCCCGTCCGGCTGCTGCCAGAACTCCCCACGCGCCTCCACCCATCCTCCGCCTTCCGCCGACATCGCCGCCGTCGAATCTGATAGTTCCGGGGAGGAGAGTGGGCTGCGGCCGAGGTGGGGGCAAGGGACAAGGGGATCGAGGTGGTGCCATGACCTCAATATCCCCACGAGCGCGAAGAAGAAGAGCACCGAAAAGAGGAAGTTTGGGCTGCGACCAAGGGCGAGGAGGCGGTGGCCGGGCCGGGAGGCCTTCTTGGTCGGGGAGAGGAAGAGGAGGAGGAGGCTGTGGAGCGAGGTGGAGGAGAGCGAGCGGATGATCTCCGAGGGCACCGCGATGTACGAAACCCGCCTTCCCTTCGACGTCGCCGCCATTTCTCTTCTACGCTTCTTCTCCGTTGGCGTAGTGCGGTAAATATGGACTCCGCTTTGAGTATTACGGCGGGATTGATGACGAAATGACTAAAGAGCCCTTGCGCTAGGATTGACCGCGACTGGGCAACGTGAATCGGACGGTTCAGATCGCGCATAAGATGGACTATCGTGCGGCAGAAGCGGCTATATTTATCTTGATTAAAGTATAGTCATCATCATCAGCCGTCGGCTACATTAGCGGGTATAATAGTCATAAAATAATTTGACTTCCGGGCTTTGTTGACCCGCATAACTCGAGAGAGCAGTTCTTCGCACGTACTCATCACACGTATGCCGAATCACTCGATTCGTGGATGGCCTGACACGTGGGAGCTGCTTTAATCCAAAAGGGGTTGCGTGCGAGAGGCCGCGAAGCCAACGGCTACCTTCCAACCTTCTTTTGAGCAGTGGAAGTAAGCTTCGAATCACGCGAATGCACACATACGTACACACGTATAACACGTGCAGTGAACTGTCATGCAATGTGATGGGGAGGTCAATGACTGGATACAGAAGAGTCAACTCGGCAGGGTGATGGTCAACTCCCTCAACATGACACACCTTTCTTCATGCATCAACAAAAGACTTACAGCTGCTTCCACATCTACTTCACTGCATGCATTCCCTAAACAAAAGGAAAAAGAAATATAAAACCTCCACTTGAGTGAAATACCACTAGAAGATTTGTCTTTGCATTGTCTATATATATATATAATCTTAAATTTGTAGGGTAACTTTTCTTCATTCTTAAAGCAACCATATCAAAGTGCTGCATGTTGCTGCATGTTGAAAAAGCCATCTCTTAAGCCTTAAGGACCTCTCTCCAATCCTATTAGAGCAATCAGATTTATATAATCATATTGCATTAAGATACTCTGTGTATTAGTAGACTGTGCTATGTGTGCCAGTGGGTTGGCACTATCAGATTGGCCAGAGAGGAGAGAGAAGTCAAAATTTGGGAGCAAATCCTTATCACTTGGCTGAAACTTAGTGCAGGCTGCTTAGTTCTTAAGTTTTTAGAGGGAGAAGTTTTTTGCTTCAGTCATATTTAATCATTGCTTCATCTGCTCAAACATTAGCTGCAATCTGTCAAGTATTAGAGATAGAGAGATTTTGATCTATCTTCTTCTATTGTTTCTGATGTGTATCATCTTTGTTTTTCCAAGACAGCTCTGACAAATCAAGGTTGGTGTGAACATTCTGTCAATTTATAGCTCTGCAAAAGCTTTGAGGTTTATTTCAGATATTGTATTACTTGAATTCTGAAAATTTTTCAGAATTATTGAATTGGCAAACACACTGAAGCCTCTTTTGTTTTCTGATAAATGTTGGGGTGTATGATGAGCAGGAAAAATTGATGTCAGAAACCTTGCAAGGAGAAAAATGCAGGGAGGAATCCAATGCTCAGAGACCAACAACACCCATGGCACTCTTTTTGGGCATGCAGGAATGAGAATCTCAAGCATGCATGCACAGCTTGAGGAAGAAGAAACTTCAAAGACATTGGGACCAGACACCACCATCACATTGTAGCATTTAGGCATGGAAGAACAGAATGTATGTTGAGCATTTTGGATGGTCCAACCATGAAAGGTCATATGAACTTATCCCAGAGAAGCTCATCAAGATAATAAAGAAAGCACTGCATCATTTGGCCAATTTGCCCATATGATGTTTACACATTTAGTACCATCCACTTGCTATGTTTGACCTCATGTAATCAGACTGGCACATGCTTTTGGGGGATATCATATAAGTGAAGGCTGTATCTACTTGTGATGATTAAGCACCACCAGAGGAAGAGATAGAAGACACATGCAGCAATGGCTGCCATTGCCCTGAAACAATTGTAAACAATGCTTGCTGAAGCTTTCAGCTTCCTACTGGAGTGCTGAGGGTTGACAAAGCTGTGCCCAGTGGAGCTTCTTAGGGTTCAGTGGCTTGACTTGACAAAGAAACTTGGGATCACTTTCCATTCAGCAGGCCAAGGAAATCAAAGACTTGCAGAGCAATCTTTTGGCTCTGATGGTCCAAACCCCTACTTGAGCTTGAAACTTCAACATGACCTTTGTAGAAAGAAGACAACCAAGCAAGAACAAGAAACCACCATGTGACAACCCAAACTGCTGCATTCTATGATTAAAAGATGAGGCACAGACAAGTATAATGGATTTTGATCTATGAGATGCACTAATGTAATGCTTAGCAGCCATCTAATCTCTCTGATACAACTTGTGAACAGAAAGAGAGCTTGTCAAAACTCAAGAGATGCACTCAGTTGATATGAGATATGAATTGGTTCTGACATCCATGCTTTCCACTCCCAGGTTAGGGCAAAGACACAGCAGCAATCAGTTTTGTGGAAGGCCAACATCAGAATTCACCAAACATTTTACCTTTGTAAAAAGCTCATGAAACAAAATCAAGCAAAGCTCTGATAGATCTGGTGAAAGAATTGACACTTACCTTAACACTTCAGGTTGAAGCTTTTCGACATGAGCCCAAGTCATTTCTCCTACTATTGCACATATTGTGCAATGGATTCAGCTGGCAGATACAGCACAAGAATTGGAAGATTCAAATACAAACCTCACAGAATTCATGGACTAATATGGCTAAAGAAAAGAAGCCAAAGGGCAGCAGATTACACCATATCATGTAACAGATTTCACTGGGCAGCTTCCAGCTTAATTTACATGGTGACATACAACATACCTAAGATATGCAATACAGAATCATGCGGGTTAAATATCACTTATTTATTCCATAGCTATATGTTTCCTGACTAATCGAAAACCAATGCGAGGTTTAGCTATGCAAAGTTGGCTTGTATAGGAGTAGAAGAAAAATACCAATCAGAGGTCAAGTTGGCTAGGTTAGGTTTGGTTTTACAAATCGGAAAGATTAGCCCTGATCTTAATTAGCCATCTTAAACAATTAGAATGACAAAATTACACAGTGGACACAGATAGACCTAACACTTCCTGAATGCTTCTTTGATCAAGTGAACCTCGGGTTCACACATCTAGATATATCAAACACAACCCACAAAACCACCTAGGTCATTGCAATTGAAATACCAGGCTAGTCGATCTGCTTCAGTAAAATTATCTCGACTAGAAGTTTATCAAACATGATGTAACTTGTAGAGTAAATTTAGAGTGCACATTTCATGGCATAATTACAGTAATATTAACCCCTCCTTTATGCATGATACTTGTGGAGTCTAAGACTTGTAAATGGCCAACTCGACTAGAAGTTTTTCCTAAATTCTTTATTGACAATTTCTGTAAGCAGAGACCAGTAAGTTCAGAAAATTTAGGATTTTTTTTCTAAATTCCTTTTTTCAGCAAAAAATCCACATGGCCGATCCTAGATAGTTGGAACTTATGGCTTTGGTGTTGTAGAGACCAGTAAGTTCAGATAAATAACAAAAATTGGAGAAACATAAAAGTAATAGCATTGCATGATAAACAACCATGATCGGATTTTGTCATATTGGTCCCTAATCAAAAGAAAGGCAAGTACCTTGCACTCGTAACAAACTAAAATCGACTTTTTCCTGATCCAAGTCAATTTCGAGTTACTGACTTCAATTTATGGTATAATTAAAATCCTGATCCAGAATTGAGTTTGCTTACAATAGCTTGTAATAGAACAAATCCTTTCAAAATCAGGTAAACATCAATAATTGATCAAGGTTTATAAAACTCCAACTATAACCCAATTTCCATTTTCACTTGTCAAGTAGCAAGTAAATTATCATGACAGAAGCAGTAAGCAACAGACAGCTAGAAAACATCATATACGATAAAGAAAGAAAATTTACAAAATTCATGTTATCCACATAGCATTTTCATCATTTAGACAATCAACTTTTCTAAATACCAAATTTTTTTGATGCCATTATTCTATAAAACAAGGTAGCAGAAACTTCATTTAATATGAACTCAAACTTTCTTCCCAGCTTTAAAATACATGTGTTCATAATTAAAGTTTCCTCCCAAATATATCATTAAAACAAATGCTGAACTGAGTGAAGCATTGTGTAGAATCACGAATCTGGCTTTGAGCGAGAATTGAGGCATAGGGAAAGTATGTGCATTGCTCATGTTCTTCCAGGACATGAGTCAGATACAATATAACATGAGGTCAAGCTAAGCTAACATGTAATACACAAAGAACCATCTACTTCTACGTGTACAAACTCACACAAGCAAGAAGTACCAAAAGGGTACAGGAGGCATCCATTTCTAAGGCAAATTCCAGCGCAAAACAATCAGAACTTGGAATGAGAAACATATCCCAGTATAAACCTAATGACAAGAACCCAAATTTCCAGAAACACAAAGCAACTGAAAGTTTCAGCAATAACTTGAATTAAAATAGAAACAGATATAAAAAATTGCTGACATCTACGAAATCCCCAATTCAACAATCGAGGAGTTGCCAAGGACACCATGTACATAAGTCAAGAAGATGAAAAGTAACCCAAGAGTATATTGAAGATAATGCATAATAACAAAAAAAAGCACAATTGTGAAATGGATAATAGTTAAACTTTATGTTCAGGACTCTCTGCAAAGAGGAAGCTAAATTAAGCTAAATTCTTACTGTTTCTATGACCATAAACTAATACATAATATATTTAGACCTTAGTCCCTAGTTAATTCATGAACAAGATAATGAAACAAAAGGAAGACGGACAACAAAAACAAAAGAAGTGAACCACCAAGGATCTCTGTCATCATCAATGCTTGGCAATGGAACGATAGATGAATCAGTAAAATTGGTTCAAAATCTCACTTGCACTCAACTCCAGCTTCGGCAGCTCGACGAGGCTTGCTCTTCCGCCGGCTCCCATTATGACGAAAACCATTAGACCTAGTTGAATCCTCATCTATGGACTGCGATCCAGCACTAGTTTCCTCCATGACCAAGTCGGAGTTCTGTTTGGTATTTGAATATCTGTTCCTCTTCTTCCCATTCACCATCGTTGAGCCCTTAATTTCTTTGCTTTGTGCGGTAAGCTTCACATTGTCTTCGTCTTCAATCTTTTCAGTTTCATCATCATCATCATCATCAGATTCACCCTTCAAGGGCTTCTGAGGCCTTCCTCTCCTCTTATATGTAGGGAGCACCTCTTCACCACCACTCCCTGGATCCTCATTACCAGTGACCATGGTCAATTTCTTCCCCTTGCCTCTGCCTCTACCCATCAACCCAAACCAGCACTATAAACAACTCAGATGATCATTTATACTGCGAAAAGGACAAAAAGTTAGATTAAAGGGGCAATGAGGCTATGTTTTCGCAGAATTTTTATTGTTGCTTTGTACTTCCACCTCTAAGCTGTAATGCCACAATATCCAGTAAAGATGCAGAAGTGGAGGATGTTAGGCAGCACCAGCACAAAAACTAATAACTAGCAGAATGGCTTGCAAAAATCCGTAGATCAAGCATCAAAAGGTCATGTGAAGCTTCAAAGAGGTGAAATGTGAAATGCTAATAAGGAAACCCCAAACGATAAAACTAAATCAGAGACATCCAAGAAACCAAAGATCTGGAGTCTCAAGATAAAGAATTAAAAAAGGTTTAACAGCATGACAACATAGACAAAACCAGCATATGAAATGGATGAAACATATTGCAGATTAAGAAAAAAAATTGCTCTTTCAAGAAGACTGCAACCCTTGCCGGTTCGCCTTGGGAAAGTTTGTTTCGAGAACATTTCAGATGGTTAAAATCGGGGAATGGCAAATGCATTTAGGAAAGCAAGACCAAGCAGAAGGACAGAGGAGCAATCCTTACAACACAAATCCCCTAAAGAGGAATAAAAATGACATATTGAGGTATGAGATTCTTGAGACTGACCTGATATGAGCGTTCCCTCTTCACCACCGGCGAGCAAATTAGATATGGACCGAGGACGCCGTAAAAAAAGATGGGATTTTGTTGTTTCTGTCGGCAAAAAGTCGAAGATTTGATGGGTCAACAGCGATTCTCGGTGAGAAAGGAACGAAACCCAAATCAAATTTGAGGGAAAAGGGGAATGTGATAGCAAAGAGGAAGGAGATTTAAGAGTGTCCAGAGAAAGACCAAAGAAACCAGCAGACAAGAAGAAGATATTTCCCTCATTACATTAAATAGATTTTGGGATTAGAATTAAAAAAAAAAAAAAAAAAAGGTCTCTAACTAGATTGGATCAGATCCAGCCACAGATTCTGTTCACCAAATCGATCACGAGAGTGAAACAGTCAATTATACAGCTCTCCTTCCCTTGGCAACTTCTGCCAAACATGGATGGTGGACAGGTAATCTCACTGAGCCCAACCCACGCAAATATTACACTTGTTGATGCTGGAAAGCTAAAGACAAGAGGGGTTGAACAATTATATTCATAAAAGATCTGGGGTTGACTTTACACGCCATTCCCATCGATCTAACAGATTGACGCGCGACCAGCCGTGAATGAAATGGATGAAGCGGAAAGAAGCTGTCAAAAATATGAAAAAAAAATGTTCATTTCCGTTACCCGAAGTCTATAACCAGAACACCATGGTCGAAGCCATCATGTTGTTTCCTTTTGTTAGGCTTTGAGAAAAAGCAAACCCATCGCAGCTCATCTTATTAGACTCATGTACTGCTTGCTGCACAATGGCCTTCGAAACACAAAATATATTAAATAATTATCTATGACGGGAACATTATACGAAAATAGTTGAAAGTGTGCAGAAAATACCTGTGCACCCATTTTGGCTATATGTCTTGGTGGGGTTCTCTTCTGCATGCATGAAGCACACTGAGGTGTGATAACATCCCAAAAGAGTCAAGGAAGGACCCTCATTTGGTTGTTGCTGATATCTAACTCCTCAAACAACTCAAGATTGCCAATGGAGCAAAGTTATCTCCTATGTTTAGCTTGATCAGAGAAGTTGCAGGGCACAAGCTCTCAGGAATTGATTTGAGCTCATTAAAAGCTCCTTCAACTTTGATAAAGATGCCATTGTTGTTGGAAGTTTTTTGATATTGTTGTAGCGAACAGTGAGAACCTCCAAAGATTCGAGTCTGCCAACTGCTTCCGGAAGGCATTTCAGACGATTAATAATCAGCTCAAAGCTCAACAATAGCAAATGCAGTTAGTTACCAATAGTTTGAGGCAACTCCTCAAATTCATTTGTTTCAACATTTAGTTTCATCCCCCGCTGCCGAAGTCGTTGTACCTTCCTACAGCATTCGCTGTCCCCTGTCATCGCCGCTGCCACGCAGCCATGGCCCTCTTCTTCCCGTGGACAGTGCCTCGCCGATCGCCCACCGCCAACAGCTGTCGGCTACTCATTCTCTTCCTTCGACGGTAGATTAACTCCTCCTTCCACTGTCGTCTTCAATCGCGTCGCAGCTGCTTTATACCGGCGTCTGCCCTTTTCAGTTCATTTACTGTAATTTTCTGCAGTAATCATCAGCATATATATATATATATATATATATATATATATATATATATATATATATATATATATATATATATATATATATATATATAACCGTGGGAAAAGAGTGAAAGAGAAAGTACGAAGCTGCTACCTTTTGCTCCCAACCGTCGACCATCGTTACCCTCAACCTCTTCATCGGTGGCCGGTGCAAGTCCTTAGCATCATTCTTTTGCTGCCATCAACGATCACTAGGCAAAAGCAACCCAGTAACAGCAGCCATCTCTCAGCTCTCTGTTGCCTACTGCAGGCACGGTCTCGTTGTAGCTTTCATTCTGGTACACAACTGATCTATAAATCATTCAGCAACCCATATCTTTCGGACCCACAAGAGATAGTGATTAATATCTTATCTCCTAATGTCTTCGTCATTTACGTCCCCGTAGGAAGTAATAGTGCTTCTCAACATACATACAGGGCTTGTGTCTATTAATGTTGTGATAGGGACGAATTTGGTGTTGGCCTAATGGACGCGTCCCGTCTTCAAATATGTTGAGCAAGCCTTTGCTGGTCCAGGCCCGTGTGCGCTAGGCCGCCCGCTTCACAATCTCTTCGGCGCAGAGCGGAGCTAGTCCGGATGAGCGGTGATTCAGGGGTCGGCTCGGGAGTTCTGATGCTGGAGTGGCGAAGCCTGGGTGAAGAGGGGATCGTCCTATCGGGGTCGGCCGCTGGTTCCTGCAAGGAGGTCGGGTCGGGTAGGTTCCCGACGTGACCCCTCCGATGGTCAAGTTAGTTTTTGTAGTCTGTTTTGCGATCCCCCTGCCCTGTGGAGGTGCAGAAGCTTTTATAGTGGGTGCTGTGGGTTGTTCGTACCTAACGACCTTACCGCATTCATGACTCACCATGCTGTCGCGCCTCTCGCCATGCCTGCCGTACTGGTGGTGAGGCGTGCACCTGCAGGTAGGGGTTGCCGACCTTACCTGTGCCAGGTCGGCTGTACGGCACCTGGTGTCCTTCGTACATCCGGTCGACCAGCTACGTTGGTTTGGCCACGTCAGTGGCCTAGTTGTCCCAGGGCGTGATGACTTGGCAGCCAGGTCGGCATTTGCCATATCATTCTTCCCCCCCCCAGGTAGACCCTCTCGAGGCGCCTGATGGGGGTGCCGAAGATGAGGTCTCGCGCTTGATCGCTGTTTGGGGTTGCCTTAAACTAGTCCTGAGCGCGGACTTCTAAGGATTTCGAATGACGTGGAACGTGGGGCAGCCGGAGTAGATCCGACCGAGCATGAGCTCGGGAATCTGGCGCAGGAAGCTAGATCCGACCGAGCGTGAACTCGGGAGTGTAGCGCCGCGTGAGTAGATCCGACCGAGCATGAGCTCGGGAATATGGCGCAGGAGACTAGATCCGACCGAGCGTGAACTCGGGAGTGTAGCGCCGCGTGAGTAGATCCGACCGAGCGTGAGCTCGGGAATATGGCGCAGGAGGCTAGATCCGACCGAGCGTGAACTCGGGGGTGAATCCGGATTTTTGGCTGAGAGAGTGAACTCAGGCGCAAATCCGGAGATTTGGCCGAGAGGGAGAACTCGGGCGCAAATCCGGAGATTTGGCCGAGAGGACGAACTCGGGCGCAAATCCGGAGATTTGGCCGAGAAGGTGAACTCGGGCGCAGATCCGGAGATTTGGCCGAGAGGGTGAACTCGGGCGCAAATCTGGAGATTTGGCCGAGAGAGTGAACTCGGGCGCAAATCCGGGGATCTGGCCGAGAAGGTGAACTCGGGCGCAAATCCGGAGATTTGGCCGAGAGAGTGAACTCGGGCGCAAATCCGGGGATCAGGCCGAGAAGGCGAACTCGGGCGCAAATCCGGAGATTTGGCCGAGAAGGTGAACTCGGGCGCAAATCCGGAGATTTGGCCGAGAGGGTGAACTCGGGCGCAAATCCGGAGATTTGGCCGAGAAGTGAACTCGGGCGCAAATCCGGAGATTTGCGCCCCCACGATAATGTTTTTTATGTACGTATATAATATATATATATATATATATAAATAAATAAATATATATATTTCCTAGGGTTTCGGTCTTCTGCCTAGGGTTTCGGTCATAATCATGGCGCATTCAATGCGCTGAGTGTTTCTTCGGCGCGGCGGCCTTTTCTCTCACCTCGGGAAGCTGAAACGGCTCACCTGGGTGCTATAAATTGGTTGGGGGGTTGCGCAGAGACCTTACTTGCTCCTTTCGCTTCCTTCCTGCCTCTGCCTCGGACCACCTTAGTACCCTTCGCCTTTTCAGCTCGGCAGCCCCCCTTTTAACAGGTCGCGATGACCTCGTCGGACTCCTCGACTAGTGTCAGGGTCGTTTCTCCCTCGGAGTCGGGGGAGTCGAGTCATAGCGGTCCCAGGGTTAGTTCCTCGGGAGCGTCTTCCGGGCCCCCGTCGCCCGTCGACGCGCGGGTTCAGAGGGACTTGGAGGTCATGATGTCACATCATGACCTCGACTCGGCGGTGACCGAGGGGTCACTTGCCGCGATCAGGGCACGGTACAACATCCCGGCTGAATACAGGTTGTATGTTCCAGAGCCGGGGCAACGTCCTTATAGCTTGGACGTCCCTGGCATGTGCATCTCGGTGGATGCCCTGGAAGCCGGCCTTCGGTTTCCTTTGCACCCTCTGATCGAGGAGTGCCTGAAGCGGTGGAGAATTTCTCCGAGCCAGGTAGCGCCCAACTCGTGGCGTTACCTAGTGGTTTTTTTAGGTGAGTGTCGAGGAGCGGGAATTATCCCGACTCGGGACTTGTTCATGGCGTGCTTTCGCCTGTGTAAGAGTCGGGGCGGTTACTACCTCACCGCCCGAGTCGGTTTTAGGGTGAGCGGGGCTCCTTCCAGTAATAAGGGTTGGAAGTCCCGCTACCTTTATGTCAGTGGTCTAGGTTGGGGATTTGGGTTCAGCTGGTCGGCTCATCCGATTGGCAATGCCCCCCCTTATCTGTCAGAGGAGGAGGCCGTCCTGGTCGGTCGACTGAAGGGGATCCTCTCCTCTTCTTGTGCGATCAAGGAAATGACCGAGCTTTGGCTCGTTGAGGCAGGTTTGAGTCCGGCCTCCAAGGGTACTAGCATTTTATTTTGCTCAAACCTTACTAATCTTTTACTGACCTGTGAGTTGTGATGCAGACCGGATGGACCTCGGGGATCTTCAAGGGATGCCGAGAGTAGCTGGGGGACGGGCCCCGCCGAGCCGCCCCTCCGCCCGTGAGGCCAGTACATCCCCAGCTCGAGAAGCTCCGAGGGCGTCGGCGAAGAGACCGGCTCCCCCTCCGACTGAACGGGCCGGCGCGACGGGGAAACCCGTCAAGAGGGTAAAGGTGCTGTCGAGGAAGCACAAGTCCCCGGTCGGCGAAGGTGGTTCCCGACCCCGCTCCAAGGGTAAGGAGCCAGCCGCGTCGCCCGCGAGGCCGGATGCGCCCGCCGAGTCTGAGGAGGGGGCCGCTTCTCCGGTTCATGAGCGTCCGAGGTCCATGAAGGACCTCTTCAGGACAAAGTTTACAAAGGAGACAAGGGTTACTATGCCCTGATGATGTCTGACCTGGGGCACCAAGACCCCGAGAAGGAGCTGCAAGCTCGGTGGGCGGGACTAAAGAACTCGACGAAGGTATGGCATACTTCGTCGGCCGCCGAGGAGTATGAAAGGGGGATCCTCCACCCCCAATTGGCGCGGGAGCTGTACACGCTCCCATCGGAGGTTTTGATGGCCCGAGCCACCAAAGAGCTCGTCCTGGTAAGTCTGCCGACCTGCGAGTTCATTTCCCTTTTCCCTCTCTTTTTTCTTTTTCTTTCTAACGGAGTCCTTCCGTGCAGAGCCAACACCTTCAGATGACGTTGATCGACCGGGTCCATGATGCTGGTTGGTTGATCACCTTCATGGACCATCGAGTCAAGCAGCAGCAAGAGGAGCTTGACGTCCTGAAGTCGAAAGGCGGGCCCGAGGCAGTTGCCGAGGTCGAGGAGCGGGCCTCGAGGCTGAAGGAGGAGCTCGAGAAAGTTAAGTCTGAAAGAGCAGAGGAGCTCCTCAGGCATGAGGCCTCGGAGAGGGAGCTGAGGGGCCATCTGGGTGATGCCCAGCATCTACTGAAAGAGGTCCGAGGCAGGGCCAGGAGGATGGACGACGAGCTGCTTCAATCTGTGAAGGACTTGGAGCATGCCCGAGCTGAGCTGCCCATAACTGTCGTCGCGGAATACAAGGAGTCCCTCGGCTTCAAAGAGGGTTTAAAGTGGATGGGACGGGTCACCTACGAGTACGGGTATCGGGTGGCGCGAGCTCGCTTTCGTGCCCGCCACCCCGATGCCGACGTCGAAGAGGATCCGTTCACCATTTACCCCGAGGATGACTCAGTACCAATGGAGCGTCGGCAGGATTTTGACGACTCGGTGCCTCCCGAGTCTTAATTTTGTTCTTCACTTAGTTTTTATTTCTTTTGGAACTTGTAACTCGGGTCAGGTAGCCCTTAGATTGGCCCTGACCTGTTTTGTTCTTTTCCTTTTCCTTTTTGAAGCTTGTAACTCAGGTCAGGTAGCCCTCAGATCGGCCCTGACCCGTTTTGTATTTTCTACAAGTCAATACAAGCCCTGACGTTTTGGTGCCATTGTTGCATTTTGATTCAGTACGAGTCGTAATACATGGTCACACGTAAAACTTTCGCAAGTTCGTGATGTGTCAGGTTCTCGGTAATACCCGACCTTCCATGGTTGCCAGAGTATAAGTCCCCTCTCGGATAGTATCTATGACCCGGTAAGGACCCTCCCAATTCGGGGCCAGCTTGCCACGGGACCGAGTCGGATCGCTGACCTCAGTTTTCCGGAGGACCAGGTCGCCCGTCCCGACGTGCTGTGGGCGTACGCGTCGGTTGTAGGTTCTTGCGACAACCCTCCTGTAGGCCAGCGCTCTGAGATGAGCATCGACCCGTCTTTCCTCTAATAGGTCGAGGTTCCTGCGGAGGTTCTGATCGGACCCCTCCTGACTTTGGGTCTGGATTCGGAGAGTCGGGAAAACCACCTCGGGGGGCAGTACGGCTTCCGTGCCGAACGCCAAGCTATAAGGCGACTCACCCGTCGGGGTTTTAGGGGTTGTTCTCAATGCCCATAGGACACTCGGGAGCTCCTCTACCCAAGAAGTTGTGGCGTTGGAGACCCTCTTTTTCAATCCTTCAAGGATGGCCCGGTTTGTTACCTCGGCCAGGCCGTTAGCTTGGGGATGGGCAACCGAGCTAAACTTTAGCTGGATGCGATAGCTCTGGCAGAACGCTTTGAACTTTATGTTATTGAACTGCGTGCCGTTGTCGGTGATGATCGCCCTTGGGAGGCCGAACCTGGTTATGATGCTCTTCCATACGAACCCTTCGACTTGCTTTTCGGTGATGGAAGCCAGCGGCTCGGCTTCGAGCCACTTGGTGAAATAGTCGACGCCAACTATCAAGAACCTTCTCTGTCCTGAAGCTGGGAGGAAGGGGCCGAGGAGGTCCATTCCCCATTGGGCGAAGGGCCATGCGCAGTCGGCAGTCGAGAGTGGTACCATCGGTCTATGTTGGAGTCGGGCGTGCTTTTGGCATGGCTCACAGCCCCGAACATAAGCTTGGGCATCCTTTCGTAGTGCGGGCCAATAATAACCTTGCCTGAGGACCATGTGTGCCAGGGTGCGCGCGCCGACATGGTCTCCACATATTCCCTCGTGGATCTCGGCTAACGTGGTCTGTGCCTCGGTCGGATTCAAACAGCGAAGCAGGGGTCGGCTGAAGCCTCGTCGGTAGAGGTGGCCATCGATGATGCAGTACCATGACTCCGCCCTTCTGACTCTTCGGGCGGCAGCCTTATCCTCAGGGAGAACTCCCGCTTGTTTGAAGCGGAGGATCTCGTTGGTCCAGCCTCCATCTTCTTGACCGACAGTCATGAGGGTCGGGCCAATGGATGGCCCGACGGTCCTTACCATTGCTCTGGTTGGTGTGTCGGTCACGCGGGAGGAAGCCCATTTGGCCAAGGCATCTGCCTGCATGTTCTTGTTGCGGGGCACCTTGGTGACGGTAAATCTTTGAAACCGCGTCACCGCCAGCCGCACCTCGGCAAGGTATTTGATCATCGCCGTTTCCCGGGTTTCAAACTTACCATTAACCTGGCCGGTGACGATTTGGGAGTCGGTGAACACCTCTATGTCTTCTGCCCCTAGATCGGCCGCAACCTTGAGGCCGAACAGGAGCGCTTCGTACTCGGCCTCGTTGTTTGTGGCTCTGAACCCTAGTCGCAAGGCGTGTTCGTACACGTGGCCGGAAGGGTCTTTGAGCACCAAGCCGACTCCTCCTCTTTCCGAGTTGGCTAACCCATCGATATGTAAGGTCCATCCGGGGGTCGGATTTTGAAGAGCCGGTGGCGGCATGAGCTCCGATAGGAAATCCGCGAGCACCTGGCCTGTGATTGCTTTTCTCGGCTCATATTCGATATCGAATTCCCCCAGCTCTACCGACTACTTCAGCATCCGACCTGCAACATCAAACTTGGAGAGGATCTGGCGCAGGGGTTGGTCGGTTATTACTTTAATGAGGTGTGTCTGGAAATATGGCCTCAGTTTTCTGGAGGCCAGAATAAGCGCCAAGGCTATCCTTTATATGGGGGCGTATCGAAGCTCAGGCCCTACCAAAACGTGGCTGGTGTAGTAGACCGGCCTTTCCCCGGCTTTATCAAGCGTTACCAGGACCGAGCTAACTGCCAGATCGGTCGCAGCAAGGTATAGGCCGAGGGGCTCGCCATCTTTCACCGAGGCCAGCTGTGGCAGGCTCTCGAGGTGACTTTTGAGTTGGTGGAAGGCCTCCTCGCATTCGGGGGTCCATTTGAAGTCTTTTGCCGACTTTAATGTGCGAAAAAAGGCTGAACTCTTGTCACCGGCCCGGGAAATGAAGCGGCTCAGGGCCGCTATCCTTCCTGCAAGTCGTTGTACCTCCTTTGCAGTCTTAGGGGACTGCATCTCCTGTATGACTTTTATTTTGTCGGGGTTGGCATCGATTCCTCATTGATGCACTATGAAGCCGAGAAACTTCCCGGCCGTGATGCCGAAAGTGTACTTCGCTGGGTTGAGGCGCATCCTGTATTTCTTCAACGTGCGAAATGTTTCCTCCAGGTCGGCGAGATGGGTCTCGGCATGTTGGCTTTTGACTATCATGTCGTCGACATATATTTCCATGTTCCTTCCGACCTGGTCTTTGAACATTCGATTGACGAGGCGCTGATAGGTCGCACCGGCATTCTTCAATCCGAACGACATCACCTTGTAGCAGTATGTCCCGTTGTGCATGATAAATGCCATGCTTCTTTTGTCTCTCGGGGCCATTTGGATCTGGTTGTATCCCGAGAAGGCATCCATAAAAGAGAGCAGCTGATGCCCGGACGTCCACAAGTTGGTCGATGTGGGGAAGCGGGTAGCAGTCCTTCGGGCAAGCCCGATTGAGATCAGTATAATCAACACACATCCGCCAATTTCCATTTGCCTTTTTAACGAGTACAACATTGGACAACCAGGTCGGGTACTTTACTTCTTCGACGAGCTGTGCGTCCAACAGGCGCGTGACCTCGTCTTCTACGACCCTCTGGCGATTCGGAGCAAATTTCCGAGGGCGCTGCTTCACCGGCCTGGCGTCGGGGGAGATGTTTAAGTAGTGTTGGACAATCTCCGGGTCGATCCCTGGCATGTCGTTCGGGGTCCACGCGAAAACGTCGTCGTTCCTCCTCAGGAAGTCTATCAGCTGAACTTGTTGACTCTCCGTAAGCTCCGACCCGACCTTTACCCGCTTGCTCATGCGGCTCGGGTCCAACGGTAGCTCGAGAACTTTCTCTGCGGAGTGGGCGTCCGGGGCAGCTTCCACTGGGTCAGGATGCGTGGCATCGATCGGTTCGGCTCTTGGTTTCTTGCACAGCGCTGTCGCCGTCAGGTAGCATTGTCTGGACTCCTTCGGGTCACTCCTGACCTCGCCGACCCCGGCTCGAGTTGGAAACTTCAAGATCCGGTGGTACGTTGAGACGACCGCCCTAAGCCGGTTTAGGGTCGGGCGCCCGATGATGGCGTTGTATGCGGATGGGAGCCTGACAGAGAAATGGAATCCCCAGTGAACCCTGTCAAGGTAGATGTTAGGGGGGTGAGGTCTAGGTCGGTCAATCCCAACCGTTGGAATGCATCGAAATATAAAATGTCGGCCGAACTTCCCGTGTCGATCATAACCCGCTTGATGTAGGCATTTGCCATGCGGATTGAGATTACTAGCGCGTCATCGTGAGATGCGTGCTCTTCGTCTTGCGACCTGAATGTGACGTCGAGCTCTTCGTGATGCAGCGGCCTCTTCCCGACCTCAGATCGCGCATATGCTTTGCGTGCCGACGAGCTGTTGCCGCCTGAGGCTGGGCCGCCGAAGATGACGTCGATCTATTTTTCGACCGGACCCTACGGTCGAGGGGACAGGTCTTGGGGTGGTCGACCGTCCGCGAGAGGGGGCTGCTCATGGATGTATCACCGCAGATGACCACGCCAAATGAGGTCCTCAATCTGGTACTGGAGGTCGCGACATTCCTCGGTGTCGTGACCATATTCTCGATGGAACCGACAGTATCTGCTCTTGTCACGCCGCTCAGGATGCGACTTCATCGGGCTTGGTGCCTTCAAGAGTCCCTTCTCCCGTATTTGGAAGAAGATCTCCGTTCGGGTTGAATTGAGGGGAATTGGAGGAGGTCTGACTGGCAGCAGGCCCGACCTGTCCTCCCTTTTCTTGGGAGGCGGGGCTGGATGCCCCGAGACTGTTCGCCTCGAGGGCGTTTCACCTCGTCCCGCTTGCCGGCTATTAGGGTCTCGGCAGCCACATACTGATGTGCCCGTTGCAACATCTCTGGTAGAGTCGTTGGTGGCCGCTCGATTAGCGACCAAAAGAACCTTGACGGCTTCAGCCCCGTCAGAAATACTTGGATGGCCAGGGACGGATGGAGGTCCGGAATGCCCTGTACTTGTGAGATGAACCTTCTTACGAACTGGGAGAGGGGCTCGTCGCTTCCTTGGGCCATCCCGAGGAGCGAGGCTGTGGTGGGCGTCGGGCACGCGCTTGCCAGGAAACTCGACTCGAATTCCCTTGCCAATACATCAAATGACGGTATGGAAGCGGATTTTAGCCGAGTGTACCAGTTTCTGGCCGACCCTCTGAGGGTGGTCGGGAAGGCTCGACACATCAGTGCCTCCGAAGTGTCGTAAAGGGCCATCTGGGCACGGAATGTAGCGACATGCTCTACCGGGTCTCCGCTGCCGTCGTAGGGCTCGAGGGCTGGTAGCCTGAAGGCTGGCGGCAGGGGCTTTGAGTGTATCTCAGGGGTGAATGGGGAGCCTCCTTTAGAGCTTTTCCCGACCTCATCTTTCGATCTGAAGACTTCTTTCTGAACCTCGTCAAGTCGCTGATGGACTCGGCGGACCTGCTTCCTCAGAGAGTCGGTGGAGTCGGTTGACAGAATATCAGGATCAGGTTCAGTCGGTGCTGGATTGTGAGATCGGCTTTGGGATCGGGTTGGTGTCGATGTCGGCGAAACCAGGACCCGAGGTGGTGGGGCCTCGGTCACCCGGGGTGGTGGCACCTCGGTGACTGGCGGGATTCCCCGACCTGGGGCCGTTGGTGACTCCGCTCGTGGAGGCGCTGATTGATGCGCCGCCGTATGCATCAGTTGTGGCAGGTACGGGATTATAGTCTGTACCATGCCTGCAAGTGCTTGGACTTGGCTGGTGAGGCCGAGGAAGGCCTCGGCAGTGACCATGGGGGGCGCAGGATTCGACGCGGGCGATGGGAACCCGAGGTCGGTCATCATTCTCCAAAAACGGTTGGGAGTCGGCATGGCAGCCGGGGCTTCCTCGGCCGACCGAGGGTGATCGGGCTCCGTCCGGTGCTCTGTGCCCGAGTCAGCGAGTGGGCGTTCTGGCGACATGAGCCCTCCTTCTAGCGCCAAAAAATGATAGGGACGAATTTGGTGCTGGCCTAGTGGATGCGTCCCGTCTTCAAATATGCTGAGCAAGCCTTTGCTGGTCCAGGCCCGTGTGCGCTAGGCCGCCCGCTTCACAATCTCTTCGGCGCAGAGCGGAGCTAGTCCGGATGAGCGGTGATTCAGGGGTCGGCTCGGGAGTTCTGATGCTGGAGTGGCGAAGCCCGGGTGAAGAGGGGATCGTCCTGTCGGGGTCGGCCGCTGGTTCCTGCAAGGAGGTCGGGTCGGGTAGGTTCCCGACGTGACCCCTCCGATGGTCAAGTTAGTTTTTGTAGTCTGTTTTGCGATCCCCCTGCCCTGTGGAGGTGCAGGAGCTTTTATAGTGGGTGCTGTGGGTTGTTCGTACCTGACGACCTTACCGCATTCATGACTCACCATGCTGCCGCGCCTCTCGCCATGCCTGCCGTACTGGTGGTGAGGCGTGCGCCTGCAGGTAGGGGTTGCCGACCTTACTTGTGCCAGGTCGGCTGTACGGCACCTGGTGTCCTTCGTACATCCGGTCGACCAGCTACGTTGGTTTGGCCACGTCAGCAGCCTAGTTGTCCCAGGGCGTGATGACTTGGCAGCCAGGTCGGCATTTGCCATATCATGTTGCAACCCTCATCCCCGTCAAATTATTCAGAGGAAAAAACTACACATCCTAACGTGCTCAGTTTTCTAATATCCTCTTTGGCTATGATTTACTAGGTTATGTTGATGGATCTTTCAGTTGTCCACTAGAAATGATCAACATCCTGGGGGCAACAAGTCAAGTACCAAATTCGGAGCATAAGTTATGGTTACGCCAAGATCGTCTCATTCTCCAGGCGATTTAAGCCTCTGTCGCTGGTTCTATCGCACCACTTATATCTTCATGTGCTACTGTTGCTGAAGCCTGGTGCTAGTTACAAACTACATTGGCTAATCGTTCGCGCACTCGTATGCTCGGCCTCCTCTCAAGACTCATGAACTCCAAACGAGAGGGAAGTACCATTAGTGATTATCTCAAACATATAAAGATTATCATCGATGATTTAGTTTTAATAGGGCACAACCTCAGTGATGATGAAATCATTGTCTACATTCTTAGTGGTCTTGGGACTGAGTATAAAGAATTGACAGTAGCAATACGGGCACGCGACTTGTCGCTATTATTTGAGGAGCTATACGACAAGTTGATTGACTATGAGACATATCTAAAGCGTGAAGATAGGGCTCTGAACCACCTATTACTACTCAGGTAAGTCACAAATAAAAAAGGAAGAGCAATCAATATTCTAAACCTATCAACAAGGGACTCGGACAGGCACTGCCTCAAGGGAGCAACATCAATTACCAACAGCCTTGACGTCCTACTCCCATGCCTCAGGTAACAACATCAATTATCAACAGCCTTGGTGACATGCTCCTATGCCTCAACAACAAATAGTCTGTCAGCTGTGTGATAAGGTTGGTCACTCCGCCAAGATCTGTCGGTCACATCCTCAACGAATAGTCTATCACCATGCTCTAAGCGCATCTTGCTGCTGCCCCAACTTCTGATCAATATTCCCAGGTTACAGACTCTGGCGGCTCCCATCACTTCACCTTGGACCTTCAGAACCTGTCCCTTCACAACAGCTATAGTGGTAATGATGACATCATCATCAGTGATGGTAAGTGACTTCCCATTACTCATACTGGTTCCACAATACTTAATTCGCATTCTCTTAACTTTACACTTGATGATGTGTTGTGCGCTCCTCATATCAAACATAATCTTATTTCTGTCTCTCAATTTTGTAAACAAAATAATATCTCCATTGAATTTTTTCCTGACTATTTTTTTGTCAAGGATTGAGCACAGGGGCATCGTTAGTTAAGGCAAGAGTAAAGATAACATCTACCAGTGACCATCAATCTCTCAGCCCATTGCCTACTCTTCTGTTGCTATTCTAATGGATGTGTGGCATCATCGTCTGGGTCACAATTCTTCCTCAATTCTACAAAAAAATTTCTCTCCTTATTCTCTTCCATCTTTTAAAGCAAGTTCTATTGTTACTCATTGTGATGCATGTCTTAGTAATAAAAGTCATAGACTGTCTTTTGAAAATTCTTCTAGTTTTTGCTCACAACCATTTGAAATTTTGTATAATGATGTTTGGGGTCCTGCACCAAGTATTTCATTTGACAAATACAAATTTTATGTTATCTTTGTTGATTATTTTACCAAATATACTTGGTTGTATCCTCTTCAACATAAGTCTGAAGTCTCCAAAACCTTCCTTATCTTAAAAAAAAATGGTAAAAAATATCTTTCAGCCCACTATTAAAATAGTTTATTCTGATGGTGGAGGTGAATACCAAACACTAACACCATACTTATTAGCCTGTGGTATTCAACATCTCTCTCCTCCGTATACTCCTCAATTAGTTAGCTTAGCCGAACGCAAACATCGACATATAGTTGAAACTAGTCTTACACTTCTCCATCATGCTTCCATGCCAACTACTTTTGGTTTGCAGCCTTCCAGACTATAGTCTATTTGATTAATCGCATGCCTACTCTAGTCTTCCACAATCAATCACCATTTAAAAAATTATTTCATAAATCCGCTAATCTTCAGAAACTTAGGGTTTTTGGTTTTGTCTGCTATCATTGACTACATCCTTATGCATTACATAAACTAGCCCCACGGTTGAAACTTTGTACCTTCATTGGTTACTCTCTTGAACATAATACTTACTATGCTATGATTCTTTAACTCATAAGGTTTTTGTGTCTCGTCATGTTATCTTTGTGGAGTCATTTCCATTTCACCAATCCAAATCTTCTACTATACCAACTACTCCGGTGAATATGCATCACTGACATATACCATTATCCAATGAGCCTCCACAAGAATCACCCGATCCAGGCTACATACATGAGTGGAGCACTTCTCCAATACAACATCTCGCTCCCTCTTTTTCTTTTTCTTCTTTTACATACATACCTCCTACCACAGACATCCAATCTTCAGACATTCAATCACTAGCATTTCCCTCACCCCTGCCTACTACCACTAATGTTCCTCAGTCCAACTTACCCTGTTCTATTACTTCCCCAGCACCTATTCCACCATCATCTCCTGAACCACTTGGACATCCCATGACAACACGCTCTAAAAGTGGTATTTTCAAACTACATCAGGTTCTTGACCTCAATACAGTTGTGACTTCCTCTATTGAGACCTGTAAACCTGCCACGGTCATTCAAGCCCAAAAGTCTCCTCATTGGCATCAAGCTATATGTGATGAATATGACACCCTCCTTTATAACTCTACCTGGACACTTGTTCCGTCTCATCCCATACAAAATGTCATCGGGTGTAAGTAAGTTTTTCGAGTTAAGTGAAACCTTGATAGGTCCATTGCCAGGTATAAGGCCCGTTTAGTGGCTAAAGACTTTCATCAACATCCTGGTGTTGACTTTACAGAGACATTCAGTCTGATTTTTAAATCCATAACAATCCGACTAATTCTGAGTTTAGCCATTTCAAAAGGTTGGCACCTACGACAACTTGATGTAAACAATACCTTCTTACAAAGAACATTAACTAATGATGTCTTTATGGAGTAACCTCATGATTTTCTTCGTCCTTAATATCCAAAACATTTCTGTAAACTCCACAAGGCTATTTATGGTCTTCGGCAAGCTCCACGAGCCTGGTACAAAGAACTTGGCTCATTTTTTATATTAGTCGACTTTTCTAACTCTAAGTCTGATACCTTCTTATTTCTCTGTCAATAACCTGACAGTATAATATATCTTTTAGTATACGTGAATGATATCATTGTGACAGAGAATAATTCTATGGAGGTCACAATGTTCATTAAGAAGTTGGCCGCCAGATTCTCCCTCAAAGATCTCGGCCCTTTGAATTATTTTTTGGGAGTAGAAGCAATGTCTACATCTTCCGGACTCTTCCTCTCTTAACAGAAATATACTCAAGACTTATTAGTCAAGACAAACATGAAGGATGCAAATGATGTTTCCGCTCCTCTCTCCACCAGTGAATCGTTTCGATTAAATGACGGAAGTCCTGCTATAGATCCTACATAATATCGATAAGTAATTGACTCTTTACAATATTTGGCTATCACCTGCCCAGATATCTCATTTGTCAGTTAACAAGCTATTCCAATTCATGCATAGACCATCTACCACACATTGGTTAGCAGTTAAATGAATATTACGATATCTTAATGGTACTCTTGACTATGATATATTTCTCTACAAAAACTCTCCACTCAAACTTCATGCTTATGTTGACGCTGGTTGGGCTGAAAACTTTGATGATAGAATATCGACATCTAGGTATATCATTTACTAGGAGCCAATCCAATTAGTTGGAGTTCCAAGAAATAAAAGACAGTTGCTCGGTCAACCACTGAAGCTGAGTATCGCTCTATTGCAACTGCAGCTGCAGAACTTAATTTGGTCATGAATCTACCCAAAAAACTTGATATCTGCGCTTCTATTACTCCTACCATATATTATGATAATATCGGAGCTACCTATGTATGTGCAAATCCAGTATTTCACTCTCGTATGAAATATATAGCAATTGACTTTCATTTTGTATGAGATTAAGTGAGCAATCATCAACTACATGTTTCTCACGTTCATAAGACAGATCAACTGGCGGACTCCCTCACGAATCCAAGTTATTTTCACTTCATAAGTCCAAGATCGACGTCCTTGACAGGAGCACAATCTTACGAGGGCATATTAAGAGATGAAGTTGTAAAAATATTAGCAGATTAGCTAGACTATTGAGGGAAATCCTCAATAGTCTAATCCTTTCAATCTTCTCTTCCCTTGTATAGATAGGTATAAGTGAAGAATAGATAATACACTTCATTTCTTTTTTTCAATACTTTTTTGTCATTTCTATCAACAATCTTTGTTACTAATCTCTCTCTCTCTAGGATTTTGTTCGAGAGCAGGCACGATTTCAATGTGAGTGCAAGCGATGTTGGTAAACCAAATTGGTATTAATAGGGGCTAATTACGTACCTCTATAGTATCTTGATTTATATACTTAAAAAATTATATTAATTTTTTATAATTATAAAATAAAATATTTAATCATATTTATCTTAATATCATTGGTTTTATCAATGAAAGATGTAGTATCTACATTAGTGTTGAAGGAGGAAGAGTAGATAGTTAAGACTTATGTGTTCTGAGAATGGAAGATAAAGAGGAGGTAGGTGAGGTATCTAAACTGGCGTTGTGCTCAAATCCTTGGACTGGCATGCTCGCTTCTAGCTCTTGAGCTTTAGCCGGTGCGACAATGGTATTATCACCGACCTACTTCATGATCAATTTTGCTTGCAACTGAAGAGGACCAAAATGGACGACGAAAATTGATCACCTAATAAGACCCCAGAAGGAGCCCTATAGATTTTGATCGATGAGGGGGATCAACCCTTGGAACACTATAGAGGTTTCTCCCTCCTAGACTCGACACAAAGGCTGAATAAAAGATGATAATTGCTTAATAAAAGAGAGAGGATAACTACATCATTATACAGGGTTGCAAACCCTAGCCCATGGAGTGCTTACCTAACTAAAATTATCCTTTTGCCCATTTTATAGCCTACTTGCCTTAGAGGGAATAGGCGGCGGCTATGTTGGTTCTGTAATTGACCTAAGTAGGGGGAAACCCTAGCCAACTAGCCTAGTAAAGGGGGGGGGGGGGGGGGTGACGGCCACTAAGCCCTAAGGCCCCAAAATAAACCCTAGCCACACTTCTTTATAGGATAGAAGTGACTAGTAGGGTTTTATTACAATCTAGATTGCTGTTGGATATGCATAAAAAAATCCCCCATTGTGCAAAACTTTCTCCATCTGTTGCGTCGAAATGGTGGAGATATGACTCTCGCGCTTACCTCGCAATGTCTCGCATTGTGAGTCATTCGATCCTGAGTATGGCTTCATAATCATCGATGGGTAGGAGGAAGAAATTAGCTACCACTTCTTAGTCTTGGAGGAGTAGTTTCACACGCTGGCACTGTTAGTCGCAATTGAAGATTCGACCGTCAGCAACCTTTCCATTGAATTTGTTGCAACTTTTGGTTTGAAGCACCAAATGTGTAGCAACCTTACTGTTGTTATTTGTGCTGCCCGTATCGATGAGAATGGTGATGGGTTGCTATTTTAGAAGTCCTCCAATTTTCATCATCTGCGGGTTGGAGTAGCCGGCCAATGCGTGCACTGCGTAGTCGGCCAGTTGGGACTCTTCCTCTATGGCTTCTTCTTCAGGTTCAAGGGCTTCTTTAGATGTTTCATTGTCCTTATCCTCCGCTGATTCAATCACGAGGAGCCGACCCTTTTTGCAGCGATGTTCGCGGCTCCATGGTTCATCGTAATGCCAACATAACCCCTTGGCCAATCGTTTGTGAAGCTCGTCTCTTGTCAACTTCTTTGGTGTAGGGGCTTGGATGGTAGTAGAAGGGGCAGTAGGCCTCGGCATGGCTAGTAGGGGAGCGACCCTTGTCCTTCGTACCTCATGGTTCAATTGTTTTTCCTGGATACGCGCGAAGGAAATTATCACAATAAGTGTGTATGGTTGCCGCGCCTTCACTTCTCTAATCTCCGGCTTTAGGCTCTAAAAAAAAGTACCTAAAAGTTATTTTTTAGACCAATTCTCAGTTTGGTTAGATAAATGCTCAAACATTGTTTGGTATTCTTGTATTGTAGAGTTTTGACAAATTTTTGCTAATTGTTCGTCAATGTTGTCAAAATCGATCGGACTAAAGCGGTTTAGAAGTCCTTCCTTGAATCGTTGCTAAGAGAGTCAGTCCTCTATGGGTGTATTCAAACTAATTGAACCACTGAATATCATCTCCCTCGAGATGTATGGCAGCGATCTCCACCTGTGTAGCGTCGGTGATTCGGTAGAACTTAAAATAGCGCTCCGCGCGCGAGATCCATCCAATTGGGTCTCCTTCTTCCCATCTTGGGAAATCAACCTTCATGCATGGATTGCTAGGATCAGAGATGCTCTTGAGGATCATCTCGCCGATCTAAAGTCTCTCAATGGTGTGACTTCCTTGGGCTTGACGGTCGGCCAATGCTGAATTCGACAAATAAGGATCGCATCTTCTCCTCCATGCTGTCACGGGCTTAGCTAATTTTGCCTAAGTCATGCGGCAACCATACATGTCCATCCGTAAAGGTTAGCTTTCCCTGAGATCTCCCAGCGTCCCTTAGACTTAAAAAAGAGAAACGGGCTAGAAGAATCAATTCCAACGGGATCCACAAGCAACTGCTCAAGCAAATACTTTATAAAGCCAATTCAAATTACACCCATGGACATTACAAACTCAGAAAGGTTACATACCGAGGATAATGATCTATTACAGACCGAAGTCCCCATAAATAATTACAAGATACACTCGTATTTATTAGCCAAAATCGACCATAAAGCAAACCAAACTGGGGCTGCCAAGCCTACTGCAAGCCCATTACTTGTTGTACAAGGTATGTACACAAACCGAAGGATAAGGACAAATACTAGCATTTTATTGAACATCTTATTTACATTTTTGTTCGTGACATTCTCCCTCATTCCTTTGACGTCCTTGTCGAAGCCACTGTAGACGTTGTATCTCCTCGCATTTTGCTGAATCTTCAATCTTCTACTTTGGCTGTAACACGCCCCTTTGGCTCCTAATCGCTCTTCGCCGCTGTTGTTGAGTAGTCAAACTCTAATCCGCCAGGCTGCTTCAACTCACCAATGATTGAATCTGGTATGGGATTGCCTGAGTTGTGCTAATCATTGTTGACTCTTGCAGATCCTTCTGATGAAGGAAAGATCTACCTTATTATGTGCTAGTATCATAGTATACTCATGTTGGTTGAACTGGATGGATGCTTGTTGAAACTTTAACGAGCATCGCCTTATAGACTTTAAGATTTTTTGAGGTCCTTCCTCCATAATGTTTGCCCATTGATCCTTCTTCCATGTTTAGTTATCACTTCCAAGTAGGTTCGCATCACTCCCGCTTTCGATTGACATTCAATTAGGAAATGAAGCGGATAATATACTCTTAGTAGTACTGATCATTAATGGTGAGGATTTGACAACTATTATCTTCCCTAAGCTTTTTTTGAAGGGTCACTGAACTTATGTAAAGCTCCTCCGCTGGATAAGTAAGAGAACTGGGATACTCGACTTCACTCATTCTCTTAGTAGTTGAAAAGGTAAAGTTACTTGGCTTCACTCATCTTCTCGAGTTAAGAGAATTGGGATACTCAGTTTCGCCCATTCTCTTGAGTTGAGAAGGCAAAGGTCACTCGATTTCGCCTGCCTCCTCGAGTTTGTACTTCATGCATTGAGCTGGTTACTAACATTCGCCCGCTCTTTGCTCATACTTCAGAAGCACTTGAAATGTTTGCACTCCTTACGTTGAGTTAGCTACTATGATTCATCTTCCACTGCCATTGAACTTCTGGAATGCAAGAAGTTTTACCCAAAAAGAGTAAAAAATTTACCCTAACTTGGAGTCCCCAAACTTGGAGTAAGTCTTTGATGGTTCTAGTCGCCTCTGGGATTATACCGTCTTCTCCGTCACTTTTGTCGCCTACTCCTCTGAGTAAAAAAGGTACAGTAACACGTACTGCCTAGTTCATTCCTTGGTCGAGCACTCCTACATCAACTCGAACTTCCTCGCTTTCGACTATCTTGATGAGAAGCCCATCGACACTGATCTTACGAAGTTCCTTGGTCTCTGCCCTTTCACCCTGTTTTGGTACTTGGAGTTTGCCTCTGCATTCTCTACCTCCTCGGCCCTTTTTACGACTAATGCTCTCCCTCCATAAGAGCAAGGGATCGATGATTCCATGGAAGAACCACCTCTACGGTACCATGGCACTGCCAAGCCCATGGCCCTACTATCCATTGCCTTGTATCTGCATCCCTTCCTTTGTGATTGGTAGATCTGCCTCTGTGGTATGTGGCACTCCTCTGAGTCCACCTCTTTTCTAACCGACACTTTGCTTTTTGGGTAACTGAGCCCCTCCGGACTCATCGTCACTTCCTCACTCCTTTCGACCACCTGCTTCAACACCACTATGTCCTCCTAATAGTTCTCCTTAATCAATGGAAAGACAGACTGCAACTCTCATGCATGGCCTGCACCATCTTGTTGCAGGGCTCGCGCCGATTCTGTTCTCCTTAGCTTCCTTGGTAGCAACGTTTGCTTACTCGACCTTGTCCTCTAACTTGTCGGGCTCCCTTAAGTGAATGTAAGCACCGAAGCAGTCCAACTCATCAGTCACTCTAATCATACCTCTGTATAATCTAGTCTCCCCCATGAGACACACTAGTACTTGTAATCTGACTTCTCCTTGGTGGTACACAACCCCCATATACTGATGACCAAGGCTTTCATCTGGTGCAAGCTTCGATGTGCACACATAAAAGACCCGCTTCTGCGGTACCATGAATAATTCACTCCTTGAATCCACAACCCTTCTTGCTATTGCATTATTCATAGAAGTGGAGTTTCCAACAGCTCCTGATCACTCACATGATCACGTTCCCCTCCATGAGACTCACTGGTACTTGCACTTGGACTTTTTTCTTGGTGGTATACAACCCCCATATGCTGATGACTAAGGCTTTCATCCAATGCAAGCTCCGATGCACATACAAAGACCTGCCTCCGTGGTACCACGACATTCACTCATTGAATCCATAACCCTTCTTCTTATTGTGTTGTACACCAAAGTGGAGCTCCCAGTAGCACCTGATCATACATCCGCATAATCCTGTCCCTCACGGGACATGTCCGCATGTGTTGCATTATCACGAACTATTCCACTATGATCCACTGTACCATGTCGTCTCTTGGTGACATCTCCATTGTATACAGATTCTCGTGTGATGAACTCGAACTATGACTTCTCTATGTGTGGCCTCTGCCAATATATCATAGAGCCTCCGCCATATCTGATTTTTGGTTCGCTCCCTTGGTAATTCACCTTCGACCACCCACTCTTGGGTCACACCTGGACGAAGCATAGCTCTAGGACAGTCCATTGCCTAGTAGCTCCTGAAGTCCCTTGACTTCGCTAGAATTAGTGCACCATTGTCTAGATCCTAGGCTTATATCCTCTACCAGCACAATCTCTGATAAGCAGCACTTGTTCCTAACAACTCGAATGACAACACTGTAGCATATTTTTCAAAAGTACCTACCTCTGCATCCTCTTGCCCCGTGCTAAGGCCTTCTGATCCCAACTTCGGCTCCGCAAGTTAAATCACCTTTAGTTACTCCGTCAAATGCATCTATGAGGTAATGTGTATGTGCCTTGAAGCTCCTTTCGTCTTTGGCACCAAGCAAGATAAGTTCACCCCATCAGAATGAAGCACCTATGGAATGACATGATCTCACTCTTGCCTCTACAAGAGTTCTTACCCTTGACCTCTGTCCAAGGAAAGCTTCGTGCCTCCGTTCCATGTTCCATCTTCTATGTCGACTCCCTTCATCCGGCTTGGATACTTCACCGAGTTCCATCCAAGTCGCTCCGCTCCTCGATTTTCATTAAGTTGATAATGGCTCTCGCGTTCACCATTCCTTGGGTCAGCCATCCGTTGAGTTCGATTTTCACATCGACTTTAAGTGTGCATTCATATGGTTGCCTTGGATTGCTCCCCCACTTGATCTCGAAATGCATCCACTAATGCATTACCTCATTCGAGATCATGCGACGACTCCTCATCACTCGCTCAGTCCATTGAGCTTTGTAGAGATATTGCCTTGAGGAACTTTTCCTTAATATGTGCGGTCCGTTGCACATGATTCTCCTTCTAGAGAACTAGCACTTATCCCTCGTGGATATCTATCATGTTGGAGCAACTTTCCTCTTGCATTCCTCCCACTGGAAGTTTCGGAGACCACCATCTCCTTTGGACTACTCTGTCTTGCTGAACTACTTGTGCTTTGTTCTGCCCCCGCAAATGCACTTACTAGATTATGACCCTTCGCCAATATAGTCTCTACTGCAGCCTTCAAGGTCTAGCAACGTGTCAAACTTATTGCATATTTCAGCCACATACGGACATATCCTTTCCATGTCGAAGAGAAAGTTCTGATGCTCCATGGCGCCAAGTTCCGATCACGCCTTGGGATGGCCATGAACACTTCGTCATCTGTGTACAAGCCCTTGCATGAGTACCGAATCATTCGAGTTAGCAATTCCCCTCACCTCTGTAAGCTTTGCATAACTCTTTTGGTTGTTACGCAATACCTCCCACTTTGCATGGTCTCATCTTTCACTAAGCACCCCGCTTGCCTTGAGTACTATCAAGTTTGGTTACCAACGTCAAGCCGTAGCTCGAACTCAGCCATCCCGATCTTTGTGCGCTATGCATTCTTCTTTGCTTGCTTGTTCTCGTGGTGCCTCTCGCGTAAAGGGTTGGCCATTCCTCTGAATACCAAGCCTAGATGCATGCTCCTTTGAGTGACTCCTTTCCATACATCTCAATTTCCATTTCCCCCAAACGGTTGCACATACTAGTTCTCCATACAGCCCAATTAGGTTTCTCATGTTTGTATGGCGAGTGTTTCTATGTATGCTTGTCTCGCTCTGATACCACAATGTCATGGGCCTAGTTGATTTTGCCTAAGCCGTGCGACACATATGCGTGTCCATCCGCAAAGGTCAACCTTCCCCGAGATCTCCCAGGGTCTCTTAGACTTACAAAAGAGAAAACAGGCCAAAAGAAGCAATTTCAACGGGATCCATAAGCAACTACTCAAGCAAACACTTTATAAAGCCAATACAAATTACACCCATGGATATTACAAACTCAGAAATGTTATACACAAAGGATAATAACTCATTACAGACCGAAGTCTCCACAAGTGCTTACAAGACACACTCATATTTACAAGCCAAAATCGATCATAAAGCAAACTAAACTAGGGCTGCCAAGCCTACTGTAAGCCCACTACTTGTTGTACAAGGTATATACACAAACTGAAGGACACAGACAAACATGAACATTTCATCGTACACCTTGTTTATATTTTTGTCCGTGACAATGCGGCTTTCAAAGACTTCAAATTTGGCTTTGATGGCCTCCTCTGATACCATGGTGTATGCCTCTAGATCTTTAATATCGAGATCTTTCTTTTGTTATTGGGTTAATGACATGAGAATTTTGGAGAAGGGGTGACTGGTTGGAAGGTGAATCAGTTTGGATAGGAGTAGGCTGTGGTTTAGGGCTGATTTGAGTGGCTGTTTGGTTTCGGTTTAGGGTAGGGTTTTGAAGGGTTTTTGGTGAGGATGGTAGGGTTTAGTGATGAGGAAAAGAGAGTCCGAATTCCCATAAAAAATAGCACTCAAATCCGATAGAATTCGACAAAAAAGAGTGCTACGATATGTAGTCCTGCCGAACAGATTTTACGTCAGAGAAATGATGACTTCTCGACGTAATTTCTAGAGGAAAGTTCAAGAAAATTATACAAAAACCCTTGGTTTAGATGTTGGGAATACCAGTAAAAAGTTTGGCAGCGTAACAGTAGGGAAATAGGGCAAAAGACGAAAGGTAGATCCTTCATCGTAAAAATTCCAGAACTATGCGTGATGGTGAAAGATTGCACAATAAAACTGATTCAAGAAGGAATTTTTTTAAGAAATCAATCCTAGATGAAAGCTAAGTTGATTCTTGGGATTGTTTCAAGAGGCAATAATCGGCTAAAAATTTCTGCAGTGTTTCACCTTCGCAATGATGATAACGTTTGCGACGGTAAAATTTTGCAGCAAAGAAACTTTTGGAAAATCTTCACCCACGTAAAGATAAAGGAATAGCAGTAGTAAAGGCGTGGGTTTTAGAGTTTTTATCAGATTTATGTTGTTGACGCAAGAGACAGTAGCAGATTGATGGATATGTGGCTTGGTGGGCGACGGTGGAGGCGATGTTAAAAGCAATTGTGGAAATTGCTTGGGAAGGTGGAGGTGGCTGAGATGACTATAGGATAGCAGGAACGCGGCTATGATACCAGATGATAAGACCCCAAAAGGAGCCCTATAGATTTTGATCGCTTAGGGGGATCAACCCTTGGAACGCTATAGGGGTTCCTCCCTCCTAGACTCAGCACAAAGGTTGAATAAAAGATGATAATTGCTTGATAAAAGAGAGGGGGCAGCTACATCATTATATAGGGTTACAAACCCTAGCCCATGGGGTGCTTGTCTAACTAAAATTACCCTGTTGCCCCTTCTATAGTCTACTTGCCTTAGAGGGAACATGTGACAGCTAGGTTGGCTCTGTAGCCGACCTAAGCAGGGGGAACCCTAGCCAACTAGCATAGTAAAAGGGACGGCGACCACTAAGCCCTAAGGCTCCAAAATAAACCCTAGCTACACTTCTTTATAGGATAGAAGTGACTATGTGAGGTTTTATTACAATCTCACAGGGTTCTTATTGATTACTTTTAAGTGATTAGGACTCAATCCTGCTGGAGTCCTATCATCACCGCATAAGATAGAGGCCCGAAGAGTATAGATTTGATGACAAGAGAGACAATAAATACTCATCCTTCTTCCCACTCACCTATGGTGCCATGGTGGTAGGGGAGAGTATAAAATAGATGGCGACGAACGAGACGATAAAGAAACGATGGATCATTGTATTGTAGTTAGCCTTTGGATTGGGAATAATCACTATCTTAAGATTGATTAACCGTATTTGCTCTGTCTCATCTATCTCTTCTTACTCCTCTCTCCTTGTCATATGCGACATAGACGCCTTACCTGCCTCCTCTTCCTCTTACGATATTAATGCAAATATAGAACGATATACGTAGATGCCTCACCTCCCTCCTATTCCTCCAATGTTGATGCAGATGCCTCAATACTATGTGTCGTCCCCTTCATCCTCAATGTTCGAATCAACATTGATAAGACCAACAATCGTGTCGTTATTGTTAATCACCACCATAACAATAATCCACAACGCCACCATCTATCATTATTATTAAAATTATTTTTTTATCCATCATTTTTATGTCATTTATGTATCTTCCATCGATAAAGTCGAAGGCGTAGGATACATGAGATTAAATATTTTAATTTCATAACAATAAAAATTTTAATATAATTTTTAAAAATCTAAGGATCAAAATATTAAAAATATCTAACTATATATATTAAAAATATTTAACTATATATAATTAACCCATTAATGGAGCCTTTAATGAGCCACTACACCCGTCTCTCTCTCTCTCAATTCCAAGCCACCTCCATTCATATGTTTTGTTCATGTGTTAACAGTTCATCATCATATTAATGCAAGCGTTATCAGTTCATCCTCATATTAATGTCTCACCAAATATCCTGTTCAAGTGTTATCTAACTTGTTATTAACAAGAGAAGACATTCAGTTAAATGAACTCAAGCATTTCACTTCTGTCATAAAAAGATATGAAACCTTCACAAAGTTTTGCAGAGGCAGCACACAGTATTGCAGTATGAAATCAGAGTTTACTATTGGCTTCCTTGGTAGCTCAAAGCAACAAGATGGATACTGCAAATTTAAACAGGACTGGGTGAGCCCACAAGCATATAATCATCAACATAAATTCAAATTGACATGGAGGAAGAGTAGATCCAAGGATTTGGGGCAGACAAGCACATATATATACCAACATGACAACGTTTGATGGCACATTCTGATTCAACTTCAGGCGCTAGCATGACGTGCCGATACGACTAAAGAATAACTACAAAGAGCAACATAAGTAATATGACGAGGGAAATTTTTAGTGATTTTCCCTCTTCTTCACTGGTATGCGCAAGTTACTTCCATGGTATGTTAGAGAGGCCTTGCTGATCGTTGTTATTGCACACACGGGTGATGTGGTTGAGTGGGCTCCCAGGGCCACCGGAGGATTCACTCATGGTGCGCCGCGAAAGTGGGCTGCTGGCTCCTGTCATCCCATCTGCGGCAACCTTTCCAGGGGCATATGTTGGGTCTACGAGATTAATCTGTTTCGATCCCTTTTTTCCATCAGGTATAAAGCTCCCCATAACTACCTGTCAAGGTCAATTCCAGTCAAGCAAGTATGATCACTTGGTGCAAATATTGAGCTACATCGGAAACCAATTTATGCAACAATGTATAACCCAAATGTCACTGGCGTAAAAAAATTTATGCCATAACATCACTCAAAAAGAGAAATCATTTATGTATTCAAACAGCCTGGAGTAACCTTCTGAGTGGATTGTGAAAGTTAACATCTGAACGAAAACTTGTGAATGTAGAGATGTACTGATGCATCAATTGCTTAAACCACAACTATCAGGAGGATAACACCAAAATAATAAGTTCAGGGCCTCAAAAAAGAATAATTATTTTTTTAGCCAAAGCAATGCCAGGTAGGACCTACACAGCCATGTGTAAAAGGTGTTTTTTATACAACAACACATTAGCATTAAATGCCAATATGGTGGAAGCATCCTAAAAGGCACCATGTTTACGTTGCTTGTATTTCACCATTTGTGGAACTTGATGTCAACGGAAGTTTGATTAAAGAAATGAACACCATACTTATTGTTTAATTTATAATATTCAGAAGCTAAGTAGATAATAAATGATCATATGCCTAATTGGCCTCATGAAGTTTTACTTTAATTTAACACAAACAAACCTGAACTGGGGATGCTGCCATCAAAAGTCCTGCCACTCCACCACCTAAAACTCGTCCATCAGGACCAGCTAGTGACACACTCAAGCCACCTGTTCGACTTCGCTGTCCGCCACTCTCTGACAGCAAAAATGATCCAGACAATGACAAGATCTCAAATCGTCCCTGTATAAGAAAATAAGCTAAGAACTTGTACATGTGACTAAGACACTCCATAAGCATAACAAATTTCCAAAACATCAACAACAATGATGCAGACATCTTTTGAATGATGAACAAAGGACAGACTTAAGTTATTCTCCAAATTCTGTAAGAGGGATATATTTTCAAAGGCCAACAACAAAGATTTGGGCATCTTTCTTATTGTATATTAAGAACATCTTCCAAAAAGGACATGCACATAACGCTAAAAGGACTGATGTGATATTACAAGTATCACCGAATAGCTTCCTGTTGCATTTAGTGAATGTCATTCCCTGAAAACCAAGACTTCAAAATCATTCACTAAAATGAGTGACATGACTGTGCCAAAGCTTCCAAACATTGATCAAACGACATCTTCTGATGCAAAATAGTTCATTGAAACAATTCAATCATGACAAATGGATTTGCAAAATAAAACAAGCAGGAAATGAACTGGATTGTCAGAGGAAACAAAAATGTAGTACTTAGCAGATGCTTGTAGCAGTTTCAGAAAGACTAGCATCTGTACCTCATAAGTTACAGTACCACCAGAAGTTGCTGGCTGACGAAGAGTTACATTAGATATGGCACCATTTGCTGAAAGAATGCAAATGGCACGTGATCCATGCTGAGAAAATGACATAATTTTCGAAAATACATCCTGAAACCAGAGATCAAACAAATTAATAGCAGATAAATATTTTTGAATGGTTCCTCCTATTCAGCAATAAACCCAAGATCATGGACCTTAGACCAATCCAAAAGTATGTAGAGTAAAATGCATGACATTTATTTGGACTATCCGACCCACTAGAGATTCTCATTTGCATCAGGCATTAAGGAATCCAAGATTCAAGGCATCTTAGTCCCAAGATTCAAGGCATCTTAGTCTGATACAATAATATGCTTGTATGCTTTGGACTTCAATCTCTTTCAAGGCAAAGTATAACAGAAGTCATCAAATAAAAGCAACCAAGTGGGAAAAGAAAAAAGAAACTGGTATCAACTTGTTATCACATGCATGAGAACATATTCTTTGTTTTAAGATTATATTATGCCTGATTATGTGGATGATAGGTTCATAAAAGCTTTTACAACCATATGATGTTAAATAATAAAAGGAATTACAGATGGCAAGCGTTGCTTGCATATATATAGTCATGAGATAAATATCCAAGTGTGGTGCAGAAAAGAGAGAAGAATAAATTATGATACATACATGTAAATTATGTTTGTACATTATGAAGCACATGACATGTTCAAAGAGGTAGTTGTGAAAGATCAGGTAAAGTTTTAGCTAACATGTCAGATAAGTTTTACACCTGCTCCCCTGGCCATTAACGATTACTAATCATAGCAGTTAAGCAAAACTGGTAGGTCAACATTATTCTTGTGACCAAGTTTTTGTCATTAGTAAAATTCCAACTTTGACAAATAAAAAACCTTGCCTTAGTAATTACCTTTGTATTCTACATCTCATAATAAAAATTTCAGTAAAAAAAAAAGAGTTGGTTACCAAGATTTGCATCAAATGACTATTCAAAATTTCCCCGGAAATTTATTTCTATCACAGAATATATTTCAAGGTGCTTAAATCAATAGCTTATATCACTAAAAAATTTATACAAAAAGGATGTCACAAAATTATACAAATAGGCAACATGGTTGCTCCTTTTGACATCAGTTCACTAGAACATAATTTCCCTCTATGTTTAATTACTTTGGCCTCTCAAGAAAAGCTTTTAACCCTCACTAGATGTAGAATTAGAAATAACCTAATGGAAAAATATATATATACAGAAACAATATGCATCTCCTTCATAAGAATGGGAGGATGAAACATGATAAAAACAAATGCTTTGATGAACTTATTAAATGTTTGCTTCAAATTAATTGGATCTAGTTTGCAGAAAAAGCAGAAATGAAAAGACAAACAAGTGTACAACCTATGTTGTACATCACTTGTGAACTGACAAAGCAACATAGTGACGAGTTCTGTCAAGGTTACAGATAATCCTTAATTCAGGTTAAATGGTATAAAAGAATAATTAGATACAGGAAGCTCATACAACAATTTGATACAGAAAGCTAATACAACCAGGACTGGTGTTACATATCATCCTCCATATATGAAATAATTTTAAGAAGAAAATGGATACCTCTCCTACCGTTACTGTAATAACATGAGGAGTAAATCCAGTTCCTGATGATCCTGCAAGTCAACAAGTACAGTTGCAAAGAACTGGAGAGAAATGCAAACAGTAATCAAGCTTATAATAATTCAAGTGAAAATTCTATCAAAAAGAAAAATGAGAAAATAAGTACACGTAAAAGAATCTGCAAAATACATCAGATGCATATCACTGTTACAAGCTTATAATAATTCAAGTCTTAACAGAAATCAAGTAAAAGATTAATGTGTCATTTCCTAACAAGAAACCAGACTACCAATTATTGGACCAAGGGAAAGCAACTTCATATTGCTGGATAGAAAATATATAATCATCGAGTATATAATTTATGGTGAATGTATATAAACTTTGCTAGGATACATAAAACAATTAGTATAGCAATGCATTTAGCATCAAACAATCATTTCTAAATTTCACAGGTTTCAATAAACCAAGAAGAAAGAGGTAATGAACAATGATATATTTTGAGAACAGTTGGTCACATGCCTGTCAGATCCATAAAAATTTGAATTCAGAGAAAACAAAAAGAATCTTTCTTTACTTTTTGACAGGTTCAACACTCTCGATGGAAGCAAGAAAATCAAATTTGACCAACGCAAATAAGATCACAGAAAAGAGAGCCAAAGTCCACCAAAATATTCATCGACCGTAGTATATCAATACCTCATGACAAATGCTAATAGCAAGACGAGATAAGCATTGAGAATACCTAGAGCACCCAGCTTCTGCTTCTTGTTGCTGGAACCAGGTGGCCGGCCCCTTGGTTTCTTGGTGGCATCGGCCGGGTTAGCCATCCCTACAGGAGGAGAGAATGCACCGGCTACCGGAAAGAGTGAAGCAGCAGTAGATAAAGGGTTCAGAGCAAGGCCATCGGGTCCGTACTTCCTCGGCCGTCCCCTCTTCCGTTTCACTGGCTCTCCAACGTTGATGTTCAGGCCATGGGGTGTGATAACCGCAGAGCTACCATCTCCAGCTCCAGCGTCCCTTCTTCCACCTCCTCCTTGATAAGGAGGAGGAGAGGGCTGAGGAGGAGCAGGAGATGAAGTGGATATCGGCTTGAAGATAGCCGTGCCATCTGCCACGTAGGCCAATCGCATGCTCTGCATCGCCGGCGGCTGCGATTGCACCGGACTTTTCTGCACACCAAAGTTCAACGAGGAGGATTCTCTACTAGCCATAGTCCCCTGCTCCAACCTCACTTCCATGCGACCAAGCAGCGAGCTGTAAGCACCATTACCTACCAGGCAATACAAATCCTACAGCGACACTAATAACATCCAAGACTTCATAGAGTAAGATCACACTCGAGAGCCTCTTCCTAAGTCAAAAAAAGAAGAAATTTTGAGCGCTTTTCTCTACTAAGCACTCGAAAATTGAACTACGTTCCAAGGAATTCTAAGAAAGATCAGGAAAGATGAAAGCTTTTCGGCGAAAGCCTCCTGAAACATGCATCGAAGCACTGCAGCTGACTAGTAATTCCTAAACCCATAAACCCTACGCTTCAAAATCTATTCTTTGTCTCCAAATTACAACAGCAACGACCAGAATAACAATTCGACTTGTAATAATTGGTAGCACAAACACTTAGAAACCAGACTAAGCAAGAAAATCGACAGAACCCTAACGGTACTAGGAGATCAAAAGAGCAGGGAAAAGGGAATCAAGATCCGGTCAAATAAACCAGAGGAACTACTGTCCCCATCGCCTGATCACCTCAAATTTCCTCCTTTCCTCCAAACTCCTGCTGAAAAACACGACTCTGGCCAATAATGTCCCCAAGAAAGCCGAGAATGATGGAAAAAAGACGAGAAAAGAGCGATTTCGGTGAAGGAAAAGAACCTAAACCCCTCGTCAGATCGCTCAAAGAGCTTCTCTCACTGAGACGTGAGAACACTAAAATGAAGGAAATTGATGCCCCTTTTTTAATAATTTCGCGGAGATTTTCTGAATTAAATAATAATCACAACAATAATAACAACGAAGAAGGCCGGCAAAATTTCTTAATCCAAATTAACGTAACAATTAACCTAATCAAGAGGCTAAAACGCCATTAATTAATCTCCAAAAACCCACAAATCTTTCTTTCCATCATTAGGTGGCTCGTCACGATTCGTGCAAAAAGCTTGATATGATGTTTACCCGACTTGAGTTCCATGCAGTGTTTTCATCCAATATATCATTAAGATTCCTATTCGAAATATAGATTAGGGCCAGTTTGCAATAAGTTTGAAATATATATATATATATATATCATTTATCATCCTTAAATTATTTTAAACAACACAAGAACTCAAACCTAAGACCTAAATACATTAACCAATTTGAATATCTCAAAAGAAACATCATTCTTCAATTTGATTGATACAAAAGGGATATAAAAAAATATTATGAGACTTTGCAGGAGTTTAACAAATATATTAATTTTTTAATGTTTATATTTTTCTGTTAATTATTAACAAGATATATTAATTTTTATTACTTTCATGTTTCATAAATAAAAGCTACCCTGTAAAAAAAATTAGCCAAGATTAAATCTCCATATTTGAACCAAGAGTACCATCAACATGGATAGCTACTGATATATTATTTAAAACAGGCCAAGTCTGACTTTTTAAACATGACATCATTATAATTAAGAGAAGTTTATCATTGTTAAGTTAATTAATTCAACAACAGGATAAGCATGACATCAATATTACATCTCAAGAAAAAGACAGATTTAGTGGACAGCCTTGAGCATTACATGGAATTGAATTATTGAGGGGAGAAAAAGGGGATGTGAAAACCTTATCTTGGAATTATATTGTGGAGAAGCATATAAAAAAAGGTGAGTGTTAGGTCTAAAACCAATAAGTTGTCTTGGAAAAAGTAGGGAAAAAGACAAATGCTCCATGTGACTTCCTACCCCCCCTTCCATTTCTCCCATTGCTCAACATGATAATCTTCCATCTCTTTAGACTTTTTTTTGTTTTTTCTCCCTTCTCCTCTTGTGAACAAAAGATATTGCAAGTCTGGTCTCCCTTTTCCTCTTGTGAACAAAAAGATATTATAAGTCTGGTCCCTTGTGTGGCCATGACTTAAGACAACTAATATTAATGCAACCAATTTACTGCAAGAGGATTATGACAACAGCACCTACTGCCATGACTTTTGGTTGAGAAGTCGAGTTTAGAGGGCAAACAAATTCATTAGGCTAGAAAACCAAAAGATTTGTTTTCTTTCTAGCTTCCCTGGAAAGGGGAACTTGTTTGGTGGTCTGTCTTGCAAGCAACTGGATATCAGTTTGATGGCATGACTTGTAACCTTTTCCAAGGTAGCCAAACTTGGGGCTGCCGGGATGCCAAATGGATCAGGTTGATGTGGTTCAGGTTACATCTTCTCCAGTTGGAACTGAACTTATCTGCCACAAGGTGAAAATTATTTAGTTAGACATGAATTTGAAGGCAGAAACACCAAAAACAGCTCAAAGGTTAATAATTTTCACATTTTTAAGCAAAACTCTGCTGCTTTGTGTTCAATGCTTCTTTTAGATTAATAGGACAAAGTAGAAGACTTATTGCATTCATTCAATCAGGAAGTTATTCTTCTAAAGAACTTAGATAAGAACTAGTGGTTTTGCTTGAGAAAAGCTCCCTAGCAGTAAATTACTCCCCAAAAAGAGTTTGAGATTTGGAGCCTCCAATATAAATCAGGATGACTCGTTTCATTTGTTTCATGCAAATTCAATCATTTATCTATGTTGATTAAGAATAGACAATTACTAACTGGATTTGATCTTTACAATCAAATACAAACTAGAATTGTGTTTGTGCATCCCAGTAGATGTAACCAGTTCTCACTCAGCAACCAAAGGCATACGCTAAACCCTAACATGAAATTCCAAGATTCTAAAACAGGAGGGAGGCAAAAGAAGATAGAGCAGACGACTGTTGACAATTGACAATAGCGCCATGATGGGAAAAGCCCTAAATAATTTGAGGACAAAGACTTCTTACAAATTGGCACATCAAATTATATAAAACATGTTCTCCAATATCCTGCAGTCTTGAAGAATCTGTTTCTATCATACAAAATATGGCTACAAATTAAGTCTTGAAGACAGGCACTAGCAGAATGATAAAACAAAACGATGTCAGCAGTCTGATGGTCTGGATTTAACCAACATTGCCGCCTGGAGACAATAGAAAACTATTCTCTTACCATAATTAATTCAAATGAAATGCACTAAAGTCAAATACAATCTCATGCGGATTACATTATTACACAATATATGGGCAGCTGGATATCTTACAGGAAAAAGGATTTTAAACAAAATATGTTGAGCACATACAGAAACCAACAAGCCAATATAAAGACATTACTAGTCTTCTTAATTTTATACCTATATGTGCAAAAGCTCTAACCGCATGGAATCAGATTCCTAAAAACAACAGTAATTCATTCATGATACACAAGCTTCAAGGCTCTTTGCAGCACAGAAACAAAGATGTTTTCATAACTCAATAGAATGTGATTTCTTACTGCTGCCTTCAAGTAACACAGAGACACTCTTCATCCACAAGAATTATATGTTATTGACAACACAAGGACTCACAGAACAATCTAAGTGGAATCCATTTCCCTGCCAAATTATGTACGAGCAAACAACCAAATCATAACAGGCAGGTTTCACTGTTAAAAGAAGATATTAGTGAACCTAAATAGCCTTGATTAATATAAATGCCTATAAATTGAACTTATTTATTATATGACATTTCCTTCAAAAGGGAAAAATGATTGTTGGCTACCATGTGAACTCTACAATGTCTTTTGTGATCACAACATCTGCATATCTCCCTTCTCCCACTATCTTGATCTTATTCTACTTATCTTATTAGAGATTTTGATGAGTCATCATTTATTTCAAAAAAAGGAAAAAAGTTAGTTCTGCTCCATCCATTTTGTAAACTTGGACCTGCATATTCATATCTTCAAAAGTTGGAAATACCAAGGAACTGAATGTTGGAAATATCCTTAGCAAGAACCAGCATTTAAGTTTTCCAAAGATTACAAATAGATAAAGGAAAAACAACAAGAAATCTCGGTAAAAAAAGTTGACTTATATGCAAATTCCATGGACTATTCAGAAATTAATTTGCAAATTAATGGCAACAGTACTAAGAAATGATAATATGTTGCAAATCGATGGCAAGGACTATTGGTGAACGAGAAGAAGAGATAGAGGATCACTGCAAGGAAAAAGGAGAACTAAGCAGATTATGAAAAATGAAGTATGAAAAGAAGGGATTAAATTTACAATAACTGATTAAAGGAAGAGAGCAGATCAACATATATGAGTGAAAAAAGGTTGAAGACAAATTAGAAGGCTAAGAGAGAGAAAGAGAGATTTAATACAGTGGGGATTAGGTAGAAGGTAAAGATGGCTCCTCCATTGTATCTAATGAAATAATCAAAAGCCATCTTCACTGCTCACCAATGCTCCTTGGTTCTCTTTCAAGACAGCAGATAAAGGTTTTCAGGAATTAATCAAAGCCTATAAGAACACTCTTGCCATCTCAATCCATACATGATCTACCTTTCAAGATAACATGTTCCACCTGCCCTGTCCATAAACATCTTATAAAACAATACAGACAGTCAGCCTGCATGGACAGCTCAAATGCAAACTTCAGATCCTTGTTCCACCTACAGATACCACAAGAAATTTTAAATGTTTCAAAAGCAATTAATTGTGTATATCTGTATTAAATTAGAGCAATGTAAAGCACCCAAGTCCTACCAGCACCATACTACTTTAGTGCTCAACATACTATGATTATACCCAACAGCGCATTAGCAAAGTTTCAGTTGAGATACACCATAACTTGGGCTATTATGAGTTTAAGACTTGACGGTAACAGCTTAAGCAGTAAGAGGAACATACATTTTGGCCGTCTTTATGAAGAATCATAAAAGTGCGATACATTAAAAAAAAGATCATAAATTTACATGTGGAGCCTCATTTTTCATCTGAGCTAATTTAGAAGAACCAAATTGAAGTGGCAAATGAAATCTAAGGTTGTGAGAGTACAGCCCTAATTGCAGTCAAGGACTGAATGGTACATGTCATGCTTAATGGTTTGTATCTTTTACCAACCAGAATGTCGGTGACCAATAAACGTTTTTATTGATCTTAACTTTTGACATAGTTTAATTTCCACTTTCTCTATAGTTTCTGTTTTATAACAACTTAAACTATGCTATAATCAGTCATAACAAGCCATAACTAAACATAATTGGGACTTACGACTTTGTTGTTATTGTTGTTGAACTATAAAAATTGCTTCCACCATATCGAAGGAAATGATACTTCATTGTATTTGTGAGAAAAAGTAGTAAATTCTTGTTGTAAGAACTCTACAAACATATACAACATTGAGATCTGTAAAAAATCATATGTTTAGTTAAATTCAGAGTATTTAAATCTTTATTTATAATTTTTATTAAAGACTTTTTAGGTTTTTCTCTACTTCTCCTTGTACCACTAATATTAATCATTTCATCTCTTCCGACTACCACATCCGAATGTCTTCTAAGCACATGCTCATATTATCTTAAGCAATTTTCTCTCATCTTATTGTATATCGAAGTGATACCTAGTTGTTCACGAATAGAAGTATTTCTTTTTCTATGTTTTCTTGTAACTCCATGCATCCATCTCAACTCACCTCGGCAACACAAACTTTTGTATATATTGTTTCTTAACTACCTGACAATCGGATCTATAAAACATTGTTGATCTCACACCTGACTATGAAAATTTTCCATTAATCACAAAGGTATCTGATGATTACACAAGACTCTTGATGCCTCTCATTATTTTACTCATTCTATTTTACTCTATAAATAATATCTTTATCGATCTCTTCATCTTGTTGAATAATTAATCCAAGATACCTAAATCTTTTACTTAAGGAGACTTCTAAGCAGTTCAACTTAACTATATTATCTTGTTTATTTCTAGAATTTCAGTCTTAGTCCTACTTAATCTAAACAGTTAATTTCTAAGGCTTGCCTCCATAGGTCAAGTTTATAATTCATTCCACTTAAGCTTTCATCAACTAAGATAATATCATTAGCAAATAACATATACCAAAGAGGTCTATCATGTAAGTGACTAGTAAGGTTATCTATTATCAATGTAAAAAAGCATAGATTTAATGTGGATCCTTGATGTAATCCTATGCTAGTAGAAAACTCACTAGACACATTCTTTATAGTTTTAATACTAATAACTATATTATCGTACATATCTTTAATAACATCAAAATAATTAGTGGATACATCTTTTCTTTTCTAAAACCCACCATAATAAATTTCTAGGAATCCTATCATAGACTATCTCTAAGTCAATAAATTTTTATAGTTCACATGTGCAGATGGGATGATGCACTATTGCCCTACATTGCAAAAGAAAAGTTAAGCTGCATACATGGAAATTAAAGACTTTCCTATCCATTTTCAGTTAAAGAGCCATTTAAATTATTCTGGCACCATTTGAAAGCCATGCATAAATTATGTTTAACTTGCGGATCAACAATAAATGATGAAAGAAGTAAGATTACTTTGTATCAAATTTTGAATGGCTACATTTCAGAATATGCAAGAATATGAAGAAAACATAACTTAAAGCTGTCTCAGGTTGACTTATAATGGATGATGGTATCGCTCGGCATGGAGGACGGAGGAGATCGTCTGGCGGAGCTTCGGGCACCCACGTAGCTGTGAGAGATCCACGGAGTCCGGAGTTCTTCGTCGTATTCCTCCATGTCGCCGCCAATATCAAACACCCGTATGAGCTACGGATCTCAAAAACCCTCGCTAGGGTTTCAAGAACGCAAGCTCAACAGAAGGCAGCGAGACGCGACAACGGAACCCGTTTCTTCAGACGAAGACGACGATTCAATGAACCGATCGGACCCCATCTTCTCGCGATATCGAACCGTTCAATTAACATCGAACGGTCCAGGAAATTAAGATCGGCTTTTAGCTTATAAACCGTCCATCATGGTACTTCGCCTTCATCAGGCCTACTGTCCATCTGATCTCGGATCAACGATCGGGATACCGTAACACATACTTAGAGAGAGAGATATATATATAATAATAATAATAATAAATACTTTTCGTACCCGTTGTCCGTTACCCGCCCCGACCTTTAGATATGGGGCCCCGCAGATCGACCAATCACAGGGCAGTAAGGAACTCATACTCGGTGAAATGGCTCGGAAAAGAGCACTTACCAGAACAACGATTGAGACAGTAATATAAGCTCATGCACAACGTTAACACCAAGTGCCTGCACCTCAAAATTATCATGGCAGCAGTAACGCGAGAACAACACCCTTTGATATCTCACCCCTGCACACTCCGGGGACCAAAACATGGAAGCAACACCGACGCCACCCCTCTCGTAGCTAGCGGTGAACCGTTCACCGGAATCTGCAGTGTGCCCTGCAGTTGCTCTGGCAGTCGTAGAAGCAGGGCCCGTCGCAGTGCATGGGGCAGAGCAGCTTCATTCCGCCGCATCGCCCCCGACGGGAGCACCGGGCGTACTCCCCTACCCTGTACAAGCTCGAGCTGTAATTGTGCCTCCGACTGACGCTTAACCTGCCATCTCTTCCACCTCCCTGTCTCTGATTGTTCCCGCCACCACCACCGCCTCCGTTTCTTCCTCCTCCTCCGCCGCCACCCGATGTCCCACCGCCACCCCCCGCCGCCACCCGCCTCCACCTCCTCCTCCACCACCACCTCCTGCGCTGCCCCATCCCCATCCGTAACCCCACCCCCATCCCCAACTCCAACTGCTACCAGCACCGCTTCCTCCTCCACCGCCACCTCCACCACCATTTCCACCGTTTCCTCCTCCCCCACCACTCCCACCATTACTCCCCCCTCCGCCGCCTCCGCCGCTTCCATCAGTTGGCCATTGCCTGCTCTCGTACATCTTGGCAGGAGCTGTTGTGTCGAGCTGCGGCTGGTGCAATTCACCATGTGAGCCATTGCTGCTGGTTGTTGGCGATGGAAGGTCAGCAGCGAAGCAAAGCATGACGGCGGAGGCCACCACAGAGGCAAGGAACAGGGAACCCCGCCAAGGAGTTCCTCCTAATGACAACCTCATTGCGGTTCAGGAATCAGGACACCATTACCTCTTGGAGCGCCGCACCTTTATACTCGTACCGGCGGTGGAGACGGCAATGATGGTGACAGTTAAGCAAGAAGAGACGGAGCAAGATTGCAGACTGCGACAAAGACACAGACAGAGGAATGGCTTGCGCTCTACTCTTCCCCACAGGCTGGGGGAAAGCTTTTGGTTGGCCAATGCCCGTCCAAATCCTTGGTTTCATGTTTCAGGGGGGTGATGGACCAATGCCTGAGATCATTTCATGAGAGTTGAAATGATTGCAGGATTAGGATGCAGTTGGGAGTGCTTGCTCAATCTTTTCCTACGGCCTCACGCACAGTTCCTCTGAATAGAAGCTTCCATTGGCGATCTTAATCCCTACTCCCACTCGCTTCACTCATGGTGGAAGTTGGGATGACAGCTACCGTCTCTGCAGTGAGCTATCAAGTTGGCCGGATGCTGCTCCAGTTGCATTGCACACATTGTACACTACAGTAAGTAGTCCATCATCTATATCTGTTACTGCTTCATCTCAGGTTTTTTAGAGCATTTCATGGACTGATTTCTTTGGAGATAATATAGGCTGTTCTTGTTTCAAATTGATACAAAACAATTTATGTGAATGAGGATGCTTCCTTATCATTTTTTCCTTTGAGATAGCAGAAACTATGGATTGTTTGATGTCAAAAGAATGGCCTAAATGAAGGAGAGGCTGCTTGGAATTACTCTTGCTGGCATTCCCAGTAACCTTCATGGAAGGAAGGACATTCTCCAATTCATCTGATAGCTATACGGAGCTCCAATCGAGTTCAAGTGATCAATAGAAATGCTGTTTTATACCATCAGAATTGTGAGAGCTGAATTCTGCAGATGCTTACAATAAAAGATTGTAGTGACATCGGATAACCACAAAAGCCAGTCAAATAAAAACAAGGATATTTGGAAGGAAAAGAAATACTACTGTTCTTCATGGACAAGATGACTGCAAGAACACATCATGTTGGAGATTTAAATGAATGAAGATGGTTCTACCATGGGATTAATTCTATCCAAATCCTTACCCGAGTAACTGTTGACTGGTTCTTGAGTTCTGCTTTTGTGTGGGTGCTTTTTTTTTATATATATATATATTTTGGTTCTAGATGTACATGACTCTGCAACAGTGGCTTCACTGCTCATCCAGGAAGAGCATCTTCATGTGCAGTAGTTGACATACAAATGCAAGCATTTGGAAACATCTAGCTTCTTTTCAAAGAAAAGAAAAATGATATGCCTGATAATGATGCAAAATCCAGTTCCTGAATGTTGTGCTCTGTAAGTCTTTCCAATCCTTGCCTACAAGTAGCCTCAGTAGGTCTATAGCACTCAGTGCTATAAAATCATGAACCCTAGAATATCTACAATATTAAATGAGTAAGGTGTTTGATTCAAATCCAGTGGGCCTTTTCATCCATATTGAACTCCAAATGCCTACTTATCTCACTTGTGATGTAACACTAGCAAATGTGCAGAAAAAATGTTCAGGTAAAAAAAGACAGTATCAGGACAGGAGAAATATATTTATTTCCTATTGGACAGGGACAGGAATTAGATCAACTTCTTGACCCAAAGAAGGATGCAAATGAAAGATTGAAAGAAAGACTTAAAATAGATTTGAGTCATTTTCCTAACAGTTTATGCTTTTAGGATAATTAAGTTGTTATCCAACTAAAGTTTTATCATAGTATCAGAGCACTTTGGAGACATTCAACATAGGATGCTAAGGTATTGACTACAGACGTAATTAAGCTATTTAATGCCTTGCCTTGGTTTAGTATAACTAGCAAACCATCCATATCTTCTTGACCAAATTGCAAGCCCTGTGTTCTCATTCTCTTTTTCTGTAAACTTACTTCTTGCAGATGAACTTGAGGCCTTGATGAAAGAGCAAACTCCAGAAGAAATGTCTCTGATATCCAAGACCAAGGGCCAGATTCTTTGTCTTTGCAGATGAATTCATTGAATGTTGAATGGAGGAGGGAAAGGTGTAAAGAGAAGCAGACAAAGGGAAGTAGAGCATTATTGGGGGAGACCATGCTCATAAAGATCAGAGAACATGAAAGCCAAAACCAAAGGGTAATAACAGAATCTGTTTTTTATTACTTCCAATTTTTTTTCACCAATGAGGTTGCTCATGATGCTACAAAAAGTCAACGCTAGAAGAGAAAGATAGGGTAAAAAGTCATCATCCTTTTGTGGTAAGTATTTATAACTCTATCAGAGATAACTTCTCCATAATATAAGACACTATCATTTCAATCATGTCTCTTTATATCTAAAGATAAGAAGATTATGCAAATTGATCCTCATATTGGTGGCAGACTCATGCACTGCATACATGAAAAACTACTATAAACCTTTTAGGCCTTAACATTCCAATCTAAAAACTTAAACCTCTCAAAAGAAACCCTTCTGCTTCCTGAGAAACTCTCATCTCATAGAGAATTCTAAGTAGTTGTTTTCCTGTTATCTTGAAATATAGCAATTTTTCTCACAATTAGTGATGCTACCGACCTCTACACCCCCATGCACGTACCTATCAGTAGCATTCCTTCCTCCCAATCCAGCTAACTACTGAACAAATAAATCATCACACATGAGTTCTGTCAAGTCCTAAGTGTCTGTGTCCAAACAAAGCATGTAGCAGCTTCTTGGACTCTTTTGAGTTCATGGACAGAAGAATGCAGGAAAGGCTGATTGAAGAACATGTAGAAACCAGATTCAGATCTGAATTCATGCTTTCTTAGTGGTGTTGGTGTTGCTGATGGATGCCTCATTGTCCTATGCCTTGTACCTTCAGCTAGCTAGAGGTCTTCTTCCAGCTGATTCATGGTACGACCGCAGCTTCATGATTAATCTCTGGGTTTAGCTCGATAGAATGATTTGGTAGGACAGAATCCAGCCTCCAACTCAATGAAGAGGGACAGTTAATGCCTCTGCAGCTTCCTTCATTAAAGTATGCAGCTTATGCATGCATATATTTATATGTTTACACACCCCAAAGTAGTAGATCAAGGATTAACCATTGCTATCCACATACAAAGCATCCATCCAGTGAGATTAAACAACAGTTTAAGCATCAGATTAAAGTCATACCAACTAAAGAAATAGTGGTGGATGCAGTGGGGTTAATTGGACCGAGGAGCATGACAAGAGCGGCCAGTGGAGCGCACATGGCCGCCTCCCACGCCGCCGACGGCGATGCAGCGGCGCCGCCCGATAAAACTATTGCCCAGCTTATTCCTATGCTTTCAGTCGATGGATTGATTAGAATATGTATAGAGATCGATGCTTTTTTGGATGCTCGAGTTTGTCAATCTCACAAACAATTATTTTTTTTTGCTTTGCCAACCACTCATCATCGAAGGAGAAGCAACGACATGAAGGGAAGGGGTGCTGCCGAAGATTTCCCAAGTAAATGGGGTATGGAGTTTTTATAGATCGGAGGCATTACTTATCAGGTGGGATTGGATTCTCTCGCACAAGCTTTGCCTTTGGCACCGCAGACAAGAAGAAGAAGAAGAGGTGAGAGGGTTACAGTGAATGTTTAGCTCAGCCTTGTCCATCACTTATTAATCCTATATGTTGTTCATGATGAATGGAATCTTGGTAGAACAAAGTTCCATGTAATTGGCATCTCTCAACATCTGCTAATTTAACTAATGCATGCTGCTTTTTTTTCTACATGCTTTGGAACCCATTAAGTATTAATGATTACTCTAAGCATCTGTCCCACTTTTCTTTAGTTAAGCTATTATTATTTATTATATATAGTGGCAGTTGAAGCCCTAAACTTACCAAGTCATATTTGAGGTTGATCTAATTAAAATTTAATGGTTAATTCCCCATTTTTGTGCTTTCAAAACATCATATTTACCCTTTATAGTATATAAAAAGAAAATAAAATTTTACAAACAGCCAAAAATATTAATTTTTTTTTTAATTATATATGATTCTAACCGAACCAGTTCAACAGTTCATCGATTCTAAATTGAAACCAGAACCAAGTAGTTCGATTATAGTTCCAGAATTAAAATAAACGATTCGTGATTGATATATCTATATATATATATATAATATGATATATATATTTAAATTATTTTTAAATTTAAAAAATTAATGATTTGAACCAAAGCCGAACCACTGGTTGATATTTCGGAACAAATCAGGTGTAATTGAATCCACAACTCCTCATAAGAAGAGGTGGAAGCATTGGGCTAATTTCAAATTATCACATATAATTAGTCACATTTACCATCTAGATCTTTTTACTTTCAAAAATCATATTAGACTCTTTATACTTAATAAAGTGAAATATGTTAAAAAAATAATTTTATAAGATTAAAAATTAAGAAAAAAAATAAAATTTTATTGGAACAACGAGATTAAATATTTTACTATCATAAATATAATATAAGGATAGTAATATAATTTTTAAAAATATAAGAATCGAAATAATGAATATAGTTAATTATAGAGGTAATATATAGTTAACCCTAAAGCTTAGTTGCAATTTCGATTCAAGTCGCTGTAGATAATTAATTACTTGCGACCAAATTAACATTACTTGAAGCTAAAAGCTGATATCATCACCAACTTAGCATATGGTTTGGGTAGATAATATTGAATTATGGATGTGTACCTTACTTAGATGGGTTGATGACACTGAAAACAAAGTAGGAGCTGAATGGTGGTGTTGATGTATCAACATATTGCATGTTTCATGATATCTTTACATGATATATGTGTTATAATGACATCTCCAAAGTCCATACTATGAACAGTTCTGTGCAGTATAATACTAAGGCTGCACTAATAGAAAGCCATTCTGGCTGCCTCCAATCCATATTATTATAGTAAATATGGTCTCTATCTATCTCTCGTGTATCTTCCTGAATGGCCGCCGATCCAACTTGTTGCTTTTGGATATTTATTTTGATGCAACTCTTCTCATCATCATCTTGTTTCTCTCTTCTCTCTCTCTCTCTCTCAGAGATGTAGGGGAAAGCTCTGGGTTCTTGGAAAGAGAGGGTTTTGAGCTGAGATGGGTGAAAGGTGGAGAAGGTCTCGGCTATCAGGTTAGTTTGTTCTGATCAAAGGAGATGAATTAGAGAGCGGTCTTTGGGGTTCTCAAGCTTCTTATGGTTTGGATTTTGAGCTCATTTGCCTCCTTCTGTCGCTGTGGAGGAGAAGAGAGGCTGCTCATAAGAAGTTGGCTCAAAGGAGGGTCTGATTTGGTTCTATAGAAGACAAGAGAAGAGGGGAGGAGAAGCTGGCGAACAAGTGGTGGGAGAGAGTGGATGCGGTGGAGATGGCCGGAAAGGAGTCCGGTGGCAGCAGAGACGACTCTTCTCGCTACCTCCACCACCTCCTTGGCCCGCCGCAACAGCCAGAGCCCCCGACGCACGACCCGCCCGAAGAGTACAAGCTGCCTCAGAAGGAAAGCCCGAATCCCGTGGACCATGGCGATGGTAGCGGTGAACGACCTACTACCTCTGCTGCTGCCGCTGGAGGTCCCGTCCGCCGCCCCCGCGGCCGGCCCCTTGGTTCCAAGAACAAGCCGAAGCCGCCTGTTATAATCACGTGCGACAGCCCCAACGCCATCCATTCCCACGTGCTCGAGATCGCGCCTGGCGCCGACGTGGTCGATTGCGTCAACGAGTACGCCCGGCGTCGCGGCCGGGGTGTGTCCGTCCTCAGCGGCGGCGGAGCTGTCGTCAACGTCGCTCTCCGCCAGCCTGGCGCCTCGCCGCAGGGGAGCGTGGTGGCCACCCTCAGGGGTAGGTTCCAGATCCTCTCGCTGACCGGGACCGTCCTCCCGCCGCCCGCGCCGCCCGGCGCGACCGGCCTAACCGTGTTTCTGGCCGGAGGGCAGGGGCAGGTGATCGGAGGAAGCGTGGTTGGACCGCTGGTGGCGGCGGGGCCGGTGGTGCTGATGGCGGCATCGTTCTCCAATGCCATGTACGAGCAGCTGCCGTTGGAAGGCGAGGAGGAACCGACAGAGGCAACAGCAGCGGAGGGGCAGCAGCCCGGCGGTTTGCAGTCCTCAGCTATTACTGGCAGTGGCCATGAAGGTGGTGACGGAGAAGTTGGCGCCGTCGGCCTTCCGTTCTACAGTTTGGGTGCAAGCACGGGGAATTACCAGCACCCAGGTGATGCTTTTGGATGGGCTACCGGTAGTAATCTTCGGCCACCATTTTGATTCAGACACATGTTCACTACTACCACCAAGTGATGTAACTTCAACATACACTGCCATCGAAGAAGAATAAGAAGAAGAAGAAGCATTCATAGGTTTCATGCTGTTTGCTTTGGAGTACTGCCAGATGTTGAGCTTCAGATGCACCCCTTCACCAGCTTCAGCGGCATCAATGGAGGCATGCTAGCTGATGAGGTTTGTATGAACAATGAGTAGGATCTGAGTCGGAAGAATCACTCCATCAACTTGGGTTTGCTGTGAAGCGGAAAGAATGGGAAGTAGGAAAGGGAGAGATGTCAGCAGGAAGTCATATGTCTCGTCTCTTTCGCTTTATTTTCCTTTTGATGTGATGCTTCCTTAGCTATGTTGTAGAAATTGTTCTAAATCATGAACTCACCATTCGATGGACATCTGGTGCTTATATCTCTTGTGTGGGTTGTATGAGTTAACATTCTCAGCTGAGCCTTCCGCAGAAACCCTAGCTGTGGGAAGAAGAAGGTGCAGACTTGACCTACTGTGAGGCAGTGTCGAAGAAAAAGAATTGAAGGTGCAATTAATTTGGTGTCATTTACTGAGGCAAACTTGTTGAGATTAATTCAGTTAGTTATGATTGAGTAGTTATAACAAAATAACTGATAGATCTAAATTAGTTAGATGAGGATGAGTACGTTGAGATACAATAGATTTTTCTGATATTTTAAATATTTGTATTTCATCCTTTAATCAATATAAATAGGTACTCTTGGTTCATTCCAAGGTACTGCAGATTGAAAGTACTCCTAATTCTCTCTATTAGTTCTTCTACTCTTCTCTGAAGTTCTGCAGAAAAGTCAATAGTGGTATCAGAGCCAAGTTCAAAGAAGATCATCAGGAGTACGTCAGTAAAAGGAAGGGAAAGCTAGTAGATCCAGAAAAAGACAAACAAGAAGATGACAAGTATTGGAGTAAGTGTTTCTAATCTACTTCTTCCTATTCTAAAAGGTGACAATTATCAGTTTTGGGCTATTAAGATGAAAACTCTTCTTATTTCACAAGGATTGTAGAATTTGGTAGAGAATGGTTTTATTGAATATGATCTACAGGATCCTAAAATTACTAAGGATCAAAAAGATCATATGAATGAGAATAGGCAGAAAGATGCAAAAGCTATCTATATGCTACAACAAGCATTAGACGATTCTCTATTTCCCCGAATCATGATGGCATCAACATCAACAGAAGCCTGGAATATATTAAAATGTGTGTTTGGAGGCACAGAGAAGGTAAAAGTTTCAAAGCTTCAAATTCTTCGTCGTGAGTTTGAAACCCTTATAATGAAAGATTCAGAATCGATCACTGATTTTTTTTCAAAAGTTTCTTTTATTGTGAACCAAATGAGATCGTACGGTGAAAACCTAAAAGATCAAATTGTAGTAGAAAAAGTTTTACGAAGTTTGTCTCCGAAATTTGATATGGTTTCTACTGCGATAGAAGAAGCTAAAGATACAAGCATATTATCTATTGATGAATTAATGTGTTCTCTTTTAGTTTATGAACAAAAAGTGAACAGATCTTCAGATGAGATTTCAGAACATGTTCTCCAAATGAAGATAGATCAAAAAAAGGAACAGAAGAAAATTTCAGAAACCAGATCTCAAGGGAGAGATCAAAATGGCAGAGGAAGAGGTCGATCAAATGAAGGTAATAAAGAAACCCGACAATGCTTTTGTTGCAAAAAAATAGGACATATTGAAAGAGATTGCTGGTATAAAAATAAAAATCAAAATGTTCCTCTTTGCTCTTACTGTAAAAAATATGGACATCTTGAAAAAGATTGCTGGAACAAAAATCAGACAAATTATCATGAGGAAAATAATAGTAAAGAAATGAATGAAGAAAATATTCTCTTTATAGCATCTAATGAAGAATATTCTAGTTCTGTATGGTTTTTGGACAGTGGATGTAGTAATCATATGACAGGGGATAGAAGCCTATTTCAGAGACTCGATGACTCAGTTAGATCTACAGTGCTGATGGGGAATGGCAACAAAATTCAAGTGGAAGGAAAAGGAACAATTGTTGTGAACACCAAGTCTGGTAAAAAAATTATTAATGATGTGATGTTTATTCCTGGTTTAAAACAGAATCTCATTAGTGTAGGACAACTGATGAGAAAAGGATATTATATTATTTTTGATGATGAAAAATGTTTGATTCATGAAAAGAAAATTGGTAAATTAGTAGCAACAGTAAGGATGACAAAAAATAAAATGTTTCCCTTGGCACTTTCAGATTTCTCCTTATATGCTTTCGTTGCTACTACTACTGATGAATCAACACTGTGGCATAAAAGATATGGTCATCTGAATTATGATGGACTAGAACTATTAAATCAAAAAAATATGGTAGTTGGATTGCCTGAAATCAAAAATAAAGATACAGTTTGTGAATCCTGTATTTATGGAAAACAACATAGAAATACATTTCAAACAGGTCATTCTTGGAGAGCAAAAAATCGATTGGAACTTGTGCATGCAGATATTTGTGGGCCTATGAAAACTATCTCAGAAGGTGGAAGTAGATATTTTGTGCTATTTACAGATGATTGTACAAGAATGATGTGGGTATATTTTCTCAAAGAAAAGGCTGAGGTTTTTCAAGTTTTTAAAAATTTCAAAGTATTTGTTGAAAAACAAAGTGGTTGTTTTATTAAGACTTTACGTACTGATAGAGGGGGTGAATTCACTTCCAAAGATTTTTTTAATTTTTGTAAGAATACAGGCATTCACAGGGAACTCACTACAAGCTATACCCCCCAACAAAATGGAGTGGCAGAGCGAAAAAATAGAGTGGTGGTTGAAACTGCTAGATGTATGCTTAAAGAAAAAAAGGTACCAAAGGAGTTTTGGGCAGAAGCTGTGAATACATCGGTGTATTTACTAAATCGTTTTCCTACCAAGGCAGTACAAGGAAAAACACCTTATGAAGCATGGTTAAACAGAAAGCCAGAAGTAAGTCATTTAAAAGTATTTGGTTGTGTTGCTTACTTTCATATTCCTGTTGAAAAAAGAAGTAAACTTGATGAGAAAAGTATTAAATGCATATTTGTTGGGTATAGTAATGAGACAAAAGGTTTTAGACTTTTTGATCCTACAACAAAAAAAATAATTATAAGTCGTGATGTTATTTTTAATGAAGAAAAAGCTTGGAACTCTGAAGCAGTTGAAACAACAAAATCTGTAGAAGAAGAAGTAGACAAAACAGGTGATTCACTGCATATTAATACCTCATCTGACTCAAATGAATCCAATGATGCTGAATCACCTCCACAAAAATTTCGTAGTATTTCAGAAATATATCAATCTGGTGATTTTGCATGTCTTGCATTCGAACCTACTTGTTTTGAAGTTGCAGCTCAGAAAGAAGAATGGGTACAAGCAATGAATGATGAGTTACAAGCTATAGAAAAAAATAAGACTTGGGAATTGGTAGACTTGCCTCCAGGAAAAAAAGCAATTGGACTTAAATGGGTGTACAAGTCAAAATTTAATGCTGATGGCTCGTTGCAAAAACATAAAGCCCGCTTGGTTGCCAAAGGATATACTCAAATTTCAGGTATTGATTTCTCAGAAACTTTTTCTCCAGTTGCTAGAATTGAGACAATTAGAATTATATTAGCATTGGCGGCCCAAAAAAAATGGCAGGTTTACCAATTTGATGTTAAATCAGCATTCCTGAATGGAAAATTGCAAGAGGAAGTCTATGTTAAGCAGCCCGAAGGATTTGAAATTAGAGGATCAGAAGATAAAGTATACAAATTAGACAAAGCGTTATATGGCTTAAAACAAGCACCAAGAGCATGACATAGTCGGATTGATAATTATTTTCTTCAGCATAACTTTCAGAAAAGTTTAAGTGAGCCAACTTTATACATAAGAATTCAAGGTATGAAGATTCTTATGGTTTGTTTATATGTGGATGATATGATTTATACTGGAAACTCATCAGATATGCTTATTGAATTTAAGAAAAATATGACATTAGAATTTGAAATGACTGACCTGGGGCATATACACTATTTCTTGGGAATGGAAATTATTCAAGATGCAGATGGAATTTTTTTGTGCCAAGAAAAATATGCTAAAGATTTGTTAAAAAGATTTCATATGTCAACTTGTAAGCCAGTGAGTACTTCAATGAATACAGATGATAAATTTATTTCAGATGATGGAGTGGAAAAAACAAATGAGCAACAATATAGAAGTTTAATTGGAGGGTTGATGTATCTCACACACTCAAGGCCAGATATTATGTTTACAGTTAACTTGTTATCCAGATTCATGCAGAGTCCTAGCAAGCATCACTTTGGAGCAACTAAAAGAGTTCTTAGATATATCAGAGGGACTCTCAATTATGGCATTCGTTATGAACAGGTAAAAGATTTTAAGTTATATTCGTATACTGATAGTGATTGGGCTGGTTGTGCAGATGATAGAAAAAGTACTTCAGGATTTGTTTTCAGCCTTGGCTCAGGTGTAATTTCATGGACAACAAAAAAACAAGAGTGTGTTGCTCTCTCAAGCACTGAGGCAGAGTATGTTGCGGCCACAAGTGCAGCATGTCAAACAGTTTGGCTTCGAAGAATTCTAGCAGATCTTCAAGAAAATCAAGATGGACCAACTAAAATCTATTGCGATAACAAGTCTGCTATTGCAATGACAAAGAATCCTGTCTTCCATGGGCGTACCAAACACGTTGAAGTCCGACATCATTTTATTCGTGAATTGGTTGATAAAGAAGAGATTCAAATGGACTACTGCAACACCGAGGAACAACTTGCTGATATCTTCACAAAAGCTTTGGCAAAAGAAAAATTTTATTTTTTTCGAAAACAACTTAAAGTTATAACTAATTGAATTAAGGGGGTGTGTTGAGATTAATTCAGTTAGTTATGATTGAGTAGTTATAACAAAATAACTAATAGATCTAAATTAGTTAGATGAGGATGAGTATGTTGAGATACAATAGATTTTTCTGATATTTTAAATATTTATATTTCATCCTTTAATCAATATAAATAGGTACTCTTGATTCATTCCAAGGTACTGCAGAAAAGCCAACAAAACTGACCATATGATATTGACAGAGATGCTCATAGATTCTCAAGTCTGATTTCATCTTCTTAAGTACGATCGTAGAAGAAGATTTCTTCTGCCTCCCACTTCCCATGAACATCCAAACCATGATGATGTTTGTAACTCTGCAAACTATTCCCTTTCACTGACATGGTTATCCTTTCTCTCTCTCCCCCCTTATTGTGTGCCTAAAAACTGAAAATTTATTCATCCTAATCTTATACACAAAAACAGAATATTAAAATTTAATTAATAAAAATATTTTTGAATATAGTATTAAGCAAGAGGTATGTACATAATCTCTACTCGCTTTGATTCATGATCTATAGTCCTATTTATATAACCTAATAGTAAATATTTTATCCAATTACTTCACCTCACTATCTTATTCATGATTAGCCATTATCCTCACTAACTTCTAAATCATATGTCACTACCTCCACAACTTCATGGGTAATACTTCTAAAATTTCTGCGAATCAATTCTCAATACTTCCTCTTCATTCATAGTTACATGCACCGATTTGAAATATGAAATAGACATGATTTTGAACTAGAATTGACTTAGTGAGAATATCTATAACTTGTTTATCCATGCCATAGTACTTCATTGTTATGACTCCATTTGCTATAAGATCTTGGATGAAATGATAGCGTACCTCGATATGTTTCGTTCTTTCATAAAATATTGGATTCTGTATTATTATAATTATGGTTTTGTTGTCACAAAATATTTCTGTTGCTTTTTTTTGTTCTTGATGAAGATCTTTAAGAAGTTTTTTTAAGCCATATAGCTTGATATGTTATCGATGTTGCAACTATATATTTTGTTTCCGATATCGACAACGCAATTGTTGCTTACTTCTTTGAACTTCAAGATATAGCTCTTGATTCGAGGTTAAAAATATTGCATGAATTACTCTTTCTATCATCCAAATCTCCTATCCAATTACTATCAATAAGACCAAATAATTTACATTTAAAATTATAAGAATACCAAATTTCATAATCCGTAATATAACATAATTTTTTTTTAACAGCTTCGAGGTGATATTTACTTAGGCTCTGCATAAACCTGGATACTATACCAATAGAGAATGTAATATATAGTCGAGTATGAGTTAGATAGATCAAACCTCCAACCAAACTTCTATAGTAATTTGCATTTATCAAACTTGTATCATCTTCAAGTTTCATTTTTTCATTTACATTCATGGGGGTAGTTGTAGCTTTGCAATTAATCATGTTAGAGTTTTTGAACATATCCATTGCATACATTCTTTGTGAAATAAAATTTTTACCTAATCCTTACTTCACTTCCAACCTAAGAAAATAGTGTTGTAGATGTAGATCTAACATTTAAAACTTATTTATTATATATTTTTAAAATTTTGCCATAACAAAGTTAGATGAACTCATATATATAATATTATCAATGTAACGACAAACTAGATTTTTTATCTTTAATAGTGCATAAACTATCATCAAATATAACTAAATATTCATTATATATCAATTATCCAACACTCAACAAGCTATGTGATAAACTAAGAATAAATAAAACATTATCAAGGTGTTTTGCATTTCTTTGATTTGTCTTCAACTCAATTGTTCCTTTTCCTTCCACTTGGATTTGCTTACTATCTTCAAGTCTAATTTTCAACTTGTGAGTCTTATCAATATATCTAAATATTGATCTTATGCTTAATATATGATTAGAACATCCACTATTCAAGAACCAAATATCATTTGAGATATCATTAACTTGTGAATGAATCATAAACAACTTACTATTATCTTTATTTTCCTCCATATAGCTTCCTTGTTTTTCTCTTTTTTAGTAATCTGTCTTTATGTAATCAATTTTTTTACAATAATGATATTGAATTCCACTCTTGTAGTTTTTTTTTATCATAGTTTGATTGCTTTTGTTCATCATATCCATCAAAGTGTCCTTTACCTCTTCCTTTTCCATTTCCTTTGTCACAAAATTCTCCTCTGTCATGTCCTTTTCTTGTTGATTTTTTTATCTTCTTTTGAAGTAGAAGACTCCCTCTTGACTTGAAATATTTTTTCTTCACTTTTTTCAAGTGACTTGTTCAACCTTGCTTGATGTGCTTGCAAGGAAACTATTATTTCATCAAATAAATAAGTAGATAAGTCATTTGATTCCTCAATTGTGGTAACAACATGATCAAATTTTGAAATTAAACTTCTCAAAACTTTTGTAACAATTATATGATCCCGAAGATGTTCACCATAATATTTCATTTTACTGACAATTCAGTCACTCGAGAAAGAAAATCTTGTACTAATTCATTGATTTTCATAAATAAAATTTTAAACTCACGGCGAAGTGTTTGAAGTTTTACCATAATTACCCTCGATGAGTCTTAAAATTCATTTTAAAGTATCAACTAAGCTTGTCTTGAGATTATTTTTGCTGTAATTCTTAAGAAGATTGTCTCATATACAGCTTATTGAATAAAGAATAATACTTTTGAATCATTCTTTTTATTCTCCCTTAGCCTGATTTTTTCATTTGGATCTACATATCAATTCTTATTAAGTCCCAAAATTTTGAGACTTTAATAGAGTTTCAATATTGATACTCTTAAATTCATAGTATTTACCCAAAAAGATGAGAATAAAGGGTTGAGACATAGAATTTTCATTGAAAGTCATAATGCACAATGTTCAGATTGAAACAAGACTTTGATACCACAAATGTTGAAAGGTGGAGCAAACAAATGGCAAAAACAAAAATTCTGATCAATCTTTTGACAAAATTCTTTTGATCAATTTTTCACACTAAAATTCTTTTCATCCTTTGGGAACAATATACAGAAAAAGAAAGCTTTCAGATTCTTGATCAAAACTAGGCTATCTTAAAAGTGGTATAAGGTTAATTTTTCACACAATCAATGAAAATTCTTATTCTGTGGTACCTGTTCATGTATCTCCAGTACTAGCCAAATTCCTAACTATTGTGCATCCACTCATGGATGCATACAAATCTAAATTCTGAATTTTAAGGGACTATCACACTCGATTGGTATATATCTACTTCCTCATGCTATCTATCTTTCTGATCCATCTGACCTTCTGTGAGTAGAACTTGGAAGTGAAGTCAATACAACTAACTATTCATTAACTGAATGGAGGCTCGCAGGAACAATCTACAAAACTGTTCTGCTATGAAAGAGATTCAATAGAAGTTTCAGTTGAACCGTAGCCAAAACTTTCCTCACAGCTGTGCCAGCAAGTAACAGGTTCAATCCAAGTCCAAATCATGGCTTTTAGCAAGACCAGTTACAATTCAAACCAAGTTGTGAGACAAAAAAAATTGGTAACTTGGTGTGGGCACGCAAGAGCCATTTACATGAAGAACCTTCGACAGAACAATCTTTTGACAGGCGAAAGTTCGATATAAATAACAGAAGCAAACTTGCGCTGAGTATTTAGCCACGGAAGTAGTCTGAGATTTTGGTGTGATATATCACAGGAGAGTGCATTCCAGGATCGAACGTGATTTCTGACAAAGGGTGCAAGGGTTTCTCCGTCACTTCGATGCAGCTCTGGCACTCATTGAAGAATGATAGTTGGTGCTTCTCTGCTTGCGATAGGAAGTATAGACATCATCATACTGGCTCACCTCGTTGGGGTCTGCAGTGGCTCCGAGTCCCAACCTTCCTGAGCCACCCGATCCTGCTTTTCGATCAACGCTACCATCAGCGTACGCTCCAGTTTCTGCATCCACCTTCAGGTTCGGTGGAGGAATGCATGCCCCTCCCTTTCGAGCGGGAGGCTCCATCCCATGTTCATCATATTCATCATCTGATGCAGAATGTCTAATTGGCCCTTCTGATGGGTTGATCTCTCCAATCTCTTTGAAGAACTTTGACACTCGATCGAGAATCTTTGAAGGGGACACAGTGGATGGGGCAATCACAGTGGGGATATCAAGAGTACTTAAAGGAGAGTAGGGGACACCACTGCCGATCTGCATCTTCCTCACCATGTCAGGGATGAGGCCAGGGGGGAACAAAGGATAAGGTGAAGGACCTTGATCCATTATGCTGGCTGCGGAATTGGGTTGCAGCTGAGAGAGAGCTGTTGGCACAGTTGGTTGGACTGGAAGAGTCAGCGAGGATGGAGTCTGCTGTGTTGAAGTAGGTGTGAACTGCAGAGCTGAAGTTGGAGGCAAATGTTTGTTGGTTACTTCTTGACTTCGGAAACTCGGATCAGAATTTTTATTGTCCGACCATTGTTGAGGTGTTAAGCCTACAACCAAAAGAGATAAAACTGGTGTAAAGTTCACATGTCAATTAAAAAAAATGCTAATAGCAAGGTAATATTTAATGCTTAACTGGGTTAGCCAAACTGTCAATAAAGGTGCTCTAATTTTTTATGGTTCATGACACGAACTGATAGGTCGAGCACTAAACAACATGGGTAAAAGATAATAGCATAGCATGAGGACCAAGAAATAATCTTGCAGTAGAAGACATGAAGAATGAAGATAAATGTTCCACAGGATTATTAGAATGATAGAAGTTTATTCAGAGATTCTGAAGTACTTTTAGAAATAAGATGGATCATTTAATGTTCTATAAGCAACAGGAGTCGACTTGTGATCGAACATCTACATTCCGGGTAACAATGGTAACTGAATAATTGGAAGTTGGTATGATTCTGTTTCCAGAATAGGTTATTCATGTCCAAGGTTAATGTTCTATAAGCAAAGAATATCATGCAACCAATGGAGAAGATTGTAGTCATTCTCATGTATATTTCAATAGTGAGTTCAGATTAGTGAATATCACAAAGGGTATAGCTCGGATTAAAAACTGCAAAGGGGGTTTCTGCATTCTGAGATTCTGAAGTTTATTCAGAGATTCTGAAGTTTATTCAGAGATTCTGAAGTACTTTTAGAAATAAGATGGATCATTTAATGTTCTATAAGCAACAGGAGTCGACTTGTGATCGAACATCTACATTCTGGGTAACAATGGTCACTGAATAATTGGAAGTTGGTATGATTCTGTTTCCAGAATAGGTTATTCATGTCCAAGGTTAATGTTCTATAAGCAAAGAATATCATGCAACCAATGGAGAAGATTGTAGTCATTCTCATGTATATTTCAATAGTGAGTTCAGATTAGTGAATATCACAAAGGGTATAGCTCGGGTTAAAAACTGCAAAGGGGGTTTCTGCAGTCCAAAATAAGAAAACCTTCGAGGAAGTTGGAAAAGGAACCAGTCAACTGGTGTAGAGCTCAACGTATGTTGGTACATTTAGCTCTACCAAAAGACTATTTGCTAGCTTCTCAGAATGATTTTGTAAAGAAAAAAACCAGGACATATAGGCCGGTGGAACAATTGTGGATCACAAAGCACTAGATAATCATGACTTATAGTGGTCAAGAAGTTTGAAGAACCTCAAGTTCAAAGAACCATTTACAATACAGCACACCTAGAAGGAAGTTAAGGTACAAACAAAGGGTACATTTCATATGAATGTCTGAGTGGTCCAATGAAAGTAAATAAATAAAAGAATTCAAATTAACATTGAGCGGATGTTGTAGCATGCAGAATTTGTTGTACATGGATAAGAGATGGCAAAACAGACCTGTGAGATTTGAGGAGTTTAATCCACCTACTGCTTCCATTTGTGCTGCTGGCCGACATGGTAATCCACCAGTCATTTCTCTCTCAAGGCTAGAAACAGTTTCCTGGTTATACACTTCCTTTGAAGCCCAAAACTGTAATATCTTCTCCAAACGAGACTGGTTAGCATCTTTGTTATGAGGATTATTGTAAATTTTTGCAAGCATGGATCCCAAAACAGGTCTAAATGCAAGTGCTTCGTTATCCAGTTCTCTAGGACTGATTCGGTGTTGCAAGCTGCAACAGAAGGTAAATGTAAAGATAGATCAATCATCGGAATGAAGTATCTAAACAAGTGGCTTCTTACTCGGTTGAACGAGGGCTAATCAATGCCAGAAGAACAAGAAAACAATAATTGGTAAATTGAACAAAGGAAAAATAGAGGAACTAGGTAAACAAATCCTGACAGTCCAATATATCTTTGCAGAAATATCCCACATTAAATACAGACAAGTATTTATAAATATATGCGTATTATAGTATATATGGCAGAAATTGTAATGCTTCAACTGGAGCTACCTAAAAACTGAGCCAATTAGGAAAAGGATCAACCTAGCCTAGATCCTTCAGAGGTGCAAGGAGACCAAATTAAGATATGGTCAGTCAATTGGTCACTAGTCAATCCCATTTTTACCAATGCAACAAATCACTACAAAATAAAATACTACCTAATGACTATCATATCGTATAATTTGGAAATATTCCCATATTATAGAACTAAGGTAGGCTGACCCTTTTCCTAATAGGAGCAAGTTGCTCTTATAAGAGTGATATAGTTCTCTCTCTCTCTCTCTCTCTCTATATATATATATATATATATACATATATAATGATGCACATGAAGCTTAGCCTCGTGATGGCTCTACACCATTTGTGCCCTCTAGTCCCATCAATGGATAATCCTTTACTACTTAGATAGCTCACTATTTTCAATACTATGTCAGCTGTGATACCATTTATAACAACTTAAACCCATAGGATAATTGACCCATCAACTTATTGAGTCTAAACCACTGCTAAAAATTCTTAAGCCCAAATTAACTGTAGTACATCCTCCAAGCATTATTAGATACACTCCAGTCTTCTCCTAATTTTAATGTAGGACTAAACTAGGGTTTGCAAACTTCTGTTGATGCATAATCACAATGTGGGTTTGCAATTTGCTATAAAGATTTTATTTATTTCACTCTTTTCTTCTTTGGTTGCCATTGTTGGAGTCTCAAAAAGTCATGGCTACAAATGACAACTTCTCTCTTTTTAATAAATCTATGATTCAAAATTCAATCAATTTAATAATAATTCTTTGTTATTCAAAATCTTATGTGCAAACTTACAACTTATTATATGATGGAAGATATCAACTTCACTCTTGAAATAAATATTCTAAAGAAATCCTAGAATAGGATTTATGAATATATTTTAGTCTAAATATTTTATCAAGAACATAAATCATATAGAATAATTCTCTCAAATTCTATAATTTGTAGAATAACATCATGTGATATGAAAATCATCAAGAAGGAATAAAACTTACATTATAACATGCTTTGTATAACGCCCTCGATTTAGTCCCACATCGAAAGTGAACCAAGACTTATATTGACTTTTAAGAGTCTAAAAGGTATATGATTGTTAATTTCAACGTAAGCATTTTAGGGCAGTGGATCAGGCTCAACAAAGTTCTCAGGCCAGTTATCCCATTAGGTTAGGTCGTAACAATTGGTATTATAATCGACCTAACTATGAGGCATGTTAAGAAGCTGGAATAAAAAAGGGCTACTAGTGGACGGGGCCAGAGTGCACGTCATGGCGTGGAGCCACCAAGGCCACCCATGGATGGGGCCAAGGGTATATCATAACATGGAGCCACCACTGGACTATACCTCATATGCACCATGCTAGGTCCGACTCCAAACTATGTTAGGCCTTGATGAGGACGTCAAGCCCGTAAGTCAACCCCAATTTAGTTTCATATCTGTCACGGACAACAATGTAAGCAAGGTGTTTGATGAAATGCTCGTGTTTGTCCGTGTCCTTTGGTTTGTGGACCTACCTTGTACAGCAAGAAGCGGGCTTGCAGTAGGCTTAGCAGCCCTAGTTTGATTTGCTTGGTGGCCGATTTTGGCTTGTAAATACGAGTGTGTCTTGTAAGCACTTGTGGGGACTTCGGTCTGTAATGGACCATTATCCATTGTGTGCAACCTCTCTGAGTTTGTAATGTCCATGGGTGTAATTTATATCTGGCTTTATAAAGTGTTTGCTTGAACAATTGCTTGTGGATCCTGATGGAATTGCTTCTTCTGGCCCGTTTTCTCTTTTGTAAGTCTAAGGGACCTTAGGAGATCTCGGGGAAGGCTGACCTTTGCGGACGGACATGCATAGGTGCCGCACGACTTAGGCAAATTCAGCTAAGCCCGTGACAATGTGGTTTCAGAGCGGGACAAGCACACATAGAAACACTTGTCATACAAACGTGGGGGACCTAGCTGGGCTGTGTGGAGGACAGCCAGCACGCGCAACCGTTTGGGGGGAAACAGACATTGAGATGTAGGGAAAGGAGTCGCTCAGAGGAGCGGGCATCCAGGTTTGACATTCAGAGGAATAGCTAACCCTTTGCGCGAGAGGGACCACGAGGACAAGCAAGCGAAGAAGAATGTGTAGCGCACAAAGATTGGGATGGTTTAGTTCGAGCTACGGCTCGACGTTGACAACCAAACTTGATGGTACTCAAGGCAAGAGGGGTGCTTGGTGAAAGATGAGACCGTGCAAAGTAGGAGGTGTTGCGCAATGACTGAAGGAGTTATGCAAAGCTCACAGAGGTGAGGGGAATTGCTAACTTGATGGATTCGGTACTCATGCAGGGCTTGTACACGGACGATGAAGTGTTCATGGCCATCCCAAGGCGCGATCGGAACTCGACGCCATGGAGCATCATAACTTTCTCTTCGATATGGAATGAATACTTCCATAGGCGGCTGAAATGTGCAATAAGTTCAGCACATTGCTATACCTTGAAGGGTGCAGTGGAGACTGTATTGGCGAAGGGTCGCAATCTAGCAAGTGCATTTGCGGGGGCAGAACAAGGCACAAGTTGTTCAGTAAGACGGAGTAGTCCAAAGGGGATGATGATCTCCGAAACTTCTAGTAGGAAGAATGCAAAGATAAAAGTTGCTCCAACAGGACAGATATCCAAGAGGGATAAGTCCTAGTTCTCCAGAGGGAGAATCATGTGCAACAGATAGCACATATTGAGGAAGACTTTCTCAAGATAATATCTCCACAAAGCTCAACGGACCGAGCGAGCGACGAAGAGTCGTCGCATGATGTCGAATGAGGTAATGCATTGGTGGATGCATTTCGAGATCAAGTGGGGGAGCAATCCAATGCAACATCTTATGAAGGCACACGTAGAGTCGATGTGGAAATTGAACTCAACGGAGGACTGACCCGTGCAATGGTGGACGTGAGGGCTACTATCAACTCAATGCAAATCGAGGAGCGGAGCGACTTGGGTGGAACTCAATGAAGTATCCAAGCCGCATAAAGGGAGTCGACATGGAAGATGGAACATGGAGCGGAGGCACGGAGCTTTCCTTAGATAGAGGTCAAGGGCATGAACTCTCGTAGAGGCAAGAGTGGCATCATGTCATTCCATGGGTTCTTTATTCTGATGGGATGAACTTATCTTGCATGGTGCCAAAGATAAAGGGAGCTTCGAGACACATGCAAGTTACCTTAGAGATGCATTTGACGGAGTAACTAAGGTGATTCAACTTACAGAGGAAAGTTGGGATCATGATACCTTAGCACGGGGCAAGAGGACGCAGAGGCGGGTACTCTTGAGAATATGTCACAGTGTTGCCATTATAGTTGTCAGGAACAAGTGGTGCATAGCAGAGATTGTGTTGGTAGGGGATAGAGGCCCAGGATCCAGACAATGGTGCACCAATTCTAGTAAGTTAGGGGGACTTCATGAGCTACTAGGCAACGGACTGTCCTAGAGCTATGCTTCGTCCAGGTGTGACCCAAGAGTGGGTGGACAAAGGTGAATTGCCAAAGGAGCGAACCAAAAATCGGAGATGGCGGAGGCCCTACGATGTGTTGGTAGAGGCCACACATAGAGAAGTCGTAGTCCGAATTCATCACACGAGAATCTGTATGCAATTGAGATGTCACAGGAGGCGACATATGGTGCAGCGGATCGTGGTGGAATAGTTCGTGGCAATGCAACGCAGGCGATCATGTCCCGTGAGGGACAAGATCATGTGGAGGTATGATCAGGAGTTACTGGGAGCTCCACTTTGGTGTATGACGCAACAAGAAGAAGGGCTATGGATTCAAGGAGTGAATGTCGTGGTACCGCAGAGGCCGATGTTCGTGTGTGCATCGGAGCTTGCATTGGATGAAAGCCTTAGTCATCAGCATATGGGGGCTGTATACCACCGAGGAAGAAGTCCAAGTGCAAGTACCAGTGAGTCCCATGGAGGGGGACGTGATCATGTGAATGATCAGGAGCTGCTGGGAGCTCCACTTCGGTGAACAATGCAACGACAAGAAGGGCTGTGGATTCAAGGGGTGAATGCCATGGTACTGCAGAGGAGGGTCTTCCGTGTGTATGCATCGAAGCTTGCATCAGATGACAGCCTTGGTCATCAGCATATGAGGGTTGTATACCACCGAGGGAGAAGTCAGATTGCAAGTACCAGTGAGTCCCATGGAGGGGACTTGATTATACAAAGGTATGATCAGAGCAGCTGGAGAGTTGGACTGCTTCAGTGCTCATATTTGCTTAAGGGAGCCCGGCAAGTCAGAGGACAAAGCCGAGTAAACGAACGTTGCTACCAAGGAAGCTAAGGAGAACAGAATCGGCGCGAGCCCTACAACAAGATGGCGGAGGCCATGCATGAGAGTTTCAGTCTGTCTTTCCATCGACCAAGGAAAACTGCTAGGAGGACACAGTGGTGTTGAAGCAGGTGGTCGAAAGGGGTGAGGAAGCGACGACGAGTCCAGTAGGGCTCAACTACTCAAAAGCAAAGCGTCGGTTAGAAAGGAGGTGGACTCGAAGGAGCACCACAGTGCCGCAGAGCAGATCTACCGATCGCGAAGGAAGGGATGAAGATGCAAGGCAACAGATAGTAGGGCCATGGGCTTAGTAGCACCATGGTACCGCAAAGGTGAGACTTCCGTGGAGTCATTGATCCCTTGCTCTCATGAGGGAGAGCATTGGTTGTAAAAGGGGTCGAGGAGATGGAGAATGCAAAGGCAAACTCCAGGTACCAAGACAGGGCGGAAGGGCAGAGGCCAAAGAACTTCATAAGACCAGTGTCAATGAGCTTCTCATCAAGATAGCCGAAAGCGAGGGACTTCGAGTTGATGCAAAAGTGGTCGACCAAAGAACGAAGTAGGTAGTACACGATACTGTACCATTTCTACTCAGAGGAGTAGGCGCAATGGTGATGGAGAAGACGGTACAATCCCAGAGGCGACCAGAACTATCAAAGACTTACTCCAAATTGGGGGACTCCAAGTTGGAGTAAACTTTTGCTCTTTTCGAACGAAACTTCTTGCATTCCAGAAGTTCAATGGAAGTGAGAAGGCGAATCACAATAGCTAACTCAACGCAAGGAGTGCAAACACTTCAAGTGCTTCAGAAGTGTGAGCAAAAAACGAGCGAATGTTAGTAACCAGCTCAATGCATGAAGTACAAACTCGAGGAGGTAGGCAAAACCGAGTAACCTTTGCCTTCTCAACTCAAGAGAATGGGCAAAATTGAGTACCCCAATTCTCTTAACTCGAGGTGAGCGAAGCCAAGTAACCTTGCCTTCTCAGCTACTAAGAGAATGGGTGAAGTCGAGTATCCCAGTTCTCTTACCTATCCAGCAGAGGAGCTCTGCATAAGTTCAGTGACCCTTCAAAGAAATCTTATGGAAGACAATAGTTGTCACATCCTCACCATTGGTGATCAGTACTACTGAGAGTAGATTGTCCGCTTCATTTTCCAATTGAATGCCAATCGAAAGCGGGAGGGATGCAAACCTACTTGGAAGTGACAACTAAACGTGGAAGAAGGATCAATGGGCAAACATTGTGGAGGAAGGACCTCAAAAACCTTAAAGTCTGCGAGGCAATGCTCGTCAAAGTTCCAACAAGCATCCACCCAGTTCAAGCAACATGAGTATATTGCGATACTGGCGCATAATAAGGCAGGTCTTTTACTTCATCAGAAAGATCCGCGAGAACCAACAAGGATCAGCACAACTCAGCCAACCCCACACCAAATTCAGTCATTGGTGAGTTGAAGCAGCATAGCGGATCAGAGTTCAACTATTCAACAACAGCGACAGAGAGCGGCTGGGAGCTAAAGGGGCGTGTTGCAGCCAAAGCAGAAGATTGAAGATCCAACAAAATACGAGGAGATGCAGCATCTACAGTGGCTTCGACGAGGCCGTCGAAGGAATAAGTGGGGGAGAATGTCACGGACAACAATGTAAACAAGGTGTTCGATGAAATGCTCGTGTTTGTCTGTATCCTTTGGTTTATGTACCTACCTTATACAACAAGAAACGGGCTTGACTTAGCAGCCCTAGTATGATTTGCTTGGTGGCCGATTTTGACTTGTAAATACGAGTGTGTGTTGTAAGCACTTGTGGGGACTTCAGTCTGTAATTGACCATTATCCTTTGTGTGCAACCTCTCTAAGTTTGTAATGTCCATAGGTGTAATTTGTATCTGACTTTATAAAGTGTTTGCTTGAGCAGTTGCTTGTGGATCCTGATGGAATTGCTTCTTCTGACCTGTTTTCTCTTTTGTAAGTCTAAGGGACCTTGCAAGATCTCGGGGAAGGCTGACCTTTGTGGATGGACACACATAGGTGCCGCACGGCTTTGGCAAATTTAGCTAAAGCCCGTGACACATCGGAAGTGGGCTACGATTTAGATTGACTTATACGGATTTGATGGGTGTACTGTAGGTGTACTACTATTAATTTCAACTTAGGCATCTTGGGTCAGTGGTTCAGGCTCAACGAAATTAACAGACTAGTTAGCCCAAGTCGGGTTGTGACACTTTAATGACTAAAGAAAATTTTGAAAGAAGTCCAAGGCTTACTTGTGAAAAGTCTTTATGGATAAAATGTTGACCCTCCAATGGATATAGACACAACCCTTTAAGGAAGTATTTAGATTCACACATAAGTATTTAGAAGATTGTCTTTAATCCCCATAATGAGAGGAACCAACCTATGGGAAGATTTTGCACCAAGAACCAGGAATAACTTCAAAAGATCAAAATTCTATTTATAAGGATTAATCTTAAGCCTTGGACTTCTCATATTTCCTTTTTTATCCATCAAAGCATGTAGATTGTAAATTCTATTGCTTCTCGATGATTTTTAGATCATAAATTTTCTTCAAATAATGATAAGATAAAAAAATTTCTAGATAATTTATGTTCTTGATGAAATATCTAGATGAAAATATACTTAGTAGGATCACGATTTAAATTTTTTCTTAGAATAGTTATTTCAATAATAAATTTGATACTTTGGATCATATTGAAAGCCACAGCTTTACTTGTAAAATTTTGAATTATGAATTATTATTGAATTGATCAGAAATCTAAATCATAGTTTTATTAAAAAGAGATGTCATTTGCCACTAGAAGCCATAGCTACGACTTCTTGAGACTCCTACAATAACATTGAAAGAAGAGAAGGGTAAAAAATAAAATAAAATATTTATTGTAGCCAGCGACACAATTATTGTGCATTAACAGAAGGTTGTGATTAGGAACCAAGCAAAGTATGGGAAAGAAAAGAGGAAATAAAGAAGAAAATGCAAAAACGGGAGATTGTTTTGTAGCAAATATGTTGTTTGCTCCTTCAATGGAAGGAAGGCTGACGAGAAGAAAGGTAAAGGAAAGTGTAAAGAACTAGAAGAGCAGCAAAAAAGAAACTAAAAAAGGAAAAGGAAAACGAAAATGAAAGCAAAAAGAAAGAGAAAAGGATAAAAAGAAATTTTGATCGAGATCAATTACATCATGCATACATGATAAATTAGACTTGATAAATTACAACATGCATGTGTATGCATGATTCTAATCATACTCCTTATATAATTTAAGAAAATCAAAGGGATATTCTATAAATAAGGTATGTACCATGTGATTTTGTTTACCAATACTCAAAGGTACTATATGTATATTTAAAAAGAGTAAAACTACAAGATTTGAAAGATTATTGGATGTCTTTAATGAATTGTATAATATTTTATTGTTCAAAATTATTACAAATTTGAAGATACTAGTCTTAAAATGTTATATGATTCTATCAAGATTAGAAAAGATTTGGAAAGAACTATTCAAATCCTTAGATTGTTATATGCATTAAATATTTCAATTATCTGTCATTATGATGATCTGGGCCTTGCTAATGGGACTAAAGATTGATTTTCTAAAGGGGCTAAAAATTAATATTTCTTCGAAAACTAATTTCTTTTAAGCCCTAGCACAGGGAAATCATGAGGATTGAAATGACGATGGACTTTATTATGGGATACAACATGGCCATTATTGTCCTTGCTAATACGACAATTGTTCTGTATATATTCTTTGTTATGTACACATTATTTTAAAATTAAAAATGTATCTTTTTTGAAAATTTAGTTAAAGTCTTATATTATATGGTTTGCAAAATACATAAAGCTAAGTTTATGATTTACAAAGTATAAAACTAATGTTATGATTTCTGTATAACCAATAAGAAAGATTTAGCAAGTGCTGAAGATCAATACGGTTAATAAGTTTTAGCAAGAGATATACTTTATATATTAGTTTAACTCGTATGTGAGTTTTAATGTTTATTAAGATGTGGTTTGCTCATACTACCATAAAAGTTCTTCAAATGTCCATAAAAATGCTCGAAAGAACAATATAAATATCTAAACTTGGATTTGATTCTAATCATAATATTATTTGAATTTGGATATTGTGAAATACTGAGGATGTAATTGCATTTATTGAATATATTATTTGCTTATTGAATAATGTGAATTTATTGAATATGATATTATTCTAAGAATAATCCCTCCAAGTAATGAAAGATGAAAATAATATTCCACTAATACCTTTTTTATCTGTTTCATGCCATGCCAGGCAAGCAACCAGAGAGGTAGGCCTAAAGAGAGAGCATACTTCTCCAATAGCCTACCTCACCCATCTAAAAGGTCACATAGGAAAGAGGAGAAAAAAGAGTGCTCTTATAGTTCAGTGTTCTCCAAATGTAAAATAAAAATATGAAACATCAAATAGTGTATTTGGTTTCATAAGCAAAACCACTTACAACAAAAAATGAATACGGACTACCATATCAACAAATATGAAACCGAATGTTTGTTATACATCAAATAGAAATCAATTGAGGTGATCTTATATACATACTCTAAAATTAATATCAAAGCTGACATATACAAATGTCAAAAAACATAAAATGAAAGTGGAATGACTTTGTACCCTAAACAAGAACTGATCATTTTCTGCTAAAGATAATGTGACAAATAGATAAAAGAAAGAGATGTAGTACCTGTCAAAGAGAATGTCATTGACCAGAAAAATGATATGCATCTGCCTCTCAGAATCATCTAAAGCAAAAATTCTGTCTCTAAGTGACTCAGCTAGAGCTGGTGCAAAAGGTGACCTTTGCATGAACCACACTTTGGCCCCCTTTATTGATTCTTTGGTGCCAGTAAGATTGATAAGAACACTACTAAGCTCTGCAGCAACATCAGATGGAAGTGGCCCTGACAGCCCCTTGAACGACTTTGTTGACAGTTCATAATCAGGTCGAGGTTGTCCCATGAAAGGTTGGGAGTGCAGCTTTTGATGCTGATCATAAAAAGGTGGATAAGAAGGTTGATGCAACTGTGGTGCTCCGTACACAGAACCCGTTGCACCAGCTGGATTACTTATGAGAGTAGGATTTACGGCAGATGGATTTAACATTGGATTATGAGATGAAGGAATCATAGGCATTGAAGAGGAGTGGAAAGAATGGTGGGAGGGTGCACCAGGTGGCCGTGTGTATAGCCAGCACTTATATCTATAGTAATTATGTCCTTCGCCGCCAAAAAGGAAACTGTAATCAGGATTTTCACGCTGTTTCTCACAGACCATAGATTCAAATTCAGGGCCATTCTTGGCAACATATTCCACCAACATATCAATCCGCTGTTGAAGCTCAGGATCTGAAGGTGGAGCAGCTGGTGGAGCTGATTCATATGGGTGTGTGTAAGCCGTTTGTGCCATGATATGAAGGGGTAAATTATGAGGCTCTAAGGCAGCTAAGGCCTGCTGTTGTTGTTGAAGATTAAGAGGAAGATGATGAGGAAAAAGCTGCTGCTGTGGAGGAAAGTGGTGATGATAGGCAGGAAATGGTTGAGAGGGATGAGGAGGCAAGAATGGTGAACCATGTACTTGATGAGGAAATTGTTGAGGTTGTGGACGAAATCCAAACTGTTGTTGTGGTTGCATGCTTGCCTGCTGCTGTTGTTGCTGAGCAAAGGCCATAGCTGTTAAGTACTCCTGAGCTTGCCGATCCATCACTGTCAGAAGTGTACAATGTTTCCTCCTTTTCCTAAAACAGACCTGAAGGCACCAACAAATAATACTAATTAGCCAAGAAAAAAAGGAAAGCCTCCAGCAGCAGCAAGGTCAACAGAATGCGATTATAAACAGCCAAGAACATAAATAAAGTAAAAGAGTATTGGTGCTCAATGGGCTAGTAAAATATATTACAAATAGCTTTATAATTCAAACACATTAACCTGATAATAATTCTTATCAGAAACCGAGTGATAACATTTACCTCTCACAAAAATATATACCGGACTATGTGATGGTCTACAGGTAAAGATAGCATGCCTTAAGTATCATGTTACGAGAACAAGAAAGAAAAACTTTGCATAGAATATACGGCTTTCGTCTCCAGATTATCCAAATAAGAGAACGCACTTCATTCTGTTAAAAAACGTGAAAAAAAAAATTACTTGATGAAAAATAAAAATCCAAGCAAAAAATTGTTCTTTGTCGAAAGCTCAAAAAGATTTTATTTTGGGTCTGCCGAATCAAGGAAAACATAGAAATAAAACAAATAAACCTAACAACTGAAGAAATTTCTCTTTTGATGATCCAGGAAGCACGAAAGGGCGATACCATATCACAGAATCAGAAAGAACAAACACGAATGCGAAACCCTAGAAGTAAAATGATAAACCTAGTGAAATCGGACGACTTTAACATCTTGGTGTTCAGATCAAGGCAAGGTAAAATCAATTTGACCAAGATTAATAAAGTTAAGCCCGTGGTCCTCCGAAACAAGGATACAAGAACGACGAGAAAGGCGAGAAAGATAGAACAAACAAGAAAGAAAGCAGAGAGAGCGAGATGGATAGGGATTACCACCCGACCACGCGAGAAGAAGAGGAGGCCGAGCTCTACTGATGGCTGCGGTGGCGCTCCGACGGGATTGGCGGCGTTGGGTAGCGGCTGAGAGAGGTGTCGACGAGTGTTCGAAGGCGGGGTAAAATAACAACTCGAACTTGGTCCGACTCGGGACTCGGTTTAACAACAACTTCTCCATCTCTCGTTCCTCGGTCGAATTAAGTCCTCTCGAGCCCAATTTAATCCGGTCCGGTCCATTACAGTCCATATCCGGTTTAACACCGACCCACTCGATTGATACTTCCAAGCCCAGCCTTCCTCTCCCTACCCTCCGCCACCGCCATGGCCGCCGACACCGAGACTCCGCCTTCCTCCTCTTCCTCGTCTCTTCAGAGCCAATATCCCACCATCGACCCAACCACCTTCGACCTCATCGTCTGTGGCACCGGACTTCCCGAATCCCTACTCGCCGCCGCAGCCGCATCTGCCGCCAAGTCTGTCCTCCACCTCGACCCCAACCCCTTCTACGGCTCCCACTTCACCTCTCTCTCTCTCGCCTCCCTCTCCTCCTTCCTCGAACTCCCCCCCTCATCCCACGACTCCTCCCCTCTTCCTCATCCACCCGCCGCCGCTGCCGAAGACTCCTCGACCTACGAAGCTGTCGATGTCCGACGCCTCCGCCTCTACTCCGATGTCGAGACTTCGGGCAACTTTCCTGAACCATCTAAAGGCTTCCTGGTGGACCTCCCTGGACCGAGGATCCTTTACTGCGCCGACGCCATGGTGGATCTGCTTTTGCGCTCGGGGGCCAGCCACCACGTCGAGTTCAAGAGCGTCGACGCCACCCTCATCTTTTGGGAGGGCAAGCTCTGCGCCGTGCCCGACTCGAGGCAGGCCATCTTTAGGGACCGCACCCTGGGCCTCGCGGAGAAGAACCAGATGATGAAGTTCTTGAAGCTGGTCCAGGGCCACATTGACTCCGATCAATGCGGCAACGGTGGCACCGCGGAGGAGGACGGGTTCGTTAGGATCCCGGCCGAGGACTTGGAGATGCCCTTCGCTGACTTCCTCCGCAGCAAACGGCTCCCGCCAAAGATCAGAGCGTAAGCACCATCTTGCTTGCTCGATGTATTCTTATCGCTTGAAGCCTCCAATTTTCTCCCTTTTTTGTGACTAACTTTTGTATTTCAGGATGATTTTGTATGCAATCACACTAGCAGATTACGATCAAGAAAATGCAGAGTCAAGCAAAAAATTGATCGTGACAAAAGATGGTATAGAGAGTCTGGCTCTTTACACCAAATCTGTTGCTAGGTAAACTTAGCCGCTTGCTTAGATTCTTCCCATCTAGTTTGTCATGAGTTAGCATTTCGGAGGTGAAATTTGTGTCCAGTGAAAAGAGAACCTTGTATGTTCTTTCATTAAGGCCGATGTGCAAAGTGTGACCATTGACTTCTTTACAAGAACATTTGCTGATGCATCTGATAAAACATTGCATTGCATTTACAATTTAGAACCTTGATAAAATTTCTAGGTTGATCCATTTATATTTCGTTCTCAAGTGTTTAAATCATGGGGATAGCTTCTTGACACGTACCAGTGGTTGCTTAAGTGCGACCTCCGCAGGTAACACACTGCTAGGAGTCTAATGCATCATGTTGCTCTATTTTATCTGAAAGAATCTAATGCTTTCGATGAGAGAGGCGCGGATGAATGAGGTCATGTGTTGCCTTACATTGAAAATGGGAGAACAACAAAGATCATTAAAACATTGACACAATAGTGTCTACTGTTTTCTCTTTTTTGGCTAAATAATATTTGGTCAGCAAGTGTAATGTTTCTGCTTTATTTTAATATTTAAAAATTAGCATTGCGGATCCTTTTTGCTCCAATTGGGAGAACTTTATGGCAATATGAGTCATATTCTTTTTCAGTTAATGTGAAAGTTGCTTTGATAATGAGTGAACCGTCCCCTGTGTTTTTGTAGATAGCATGTTATTATTATTGTTGGTCTTGCAGGCAGTACTGATTAAATCCCAAAAAATTGGTCATAGATTTGAAAATCCCAAAAACTTGACGAATTAAATTACTAGTTTTTGTCTAGGTTATGCTTCTTACTTCACTGGTGGTCTTCGTCTTGAAGTATTTGGTTACTGACTAATGTCATGGCAGGTTTCCTAATGCACTAGGTGCATTCATCTATCCTATCTACGGTCATGGAGAACTACCTCAAGCTTTCTGTCGTTGTGCTGCAGTTAAAGGTGCTCTTTATGTAAGTATTTGGCAGCTTGTCCTGCCTGTCTGGTATGTACTGCCTTTCTTGTTTTAAGTATTTCTAAGTAAAGATGACTCAACAACTACCCCTCAAAAGTGTTCAGAGAGAGTGATATACAGTAGTCAAATTATTTCAATTTGGAACAAAATTTTATTTCAATTTGGAACAAAATTTGTGATTGTTTGGATGTAACGTACCACCTTTATTTATTGTTTTTTTGTTTACATTGCCTCGCTTTTGAACTGTGATGTACTCGGAACTGATTTGCTTGTTTTCTGGTTGTGATCATATGCAGGTCTTGCATATGCCTGTTTGTGCACTTCTCTTCGATAAGGTATAATATTTACGATCATGATTGTTATCTGACAGGGTTATGGTAATTACCACCTTTGCAGCTAAGTTATTCTCTTACAGGAATATTTTATTTTATTTTCTATATCTTCTGCTGCCTTTGTATCTCGGTGTATCTTGTGGTGAAAAATAATTAAAACCAAGGTTTCCAATTTCGACCTGTACTGCCTGGTACGGGCGGTAAATACCGATCCGCCAGGTTATCGGTACGCGGACCGCTCGCTACCGGGTGGTACCGCCAAAAATCGACCATCGGCGGTCGATTGAGGAAGAAAAAGGGAAGAAAAAGAAGAGGAAAAGAAGAAAAAAGAAGAGGAGAAGAAACAATATCGCGCTGTCCTCGCCCGCGTGCCGTTGCCTGCGCCCGCGAGCGCTTTTTCTCCCGCGCGAACGGGGAGAAAAATCGAGGCGACATCGCCATTGTCTCCTCGCGCGGGGAGAAAGATCGAGGCGACATCGCCTCGGTGACGTCGCCCATTTTCCTTTTTTTTTAATATTTTAATATATTAATATTAATATTTATATAATATTATATTATAAACAAATATTATATTATATTTTAATATACCAGGCGGTGTGCACTGTGCATACCGCCCGATACCAGTACCATACCGGTACTAACAATATGTTGGTATACCGGTAAGGAATGGTAAGTCAATCCTTGATTAAAACCCACCATTGCTCTCAATTTATTTATCCAACTCCAGCATCCATTGATTCATTAGCCAGATTATTTGGGTTTGGTTTCAATTGGATGATTTGTCTGGTTATTTGAGTTCAATTTGGTTAAGTTCTGAGTCAGATTATACTGTCTTGTTGTCCTAACAATTGTGTTAAACATGCTATCCCTTAATGACTTTAATAAACCACATCATGCCCTTTAGTTTAATCTGTTCGTTTCTCAACTCTATCGTATTAATTTCTTTGCAACAACCTTAGGTTCTTTTCTAAAGGTGGAGGTATCTGTCGAAAATGTAGGAAACTGGAACGTATAAAGGTGTTAAATTGGCATCTGGTCAAGATATATTCAGCCACCAGGTGGTAATGGACCCATCATTTGAAGTTCCATCTTCAATCTCACCTCCAAATCTTGCATGTGAAGGGTTGAATGCCTCAAGCCTTTCAGGGAGAGTTGCTAAAGGAGTTTGCATTACTGGTAGCTCTATATTACCGGATTCGTCAAATGTTCTGGTGATTTTCCCCCCAAAGTGTAAGATTTACACGTGTCATTTTCATCTTGATTCCTATTTAACTTTAGCCTTCTGTGCTACATACTAACATTTGTACCACCCTTTTGTCCATGTCATCCAATTTTAACTCAATATCTTAGGTCTATCAAATATAAAATAACTGAGTATTTCTTGATGTAGCATTGTACTCAGATCAGACAACAACAATTCAAGTGCTTCAGTTGAGCAGCAATGTAGCAGTTTGTCCTCCAGGATTGTAAGTTAACCCATTAGAATTACCTATAGTTTTCTAGGAAAACACCATCTTGTTACTAGTACTAAATTAAAAAACAATTGTCAATTACTCATCTTTTTTTTTATTTGGATTTTGGATTTTATATATATATATATATATAATATGTATATGTATGCTCATCCTTCATAAATTTACAAAGCATCATTTTGAACATTTTTCAAATCTACCTAGAAGGGATAATTTTCTTCTCTTGCAGGTTTTTAGTGTATCTTTCTACACCTTGTGATGATGCCATATCAGGAAAGAAACATATAAATGGAGCCATGAATGCTTTATTCCATGTAACAAATGTGGATGGACCTGTTCCTTGTAATTTATCCATAGAGACTGAAGGCTCTGAAGGAGAAAACAAACCAGCTCTGAAGTGGAGCCTAGTCTATAGTCAGGAGCTGAAGCAGGTGTGGTTTATTTTTGTTATGCAACCCAATTTTTGGGGTTTGATTCCTTAACTCTCGTCTCTTATCATGTGGGATCGGCATTTGGATCCACTAGATTTATATCCAAAAACTGATATCTTTCCAGTATATATAGTTTAAACATATCAATGTGACATTTATTATGATGTTTGGTTCATCAGCATATAAACTTAGGATGAGCATTTCAAAATTTAAGTTGTGGTAAAGATTAATTATAACATGATTTTCATTATGTATACTATTGCATATTGATTCTCTTAAAAGAAGAAGGCTATAGTTTTTGAATTGTAATGCAAAATCTAATTTGTGGCCTGTTAATTATTATTGGGTGTGGATTTTGATATTAGATTTAGTACGTTATTGGATTTATGTTTGGATCCTTTTTTAAGTGTTTATATTTTCTTAATATTTTTATGTTGGTTTGGTATAAAAATAAACAAGAGGAATTTGAGAACTATTTTTCATATTTTTACAAGAGCATGATTACTTGTGCTTTCGGAGAATGGTTTTCAATATTTATAGTTCAGCAGGATATATGTTACTTTATATGTAAATAAAATTTCTGTGTCATTGCAGGCTTCATTTGGTGCTGTATGTTCATCTCCCATGCCTGATGAGAATCTAGACTACAGAAACATCCTTGAGACAACAAAAAAGGTATCTAAGCAATTTGTTTCAGTAATTAACTTCTGCTATCTTAGGTTATCATCTTGTGGTGAGAACAATCTGGCACCACTAATCACACACCATTTTGACTTTGTGAACTAGATTCTCAAAGACCTGAAGGAAAAAACAAATAATTGTAAGCTCAATTTGACCCAATTTTCAATCATTCGGCACTTTTGCTGCTGACTTGCATGATTTAACTTCATGTAAAATTGGCTTCCATCAATCCTTGAATTTATCTATGAGAAAATGCATATTTTGACCTCCCAATGACTCTTAAGCACAACATCTCTGCCTCTGTTCTGGGTCCGAAGAAAGTGGAAGAAAATGAAAATTATTTGCTTATAGAAACGAAAAGAAAATAAAAGAGAAATAAAGACCACAAAAGGTTTGTTGTTTGGCTGAGATGCCAAGTACAAGTGAGTAACCCAATGGTGACACTATTTTCTTTCCATAATGACGACCTGTTTTGGGATAAATTTTTGATGAGAGTACATTCTCAACATAAAATTAAATAGTGAAAAAGAAAATTCTGCCTGTGCTAATTACCATCATTTATCTTTGATTATTTTTGCCATAATCCTGACTAGATTCTGGTTCTGTATACTATATGTGGCAGTTATTTACCACCATGTATCCGGAGGAGGAATTTTTTCCGGCTATTCCTGCATCTGACAATGCTGAAGATGATAGCAGCCTGCCGGAGTGATTTGCCTCATGCATGATACTCATTGTATTAATGTAAGATTACAGAAATAAGTACCAAATAATTCATCAGCCGTCAAATATTTTTTTATGTGATTTTGTAAAATTATCAGGGTTTGAACATCTACCAATCTCATGGACGTGCCACTGGTGCAATTTTAATTTACCCCCTGAGCTTCTGATGGTGATCTGTGTTTTGTGGAGCTGCTGCAGAGAAGTTGCATCACTCGTGATGCCTCTACAGCATGTCGAACAAAGAAAGTGTTACCTGTGTTGCGGTTGTAAAAGGACTGATGCTTTATATTTTTTTTTTCTCTCTTTCTTTATGTTTGTGATACTAGCGAGGTATTCTTCATTATTTTTTTTATAAAAATTATAAAAAATATTACAAAAAATCACTGTTGATGTCCGAGTTAATTCTGTAGGAGTGTCAGAGGTGGTCGTTGAGATACAATCAATATGATTATGAGGGGAAGGTGTTCAGCTCTCACAGTGTCTAAGACTAATGTTAGGGTAAATTTTTTGATTTGAGTCCCTTAGCGTAGTATCAGGGATTAACTTTTATATATTGTATTCTATGGAATAATCTATAATCGCCCTAACATCCCTCTAGTGATTAGGGGGAGACAATCTCGAATGACCTACCTTGGATTTTTGTCCACACGGGCAAATGGACTTCTGGTGACCTAGGCTTTTTTATTTCACGATAGCTTCCATGTGGTGATTATTTATCGAATAATTGTCAGTTGTTAATATATTTTTTTATCATTTATCTCTCTCCCCCCCCCCCCCCTCCCATCCAAGGGGTGCTCGGGGGATCTTGTCAGAGGGGTCTGGAGTGCGACGTTTAATTCATCTGACAAACCTATTACCAAACATGTCCCTTTGTGGTGTCAAAATAACACACATTGGTTGGGCGAGGATCAGGTTTTCTCAACTAACATGCCTCAGGTGTATTTCACCTTATGTTGTCATGGCGGATTTCTCTTGGATTTGGTCAGGTTTTCTTAACACATATTTTGAGAAAACTTCACATTATGCTTCTATTGTAGTGGATATCTCTTGGTATGGGCTGAGTATTCTCGGCTCACAAGTGTCATATATATTTCCCCTTATGTCTTCACTATAGTATATTTATCTTAGCACAAGACTAGTTTACCCAGCTCACATGCCTCAAGTGTATTTCGCCCTACGCCTTTGTTGCAATGGATTTCTCTTGATATAAGTTGAGTTTTTTTAACTCATATACCTTGGGCACATTTCACACTATGCCTTCGTCATAGCGGATTTTTCTTGGCACGAGTTAGGTTTTCTTAACTCACATGCCTTGGGCATATTTCTCTCTATGCCTCTATCGTAATATAAATCTCTTGGCAGAGGTCGGGTTTTCCCAACTCATATGCCTCAGCTACATTTTCCCTCTACTATAGTGGAGCACGAGTCAAGTTTTTCTGACTCATATGCCTCGAGCACACTTCGCCCTGCGTCTCTACTATGGTAAATTTATCTTGGTATGGGTCCAGTTTTTTCAACTCACGCACCTTGGACACATTTAACCCTACACCTCCCCATAGTGGATTTCTGTTGGCATGTGTCGGGTTTTTCTTGGCTCACACTTCAGACATATTTCGCACTGCACCTCTACTGTAGCATATTTCTCTTGGTATCGATCGGGTTTTCTCGACTCACATGTCTAGGACATATTTCACCTTGCACCTTCGTCATAGTGAATTTCTTCTTGTGCACCTTTGGCATAGCGAATTTCTTCTTTGTCCATCGTTATGAATTTCAAATCCTTTGTCTATCATGGCGGGCTTCGAGTCCTTTCTCCAGCGTGGTGGATTTTAAGTCCTCCCCCCATCGTGGTGCACTTCAAGTCCTTCCTTCGTCGTGACAAATTTCAAGTCCTTCTCTTGTCACGGCAGGCTTCAAGTCCTTCCTCTGTCATGAAGAATTTTGAATCCTCTTTCTATTGGTGCCTCTTGGGAATTTCCCTCAAATGGACACTTGTCTTGACCATAGGAGGAGAAAGATTGATATTCTCTTTATAAATGGCCTCTCCCGCTGCAGTGGGGATTCATTCTTCCATATGAGCCTTCAAAGACTCCAGAGTTTCCTTAGAAGCTTGCAACCTCATCCCCAAGGCCTTCTTAGGAGCATTCTCCACCTCGCTCTGGTTCCTGACAATACAGGTTGATCTTTGAGTCCCTCATCCTAGTGTTAGGTTTGCAATAAACCAGTCGTCAGTCATCCTGCTCTTTTCACTGTAGGTCGGGATGTCTTTCCTAATCTCATATAAGTTCCTCTCGATCCTCTAGTTATCAATCGATCAAGGTTTCTGCTCCATCTTTGAACAATCTAAGGAGGAGGTTGCATCCTCCCCTTCATTCAGAGGAGTCATCTCCCATGAACCTGATTCTTTAAGACTAAAATTTATGAAAAGTTCGCATAACTACGACTCGATGGTGAGCAAGTCTCTCCTAGATTGCTTGTAAACTAAGTATTATATCATAGTCGAGTTTAATAGACAAGTCACTCGACCCAATCAATGCCCTTTTGACCCCATGCTCGGGTCTTTTTGCTTATCTTGCAATGCCTTCAAGATCATACTCCATTTTCCCCTTCACCCAATGATATTTTTTGTCTTTAGTGGTGGGGCATATTGCCTTCTCAAATGGTGGCCAACTCATGGTGCTACTTAATAGTGTTCATTAGAGAATGTTGATGTGTCAATATTACTCCAACCCACACCCTTTTTGCCTCTTGTCTTTTATTATATAAGGGGAGAAGTAGCTATAACCTAACTGCTCAAGGAGGTTTCAAGGTCAGTGTTGTGCCTTCCAACCTTGTAGTACTTCTTCCTCATGAGTTTAAGTTGAGACTAGGGATTCAACCTTAGTCAGCACATTGCAATAACACCCCTCCCTTCTTGTTGGACAAGGAGGTGGGTCAAATGCTTCGACTTAGAGACATATTCTCTTCCTTTGAGGCAGTCCAGAAGATGAACAATGATTGGCTAATCAATGCGGGTCTCAGCTTTAGGTAGAGGAGTGCTATGGCAACTAGGTGAGGTAGTGCTCTAGCTCTTCAAATGCCTCCTTATACTCCTCAATATATAGAAAGCTCTTTGGGTTCTTCAATGCTTGGAAGAAGGGTAGGCACTTATCATTGGATTGGGATAGGGACCGACTAAGCATCACTATTCGCCTTGTTAACTATTGTACTTTCTTTACCAACCGAGGTGGACGCATCTCTAATATGGCTCGCACCTTCTCAGGGTTTGCATCTATTTCTCTCTAGTAACCAATGAATCCAAGGAATTTTCCCGAGCTAATTTCGAAAGTATACATGGATGAATTAAGATGCATGTTGAATTTCTTCATAACTTGAAATGTCCTAGAAGTGAGTTAGTCATTCTACTTTTAACTATCATGTCATCTACATACACCTCGACGTTCCTCTCAATTTGTTGTTTGAACATTTTGTTTACCAACCTTTGTTATGTCACCCCCGTAATTTTCAATCCTAATTGCATGACTCCATAGTAATATGTGCCTTAGACTGTGATAAAGGAGGTGTGTTCCCAATCCTATGGTTCGTCCTTATCTGGTTATATCTCAAGAATTCATCCATAAAGGTGAGGAGCTCATGACCCGAGATAGCATTAACCAACTGATTGATTTAGGGGAGAGGGTAATTGTCATTCTAACATGCCTTATTGAGATCAGTATAATCAATACACATCCTTTAATCTTCACTAAACCTTTTAACTAGTACAACATTAGCAAGTCATTGGGGGTACTACAGCTCGATAATAAACCTTGTTCTTAACAGCTTGTCTACTTTATCGTTAATCGCCTGCTAGCAATCAGGAGCAAACTTATGAGGCTTTTGCTCTGCTAGCTGAGCCTTGGAAGAGATGTTTAATTGGAGTTGGGCCACATCTGGGTTGATTCACCCTATATGTCTCTTGGTGATCATGCAAACACCTTGGCGTTCTCCTTAAGAAAATATATAAGTTACACTCGCTTCTCCTTGGGAAGTGTTGCTCGACCTTGATAACCTGATCTAGATAGGCCTTATCTAGAGATGTCTTGATCAATGACTCTATTGACTCTGAATGTGGGAGGGACTTGGTAAAATTTCGAGGGTCCATCGATGGTGCCCAGGGCGGGGCCCTCATCGGTAGGGAGACCACCATCAGATAGTACTAGCGTAATGCTCTCGAGTGGCTTCTTAGTTCTTCGATGCAAATCCATGTTGAAAATTTCATCAACATATGGTAGGTTGACACCACTAAACCCAGCCTGTTGAGCGTGGGTCAGTCTATGATCGTGTTGTACGTCAAGGGATGTCGACCACCATAGATACCATTTTGTAGCAAATCTTGTCTCCCAAACCTGAGATGTAGGTTCATATGCCCAAGAGGGGTAATAGAGTTGCTAGTGAACCCCATCAATGAAGAAGTTACAGGGGTGAGATTATTAGCCGAGAGCTCAAGTTTTTAAAAAGCATCAAGGTAGAAGATCAGTAAAGCTGCTTATGTTAATCATGACCCTCTTCACTCGAGTGTTAATTATCCACACGGATGCCACCAAGGCATCGTAATGGTTTGAGTCGAAGTACTTCATATCTTCTTTCTTGAAGGTTATTTTTGAGTCATCTTCTGACCTCTAACGCTTTTCGGTGGTAGCTAAGTCATAGGCTTTGCAATTCGAGGAACTATCTCCTCCCGAGGTAAGACCACTAATGATGACGTTGACTGCCTCTCCATTAGCCTTCGGACGAACCTCTTGAGGTGCCTTCAATAAATGAGTTCTTAAGTTTGCTCCTTCAAATTGTAATAATCTTTTGTGTTATGGCCATAATCACAGTGAAAGTGGTACTACTTGGATTTGTCTCTCATCTCCAATGGTGTCTTCATCAGATGAAGAGTCTTTCAAGAGCCTTTTTTTCTTTATTTATAAAAAGACTTCGGTTCAGTTACATTCAAGAGAGTTGACTCGAACTTGGGCAAGGTAGTCGGGTTGGTCATTTCTTCTTCGGCGTGGTAACCTCAGGGTCGGGGTTGATAGTAGTCACTCTTCTCTCGACCTTTTGTGCATCTTCTCATGCTTACTCGAGACCATTGCTTCCATGATAATATATTGGTTGGCTCTTTAGAGAACCTCAGGTACATGAGAAATTGATTACCTAGGGAGATCATATATCCATAAAATTCTAGATCTTGATGAAGAGAATGAAGGAGGTCAATTGTTATCCTTTCTAGCGATATCCACACGATGGATCATTGCAGCGATGCTCCTCCAATCGCAGCCAAAATATTGTAACTCTTGCGTAGAAAATGAGGGAGGGAGGAGAATAAGATAGAGCAGCTAAAGGTGCATGCAGCCTATCATTAATGTGTCACCCTTGTCTCTTATTTATAGAGAGCCACCAAGAAACCCTAGTGGATCCTACTTTAGTGGGTATTGGATCTCTATCCAATTACCCATTAATATTGGATTATTGGATCTCTATTCAATAATCTCAATTAGCCTCTAATTGGGTCTCATGTAGTGATTCATCAATGTTGGGTCTCATCTATTGAGAATAGAGGCTAATTGGATAACTTATATCTAATCCTCTACTTGTTGAAACATCTACTATATGTGTGTAACCATTTAGGCTCAATACCAAGTTGGTCGTGAGTCCTTCCTATCATAACTCCTTTTAACTTAGTGAATTATTTTCTTATAACAATTTACTCGACTTATTGACTATGAACATACTAGGCCACTATGTGATAATCCCCAGACGGTATAAAGATTCTTATATATTGGACCTGTCTGTCCTCAGTTACCGTGTATTTATAATCCCTTATCCATCTAATATCTCAGAGATTGTATATTAGGCATGGTATTGTCATGTATCATAAAAAATCCGTGTGAGTCTTGCTCTCCTGGAGAACTTCTCTCTCAATCCAAATGACCCTGGCCGAGGATTTGTCTGCAATGAGACATGAGATATTACTCTCACAATACCGAGAGTGGATAATTCTCTATTGATACTCAATTACCTTCATAACGTTCGCTACTAATCCTAATAATTATACTAGATCTGGATCTTTCCAAACGTGTAAGTCTAGTGTCAAAAAAATGAGTACTCAAATAATACATTCTTAGTGTCTCAAGTCTAAGGATCAGACATACAACTGGGACTACAGAATCGTTGTCTAACATTAGGTATCATTAACCATACAACATTCCATAAGCAGATCAATCAATAAACTCATTCTTCAATGAGTGCTTGTACTGTACCTACCCTTAATGTCCCCACACAAGTGGTTATGAGATCAACCGCCTTCATCATATGGACATGTATATAGTACACCAGTTTGTCTGGATAGGTATACAGTACACCGGTCTGTCCGGTTATCTCTATTCTCTCTTGAGTACCCTATGATCGGGATTATTTAAGATATGTATTTAAAGGTAAATTAGTCTTATTATCGTGATCTCATCACGATCTGAGTATTGATCCATTTATTATAGTTGAATCCTCAGGGAGTCATTCATTGAACCTACTAACTGGGTGTTGGATTCAGGCAAGTAGAGTGCGGTAGTGCTCTAAATTCCATGGTTTAGGAGCAAGGCGCTCCCTCGACCGATAGTTCCATGGGTCTTGGGCGATCTTAAGATGCTAGCATCACATCATGCGAGGGGATCCCGATGGGCGTCGATGCTAGTAGCAATTGAAGTATGATCATGGTTGAGATGGTGGCGTTGCTTATTGGGCGAGTTGAGGCAAGAGCAGGGTAAAAGCTTGCATCATGCTCATTAGCATTTGCACCTGTTGGGTGAGGTTCAGGTACACCTCGGTAGGGACAAGTAGGCGGCCTGAGGTCATCCCTAAGGGCAAGAGGCTTAGGACATTGAACAAACACTAGTACCGTGCTAGTTTTTGTGCTCAAGTAGACACGTCCACATGTGAGAAGGATGGAGTTATCCCTGATGGGAATAAAACAGGAATAAACTTTGTATACGAACAAATACTAGCAGACCGTCACACACAGCAGAATCAAACAAAAATCACAATCAGATGAACACCAAGATTTATGTGAAAAACCCCTTCAACTCGAAGAGTAAAAACCAGAGATATATAGATCTCAAGGCTTCTTGCCCAAGCCCAAAGCAACAGCCACAAGAGAATCACAGGGATATAAGGACTATAATACCAAACACAATATCCAAAATCTTCCCAAGAGATCACAGTAAGAATCCACTGCAAACTGATCTAACCTGAGATATGAATAATTGAGAATAGTCTTTTCTTGTCCTTATATTCTTCTCTTTCCTGGATCTCTTATTTTCTGGCCTCTACTATCAATCTGCGGTCTTCTTTCTCTCACCCACGTTTTCAACCATCGATGCTCTCTTAATCTCAACCCTAGCCACCTAAACTAGGTTTTAGGTTAATATAAGTGAGGTTCTGGGCTATGGGCTTCACTAAAGCCTATTATGGGTTGAATCTGGGTCATCTGCCCAACAACCTCCCCCTTCAACCCATAAGGGAGGCTGTCTCATGACTCCTCAATGTGAAGTCATATCGACACATCTCCTGTCTCTCTTTTGGTAAAGTCTTTGTCAACATGTCTGCCCCATTATCATCTGTGTGAATTTTCTGAAGCTGTAACTGCTTCACTTCAAGCACATTTCTGATCCAGTGATATCTGACATCTATATGCTTTGACTTGGAATGAAATGTTGGGTTTTGCACAAATGGATGGTACTCTGGCTGTCACAATACACCACATAGTTTTTCTGTTTCAGCTCCAATTCTTGTAAGAATCATTTCATCCATAACATTTCTTTGCAAACCTCTGTAGTAGCAATATATTCTGCCTTTGTGGTGGAGAGAGCAATACACCTTTACAATCTGAACTACCATGATATAGCTCCCCCTACAAAAGTAAGTATAAAACCTGATGTGAACTTCCTTGTATCAATATCTCTTGCCATATCTGCATTTCTATAACCTGTCAACATAGGTGGTCCACCTCCAAAGCTTAAACAAACTTTAGAACTTCCTCTGAGATATCTAAAAATCCACTTCACTACTGCCCAATGCTCTTTACCTGGATTTGCAAGAAATCTGCTAGCAACACCCACTGCATATGCGATGTCTGGCCTTGTACATACCATCGCGTACATTAAACTTCCAACTGCTGAAGCATAAGGAACCTTTTGCATTTTCTTCTTCTCCTTATCACTTGACGGACTCTGCTTTGAGCACAACTTGAAGTGACCTGCAAGAGGAGAACCAACTGGCTTTGCATTACTCATACTGAACCTATCCAATACCTTTTCAATGTATTTCTCCTGTGACAACCAAATCTTCCTCTTTCTTCTGTCACGAGAAATATGCATGCCTAGTATTTGCTTTGTTGGCTTTATGTCTTTCATTGTAAAAGATTCACTCAGTTCCTTCTTCAACCTGTCAATCGTAGACATATTTTTCCCAAAGATAAGCATATCATCAACATAAAGTAAGAGAATAATAAAATTCTCACCAAACAGTTTGATGTACACACAATGATCTGAAGCTGTTCTTTTATATTCATTTTCAATCATAAATGAATCAAACTTTTTATACCACTGTCTTGGAGCTTGCTTCAGCCCATACAAGCTCTTCTTCAACTTACAGACAAGATTTTCTTTACCTTTGACTTTGAAGCCTTCTGGTTGCTCCATATAAATTTTCTCCTCCAAATCACTATGAAGGAAAGCTGTTTTCACATCTAACTGCTCAATCTCCAAGTCTAGGTTAGCAACAATACCAAGAGTAACACAGATAGAAGACATTTTAACAACAAGAGAAAAAATTTCTTCAAAGTCAATACCTTTCTTTTGACCAAAACCTTTCACAACCAATCTAGCTTTGTACTTTGGTTGAGAATAATATTCTTGAGTCTTCAACCTGAAAACCCACTTGTTCTTTAAGGCTTTACGTCCCTCTAGTAGTTGTACCAAATCATATATGTGGTTCTTCTGCAGAGAATCCATCTCTTCCTGCATAGCAATAAACCACTTCTTTTTCTGCTCACTTTCAACTACTTCTTGGTAACTCTCTGGTTCACATGCATCAGTAAGCATCACATACTCATCTGTAGAGTATCTCCTGGAAGGTTGACGTGGTCTAGAAGATCTTCTTAACTGAGGTTCTGTGGGAAATTGTTCTCTTTCTTCTTCCTGCTCAACATGTCCTGCAGTTAGATCAACATCTAGCTCTGCACTATCTTCCTGCACATCTCCCCCATCACCCTGATATACTGGAGGAATAACTGGATCACAATATACAAATCCCTCTGCAGAAGTCTTAGCTGATGCCTCCTTCTTCAAATCCTTAATGGTTTGATCCTCAAAGAAGACAACATCTCTGCTTCTGAACACATTCTGCTTTTCTGGATCCCAAAGCCTGTAACCAAACTGATCATGTGAGTAACCAAGAAAAATATACTCTTTTGTCTTACCATCCAACTTGGACCTCTCATTGTCTGGAACATATGCAAATGCACGATAACCAAACACTCTTAAATGCCTATAAGAGACATATTTCTCTGACCATACATGCTCTGCAACATCACCATCTAGAACTGTACATGGTGATAAGTTGATTACATTAACTGCAGTCCTCAAAACCTCATCCCAAAACCTTTTGGGTAGCTTGGCCTGTGAAAGTATATATCTGATCTTTTCCATGATGGTATGGTTTATCCTCTCTGTAATTGCATTATGTTGAGGCATACCAGGGACTGTCAACTCATGTTGGATGTCATGTGACCTGCAATAATCATTAAACAATCTTATATACTCACCACCATTATATGATCTTATGCATTTCAATTGTCTTTCTGTCTCCCTTTCAACTCTAGCATGAAACTCATTGAAGACATTAATAACCTGATCTTTGGTCTTCAAAGCATAGGCCCAAATTTTCCTGGAAAAGTCATCTATAAAAGTAATAAAATAAAGTGTACCATTGATACTAGGAACATTAATAGATCCACCAGGAATTTTTGTCCTCAAATGACCACACACATCTGTATAGACACGGTCCAAGGCATGCATTTTCTAGATAAAGCAGGACTAACAAAGGAAACTCTATGTTATTTACCAGCCAAACAATCAATACAAGAGTTCAAACGTGTACCTCTGAGGTCTGACAATACATCTCTCTTGGAAAGTTCTTGCAGCCCCTTCTCGCTCATGTGTCCTAGTCGCTTATGTCACAACTCCATGCTGAAGTCTTTCTCTGTAGTATTCAACTGCTCGCCACAAGCTTTAGGCTGCAATCTATAAAATGTATGACATTTCTTCCCATTAGCTATAATAAGAGAACCTTTACTAAGCTTCCACTGCCCTTTGTGAAATCTGATATCAAAGTCTTCATCATCCAGCCTTCCAACTGAAATTAAATTCAGTCTTAAGTCAACCACATGCCTCACATCTTTAAGCACCAACTTACAGCCAATGTTGGTCTTTATATGGATATCTCACATGCCAATGATGTTTGTTGTGTCATAGTTGCCCATCTTGACAACACCAAAATTTCCAGACCTGTAAGTAGCAAAGAACTCCCTCCGTGGTGTAGCATGATAAGAAGCACATGTGTCAATTATCCACTCGAGATCCTGGCACACACAAGAAAAAATATCATCAGATGTAGATAAAATCAAATAATCACTATCGTGCACCGTAGCTGTGATATTCTCTTTTGACTCTGTATACTCCACTTCTTTCCCCTTTTTCTTGTTCTTCTTAGGTTGCCTGTACTGATTCTTGTAATGTCCTTTCTCACCACAATTGTAGCAAACAATATCTTTCCTTGATCTTGACTTACTTCTACCTATACGTGAACCACTTCTATCCTTTGACTTTGACCTTCCTCTGTTCTCTGAGACAAGTGCCTGTGAATCAATCTGAGAAGTTATTGAATTCTTTCTCCTTAACTCCTCATTCAATAAACTGCTTGTTACTTGACTCATGGTGACAATACCATATGGTGCAGAATTACTGAGGGAAACTACCAGTGTCTCCCAACTTTCTAGCAAAGAACTGAGAAGTAACAATGTTTGTAACTCATCATCAAGAGACATTTTTATAGAGGATAACTGGTTAGTAATACTCTGCATTTCATTCAAATGCTCAGGAATAGAAGTACCCTCTTTATATTTTAAGTTCATAAGTTTTCTGATCAGAAAAGCTTTGTTGCCAATCGTTTTTCTTTCATAAAGACCTTCTAACTTTTTCAAAAGAGAGTAAGTAGAACATTCAGTAGAAACATGGTGAAAGACACTATCATCAAGTCATTGACGAATAAAGCCAATAATTTTTCGATCTAACCTCTTCCACTCATCATCTGTCATAGTTGTGGGCTTTGCACTATCCCCTTGCAAAGGTCCATACAAATCTTTGCAATACAAGAGATCTTTCTTTCTTGGTTTTCATATCATCCAATTGTTTCCATTTAAACTAATCATGTGAGAAATATTATCGGCCTTCATATTCAGATATAAAAGATTAAATACCACCAAAACCCTACTCTGATATCAGTTGATGGGAATAAAACAGGAATAAACTTTGTATACGAATAAATACTAGCAGACTGTCACACAGCGGAATCAAACAAAAATCACAATCAGATGAACACCAAGATTTACATGGAAAACTCTTTCAACTCGAAGGGTAAAAACCACGGGACAAGCCAGAGAAAATCCACTATCAAAATAATGAATATACAGATCTCAAGGCTTCTTGTCCAAGCCCAAAGCAACAGCCATAAGAGAATCACAGGGATTCAAGGACTATAATATCAAACATAATATACAAAACCTTCCCAAGAGATCATAGTAAGAATCCACTACAAACTGATCTAACTTTAGATATGAATGATTGAGAATAGTCTTTTCTTGTCATTGTCTTCTTCCCTTTCTTGGATCTCTTATTTTCTGGCCTCTACTATCAATCTACAGTCTTCTTTCTCTCACCCATATTTTCAACCGCCGCTGCTCTCTTAATCTCAACCCTAGCCACCTAAACTAGGTTTTAGGTTAACATAAGTGAGGTTTTGGGCTATGGGCTTCACTAAAGCCCATTATGGGCTGAATCTGGGCCATCTGCCCAATAATCCCCTTGAGTAAAAGTGTTATTGGTCGAAGGTATGACTTCCTCACTGGAGTGTTAATTTAGAGGATTGACGGGCGAACGTTCTTGTGATATCAAACCCTCCTTCTAGCACTAAAAATGTTAAAAGCAAATAGTCATCGATGTCTGAGTCAACTTGACGTGGTCCAAACCCGAGAGCATAGGATTGTCCGAGGTGGTGGCTGAGGTAGCTCCGAGGTGGCTCCTATTGAATCTTTAAAATACATGAATCATGATTATTCTCAATTTTTTCTTCATTAGATGATTATATTGATTTCAAATACATGAATGATGTGAGATTATATCATATGGTTTCTTTCTCTTAATATCCTTCGTTGGCATATAAATGAAGAGAAGTATTATCATGATAAAATGATATCATTCTCTTCCTTTTGATCATGACAAAGGGGAGAGAAAAGTAGTGACTTACTCATTTCTTTTTCCTCTTATTGTTATGACTAAGGGGGAGAAGTAATGATAATTTTTTATTGACGTAATACTCATATGCATGTTGTATTTGATGATATCAACTTATGATATTTGTTTGAGATGTATGAATATGATGTGAAATTATGCATATGATTCTTACAATAATCACTATTGAAAATTGCTATAATTTATTATTAAATTTATTTTGACTTGAATTCAAAGAGTTTAAAGATTTTCATGTTTCTTTAATAATTCAAGTTCATTATGACATATAGATAGGGGGAGTTTAATTAAAACTCTGTCATCAATTGATTGTCATTAACAAAAGGAGGAGATTATTGAATCTCATATTTTGATGATGAAATCAATTTACGAATTTATGTACTAATATGCTTTCAAGATAAGTAATGCAAGAATAACTTCGATCATGGACTTGAATCATCGAAGGAATATCAAAGCAGACGTTGAGCCGAAAAGCATCATATCAAAGATTGGATATCAGGCTGGAGGATTAGTTGACGTGCAGTAGGATGAACTTCGTGCCATGAGTTCAGGTATCGAGTCGAAAGATGCACCGAAGGTTTGGACTAGGTGATGGATGAGTAGATGATATGTTAGAATGCTAGACATGCTTTGTGATTGTAATTAAAGTAGTTAGGTCTTGATCGTGGTCGTTTAGAGTCAAATTAAGTTCATCTTGGGTCAAAACCGTACCAACTTAATTTGGAGGCAATTGGGCCTGAACTAAAGGTTGAGTTCGGCCCGATGAAAGACCAATTTAATAACCAGGAATTGACCTAGGTGGTGATACCACCAGGTCCAGGCAGTGGTACTGCCCAAATTGTTGGAGGGCACTATTTATGCTTTTTCGAGCATTATGGCGATGGTTCCGCCACCTGTTGGTGATGGTATTGCCCAATGACTATAGTACCACCTAAATCGAATGATAGTATCATCAAAGTCCATATTCCTAGGCCCTATCCGGCGGTAGTATCACTTGGTGCTAGTGATGGTACCGTCAGTACCCCTAAAACTGGGGATTTAAAATTTTGACTCTAATTTTGAAACCATTGGGGGTTTATAAATATCTCACTCATTCTTGCTTGATGATGCATAAATAAGTGTGAAAAAAGGTGAAAAGAGAAAAAATTCTCAATGTTAGAGTGTTGTAAACTCTTGAAAGTATTTGAGTATCTTCCTTCTTGAGTTTAGCGGTTATTCTAAGGAGGTGTGAGGTCTTGTATGAAAGAGTTTGTAAAGGCTTTCTCCTTAGCCTAGTAAAAGAGAAGGGTTGTGACAATCGTGGTTGATCTTCGCCCATGGGAAATAAGATCGGTAGTGAAAGCCGATGGCCTCAAGAGAAAAGAAATCGGGAATGGATGTAGTGTCACAAACTTAGTTGGTTTTACCTAAATCATGTAATACCCTTGTGTGTTCATCCGAGTCAACCTCCCCAAATTCTTTTATGGTCCCTTCGGGCCTACAAAAGAGAAAATGGGTTAGAGAAAATTATTTCACACGTGATCCACAAGCTACCATTTTAGCAAACACTTTATAGCCAATGAACATGGACTTCATAAACTCTAAACGTTTACACACAAAAGATCATGGTCCATTACAAACCGTAATCCCTACAAGTGTCCATATGACACAACTCTCATTTATAAGCTGAAAATAATCACAAAAGCTAACCAAACTAGGGCTGTCAAGCCTACTACTAGCTCACTATTTGCTGTATAAATCATAAACAAAATAGACCAATACAAACATATATGAGTATTATATCGAACACATTATTTATATTTTTGTCTATGACATTCTCCCCCACTTATTCCTTCAATATTCTCATCCAAACTGTTACACACACTACATCTCCTCGCCTTTTACTGAATCTTCAATCTTCTACTATAGCTGTAATGCATTTTTTGGCTCCCAACTACTCTCCGTTGCTATTGTCGAGTAATCGAACTTTAATATGCTATGTTGCTTCAACTCACCAATGACTGACTATAGTGTGGGGTTGGTTGAGTTGTGTTATTCATTGTTGATTCTTACGGATCCTTTTAATGAAAGAAAAGTCCTTCCTTGTTATCTGCCAGTATCTCAATTCTCTCATGCCACTTAAAGTTGGAGGATGCTTGTTGGAGTTTTAATGAGCATCACTTCGCAGACCTTAAAATTTTTGAGATCCTTCACAAAATGTGCTCATCAATTCTTCAACTTAGTCATCACTTCTAAGTAGGTTCACATCACTTCTGCTTCCAATTGATATTTCATTAAAAATAAAATGGATAATCTACTCTCAGTAAAGCCAATCACCATTAGTGAAGATTTAATAACTCTAGTCTTCTATTAGATTTCTTTGAAGGGTCTTTGAACTTATGCATGCTCCTCTACTAGATAAATAAGAGAACTTGGGTTACTCGATTTCGCTCATTCTCTTAAGAGTTGATAAGGTAAAGGTTACTTGACTTCGCATGTGAGATTGTATTTCATGCATCAAGTTAGTTACTAATATTTACCCGCTCTTTACTTACACTTTCAAAGCACCTGAAGTTTTTGCACTCTTTACATTGAGTTAGCTACTACGATTCACCTTCTCATTGCATCGAACTTTCAGAATGCAAGAAGTTTTGCTCGAAAAAAGCAAAATTTCACCATAACTTGGAGCAAGTCTCTAATAGTTTTGGTCACCTCTAGGATTATACCGTCTTCTCCATCATTTTTACCGCCTACTCCTTTGGGTAGAAAAGATACAACATAACGTATTGCATATTTCGTTCATTGGTTAAGCACTCTTGCATCAACCCGAAGTCCCCCTATTTCGGCTATCTTGATGAGAAGCTCGTTGACAATGATCTTATGAAGTTCTCTGACCTTTACCTTTTAGCCTTGTCTTGGTACTTGGAGTTTACTTCTGTGTTCTCTACCTCTTCGACCCCTTTCATGACCAATGCTCTCCCTCTATGACAGCAAGAGATCGATGACTCCACGAAAGTCTGACCTCTGTGATACCATGGTGCTACCAAACCCATGCCACTACTATATGTTGCCTCGCATCTGCGGCCCTTTCTTCGTGATCGGTAGATCCACCTCTGCGATACTGTGACACTCCTATGAATCCACCTCCACTCTGACTGATGCTTAGCTTTTAGGTAGCTGAGCCCCTTTGAACTCATAATCGCTACCTTGTCCCTTTCGACCACTTGTTTCAACACCTTTGTGTTCTCCAAATAGTTCTCCTTGGTCGATGGAAAGATAAATTGTAACTCTAATACATGGCCTTTGCCATCATGTTGTAGGGCTTGCGTCGATTCTGTTCTCCTTAGCTTACTTGGTAGCAATGTTCACTTGCTCGACCTTGTCTTTTGACTTGCAAGGCTCTCTTAAGCAAATATAAGCACTAAAGCAGTCCAACTCTCCAGCCGCTTCGATCATACCTCTATATAATCAAGTCCCCCTATGGGATTCACTAATACTACACTCAGAATTCTCTCTTGATGGTACACATCCCCCTATATGCTGATGACCTAGACTTTCATCCAATGTAAAATTTGATACACGCACAAAAGATCTGCCTCTATGGTACTATGAGATTCACTCAAATCCATAGTCTTCTTGCCGTCGTGTTGTTCACCAAAGTAGAGCTCCCAATAGCTCTTTATTATACCTTCACATGATTAAGTCCCTTACGAGACTTGTCCTGTATGTGTTGCATTACTTTGAACTATTTCATCATGATCCGTTGTACCATGTCGCCTCCTAGTGACATCTCAATTGGATTTAAATTCTCGTGGGATGAACTCGGACTACGATCTCTCTTCATGTGTGGCCTCTGCCAACTTATTGTAGGGCCTCCACGACCTCTGATTATGTTTGCTCCTTTGGCAATTGACCTTCATCCTCTCATTCTCATGTCATACCCAAACAAAACATTGCTGTAGGATAGTTCATCACCTAGTAGCTCACAAAGTCCACAAACCACTTAAATTAGTACAATATTGTTTGGATCATGGGCATCCATCGCCCACCAGCACAATCATTATTATGTATCGCTTTCTCTATGACAACTCGAATAACAACAATGTGACATATTCTTCAAGAGTATCGCCTCTATGTCCTTTTGTCCCATATTAAGGCCTTCTAATCCTAACTTTACCTCAACAAGTTGAGTCACCTTAGTTTCTCTATCAAATGATTCTTTGAGATAAAGTGCATGTGTCTCGAAGCTCCCTTCATCTTTGACATAATGCAGGATGAGTTTGCTCCATCAGAATGAAGAACCCATTGAACAACATGATCCTGCTCTTACCTCTATAAGAGTTCATGTCTTGACCTCTGTCTAAGGAAAGCTTTATACCTCCGCTCCATATTTCATCTTCTATGTTGACTCCCTTCATGCGACTTGGACATGTTATCAAGTTCCACCCAAGTTGCTCCACACCCGCTTTGCATTGAGTTGATGGTGGCCCTCGCACCCACTATTCCACATTTCAGCTCTCCGTTGAGTCTGATTGTCATATTGGTTTTAAGTGTGTCTTCGTTTGATGTTGTCATGGATTACTCCCCCACTTGATCTAGCGATGTATCCACCAATACATTACCTTATGCAAGATCGTGCGACGACTCCTTGTTGCTTGCTCAGTCCATTGAGCTTCGTGGAGTTGTTGTCTTGAGGTACTCCTCCTCAACATATGTGGTCCGTTGCACACAATTCTTCCTCTAGAGAATCAAGACTTATCACTCTTGGATTTATATCTTGTTTGAGTAACTTTCCTCTTCGCATCCTTCACTCTGGAAGTTTTGGAGATCACTATCCCCCTGGACTATTCTGTCTTGCTGAACAAATTGTCATTGTTCTACCCCAACAAATGCACTTCCTAGATTGCATCTCTTCATTAATAAAGCCCTCGTTATACCCTTCAAGGCCTAGTAACATGCTAAACTTATTGTACACTTCAACCTCCTATTGACGTATCCTTCCCATGCCGAAGAGAAAGTTTCAATGCTCCATGGCACCAAGTTTCGTTCACCTTGGGATGACAACATACACTCCATTGTCCATACAAGCCCTTGCGTGAGTACCAAATTATTCAAGTTAGCAATTCGCCTCAGCTCTATGAGGTTTTCACAACTCTTTTGGTTGATGTGCTACTCATCCCACTATGTACTATCTCATCCTTTACCAAACACCCCACTTGCCTTGAGCACTGTCAAGTTTGGTTGCCAACGTCGAGCCGTAGCTCGAACTCAGCCATCCCAACCTTTGTGCACTATGCATTTTTCTTAGCTTATTTTTTCTCATTGTGCCTCTCGCACAAAGGGTTTACAATTCCACTGAAAGTCAATCTTGGATGCCCGCTTCTCTTAGTGACTCCTTTTCCTACATCTCAATGTTTATTCCCCCAAATAATCATATGAGCTGGTTGCCCTCCATGCAGCCCAACTATGTTTCACATGTTTATATAACAAGTGTTTCTATATGTGATTATCTTGCTCTGATACAAATGTCACGAACTTAACTGGTTTTTTGCCTAAGTCATGTGACACCCTTATGTGTCCATTTGCAAAGGTCAGCCTTCCCGAAATCTTTTATAGTCCGTTATGACCTACAAAAGAGAAAACGGATTAAAATAATATTTTATACGAGATCAACAAGCAATCATTTTAACAAATACTTTATAGCCAATACAAATTACAAACATAGATTTCACAAACTCTAAATGGTTATACACAAAGGATCATGGTCCATTATATACTAAAATCCTCACAAATGTCCACATGACACAACTTTTATTTATAATCGAAAACAGCCACAAAATCTAACTAAACTAGGGCTGCCAAACCTACTGCTAGCCCGCTATATGTTGTACAAAGCATGAATAAACATCGAAAGACACAGACATACATGAGCATTATATCGAGCACCTTATTTATATTTTTGTCCATGATAGTAGGTCGGGATGATCGAACAACTATAAATTAGTTTGCATTTCCATTCTTGCTTTTCTTTGTCATTGCTAACTAATTTACTTTACTCACTACTTCTATTCTCACTTGCAAGTTAAACACATTTTTTATTCATATTCTCGTTTAAACTTTTTCAAATTGGATCTTTTTGTTATAGCACTAATTCACTCGCCCCCCTAATTAGTGTCATTACGATCCTAACAGCTCCGAGGGAGAGGTGTCGAGCTCTCGAGGCGCCACATGCACTAAGATCAATGTTAGGGGAAATTTTTTTACCCGATCCAATCGATGCTCAAGTTAGTGATAGAGGTCTCCTAAGTGGGTGTGAATTTTTTTTTTAAAAGAGAGACACCTAGTGGAGCCTGAGGATTAGGTTTTATATTTAGCTTTCGAGGGTATAATTTGTAATTGCCCCAACATCCCCCTCTTGTATTTTATCCATGTGGTTAGTAAGGGGAGATAGCTCTGAACGACTTGCCTAGAACTTTTATTCACGGGAATAGATGGGTGGAGGGTGATTTGGACTTTTTCCTTCTATGATAGCTTCCACTTGGTGATTATTTGTCCATGCTGAAATGGACGCATCCATGTGTGGGAAGGTTGACATGCGCCCCCCTCAAGTAAAAGTGCTATGGATCAAAGGCAGGACCTCCTTGTTGGAGCATTCATTGAGAGGATCGACGAGCGAATGTTCCTATGACATCATACTCTCCTTCTAGCGCTAAAAATATTAGAAGAAATCATGATTAACATCTGAGTCAACCCAACATGGTCTAAACCCGAGGGCGCAAGTGTATCCAAGGTGATGGTTGAGATGGTTGCGAGGGGGTGGTATTGAACTCCCGAGACACTACCTCACTAAGACTGATGTTGGGAGAAATTTTTTGACCTAAACCCTTCGACCCTCAAGTTAATAATTGAGGTCTCTTAGTATATGTAGATTTTTTTATAAAAAAAATCTTCTAACATAATATCAGGGATTAACTTTTATACCTAACCTTGAAAGGGATAATCATTAACCACCTCCACGTTCACTTCTTGATATTTTATCCACATGAGAGATAGAAGGGAAACAACCTCAAACGACCTCTCTTAGACTTTTACACACGAGAGCAAAAGAGTAGAAGGTGATATAGACCTAATCCTTCTCGACAACTTCCACATGATGATTATCTGTCTGATGATTGAAAGTTAATATATTTCCTATCAAAGTGTTCATACATAATATGTTACAAAATTATATTCTTGCAAAGATAGAAACCAAAATGCTATTTTGTTCTGAAAATAATAAATAAGTTCTATCCTCATGCCCAGCCATATGCCTTTTTAACTCCCTGGTGGGTGCCCTTCTTGTTCTATAGGTGCTGCATGAAATCCATGATAAAACAACCAAATTCACGGAACGATCTGTCCTGAAACTATCCACTAACTGAGCTCAATGCAGAATTCTCTACACCGATGATCATGATATACTTTATCACTTCTTGACCAGTATTTTCGTTGAAATCATCGATGTCATAAAACCTCTTTGATCATCTGCGGGATAACAGAGCTTTGTATGTCTCGGACCCTGGTGAGCTGCCTGTCTCCTTCGCTGTCTGTTAAGATAATCCAAATGCAAGTAGTCAATTAAGCACAATAACCTCTCATATTTCAAGTGTATAACAACTATCAAAACTAAAGTTGCAAAATCATTGATAGAAGCAAGCAAAACTACAAGAGCAAGATGTTCAGTGTGGAGTTCGTCATTGGTTCTCTGTAATTTAATCGTATAGAGAAGTGATTGCAGACACCTAAGGAGCCTTGTCTACTGGCTTTGTCCTTTTCCAGTGTGTGGCTCGGATTGGAAGTCGAAGATGATGTGTGCATTTTTCTACCTACTGTTTGCATCTGTCAATGACCTTAACAGTGGTCTTAGCTTTTCAGGAAGCAGGAAGTTCAAGAGATAACTTGCATCTTCATTTAAATAACAATGTTTCATGAAACTTGCTGATAAATTTTTGTGACTTGCCACAGTTTCTCTGACCAGATCTCCAATACCAAATACTTCTTAACCTGTCCAAATGCTTATACAATGGAGTGGAAGTATATCTGTGGTTCCGAGTGCAAGACAAATATACAAATCAGCATGTTTTTGTTAAATGTATTAGTTGTCAGCCACTGAGACAAAGTGTTCATCTTCGTTAGTTTGGTGGTGGTACTCACCTCATGAAGTTTCTACAGTTCCATCGAGTGTTTGTCATCCCATTGTATATCCTTCACCTTGGAATCAGGTTCAATTCCCATCAATTGAAGTGGGACATCTAGGCAACGTGGAGCCTGTTGAAAAATGAAACATTGGTTGGATACTACTTCACAAGAAAGCTTCATGATGTTACAATATAATACTTAAAAGATTACCATGCAACAAATAAGAGGCCAATTAACATCACGGAAAAAGGGTGTTGTTTGATCTCATTGGCTCCAGTTTTTTATCCCAAACAATTAGCAGGGTCTCTCAGGTGAGTAGACCATGGATTAACTGCCTCGCTGCTGTGAGGCTAACCTGCAAATTGTGCAAGCAATCATCAAACAAGCGATTTTCTTTTCAGAGGTCTTAATGTGTCAATTGCAAGTGCTAAACTTACAGTAGAAAAATAAGAAAAACAATGTTCAGAGACTAAAGAAGCCTTGATATAGAAAAAGGAGAAAGTAAGATTTGTGATGAAAATGTATTTTTCTTATGGACAATCTAATCTCAAGTATATAGAAATATACTACAATGAGTTATATAAATTTTTTTATTATGGACACTCTAATCTTTATTCATGTATTACAGCATTCCTTTCTACAATCTGTTCAGTGCCTACAGGGTCAGTTAAAACAATTCACAGGGTTGCTGTTGAACCCTTTGCTGAATATCCTGTCATGCTGAAAAACCCAGTACTAGCATACACTATAGGGCAGTAAGGCCTGGTTGCATCTGAAACAACAAAACTCTGCTGAAGAGCAATCAGTGCATCCTTTGCTCCTTCAGAGTCCCTAGGAAAGTCTGATTCCAAACTAAACTCATCATACGTCCTTGTTGAGTTTGAAACTCATTCCATGGATAATTTGTATCCTCCCTAGACACTCTTAAATCCTCATTTCTCTCATTAGAATTTAGACTATCAGCACTATCTACTAAACACCGTGCCTTCCGTTTTACTTGTCTTTTGAGCTAATTACAGATTACCCCCTGCAGTTAGCTACCCTTGACATCCTAGTCCCTACACCTTAAGAAGTTACATTGACATCCCTATAGTTAGGAAAGTGAAAACATCTACGTCCATTTATCCTAACGTCATCAGTTTTACCAACGAAAACATGAAAATAAAGAAAAAAAATGATAATTTTAACATTCTAGTTGGTGGTGGTGGATGTCGATGCGGCTAGGGCCCGCGGGTGGCTGTTGTGGATGAGGAGAATGACAGCGAGAGGTGAGGGCCGCTCTGCATCTACATTGGTGTCGATGTAGTTACCGAGCAATGAAAAGGGCCCCGATACAAATGCAGGGCCGCTCGACATCTACATCAACACTGACACAAATGCAGAGCGTCCTCACCTCTTGCCACCGCTCTCCTCATCCACAACAGCCACCTGCGGCCCCTAGTGACGTCACCGTCTACCACAATCGACGTCGTCCGCCACTACCAATTGGAACTTTAAATTACTCTTTTGCCCTTTGTTTTCATGTTTTTGTTAGTAAATCCGACGTCGTTAAGGTAAATGGACCTAAATATTTCACTTTCTTAACTAAAGGATGCCAATGTAACTTTTTAAAGTGTATGGACTGGGATGCTAAAGGCTGATAACTACAAGGAGTAATCTTTAACTAGACCTTGTCTTCTCTAGCATTTCATTGGAGACTAGGTGTTTTCTATAATCTACAGTTGGAAATGTTTAGCCGGTTCTGCCCTCAAATATCATCGCTGATGCACCTACATGGCTTGTTAATGAGATATCCCATAATTGTCTAGGCCTTCATGTTCAGATTTCCATGAGCTTGATGCCATTGTCTCAATAACTAGTGAGTGCCAAAACCAAATTCTTGTCCTAAAAGCTTTTCACTTGATCCTGATTTATGGACTAAGAGTTCAGTTTTCATCCAACATTTTCCTGGAAATAGAAGGCCAGTAAGGTGCACTAGCAAACAACAATGCAACAAGTTACTCCAGATGGTTGAATTCAAATTTTGACAAATATCTCAAAAATTATCAGGAACAGCTAAAATCTTCAGCAAATTCATTATAACCAAATCAGTCTGCAAATGCATAAACTCCTTCCTATGGAACACGCAATATTCGAACTTGGCAAGAAGAATGCCACAACGTGATAAAAAGGTGAGTCAGAAGACAAGACTCACTTTCAAAAGGTAAGCAATAAAAAAAAGCGATACAAATCTAATTCCTGCAAGACGGAACCAAAAACTGGAAATTAAATTATTTGAAAACCCAGGCTTGTCGAACAAGCAACACGAGAGCCACAGGGGCCACTACGGCCAAAAGAACGTGGCCGTCGCAAGAAAGGTAAGGGTCGCAACGGAGAAAGAATCCAAGAAACCATCGAGTCCCAAACAAGCGGCAATCAATTACTGAAATCAAGGAGTCTGAGACAAACAAGATTTCCGTTCCTTCCCATCCATCCTTCTTTCGTTCTTCACTGGAATCCGAGGAAGAGGGGGGGGGGGGGGGGGGGGGTCGAGCCGCAGAGGAATCGAAATCTTGGGCGGGCCCCTCGATCTTTCTTGCGCAAGAAGGACGCGGAGAAGGACAAAGACTCGAAAGAGGAAGTAGCGCGAGAAGATCAATCGAAGGAAGAAAAGGAAAGAAGCGGCGACAGAGGCAAAGAAGCAAACAAATATCACCTGCGGAAGAAGAGAGATCCAAAGATCGCTCTCGGCCTCCATTTCGATCCACGCTTGGAAGTAACGGCAAGAACGGCAGCATTCCTACCGAGAAGACGACCCAATTCGTGCTCCTTACGATGACTTCTACCTTTATACATATATTTTTCCTATTAATAATAAATAGCCTTCAAAGTATATATATATATATATATATATATATAAAAAGAGGATATCAACTCCGTCCTCGATCGTGTGGTAGAACAAAGGCTTTCACGAATCGTAAAGCAATGTGAACGATAATTTCCCTGCTCTCTGTTTCGTTCGTCCCTAATCTTATTGTGCCCTCCTACCCCTCGTTATACGATATACACACGTAAATTACCAACACCACCACCAATTGCTGCCGCTGCTGCTTGGAGAAGCGATGCAAGCCGCCGCTGCCGTTGTCTTCTCCGTCAAGCCCCGCTTCAGCAGAGCCTCTCCTTCGGTCCCCCGTTTGAGATCCCACAGGGGCCCGCCCGTCGCCGCCTCTGCTGCTCTTGGCACCACCACCAGCACGGAGTCCATGGCCGCCAAATGGGCACAGAAAACGGTCGTCATCCCTCCTTATAGGCGCGGCTGCCATCTCATCACCTCCAAGGTGAAACACCCCTCTCTCGTCCTCTCTCGATTCTTGCAGTAGCATCATAGCATCGGGCTCGTCCTGACCTTGTTTGATTGAGCCAATTTAGTCTGGTGCTTTTGAAAAAGGGGGGTTTTTGATGGAAACCACATCAGAGAAAAAAGAAACAATTTTTAGTAATTAGAATTGCGTTGGTAGATCGCTCTAATGGAAATCGGAAGTATCAACCATGTTAGATGTTCCATCAAACACTACTTACTATCTTCTCAGACTGACTGAATTCTTGATTCCGTTAAACTCGTCTGAGCGATTGATCCAGAAAAATGCATCAATCACCCCATCATGTTAATTGTGTTCCGTCGGTGTTCTATCAGATTGTGAGAGGGATAGAGCAGGATTTATCAGGATTTAAATGCGGCCTTGCTCATCTATTCTGTAAGTAAAAAACTTTTGGTAGATCTGTCTCTCTACTTTTTGAGTAGTAGTTTGCTGGTGTTTCTCTTAACCAGAAGCTGGTCGGCACTCTACAGTGCAGCATACGAGTGCTTCTCTCACCATAAACGAGAACTACGACTCAGATGTGCAGGATGACACTGAAACATTTCTTAACCGGATTGTACCAGAGGTGAAGTATAATTGACTCCTCAAGTGATTATTTCGAATCTATCGCATTGTTGTGATGCATGTTGTGAATTGATGCTTTAATGATCGTCTTCAGGGACGTTCTGCACCTTGGAAGCACACATTGGAAGGTTAGGAATGCATGGAACACCCCTCTTACCCTTCTAATTCTATCTTTCCTACTGCTTGCTTGTTTCCATGATGCTTCGCCCCATGCTGAAGGTGAAGCCTTTTTTATTCGATTTTATTTGCTCAAATCCTTCAAATACTTACAAAGGTTCTCTTTAACTTAGTAACCTGAATTTTGGTTAGCTGGTAATGAACTCAATGCTGTTGATGACCAACTTGATCAAGGAGAGTTACTTTTCGCCATTCTTCAAGTACCGTTGATTAAACTGTTTGGGGGAATAATTACTGTGATAGTTGTCCATTGACAAAAGGCCTTATGACCTATTGATAATATAGACATCTCTCTCTCTCTCTCTCTCTCTTCTTAAAGAACAGCCTTAGGACCATTAATTGGGCATTATTTGTTTGTTTTAAGATGGCAAGAGGTGATTCTGCTGTTCTTCAAGGGAAGCAACCTTCAAGGTCATTGATCATTGATTGAACAGTGTTTTCTCAGTTTTGGAGAAGCAGAGACAATCTGTATTATTCCTTGAGTTATGTGGCACTTGGGAGAATTACCTGGGCAACATTTGCCTATTTTAAGTGGTTTAGAATTTATGTAGATAACTTCTATAGTGAAAGGAAACCTGATCTCTTGTCTTGGATCAAGGTCCTGTAGGACAAAGTCTGAAACCCATTCTTAAGTGATCCCAAGTGGGATCATGACCCTTTACTACAATGGAAAATGGAAGTAAATTGTATGTCCAAAGCAAGTAAAATGAAAGATGAGAACAAGGCATGTCCAACTGAAGTAACTTTGTTATCTCATTCTTGGATTAAGTATCATGCACAACATCATCTCTCACTCAAACAGGGCTCCCATATGAACAAATCTAACCAAATGTTACTTCCAATCTAGCTAGTTTTGGATGGTCTGGTTTTTGGTATAAGGTCAGTGCTAATGTTCATTATTTGTGACCAAGGCATCACTCCAACAAGTGGTTTTTCTCTAGCAGTAAGATGGAGACTTTTAGGTAGCTTGCTTAGCATCTGATAATTCTAGATTCATTTGACATTTTGCAGGACCTGATGATATGCCGGCGCATATAAAATCATCTATGTTTGGTTGTGCCCTCACGTATGTTTTTCAGTTCATTTTGTATAATGATTTCATCAATTTCCAAAGTTATATACCGCTAAGACTACTTCATCTACATCACAGGATTCCTATTACCGATGGTCGTTTAAATATGGGGACTTGGCAGGTGAGATATACAGTTTCTAATACATATTTTTTTACTAGGGAGTTGCAACTTATCCTAGAAACTCATATTATAGCCATATCATTACTAATTCGCTACTAAAGCACCAGTAAAGGATGCATCATGGAAGATACATTATGTATTGTGGATCATTGATCCAGCACAGCATATGAGTGTATAGGCAAAATATGGAAGAGTTTCTGTCATTCTATGGTGCCTATGTCAGAAGCAGATATTTATAGAAATTTTGAATCAGTAGTGCACCTAATTCAACACTTAGTGTTCTACTACCCGCTTTGTTCTTGTTTGTGTCTTTCTTTACCTAACTTGTTTTATGTGGTTTTTGTTACAGGGAATATGGCTTTGTGAACATAGGGATCATGCAACTCCTCGCAAAATTGTTATTACTCTTAATGGGATGTAATTGGTAAAGGTTTGGGAATTAACTGGAATGTTCAATCTATATTGTCTACAGATGTTGTTGTGTTCTTTATCTGTTCCTGGCAGAACCTAATTGATAGCACATTACTATTACAGGGACTCATGCAACTCTGATGTAATCAATGAAGATTTGGGAACTAACCGTACTGTTTAAGTTCAAACAATATTTTTAAGAAAGATGTTGGCTTATTTGCATATATCCATTTGCATAGTAGCCAGATGAGTTCACTTCCATTATTTTTGACAATTTATAGGAAAAACTAAATTTTTTGGGGAGCAAAACTGCATACATCTTCATCCAAAACTAATTATTTTTGTTTTTACTTATCTAAATTTACCTTCAGCATATATATATATATATATATATATATATATATATATGTAAAAAAGAACAATTTGCATGTGGTAAGTCTCTGTCCATTGACCAAACTCCTAATGACATTAATGACCTCTATGAATATTACATATATTCATACTAATTAAATTCCTTCTATGGCTTGTCCCACTAAATTTAAGTTTCTGGTTATAGGCTTTTTTTATTTTAAATATTTTAATAACTTATTAGTAATCATAGAATACAACACCTTTGCGGTCATTGTGACATGAGGGATTCAAGTATTTGATGCTATATTAATCAACAACCATTATGATCACAATTACATTTAGTGGTCGATGCTTTATTAATCAACAACCATTATGATCACTATGGGCCTACAGCTAGTGGTGGTTGGTGCAACAACTATTATGTTCATTCCTGTTCTTGGAACAAGAATTGGCTTCTATGAACTGGATGTGAACTCTTTTTCATACGCCACATGATACAAGTTGTCATTGCTAAATTGCATTCCTGTGTCAGAATTTTAACTGCAGCTTGTAGCTAAATGAGGGCAAGTGAGCAAATACATTTTAACTGCAGCTTGTAGCTAAATGAGGGCAAGTGAGCAAATACATGCAGTTGATAGATGAAGATGTGGAACAAATTATGAACTCAAAAGGAGGGGGAAGACAAACTTGACAAGTTTTAGAAACCAAAGCCATTGCTGTACTCCATAGAATGTAAAAGAGTCTGTATGCCCCTCCTTGGAATACAGGAGGGTAAACAATTTGATTCCGGGGTGAACTATATCTTGCCAAGGCTTCTCATAACAATGGCAAAAGAAAGGAAATCTTAATGTCTCATTTATGGTCCATTAGAGGAAAAGAGTAGTGAAAGAAAAGGAAAGAGGAGGGAAAAAGAAATAGTCACCCCAAATGCTTTAAATTGTGATGAGCGGTGAGTTAGTACTCACTCCACCTTCAGCAATATCTTCATAATCTCGTATACGAAGTAGCTAATGGAAGCAGATGGCAAAACCTGGGAATAGAAGAACAACAGCTTTTCACAAATTGATACGGAAAACAGTGAGAAGATTCTGAAAATACACAGTCCAAGTACCTGTAACAAGCTGGGAATCATGCCAGCATACAGTGCGGGAATGCCACCTTGCTCAACTATCTTCATAAATGTTGCAAAAGCATTCAATTTGTTTGCTCGAACCTGCATCTGCAATTGTCGCCTGACCACTTCAAAGGGATATGTGGCAGCCTCAGCACAAGCACCAGCTATGGCCCCATACAACAATGTCCTTGTGGATCCCAGCTCTAGTTGATCTAATGCATTCACTTCTTCACCCTGTTGTGTCATTAAAGCCAACCTTTTCCTCCCTTCTGGTGAATGCAGATAAGCTGCCTTCATTATATCATAGACACCATAAAAAACTGCACCTGAAGGTGCCATGCTAATGAGAGATGGAACAAGTCCCTTATAAAGAGAAAAGAATCCTTCTGTTTGAACCATGTGCTGAAAAACACCTATAACACCACCAAGGGATTCACCTCCAGGAGCTACAATCTTCGTTCGAATCTGAAAATTCAGAACTCAGATATCAAAAGTAGGCATCACAGAGAAAGCACTAAAAACCATCAGAGAAGAGAAATTAGATCTTAAAAAGCGCATCTCTTATAACTTTGTCAGAAACTGAATGGTAAGTGATTTCTATCTCCAAAAGCTTGGTGCAATTACTCCCAGAAAACCAGAGCATATTGTGATACCTATTTTAAATTCAAGAAGAACTCAATGACATACTGTGTCCATTGGTATGCAAAGAACAGTTGCAGTAATGCCAGCTGCAGCACCAGCAACGAACCTCTCAAAATTTGTGGTCTCTTCATTTCCAGATAATTCAAGTAGCTGCTTTCTATATGTGTCATATGCGTAGAAGTTAATTGCCTTAAAAGGAGCAGTACGAAGAATGTTGACCACGTTTCCTTTCCAGAAGCCCTTCAAACCTTGGGTGGTTGCAATTTTGTTAATGAGGGCAAATAGATTGCTCTGTTCACCACGAACCATATACTCCAATTTTAGCCTCTCAAGAGGAGCAACAAAAGTTCTGATACACCAGAATTCATTTTCAGATGTTGTAACAAGCTGATGCTACTCAGAAATTAGCAAGCAAGATTAAGGGGAAAAAAATAGTTAAGCAAATTTAGATTGGCTTCTACTATTAGAGACTGAATATGTTGCTTGTTATTCTGTGAAATCTCAAATCTTGAGATGATTCTAACCAAGTTGACATTCTAATAATCTTTTTATAAGAAATTTGAAACCTTTATGTAGGGTAAGGAAAGCTTATCAATTTTCACATAAATATAATCAAGAAATCATCAAATTCGCAAAAATTCTCAACAAATTAGCAGAGGAAATGGGACAACAAGAAGCAAATTGACTTTCCTTGAACAGGCATCAATAAGATGTGAGGTTTGTGATATCCAAGTCAAGCAAGTGAATCCTACTAATGTATTTTCGGCACAGTTTGTCAACAAAGTTTACATTGAACAAAACCTTCAGTCCTTTTTTCATAAATACAACAAGAAGCTTTTAGTTGTCCATGCATTATTCCACTTTGTATGAGACCTAATATCAGTCAAAGCATTCAGCGCAAGATGAGCCTACTATCATGTCTTGTATGGGACCTAACATTGGATGCTACATCAATATTTTTGTACTAATCCTTTCACAAATTCCACTTTGTTGATTGGCTCACTCATAAGTTGAATGAATTATCTAAACAGTTTTGATCATATATCTCAATAGGTTGACTAGTTGTTAATCCTCAGTGAAGTCGTAATCCTCTGGCCTTGTTAGAAATGTGATAACACTAATTTCATGCAATAAAAAACACGATTCAAGGATCCTTATTTGAATACCCAACTTCCAAAAGATTAATTTCATCAACCAATAATGTAAAGAATCTCGGGGTGATCCAAGTCACTTAATGTTTTGGGATTTAAAAATTCAAATACTCAAAAGGATTTCATATACCACTTCAGGTAAACAAAACACATGTGACTTTTAACTGAATCACACTATCGTTGGTTGAGAATTAAATATGAATTATTTGTTAGGAATTAAACTACATAGGCTACAGATTATTTACCACCACTAAGTATCAGCTACAGCTCTTTCCATAAGGAACAGGTTACTCATTTTGGCCTATTAAAATATGTAATGTTACATTGTTTAGCTCAGTTAGTCCTATAGAAAAAGAAGTCCAAAAACAACAGAAACATATGCATAATCACCACAAATAAAAGAACATTTTGAGGGATTAAAAAGGAGTAGCCTATAGAAGTCATACGATCTGTGAGAAATATTATTTTATTGAAGTATAAAGATGCATTCCCTCAAATCAATTGAAAAGAGGAATCAATAAAGATGATGCTCCTCGGTACCTCGAAACCATTGCAGCGACAGCTCCAGCCCAAAGATGCTTGGTGGTGTTCATCAGACCGGTTCTTTCCTTCTGCAACCCACAATTCTTGTCCCTGTTCTTCTTCTCCTCCCCCAGAACCACCAACACTCCATCCTCCACCTTCCCTTCCGATGCCACCGCCTCCATCCTCCTCTCATCCTCCCCCTCCAGTGCCGACGCCTTCGACCTCCTATCCTCCTCCTTCCCCAACAACTCCACCGAATCCCGCACGAAGCCTTCGCTCCCTTTCACCGACAAGCTCACCGACACGAAGCCATTCACCACGGCAGCCCCTTCCCACCTGATTCCGCCCAAAGGGACCGCCCTTCCGCGGGAACACCGCGATCGAACCGGAGAATCAGGGGCATGGGGCTCGACAAAAAGGCGTCCTCCGGCAGCGAACAGAGGCGGTGGATCCGAGGCCTCGTCCGGGATGCAGATCCTGGGGAGTATGGAACCGTGGAAACGGACCTCCAGCTCGTGCATCGCCGCGAGACTGATACCACTGGAGGTGAGAAACTACAAGAATGGGAGGGGCTTTCTGGGTTAGAGTTAGCACAAGAAGAGAGGAGAAGGCAATGCGAGAGAGAAAGAGAGAGAGAGTAGGAATTGGTTAGGTCGGGGAGAAGGCGTTATTAAAAGGGTAGGTGGGTGATTTGTTTTTGTGTTTTTCCTTTTTGCTTTCTGTTTTTTATACTATATCTTCGGAGGTAAAACGACAACATTACACCCCCTGGATTTGCTTTTGCTTCTGCTTTTGTTTTTATTTTTGTTTTCTATTATTTAATGTTTATGCATATCTATTCTCGTAAAAATTAAAATGACATAGTGATTCTATAAATTTTAATCTAACATCCATATTTATCCTTTAAAATATTAAAATATTACACATACAACCTTCTCCTCCATTATCACCCCTAAAACAAACTCGGATTAATTGCCACTATTGATAAATATATGTATAATATTGGATTTTTAGGAAAAAAACATGTGATAAAGATAAAAATTAAGATGAGTACAAGTAGAGGAAGATCCAACCTATGGATAGAACATAGTATCGTGAGAGCATCATTACCTGAGGAGCTTAAGATCCTCATTGTTGTTGTCACTTCTTGTGCTTTGATGTTTCAGAAGCATCAGTAGTTGTGTGATGAGAGATTAAGTTAGTATTTCTTTTGTTGGCTTATGTGAAAGGAAAATAATACAACAAGACAGAGGACTTCCATTAAGAGCACTGTAGAGAAGTACTTGTTATGAACAAGTATTAGCTAGAATGCATCATCCACAACTGCAGCAGCAAACATGTCCTCCTCACCCACACTCCATTCACATCCCTCCTCCCATTCCATCCTCTTGCCAACCTTCCCCACCTTGGACACTCGAACCGCCATGTAGACCACCAGCTCCGGTGATGTGTCACCGACGTGCGCGGCGCCCGCCATGACGAGACCGACATGTCTGTGCACCGACGTATCAGTCGGTCCACAGATGTCTCGCCATTGAACCTCGGCTGTGCCCAGGAGCTCGGAGGGCGTGGCTCCCTCAGCCGCTTGCCTCCGATCGCTTCTGCGTCCTCGCAGCTCGAACACGACGCCGTGCCGCTCGAGGAGGTCACGCACGTGGCGGGAGGACCCACTGCACTCCACCGAAGCCATCCTATCCCACGTCGGATCGCCGGTTGGTGGTACCTCGCAGGAGTCGATCATGATCCTCCGGCCACCACCGGTATTTACGTAGCATCTTATGAAGAGGTTTCCGACGAAGTCAGGGTTGTTGAGTTTGGTCAATTTGATGTTGCTTAGTTCACATTTAAGGTGCAGGCGTTCGTAGGATCGAGACATAGCTGAAACAGGAGACTGGAAGAGAGAGAGAGAGAGAGAGAGGAATTAATGGAGGATGGAGATGACTGACTGTCAAAGGAGTGCTTAAAGAGAGAGAGAGAGAGAGAGGAATTGATGGAGGATGGAGATGACTGACTGTAAAAGGAGTGCTTAAATAGTATGCAAGCAAGCCACTTTGGGTGGTGGTTCTTCTGATGGCTCTTAAGTTCCTATGGGCTGTGGATGGGTGGAAAGACTAATGCCTAAATAGTCTTCTGCCAGCTTCAAAGGCCAAATGACTCTTGATCCTGAGGAGGTGCCTTCATTTCTCCAAGTTCTGTGATTTCACCTCTTGTATCATTGACCTTGTTCTTGTCCAATCCAGGATCATCATCTTCAAAAGTTTGGATTTTTTGTTTCTTTATAGAGGTATTTGATTGGGTTTCAAGAATCAAATTGCTCCAGTAATTACAGGCATAGTTTTTTTATTTCTCCTTATTGGAATTGTTTGTCTTTACATCTCAGTTCTGAATGCAGAGTTTAACAATTCTGCTAGTTGATTGTTCTTTTGTGCAACAACTCAATCATCCACTTTGACATCTTTTGAACGGAGATGAATGAGAACATTCTTCCTCCACTGATAAAGAATCTCTGAGTTGATCCAAGATAGAGGAAGAGACTTGAAGGCCTTGTTTCTCTAAGAAAGAAAGTATACATATATTACTTGGATTCAGCATGATTTCATGAACTCCTGGGAAATAAGCATAAAATGAAATAAGCATGTAGGTGTCTCCATCATTATCCACTATAAAGAAAAATGTGAAGGTGTATTATAATCCTCAGAACTTTTGGCAATGGTGACTACCTGCTCATCACCATATTAAATGTCAACATATTGATAAGATTTACATCATAAAAAGCTTAAATGGACCACAGATTAACTATGATTTGGATGGCAATCTAAGAACAAAAGCTAATTATAAGGCTTCATCTGAGTTCTTAAATAGAGGAAAAAATTGTTCCAGTTGGTAGACTACCAAGAATTGAATTAGAATTTTCTTTGTTAGATAAGAACTTTGTTATTTCTGTCATGAGTCAACATGTGATATAAAGTCTAAAGTGCTAAAATGTCAAACCTCTCTGACTTTTGCAATCCCACTTTCTGTTTTGTGCCACATAAAGCTAATTTACAAATGAAAACTGCTATCAGCACATCAAGAAAAAGCAATTCTATCTATTCATTTGGTGACACAGTGAGTAGCACTACCAAATGGCAAAAAAAATGACTGGCATTAGTATATCCATGCAAGTTGTGAGATCTGTTGCATAAAACATTGGTAGCAAGTCAAAGGTTTCCACTGATGCATTTCACTTGAGCCATATTACTTATCTGTTGTCGGCCAAGTGGAAAGAAGAATTATTTATATACTATGAAAGGGCTTATAATGTCTGATCAACAGCAACATCCACCTCCAGAGTGAAAATTTTAATTTTATAGATTCAATGCATATCAATGCAACCTAGTAATTTAATTCACCAGCAAATAAAATTTGCAGTGGACAACATGAACAAGTCCGCAACCCCACCTCAATAATTCAAGCTATCCACAACATTCACCTACTCCACTTCCTTCACCTCTTATCTATGCTATAATGCTTTCATAATGCTACAGCTCTCATTCTCATTCTTATTCAGCCAACATTTCTTGAGGGCGACTGAAGACATAGCCTCAGGTTCACTTCATCAGATTCAAAAAAATGAGGTAGTACACAATCAATGGCAACTCCTTTCTATAAGCTCTTTCTGGTTACTGCTACTTTTCTTTTAGATGAAACATAAGCTCTTGTAGTTACCACTTCAGTTCATCTGAGAATGAACCTTTACACATACATCCTTCTCTCTGTTCTGTGTTCCAAAAGTTGATACACTAAGTGAAAACTCACATGATATTTGCTAATTGTAGGTGGCATGTCTACCTTATGAATCTTCCCTGGCCTTTGGAGTACAACTCATCACAGCTTCTGCAACCGTGAGAAATATCTTTTCATGGCCTATGAGCTCTGTGAACTTGGCCAAATGGAGCTTCTGAATCACCACTGGGCCAGGATTTGCAAGAACAAGCTGAAGAATAGATGTAAATACTTGTAAGCTTCACTGCTCTTCCATTTTCTTTTGAAAGAACAGTGTTATCAATGTTATTTCAGCTGTTCCATAAGGTACTAACCTGGATTTCACGTTTTTTTAGGCTCCTATACAGTTCTTCAAAGGCATGGATGCCACTTGTGTCAATGTCTGTCACAGCTGCAAATACAATCAGGCAGCGAAAAGGTAAATGTCATAAATATCAGATCAAGATTGTATAATAAGAATGAGAAAGAATGTAAGGGGCTCCTCACGCGACATTTCGACTATCAAGGAATTTATTTCGGGTAGATTTTTTGCTCTCAGTTGCTCTTCTTCATCTCTCAACCATCTCAGGATCCTGCAATAGGTGAACAACCATTGCAATAATAGTTTCTAGTAATCCAGTTTTGAAGTAAAAAGTAAATATAAAAATTTTAAAATCAAAGAAAATTAGCCTGGTGATGTTCCTGAGTTTAGTCAATGTGTTCCTCATATTTATTTACTGAATTCATTAGAATGACTTCTATTGAGTTTAGTAAAAATCCTGACATATTTATTCACTTTGCGGTTGGGTCCTAATGTACAGTTAAACTATGTCCAACTGAGATCTGTGGGTTCTTCATGCTATTCTAGCTTAAAGATGTCCTACCAATCTGAATTAGCAACTATAATTAGTAGCATCTGAGCTATATAGATTACCTCTCCTTGACATAGTTAGAGTTTGTGAAGTAGATAGCAGAATCAACTCTCACTATCAAAACTCCCGGAACCTTGGTTGCCTCTGGGTACTGTTCGATGTTTCGATATACCATTGTTGAAGGAAGATTCCCGAGTAAAGCTGTTCTTGGCCTTGTTACTTGCAGCAGGACCTTTGCAAGCGATATAGAAACCTATTTGTGCAGGAGAGAAAAAGAAATCCATGGCAATTGATATCAGAAAACACAAAAAAAAAAGGAACCTTTCAGGAGTTCGAAAAGGGGGGAAACAAGCAATCGAGGATCTTACAGCAATCAAGAGGCCAATTTCAACATCTACAAAGACTACACCAAAAAAGGCTCCCATACACGCAATAAAGTCGAACTTGTCAACCTTCCAGATAAGAAATGCTGCTTCATAATTGATAAGACTGATCACAGCTGAAATAATGATCGAGGAGAGTATCGCGTTCGGGGTGTACTTGAAGAGGGGTGTGATCACTAGCAAGGTAAGCATCACTACCATGGACATAACAATATTGGACACAGATGTTTGACAACCAGCCATGAAATTGACAGCCGAACGTGAAAAGGAACCTGCAACCAAATACATGTTATCGAGTATTTACTGTTCCTGGTGATTCTCTAATTCAGAAATAACTCTTTCAAGCATTGATCTTATATGTTTACCTGTTGCTACATAGCAAGATGTCATTGAACCAACTATGTTCATGGTTCCTATAGCAACCATTTCCTTGTTTCCATCTAATTGATATTCCTTCATGGAAGCAAATGTTCTTCCAATTGCTATTGCTTCCTGACAGATTTGCCCTATTTGTTACAAGTAGTTCAAAAATAGATTTCTTTGAAAAAGATGGACTTGAGTTTAGAGGTGTTGTACTGTCAGAGCTATCATTCCAGCAACCACTCCAATTCTGAATCCTTTTGCAGCATAAGAACCACTGAAGTGAATCTGACTAACAGATGATGGGTTGAGTCCCCTGTCTATCTTTTTCACCTTTTCATAGATCAATAACAGAACCAGTTTCAGTCATCAAATTTAATGAAAGTTTAGTTTTAATTCAAACACATAACTGAAAGCTGAGATCTTACAATCTGGACACCATGCTTATCAGCTCGGGTGATGTACACGAAAAATGTAGATAGGATAACTGATATAAGTGGCGCAATTGCAGGAACCCAGAAAAATTTCCTACTTTTCTTTCCCTGTAGAATTTGAACAGTATTACTGGAAGAGGTAAATTAAATATACAAGTCTTGTTCTTGAAATGAGAATTAAGCACATACAATGTATTTTGCAGAAAGAAGAAATGCCAAAAAGATTGTCCCTATCAATATTGTCTGCCAGTTCCACTGCAAAATTAACAAAATCGAGTAATATTTAGCGAAGAAGCCCCATCTCAAGATATAATAAGCCGAGAGTTAGTAGCTTTACCCCATGATGCACTGAACCCCAAACAGATTTCATAACCGAAATGATATCTGTTTTCTTGGTAAACTTCTTGATTCCAAAAAATCCTTTTAGCTGCTGGAGAGCAATTGTAATGGCAGCCCCGCCCATAAACCCAACAATTGCAGCATGAGAGAGGAATTCGATGAGAAAGCCTAATCTGTGATATCAGATAATATAAAGTTATATTTCCATATCTAAAACACAAAATTATAATAACTATAAGAAGCATTTACCTCAGAAATCCGAGTGCTGCTTGAGTGACACCGGCAAAGAAAGTTGCTGTGAATGCAAGCCGCCGGTAATCTTCCTTATTGTTCTCAGGATCTACTTCATTCTGAAGAAGGGTTCCAAGCAAGAGAGACACAACTGCAACTGGTCCGATAGCAATGTCCCTTGAGCTACCCATCACTGCGTAAATTAGTGGTGGAACAAAACTGGAATCTGCAAAAGAGAAAAAGGAAGAATTGCTCATAACAAAGAACATAGAACTTTAATTCTGATGATCCAAAGCAGTATAACTGAACTCACATAGCCCATATTTTGCATCCATGTTAGCAAGCTTAGCATACCCTATGTCCTGGTTTAGAAAATATCAGGTTTCAGTAGTTTAGTCTAACATAGGAATGAATTCATCCAATTGTGTGTGCTATTAGGGATACATACCTGAGGGATACAAAGACTAGCAATTGTCAATCCAGCAATAACATCTCCTTTAAACTTACTAAGATTGTAGCTTCTTCCCCACTCAAGGACTGGAAACAAGAACTGAAGGCCCAGCACCAGCTGTCTTGATCTAGGCTGGTCCTTGTAAGGCCGTAGAGGATCATCTGCGAAGAATGTCTCCTTTAACGTTTCAGAGAATTCTCCGATGAAGTTCCTCCGAGGTGGCAGTCCCACCTTGTGCACAGATTTGTAATTTTCGGTCTGCCTGTGGGAAGAAGAACGACTGGCCATCTCGATATCCTTGCTCTCAACTTCATCAGAGACAGAGTGCACCATCATTGGCTTGTTTAACTAAAGATGCAGGATTGCTGGATTCGGGGGGCAGCAACCTTTAGCCAGCAAAAACAAGGACTTCTTAGAAATCAACGAAGTAGTTGTTGAAATTTCAGCAGTTAGTACAAAAAGAATCAAGACAGACACTACAGGTTGAATCACTTTTATCAGTTGCTGTCCAAGCAAACAAGCTAAAATGTATCAATCCTTTAATGTTCAACTAGCAAAAGACATGAAGACAAATATGTGCCAATGACCACACCTAGAAGAAAGATACAAAAATGTAACTTCAAAACATTTATTCCTAACTTTTTCTTTCCATCTTGAATATAGTATATATACTATAGCATGAACATAATAAATACAAACAGATCAGAGATTGGGATCAGAGAAGCTAACACTAAGCATCTACAATTGGCAAAAGACCAAGGACCTACTTCTCATGAGAACTAGTTGATGTCCATATATAGGACTGAGCAAGATATCCTGTTCAAACTTTTTAAATGTATAAAAAGCATTCAAGATAGTGATATAACATAATTCCTCCTTGAAAGCAACCGATACTAGTCCTGGTCAAACTACTCATCCAAGTAAGTTAATCTACATCATACGTGTATATCGATGAAGATATTGGATGGCATTATACTTCTTTGGGGTTATCATGATTGAAACATGATTCATGGTATAACAATACATAAGAGATCTGAAGAGGGGTCTTCAAAAAATTTCTTTGCCAGGCACTTCTGAAGGTTCATTTGATATCTTCAGAAAGAAGTCCACTATAAAAATCTAACACTGTGGGCATATCTTGGGAGAACAAACTAAAATTGTGTCACTTTCAGAAGTCAGATATAGCACAAAAGGAAAAGGAAGGGTGAGGAGGTGTTTGAATTATGCATCTCAATGCTTCATAACATTTTCAGTCAATGGAGCATGTCATTGGTTAGAAAAGAAAAAAAAATTACAGCAGAGTTGCATTTAGAGCTTCAATAGATATACTCAGTAACCCATTTAACAGGTATCAAGGAATGATGCTCATAAAAGAGAATTTAACAGAAACACCTCTGTTGTAGGTTTGGATTTCAAACTGCACAAGGAACAGAAGAATCCACCACCATGGAATAAGTCCAGAATGAAACTAAAAGAATGAACTTCAACTTGATCTGAACAAAAATCATGCACCAGAAGAAGTACAGTGTGTTTTAGGTCAGAACAGCATACAAATGCTACTTCAGAGACTAACTATCAGGAGCCACCAAAAGAATCCACAAGCCAAAGAGGCAGCATTAGAGCCACAAGGAAAAGCTCATCCTGGAAGTGGACCTTTTAGCATTCACATATGCGATGAAGAAGGTAAATAAATGGGAACACAAGAAAGAAACCAAAAAGAAGATTGCATGACAAAAAGAAAACACCTTTCCAAACGGGAGCCACTGCTGAAGGCCCCCCTAAACTTCTTCTCTCCACCACCCAATGTGGCTTTTTTCTCCCCTTTTCTTCCTTGGTTTCATCCTCCAGTATCTCCAAGATTCCCATCATCAGGAATCAGGAGAGGATTCACCCCCTAAATAATCATCATATAAAGGGTTGGAAGGCCCTAACTGAGTCAACCCAGTTTGTTGTTTTTTTTTTTTTTCCATCTCTTATCGGTTGCTACCAGCCTACCATCTTATACCTCCTCAATTAGTGGCAATGAGTGATCAGGAACATCACATAGATAACTTAGATAGAGGAAGAAGAGTCCAAACCTGTCCACATTCATTGCATTTTGACAGCAGGCCTCTATGATGGATCTGGACAGGATCCAACAGTTAGTTAATCTTCTTGCATGTTTATTGTTTGGTGTTTACTGGTTTGCGCAGCTTGAGAAGATGCTTCCATACATAGAAGGGTGCAGCCTCATCAGTGCAGTTAAAATAAATGCCTTTGTTTCTTTGATGTTGACTCTCACTGATCATAATTCCTGCGCAGAGAAAAGGCCTACTGGGACACCTTTTGTGATCAAATGGTCCTCTTTTTGGATTTGAAGGATATCAATTCAAGGATGCCAATTAGCTCATATGATCATGTGGGGCAACCTAAATGCATGCAGGCTAATAAGTGATTAGAGTAGCAAACTGGTCAGCTAATTCTGATAGGATCACTATGGTCAAGTCTGCAAAAAGGAGTTGCAGAATCCACAGTCTCTGACATTTGATCAAACTGCCAAGAAAATGGAAATATATGAGTTCTGCATCTCCTCTTATGATATTTTTTACTATGATATGTAATAGATGTCTCTACTACTACAGGAGCTCATTTTACATGTTACATGAACCATAAGTTATATCTAGTTCTGAGAAAATGCAAGGTTTTGCTTTCCAAAAAATGACCCACATTTTTTTTTTTTCCCCTCCACAAGAATATATAGTAAGTACATTAGATGATTTATCTGAAACAATGTTAATCTATGTCCACAAAGTCAGATTGATAGGCAAAAAGAAGAAAACTTCTGACCATGACATTTATGGCTGAAACTTCAAAGAAAGCTGCCCACTAGAAGGTTTTGGCACAACTTGCAGAGTTTTCAACTAATGAAACAATGGCATCAATAGACTGCACAAGTGGCTCCTATGTGAAACAAGAGACTTTGAAGAACTTGAGCAACAATTTGGGGCTGTCTGTCACAATAGCAGTTGCTTTCAGGGAGGACCTTCCAAAGTCAGCAATGCCTTTCAACCAAACCCTCTGGGCTTCAATGTTAGACCAATGCAAAGTGGATGTAACACTTCACCTGCTCAGGCATCCAGTTCAGATTGCTCATAATTAGCAGTGATTGAATGAACCATGTAATCTCTAAGCTGAAATCTCTCTAGATAAAGATCATATTTATATATATCGACTGGTATTTACCACTTCAATCAAGCATCGATATTAGAATATATATAGTTCAATATCCAAAGATATATTTTTTTTTATTCTTTTATTTAATGATACATCAACATACACTTTGATATAACAGTTTCATGCCAATATGATCGATAACTACAATTAGCATCAAATCAAAATTTAAACCCTTGATTGTTGTAGCAATCATAATTGAACTTTATGTCGATAGCATTAAAAGATGATCAATGACCCATTATCCTTCACTATCTTGTATAATTATTATTCTACTTCATTAATATATATATATATAAAGATTAAAAAGTATATTTCTTGACTTGGCATGCTTGCAAATTAGTACAAATACATCCTATGTGCAAAAAGTATCATGTAAATTGTAAATGCCATAGGTCTAAAGAGTATTCAAACTTTGGCTTTTTTATCTTTATAGTAAATCTTTGGTTTTGTTGTAGACATATATTGGTTTGACATGATCAGGTTTACTGGGCTTGTCTTCCACCACAGGATTAAGACATCTGCAGATGGTGGTCCTAAATATTTTTTTTCTGATTAATCTTGTCCTCTCAATATCTTCATGTAAGGCTAAACTTCAATGTCTCTAAACACTTGTGCTCATTTAAAGGGAATCAAACAGTTCCAACTTCCAATTACAAAAGGCTAAACTTAGTTAAAGAGTCCTAAAACATTGGACTCCTCAAAATTTGGAAGGAAAAAGAAAAATAGAAATGATGGATTGATGTACATCCAACTAGTTAAGGAATAGTCATGTCATAATCAATCCAAAACACTCCTCATAGTTTATTCTATTATTTTGTTTTACTTCTCCACCCTGAAGTTCCACATAGAAATAATATCATAATTTGATTCAAAGAAGATAAAAAAGAAGTAAAAGAAAAAAATACTAGTAGATCCAAAAAATCTAGAAAAAAGATATGCATTTGGAGTAAGTGTTCTTTATCAATTTCTTCCTATCTTCAAAGGTGATGATTATCAATTTTAGACTATAAAGATGAAAACTCTACATATTTGATATGGATTATGAAATTTGGTAAAAAATAGTTTTGTTCAAAGAGATTAGTCAACAAAAGCTTGGAAGATATTAAAAAGTGTGTTTTGAAGATATTAAAAATTTTAAAGTCTCAAATTCTTCGACTGAATTCGAAACTCTTATGATAAATTTTTTTGAAATTATTATTGATGTTTTTCTCAAAAGTATCTTTATTGTAAATCAAATGAGATATTACGGTGAGAACCTAAAAGATTAAACTATAATAAAAAAAAAATTATGATGTTTATATCCGAAATTTGATATGATTTCTACTACTATAGAAGAAGTTAAAGATATAAGTATATTATCTATTAATGAATTAATGAGGTCTCTCTTAATTCATGAATAAAAAGTTAATAGATCTCAGAACATGCAGAGGTTGTGATCAATTAATTGAGGGTTATAGGAATTCGAATAAAGCTAACAAAGAAACTCGTCGATATTTTTGTTGTAAAAAAGTTAGACATATTAAAAAATATTACTAGTACAAAAATAAAAATCTAAATATTCCTCTCGGTTCTTATTGTAAAAAATATGATCATCTTGAAAAAGACTATTGGAACAAAAATCAAATAAATTATCATGAGAAAAATAATAAGGAAAAAAAGGATGAAAAAAATAATTTCTTTATAGCATTTGATGAAAAATATTTTAGATCTGTATGCTTTTTGGATAGTGGATATAGTAATCATATGACATGGGACAAAAGTTTATTCTAAAGGTTTGATGATTAAAGATACAAATAAAAGGAAAAGGAATAGTTACTATAAATACCAGATATGAAAGTTATTGATGATGTGATATTTATTCCTATTTTAAATAAAATCTCGTTAGTATAAGATAATTAATAATAAAAGGATATTATAATAAAAAATTAATAAATTGATGATAATTGTGAGAATGATAAATAATAAAGTATTTTTTATTATTTTTAGTTTTTCTCTTACATGTTACTCGTATTGATGAATCAACATTATGACTTAGAAGTTAAGATCATTTAAATTTTTATAGATCTATATAAATTATCTTAGATGGTGTAGGTCATGATAATTGAAAAACTATAATTGATGATACATATGCACAAAAAAGGATAAGGCCCTAAAACTCCAAGGATAATAAGATACACATACAGTTACCCAAGGGATTTAATTCTGCAAATACAAATCCACCATCAAATCCTTAGAAATAAATGTAAAAGAAAAAAGTACAAGTAATAGACCTAAGAGAAAAGATAAAAAAAATACTTAAGAGATTCACAAAAATATATGAATGAGGAGAAGCATACGACGATTAATATAGCACCGAGGATTAGTTTTCCAATATCTTTGAAATAAATTTTTTATTCCAAAGATAATTTTAAATTATAGTTATTTGAATTAAAGGGGTGTATTAGAATAATTCAAATAGTTAAGATTAGATAAAATAAAAGATAAAGAATTAGATTTAATTTTAAATTTGATAAGGATGAGATTTATTGAGATGTAATATTTTATGTATTTTAAAATATTTATATTTAATCTTTTAATCAATATAAATAAGTACTTTTAGATTAATCTAAAGTAAGGTTAAGGTTTATTTTAACCTATGTAGTTTTGGCTATGAACTACTTAAGTCCTTATGGTTTACTCGTATCGAAAATAACCCATATACTTAAAAAAAACGTAGCATATAAGCTCATCTCGTCAAGTCTGAGTTAACATACATTAAGTCTACTTACATGATATGCTAACTAATAATAAACTATTTATATAATGACACATGTAATTTAAATTAAAAAAAGATCTATTTTAACCGATATGATTTTGATGATAGATCACTTAAGTTATGACCAGAGGAGATTATATATTATATTTTTAAAAGTATAAAGTTTATTTTAGATAAAAAAATTATAAAACTTTAGATTATTATAACCAAAAGCACAAGAGTTAAAATAAAATCATCCAAAACATTATAGATTCACCTATCCAAAATATTATAAGTTGAAAATACTTAATAGTTTTAAAGTTATGTAGAAAAGTCAATACCAGCGTTTACTGAAAAGCTCTACAGCTCAGCAGTTTTCGTAGATGTCTACAGTTATCTTCTGCAATTTCCTGCACAGAGCATGACAATTTCTATCAGCAGGAATCTGACAAGGGGAAAATAAAAAAGGAAAGCTCTGTTATATGATTACTTCACTCAAACTGCTTTCTTAGTCACAGGTAATAGCAATGAAGGAAGCTTTCCTCAAAGTGATACAGAGCTACAATTCACTCCTATCTGGCACACTGAAGTAGACTATCCCCAAACCCATTCCTCCTTTCAGCTAAGGCTACAACTCATTCAATGAATGGTGAAAGGTGGGAACTTTATTTACATGTGCCATATTAGTGTGGAGCTAAGAGATCAGATGTGGTAGAGGAAAGAATCCTCCTAATTTTTTTTCCACCATGTTTCTTTTTGTTAAAAAACAGACATCATAATTCACACCAATCATGGAGTGATATGTGGATCATATGGTTATAGTCATTCAACACAGATTCTGTCATTGTATCTATCATAGTCCAATCAGGTTATTTGCTATGTTATGTCTAAATCAAGATGAGAAAATATTATATCAATGGATTGATACAGAGAATCTTCCACAACACCCGAGCGAGCTTTGATTCTATAAAAGAAGACTTTTTTCTAAGGTGGAAGTATCATTTGTTTCTCTGAATTTTTATTGTGTTTTTTCATGTCATCTTTTCTTTACCTCAAAGTAAACTCTGATTTATCACCTCAGTGTCGACTCATATCTTTCCTGAGGGCTGGACATTGTTTGGCTCAACATAGCCAGTGACAGAGGCCACAGCCATCTACCAAGGAACTTGAAGGAGAAGTGAGGTATAACTGGACTTGCAGTGGATGCAAAGATGAAAGAAGGCAACACCTTTCATTGAAGAAAAGGGTTTCTTGACCCTGAGCTCACAATCTTCAAAACAAAACCCAGTCATTTCTCCCAAGTGCATGCAACTGTTGACAACCATTGACAGACATGAAACGTTTAAACACAGATGGGTAGCAAAAGATTATTCTTTCTTGATGACAATTCATGATTGACAGAAGAAAGAGACAAAATGAAGAGGGAGATAGTACCAATCACCACAGCCATTTAAGCACTAGGGGACATTGGTGTGCAGATGAAGGGGCTGTTTCTCAACTTTAAAAAGCAATAAAGAAGTAGAAGAAAAGATCTCTAATGTATTAATTCCCATTTATTAATAGTTTTTAAGACTGAATCAGGTTAACTTGAGAACAAATAATAGTGATAAGTTTGATTAAATCTAGTAATATATGTAATAACATATGGACTACATATTTATCCCACTAATAATATGATCCCATCTACATTCTTAAAGTCCATTGTAGCTCCAGCATAATAACACAGATGCAATAAGGTTAGAGGAATTAGTGGATACTATAAAGAAAATTAAATGTTGGATTTAGCTACCATATTAGGCTCAAGTGTCATAAAGAAAAAAAAATAACTAATTTAGGGTCACTAAAAGATTTGATCCATCTTAATCCATTTCAAACATTCATACAATTTGGACTTAATACTCCCCAAGCTTTTGCTTGCAAACAGGTTGCTTCTAGCTTCTTCCAAACATTCACCAAATCTTCTAATAAACAAGGGAAAAGTAATTGAAGGAAGAAGGACAAGCCCTAATAACAAGTCCTGTTAAACCAGCACCTCATTTGCAAACAACAGTAGTTCTACAGCCAACACCTACATAGAAATTGCATCAAACATGACTCTCTTTATCTTTCCTCTCTTTCATGGATTTCTGCACTTGTTGAGATCTGCCTGGGCCTGTCTTGGTGATGAGCCAGCAGGGTGGACTCTTCCTTCAGTTCCCTTCTTCTGTCCCTTGGACTTCTTCTGCCCTTCCTTCCTCTTGATCTTCTGCTTGTAGTGCTCTTGTTGGACATGGAGCTGGGCATAGCTGGCTCCAATGGACAACATGATATCGGGGAGCAAGAGGTTTCTGAGGCTCCTGTGGAAGTCTCTGAATTATATATAGCTTTGTGCAGTGTGATTGAGTCACAAGATGTGGTATTTATAGCATTTCTCTGTCATTTTTTTTAAGGTTTTCCTTTGGTGGGTCATGCAAAGTGGGTGAAGCAACTACTGCAATTGCAAGTGCCCCTTTGACCTTCCATCTATTATGTTACAATAATGACCCACAAAAAGAAAAAGACAAAAAGTATTACCCACCTTTGTAGCAGATAATGATAATAGTATGGTCGCACTAGAAATGTAGTGACACCAAACAATCTTTTGGTTCTTTAATTCCTTTGATGTGATCTAGACTCAGATTTTAACTTGTGGGGGCAATCTATGCCTTTGTGTTTATGAAGATAAGAGTCCATGTCTCTTCAGGAGGTGGAAGTTTTGGCAGACATTTAAGTCTTAACCTGCAAGTTTCTGTGGCTAAAGCTATCTAATGTTATGTACTGTTTGGATAAGGTCTTGCAAGCTTAGGATTGGACTAAGTTCTCTCACTTATCCAGAAATGGGATACAGAGTGGATAGAGATTAGGATCAACATATTTACATCTTCACTGGTAAGGAGGACCCTTCATGGAATTAGTATGTTCTCATAGTGTTAGAAATCAAATTCATTCATGTGTTTATCAGAAGATTATATTTAAGGTTCTCAGATTAGCCATCCACAAAGTAGAAGAAATAGTGAGATTCCCCTCCATCATATAATAATGTGGATATGGTTTGTGGGGGATATGCCATGTTCCTTGCCTCCTCCATGCTAGTGACAACACATGAAGCTCAACTTCATGTTACATGTATTGAAATTTCTCTGAACAGAGGAAGTCCAATTATTAGGACAGTGAAATGGCATCCTGCAAGATCTTACATTAAGTAGTGGCAAGCCAATCTGTTTGCTTTTGCTGCTCTGCATTTTTGTGGAACCTAATGACCCAACAGATCACAACCTATCAAGTATCATCACCACCTCTGTAGTCTATTCCACTGTAATCTACAGTTTCCTTTCCTTCTTCCAAAGTGAAGCCAATAGTGATATCAATGAAGGATGAAATGATTCTCCAAAAATCACTAAGTTGATCATATTTCCATGTCTTTTACACTGATATCCATTTTTTTTTTTTTTCTGTGTTGATGTACCAGCAATGGTACAATTTTCTCAAAAAAAAAAGCTACAGAAATCAGATGTCTGTGAATTATATTTCTGTATCATATTCAGAAATCAAAATAGATCAGCTTGATAGAAAACTCAAAATTGTATAAAACTTCACATGCTTATAAGACACATAGCTTTCACACAAATTATAAAGATCAAACAAAAAAGAGCCAAAATAGATCAAAATACAACTGCAGTAATATTTGATCCTGCCCAAGCCACCACTAACTTCAGCTAGTGTTTTCTGATCAGTGAAATCCACTTTATTTTAAGGGATATATTCCTCCTTAGTGATGAATGAACTCTTATAAAAGCCTTCATCACCTGGACCAAAATCCACATCCTGGGACTGCAGCATCCTAAGATTTAGTATTTGAGCATGTTTAGCTCAACTTTGAACATACAGCAACTGACATGGAAATGCTAATGCTGTGAGGTTATTTGGATATGTGATCAGTGACCTTATAACCTTTAATTTACTATGCCAAATAATCGATACGTTCTGATACCATTTACCATTTATAACTAATTCATTAATTTGATAGGTCTGATTTCTAACCGAGAACACTAATATTAAATCTCCTCTCGTACCTAATGTGGAAGTAGACTGAGGTATCACATGATTTTATGTATTTATAAGAATATTATTTTTATAGATACATGACCAATGACTATATATATTTCACTTTTGATATAAAATAAATATGCTGTTCAAAATGTGATTTTACATACCTAATTTAAGGTGTATGGAAAACAGTCAACAAAGTGTTTTGTCCCTCATAATATTTTGGATCGAAGTTTTCTCAAGAACTTATGAAAAAACAAAAGGAAATTGCCCCTATCTATGACCACTTTGTATGCTGTTTCCATACTACCTAAGAACACTACTTTTCGACCTTGTGGAAACAGTCTCCGCATGCAGTTTGCTACAGTTTGACGTTCAAAAATGGTGTGCATAAGTTTGATCACTTCCTATGTTGGATTCATATTGCAGCCATGCATGAAGCTGCTACCTTCTGCATGTTCCCTAATCTTTGTTTCTTAGCCAACTACGTGCAATTAATTATTGTGAATCTCTTGTGCACATTTTTCTAATCATGCCGTCGCGTGGAACTCACATCACCTAATCCTTTGCTCAGTTCATCATTAATCAAGTCCAACTCTTCGAGATTGCATCAATGCCAAGCCATATATGCATCATTTCAAAGCGTTGTAGGAAGTCTACATTTCAAGGTAGTCGGCTGTATTTAACTGACCTTTAATGGAGGTCTCTCTCAGAAGAAGATGCAGGAGAGAGCAAACACTGACTCTTCGTGATCTATATAAACCACAGAAGCAACGACACCACCACCACCACCACCAAGAGATTGTGGCAATGGAGTCATCTCCGCCTTCCGATGAGATCTTAGCCATCGTAGTGCCCGTTCTGGTTTACTGGGTCTACTCCGGCGTGTACTTGATGCTTGGCTCCCTCGACAACTATCGGTTGCACTCGAGAAAAGATGAGGACGTCAAGAACTTGGTCTCCAAGTTCCAGGTGGTGAAGGGAGTTCTTCTCCAGCAGCTGGTTCAAGTTGCTGTTGCCTTCCTCATGTTTAAGGTCGAACACCAATGTGCCTCCGCAATCTTTCTCTCTTTCTCTATCAAACATCAGTCGATGAGTTTTTTTTTTTTTTTTTCTCATCTTGTGCATGTACAGATCACAGGTGATGATCACCGTGCAGCAGCCACAAGCGATTCAGCCTCGTTTCTCTCGCTGGTGAGGCAGTTCCTCGTCGCCATGTTTGTTCTCGATACATGGCAATACTTTTGGCACCGATACATGCACCTGAACAAGTTCTTGTACCGCCACGTCCATTCGTGGCACCACCGCCTCGTCGTCCCCTACTCCTTCGGCAGCCAATACAACCACCCGGTGGAAGGGCTTCTCTTGGACACCTTCGGCGGCGGCCTCGCCTTCATTCTCTCGGGCATGTCGCCCAGAACCTCCATCTTCTTCTTCTCCTTCGCCACCGTCAAAGGGATAGATGACCACTGCGGCCTGTGGCTTCCCGGGAACATCTTCCACCTGTTCTTCTGGAACAACACCGCCTATCATGATGTCCATCATCAGCTCCACGGCACCAAGTACAACTTCTCCCAGCCATTCTTCATCACATGGGACATGATCTTGGGAACACACATGCCTTACAAGCTGGAGAGGAGGGCTGGTGGTGGTCTTGAAGCTCGACCACTGAAGCGCCGGTCTTGATCGATCGCCATGAGAATGTGTGGAGCCACTAAAGCTTGGTCTCTTCAGCTTCATGAGCATCCAAATTTAGCAGCTTCTGTGATAGCTTTGCTGAATCATAACCACAATTTGATGGTTTTTCTTACTGTAGTTTGCTCCGTCTGTAATACATTTCTACAATCATGAATACAAATTAAGTTTATCATTCAGAGTTAGTACCCAAACAAAAATTCTTTGGGTAATCTTAGGGATGCTATCGATGATACCCCAAACCAAAAAAAAAAAAAAAACACCGAGTTAGCTGTACTCAGTTCAAGTCCATGTATGTAAGAAGTCTCGTTATTAGGATTGCAATCTTCGGAAGTAATTGCGTAGGGTTGAGACCGATGACGACAGCTCTTCTCTTGAAGCAGTTTTTCTGCTCACCTCCTTAATGCAAATTGATGTTCTTATGGTTGACTTTTCCAAGTTGACCAAACGCAGGACGTGTTAATTGGATCATTCTTTGGCAACCATGCTAATGAAGGGGAAACGACAAGGAAGTCGACTTGATCTAGCGAAGACCCAAAAGTCAAGGAAGCTTTCGCTACCTTATTATGAGGCAGATTTTTGATGCTGTATTTGGTTGACTTGACCACATATAATGATTGACAAATAATATCCATGACATGGTAATGGTTGGTTGGATGTCTCTCATACACATTGGATGAGGAAACAAGAATCAAATATTGATGACTGATACATAATTGGTGCACATTTGGCCACAATTAAGTCAACTATGATTGCTTAAGAAATCAAACTATGTCAACATTCTTTAGTGGTGTCACTTAATAGTATATTATTAAGGGTTAAAATCTATTTTTAACTCATATGGTTTTGATCATAAATCATTTAAGTGTTTATGGTTTCCTTGTATCTAAAATAATCCATATATTTTTAGAAACATAACATATATATTTCTTCCGTTAAGTTTGAGTTAACAGACGTTAGAGTCTGCTTATCTGACATACTTACCCATAATAAATCATTAATATCATAACATGTATAATTTAAGTTAAAAAAAATTCATCTTATCGAAGAAGAGAAAGCGACATAGGAGGCTATAGCAATAGACAAAGATGGAGACATAAAGATAGAAGAGGTAAGAGACAAAGGGGAGGGATGGATTGGACCACCACGTCGTAGGTGTGATCGGTGGGGGTGTAGGAGAGGACGAAGTGAGAGGCGATAGAGACGAAAATGCTCACAAAGAGGAAGAAGGATCATGAGAATATTGCGTGCTTAGTGTTGAACTGATCGACGCACATCCATCTGAGGTAAGACTGAAAGCTTTTGAGCTCATTATTAACGTAGAAGAGATTGCATGCATACAACGCCCTATTAAGCAACACCAGTTCAATACTACTATTAGTGGTCGCTTTCACAATGACACCTCCTTCTACCATTGATGGTGGTATCAGTTTTATATTAATGGTTCATTATGAGTCAGCATATCACGTAAATTGACTTTAACATCTGTTAACTCAAACATGGTAAAATGAGCTTATATATTATTTTTAAAAATATATAGATTATTTTAAATAAGAGTAAACTATAAGGACTTAAGTGATACATAGTCAAAACCATATGGACTAAAATAGATATTAATCTTTTTTTAAACTTAATATATATATATATTATTATATTAATCATTTATTATGAGTCACCATGTCACTTTAACGTCTATAAACTTAGACTTGACGAGAGTGACTTATATGTTATGTTTTAAAAATATTGATATTATTTTAAATACGAATAAATTATAAAGACTCAAATGATGCCAAAATCATATGAACTAAATTGAACCTTATTCTTATTATTAAAATATAATAAGATTTATTATATTACTAAAAGCATGATGGACTTTTTGTTGATATACATTTTCATTTTGTTGATCTACATTTTAATTTTGTTGATAGAACTTATAGTCCATTAATTAACAAGTTAACTAATTAGTAATATTATTTTTCTTCTTTAAAAAAGGATAATAAATAGATAATCACCTCGTCCTCACGTGACATGTCAAATATATTATATTATATTACCGGACGGACGGACGGCCGGCCGGCCGCCCCCTCAAACCCGGTTAGGGTTAGGGTTTGGTTAATTGAACCTACGAATCTTAGAGCTCGTCTCTTCGACCATGGCGGACGAGCACGCAGAGAAGCCCCGGTTGTTCGAGGTAGGCGAGCTTGTGGCCGAGGAGGTTCCGGCCGAGAGCGGAAGCGGCGCTGAGAAAAAGGGAAGAGAAGAGGGCGACGAGGAGGACTGTGGTTTGAAGAGACAGAAGGTGGAGGGATCTTCGGAAGAAGAAAAGACGGATGGAGTTGACGGAAAGACGGAAGGTGGAGGTGGGCGGGTGTGGGGACGGGATGGAATCGGTGGCAGCAAATGTCGGGCCGAAGGGCTTGAAGTCGTCGGTGGAGATGTTTGAGTACTTCTTGAAACTTCTCTGTTCCTGGTCGCCCGATCTGGATATCAACAAGGTGAGGCTTTTTGTCCTCGTTGCAAATTTTCTTTCTTTTTGTTGGTAGAATAAAAGATGCCCTTTTTTGTTATTAAACCAATGGGGATATGATTTATTTTGTTGAATTTGTCTGAATCTTTATTTTCTTAATTGGGTCGGAGAAGGACTCTCAGATGATCAGATTTTTAATCTTGACAAAATGTTTCTGAATCTCAGCTTGGATGCACACTCAACATGCAATAAAAGATTGTCATCTGCTGATGACACCTTTAAGTTGCAACTTCTAGCTTTCTAATGACCTAAGTTGCTAATTGCATTTTCCATATTGTTTTGTTCAGAAACAAAATTGTCAGTTTATATTACCCTTAGAAAATGTAAGTACTGCTGTTAGAATTATAGAGAGTATGTCTAGCAAGTTTCCTAGTAGCATAGGATTACATCGAGGATCCACATTAAGTTCCTACCTTTTCACATTGATAATGGATGAACTTACTAGTCACTTATATGATAGACCTTTCTGGTGTATATTATTTTCTTATGATCTTGTCTTAGTTGATGAGAGCCTAAGTGGAATTAATTATAAACATAAACTATGAAAGCAAGCCTTAGAAACTAAAGTTTAGATTATGTAGGACTAAAACTGAATATATAAAATGCAGCTTTAGTGATTCTTGGGAAGTAGACAAGAAAATATAAATAAGTTGGATGGGCAAGAAGTCCCTTTAAGTAAAAGCTTTAGGTATTTTGGATTTATATTCAATAAGTTGGAAAGGTCGATGAAGATATTATTTATAGAATAAAAACAGGGTGATTAAATTGGGAGGGACGTTAGGAGTATTGTGTGATCATCGGTTATCTTTGAAATTAAAATAAAGACTTTTTAAGGCAGCTGTGAGACCAACAATGTTTTATGGATCTGAGTGTTGGGTAGTTAAGAAACAATATTTACAAAAAGTTTGTGTTGCGGAAATGAGAATGTTAAGATAGATGTGTGGAGTTATTAGGACAGATAGGAAAAGAAATATTTTTATTTTTGAACAATTAGGCATCTTCGGTAGAGGATAAGATGATAGAAAATCTTCTAAGATGATATGAACATGTGCTTCGAGGCCTCCGGATGCGGTAGTCAGAAGTGTTGAAATTGATTAATGTTAGTGGTACAAGGAGAGGTAGAGAAAGACCTAAAAGACTTTAATAGAAACTATAGACAAAGATTTAAATACTGTGAACTGAACTAAACATATGCTTTTTTACATATCTCAATGGTGGCAAAAGATCCATATAGTCAATCCCAAATAGTTGGAACTTACAGCTTTATTGTTTTTGTTGTATATTATCCTTAGAAAAAGGAAGTAATATTTTATATGAACCTGTATATGTTTTGTTCAGAAAAAGTTGCAGAAGTTGCATTCTTATGTAGCTTCTTGAGGATTCACCATTAGACCAAGGAATATTAAATTTCTGAAGACAAAAGTAGAATTTTTATATATTACTATGTAGGAAGACATGTATGTTGATTTGGGTTTCAAGTTTTTGCTTCTTTATTCGTAACCAATGCAGTGCCTTGAGGCCCTATTAAATGTTTGAGTGCAACAACTGAAAACATGATATTGTTCATCTGATCATGTTGACCTGGGAGAACCCAATTCCTTTTGTAGTTTTACAAGCTAAGAAGCGGAAATGACCTCTATTAGCATGATGAAATGGATTATGAAACACTTATATATGATTTTGCTCTATGCATGTGCTTTTATGTTCAAGAGAGAATTCTGGTCAGGCTAAAAAGATCATCTGGTCACTCCATATAAATATTTGAAATTCGTGAGAATATTGGATGTGGTGTATCATGTCTTGAGTTATCAAATAGAGTAACAACTATGGAAGGGTTGGTATTTTTAACATTTTTTTACTTTCACAGTATAATTTCTGTAGTGACCAACCAAGTTAGACTTTCAAACCGTTGATATTTAAGGGATTGTTAAGACTCGGTTGTCATTATCACTTTGACATTACAAGCACTGGAGGGACCAACCAAGTCAGACGTTTAAACCCTTGATATTTTAAGGGATTGCCCAGACTCGGTTGTCATTATTAGAATCAGACAATTTTGAATTTGTTGCAGTTGAGCCAATTGATTTCTGTTGAAAAATTGATTGTTCGGTTGGATTCTAGCTTAATACAAGTCAATCCCAGCTTTAATCCAGCTTGTTGCTGATCCCAGAAGATTTCCAGATAGTTTTATTGATGTTGATTGAGTTAAGAATGATCTTGGTTGATTTATCGGTCGTTGTTGAAAATTCCGGTCCCAGTCTGATCCATTTTGCCAGGATCATGACATCAAGTCCTATGACCAATCCTGATCCTAGTCTTGTGAACTTTGCCTGTAGGGATGATTGGAGCGGACAACATGTTGCAAAGGTAAAGCTCGGACAGTACATAGGATGGAAGAAAACCTATCTGGCAGCAGATACTAAGATTTTTGTGGCTGTTTGGCCGATCTTGGCAGACACCACAAGCAATTTACAAGATGCAACAAAAACATTACAGAAAATAAATTAGACTAAAATGCGTCAACTTTTGGCCTGGGAACCAAAAATGAACAATGTGACAGGAGCAAAACTAATTACTAGTGGAAGCAAAGTTCATAAAAGACGTACTAAAAACTTGCAGAGATGACATTGATCTTGACTAAGCGACTGTTGGTTGTTGCCCTCTTAACTATCGGGGGCCAAAAGTGGTTGCTCAGGTGAAGTATAGAGTTTTCGATTTGGATCAATTTATTGATTGTGAGTAGGAACAAAATTTTTTTTGACTCTTGTTTGTAGAAATGATGAAAATTATGAATGCCAGTAAACAAAAGTTCACACCATTGCAAGATAAATCTAGTAAACTTATTTGGTTACAATGCTTTTGTGTAATCATGCCAGTAAGCTATGAAATGGAAACTAGTAGTGACTCTATTGTGAATCAGCTATGAAAAAACAGAAATTTGTGAGATTGAATATTGGAATCATGCATGTCATGAATAAAATATGTTATTATATTTAGCTATTGTATGCACTGTTTACCTTGCAGTAACATCAGTTACTCATCTTGGATAAGTTGGCTCTTGTATTAGTTTTGAAGAATTTGGTTTGTGGATCACCTTACTTATAGTAATCTTTTCTTGGCCTTACCAGCTGACTTGCCGTTAGTGTTTAGACCATCCCCCAAACCTTTTTCATATCGTTGTGGATCGTCCCATTGTTACTCTTTTTTTTTTTTTCCCTCTTCCTGTATATCTATTGCTTATTGATTGATTTGCTTTTTTGAGTTTATATTATTTGATTAAGACTAGATGTTATTTTTTAAAATGATTTCGAATCCTTCTTGTATGGATCTTATTTCCAGTTAATATGTTGCATAAGATTTTTATTTTCCTTTGTTTATCTTGTTTATTTCTAGTATTGGATCATACTCTTAAATAAAGTGGATCGTCTCATTGTTACTGTTTTTCTCTTCCTATATATCTTTTGCTTATTGATTGATTTGCTGTTTTGAGTTTATATTATTTGATTAAGACTGGATGTTATTCTTAAAATGATTTCGAATGCTTCATGTCTGGATCTGATTTCCAGTTAATATGTTGCATAAGATTTTCATTTTCCTTTGTTTATCTTATTTATTGCTAGTATCGGATCATACTCTTAACTAAAGTGTTAATTTGTAACTATCATAAAAAATCCGTTACAAATTTTATGTTCTCAATATAAAAACACTGCTTATATTTTTGCAGTATGAGTACATGGTATTGCTGGACTTGCTGAAGAAGGGGCATCCTGACCCTGCTAAGAAGATTGGAGCAGGAATTGAGGCATTCCAGGTGCGCTACCACCCAACATGTAAAAGTCGATGTTTCTTCCTTGTTCGGTCCGATGAAACTAGTGATGATTTTAGCTTCCGAAATGTGTGGATACGATACTCCCAATGCCTGACCACTTGAAAGCCCAATCAACATCAGATAATGGTAGGGTTTTTGACCACAAATGAGGCAGGTAGCCATCCAAAGGGAGGTGGCAGAAGCAGTGGTAGAGGGAGGCTATGGAAGGAGAGGTGGTTCTTGGAAATGAATCAATATTAGTTTTGCTTGTTTTATTTGAAGTAAAAGAAAAAAAGAAATATCATATCAGATCGGATCTAATTTCCCTAGAAGGACTGACGCATGTGTTGAGTTCTATATAATTTTTTGCCAAAAGGACCGGGTATGGCACGTGCATTGAGTTCTATATAACAGAACAGAAAACATCTTTCAATTTGTATGGATTTTATTTATGCCATGTCATGCATAATTTTGATAGCATTGTCCGAAATTTTGGTTTGTGTTACAGTTTCACAATCTCATTACATGGTTGGTACTTTTTTTTTTTTCTTTTTTTCTGTTTGATATTGCTGTATTTTGTATCATCGATAGCAATTATAGCCATTTGGAATCCTGCCAGTGTTGGACAAGGTTATACACAAAAGACATTATCCTATAAAATTTGTATCGTGATAGACACCTTTAATGTCTCTAAATCTGATCTCTATGGTTGTTTGGTAGTGAGTGGTAAACTCCATGTGTGGGCATATGGTCATGTGCATGGCTTTCTGCTACGGATTGCTTCCAGTGGGATGTTTGTTGTGGTGTTTGAGAGCTATAAACAACGGTATCAGATTAATGTTCTTCAGTCTCGGATGTACATATCAGATGCTGCCATGGTAAAGCCAGACTTTAGTTGGGCAGCAGGTTGTAGCTCATGGTGATGGCTATCCTGGTTAGCACCTCCAGCAGTGGCACATCCGACATCCAAAGCATCGACCACCGCCTGTTGACGATGAGCTCTGGTTCTCGAGGTCCTCCGTGAGTCTTGAACTGGTTGTCGTCCGATAGGCTGTGTCGGTTTCAACTGAGCACCAGACCGATGAGCAATTTAGCTACGTCGGGATGAGTTATGTGGAATGACGAAGGTCCTCCGTGAGTCTTGAACTGGTTGTCGTCCGATAGGCTGTGTCCGTTTCAACTGAGCACCAGACCGATGAGCAGTTTAGCTACGTCGGGATGAGTTACGTGGAATGACGAAGGTCCTCCGTGAGTCTTGAACTGGTTGTCGTCTGATAGGCTGTCTGTTTCAACTGAGCACCACCAGACCGATGAGCAGTTTAGCTACGTCGGGATGAGTTATGTGGAATGACGGAGGTCCTCCATGAGTCTTGAACTGGTTAACGTCCGATAGGCTGTGTCTGTTTCAACTGAGCACCAGACCAATGAGCAGTTTAGCTATGTCGGGATGAGTTATGTGGAATGACGGAGGTCCTCCGTGAGTCTTGAACTGGTTGTTGTCCGATAGGCTGTGTCCGTTTCAACTGAGCACCAGATCGATGAGCAGTTTAGCTATGTCGGGATGAGTTATGTGGAATGACCTACCGTCGAGGTAGGCCAGGGAAGCCATTGAACCCTCTTGGCTTCATCCACCACCACCTTGAAGGAGGTGGAGGTAGAAAAAGGTTGAGGATTCTATCGTGCGTTGCTCTTTTGTATGAGATATGAGAGAAATGATCCATGATCGAGTTGAGTCGACTTGGCCTATTTTTTTTTTTTTGAAAATATTATGATAAATGCTTTCTTTGAGAACCAAATCTACAACAAAATGGACATTTGAGTTTTTGAGAACCAAATCTACAATAAAATGGTCGCTTGATCCTTTCACAAACATCACCTGTAACACTATCACCAGAGCATACCTAAACCATGTCTGAAAGACTTGCATTTTTCTATTTATAAAGTAAAGAAAACATTCCATTGCTTGCTTACTTGGTAAGTTTGGGCTCTCAGCTAGCTAAACCCTAAATAATACTGGGGGCGCAATACAAACCCAGCCATCTCTGTTTGGGCAACCACCATGCTGCAGATTACATCTCTAATATTATTTGTACCAGAGTTGGACCAATCATCCCACAGATATGTAGGCATAAATCTAAATTTCTCACAAATATACTTGATAATCAAGAAATAAAAGAGATTTTGTTTTCTTTTCTCTTTTTTTTTTGCCTGTTTTTCTGCGGATAGAGAATTGATGCAGGAGGAACGACTTTACACATGTTGTAATCAGATCATGTCGGTGTAGCCGTTGCTCACACTTATGTACAACATGAGGGCGTGTACAGAACACACCCAAACCTTTCTAACAGATGTTATAGCTATACAGTTGCACATTCTTGTTAAGATCTCGGTCGGGGTCTACACATGATATACTTGCATACGATCCTCGATGGAGACACGACAAATAGGACACTTCTTGCACCTCTCAGAGCAAGACCTACAAACAAAATTCAAGTCGATATCCGAAAAAACAAGAGCCAAAAAGATATATTGTCACAGAGAATGGCGCACGAAACATACTTGCAGAGAGTGCGGTGCCGGCAAGGAAGGAGGACCATGCATATGTCTCCATCAAAGCAAATTCTACAGAGAACTTTTTCCTGATAAAATTAAAATTTCACAACTCCAAAACTTCTAAGACCTCACACTTTTTTCAAGTGGAATGAGATCGAAAGGAAAAGAACTTTTAGATGTAAGGAATATTACAATGGAAACAAACATGCAAGCGACCAGCGTTTGAAGAACATTGAATATGTATTTGCCGATATTTACCAGTCCAAACATAAACTGACATGCAGATCATCCAATTTTGAACAGTCCACATGCAGTACAGGGTATGAGTCCGGCACTATGTGATTCAAGCTTTAAACATGACACAGAGAAAGGATATATGCTCAATAGTTTACAAGTGATAACTTAAGTGACTTGACAGGCACATCTACAGCATGTTTACAGTATATGAGCACTTAGTTAAGATAAGTGGTTCAATTTTATAAAAAAGAAATACTCTTGAAAACATCAGCAGTTGAACAAAGATAAAATCCAAAACATCAACAGGTGCACAGGTGCAATACATACAAGAACTAATGGGTACGCCAAGTAGAAAATGAACAATATGGTAAAAAAGGCATTACGAATGCCTTGAAGGTGTATCACCACCCATCTGTTTTCATACTAACCTTCATGGGAGGACAACCTGCAAATGCACAACTTCACATCACTAATTTGTTTTCCCAAACAGAAAGGCATTATTCACAGTTTTATAGGTCAGCACAACAGGGATTCCTAAAAAAGTTTCTAAGCCAGAAATGTTCATAAGATAACTACGTTGCTACTTGGTGATAATCTTACTTGTAGTCTGTTTGTTTATTTTAGGTGAGTTGGAAGGAGAAAGAAAATGCAACCGTATGCAAGCCAATTGGTGAAAAAAAATAGTTGAAAGACCACAATTTCATGTAGATTATTGAATTAACATTAAAGTTTATAAGACTATAAACCAAGGTTCGCCATACCGCGGTATATCGCTCGATATGATTGGTACATAGCGACCGACAGGGGACCAATATGTGGACCACCCTGTACTAGGTGGTATAAACTAAAAAGCTCTATAGCGTCGAATACGAGCACGTACTGCTCGGAAAAGATCGAAATCCAACTGTTACCGACCTGTGCTGATCGATAATGATCGAATTTCGACCGTTACCGATGGACAACTCAAATCTAACCCTTTCCAACGGTTAGATCCATTTAAAAAGGTTTTTAAACCCTTTCCTCCCCCCTCTTTCACCCCCTTTCACTTTCTCAAACTCTTATACTCTCTTAATCTCTTTCCTACTTCTTTCTCTCATTCTCACATTTGCACTCTCTTAAAACTTCACAACGCTATAATTTGTGAATTGGATCAAGCTTGGGAGACTAATTAGGAAAGATTAACAAGAACTCTCTGATCAAACGAATGTAGACAACTTCTCAATCGCATTCAGCAACTTACTCGATTTGACGACATGGTAGTGACATGGGCAATAGTGCTTCGACTGATAATAGTAGTGATGCAGGGGAGTCGATTGTCCCATCTACATAGTTTGAGGGTGGTGCATGGGCCGAGAAGCAATATTTTACGCATGCTACCCAAGATTCAGATCATGGAGCTCGACGTAATGTTTGGTCGTTCTTCTTCGAGCAGTAATATGATGATAGTTGTTCATTCTTCTTTGAGCAACAATATGATGATCGATCTTATAATACAAAGCAACAAATTAGTGGTGAAAGCAAAAGTTTTGGTATTCTCCATGCTCCGGACTAACACATGCCACAATCGTACTTGCCCTTGGAGTCGCCTCGAAACGTGTGGTTCACGACAATCAAACTACAACCATCACCACATTAATGCACCAATGACATACAATGTATCTATATACTATGTCATGGGATCAATTTCAGGATTGGGTTTGACAAACATCAAATTGATATATAGATACATAGGATTGAGGGCTCGATCCACTGCCCGTGGAGTCCCGTCATTCTTTTTGGTAGTAAAACCAGGTATATCCATCAATCGATTACTTGATTCATTTAAATCTTAAAGTTTAAGTTGTTTAACAAATAATCTAACAATTCAAATCATTTCTATATAGATAATTTAATATCAATGGAAGGCCGGTTCGGAATATACCACAAAGCTACCCCTCAAAATCGAAAAAGATATGTGCCACTATTCTTTCCTAATTTAGATTATTTTTGCTAAAATTATGCTAAATTTATATTTATTTCCAACTTAAAAATCCTAATCTAACCTTTTTTTATTTTTCAAGAATTTTTGAGCTATTTTTGGCCATTTTTTCGTGTTGTTGGTATGCCCCATTGTACCAACACAGTATGTCGGTACGGAGTGGTACATACCATACCACTGATCGGTCGGTACATCGATTTAGAATATCATTAGGTACCAGAAAGTAAAATTCACAATCTGCGAAATGGTATTGTTGAGAGCCTTTATCTGGTGTGGTATATAGTATATAGTATATACAACTATACAACAAGCCTATGCATAGTATACAATGCATGAAGTGGCATTATTAGAATGCTATTTAGCAGCTAAAAATAGAAACAAACAGAAAATATATTCAGTGATGGATCCTTAACTGAAACAAAAAAAAAATCATAAAAATAAAAGATATCGGTGTAAAGATATTCCAGTGCTTGGCAAGTATAGGAGAGAGGCAGAGAGATCAAAACACCAAGCAGTAACGAAATAACAAGTACACAATTTTAGTACCTGAAACAGGGATGTTAAGATTAAGAAATCTCTTTTGCCAAAAAACAAGATCAACAATTCAAATATCGACACCAATAACTAAACCAAAACTTCAATGAACTTATTAAGAATCAACCAGTATGGTACATCTATACCAGATGGTAACTAAAGAGAGCGTTATTGATTAGCCATATGTTAAAGGTTAAAGTCTTGAAAATAACCTTTTATATTTAAATATAGAGGTAAGGTTGTATACATTAACCCTCCCTATACCCGCCCCCGCATTAGCAACAACCTCATGTTCTGGGTCTGTCATTTATGTCAAGGATTCAAGTCATAAACTTTTTGCTTGCAAAGGTAAGGTCACCTGCTTTGATCTTTCTCAATCCCCACATTAGCAACAATCTTGTGCATTACACTGCTTTTCTTAAATACATGTTGATGTTCGACTATGTTGGTGGTATAATAACATGGCAGATTCGTATCACTTATGGATTGGTGCACCCAATGTATCATGATTTGAGACAGAATTATGAGTAAGTTAATATAAAAATAAAATAAGATATAAATTTTACATATTTAAAGAACCACAAAGGCACAAATAGTTTCAATGAAGAATAAATCAACTAATACCATTTAGCATAGCACGAACATGACAGAAGCAGGTGCATAGATCCACGAGTTAGATAAAATGACGCAATGAGCACTAGAGTTATGTTGAAAGGTAGAATAAGACCTTAAGAATTATTAGAGATATGAAAAGAGCTTTAATTGTTGCTGACTAGTAATATTAATACAAAAGAAAATGCACATATCTAAACCCCAAAACATACATGCCCTATGTGGAATATGCATTTAAAAAGTTAAAACTGAAGAGTCACAATCTAAAATCTAAATAATGAATAACCTTAGAAATCCTAACTAAAAAAGTTGGCATGCAAGATTCTTGCTTTTTCCTCTAACAAATAGCCTTAAATACAGGGTTTTAAAATTCAACTAATTGCAATATAACTTTGGATCATCAACTATCAACAACTTATGGAACAAAGATATTAAGATCCAACCTTATCTTCTTTTTCCCCTCCGATTGGCATATCCTTATCCATAAACACCCTACTCAAGACAAATGTCCATCCTTCTTATCCCCCAAACTCAAACAAAAAAGAGAAGCAAAAGAGGAGAGATAAAAATGGAAGAACAGTGGAGATAACAAAAATATCTAATGTCAATGAAGCTCCCTCATCTTCACCACCAATGACAACATCGATGTGGAGGTAAGTCGTGCTCTTCATCTGTAGGTAATGGGAGAGGAGATACTGGAGAATTTTTCATAACCTATAAATTGATGGATCAAGCAGCTGGATTCCAGCAGTACCCATGAGAAAACAATCCTTCCGAGAAGGTGTATGCACAAAAATCCTTCCAAAACACTATCTCGTGCTATGTGGCACTCTTGTAAACTAGATATGCACAAAAGGTGTTTAGGAGAAAAAATTTGTCATATAAATTACATTAAAAAATTGTCCTTCCATTGAATAAAAATAATTCCCTCTTCTGATTTTGTTATGATAAATTCTACGTACTTTTCCTAATTTTATAATTTCCATTTCTAAAGTATTTTTTCTATTTTTAAACTTATCTATTTTTTCCGGATTTATCAGATATTTAGGTTAATCAAGTAATTTCATTTTTTTTAACTGGTCCAATCCTCTGATCCATATATTTCCAATCCTTGAGACCTTGTCATCTGACTAAGCTCATCAAATCTGACCCCCATTCTTCAACAAATGGTCAATCATTGTCTTCAAAACTTTGCATTGAAAGTACATAGACAAAGATTAGATAAATCTTACAATAATTATAATTTGAAAAAAATTATGGAATAAAAGAAGGGAAAAAATTTAGTAACTCAAAAGTCAAAACTAAAAAAGCTTAGAAAATAATACAAACACATTTAAAGATAAAAAAACAACATGGCACCTAGAAAACAAAGTATGATAAGTTATACTGCATCCTAACCATCAGTAAGTTAATAAGTTCAGTTTTAGACGAGTCAGAATAAGAAGCAATACGTTTTGAAGCCTCTCATACTCTTGCTGACTATACTTTGTAATTTCAGCTTGTTCTCCCAAAGCTGCTTGTAGTCTCCAAACCTGAGATACAATGGTTCATTGAATAAAGCCAAAATGACTTTGCTGAGACTAACAACAATATAAGACCAAGAACTTCTAGCCAATTTACACAAACAAGGAAACAACACCTCGTCTGCAAGTTCTTTCTTAGGCATTTTCTTCACCACATCAGGTGAATAGCCACAGAAAGTGTTGTATCTGCAGATATAGCAAATTAATCATGAGAAAGTGCAGCTATGCAATTCCATTGCATCCAATAGTTTGTTAAAGAATTATGAAACATATCAGTGTAGAAAGCATCAACTTTTATGCTCTGGTCTCATAGAATTAGCTATTATGTATATGGTAAACTCAACAAAATATTTTAACCATAGTAATCTTTCACAATTCCCATTATGTAAAAAGAATATAGAAGAACTTCATAGTCAAAACAAACAAAAAAAAAAAAAGGGAGAAAAAACTAGAACATCTCAAGCACCAATGACTATTTCATTTCAGGTGATTAGCAATGAAAGCCAGTTCAAAGTCTAATTTAAATGGCAGTTACCAACTATAGTGTATGCTGTTACGACCAGTGACATATTTCAGGAGTAAAGTCATCCAAGTATTCTTGAACATAACAAATTCCATAATCAAAATTAACATTTTAGAAATTCTCAGTTTCTCACATAATTCATTGCACATTGCCCAGCATAAACACCAACACTTATACAATTCCATGCATGTCTAAACCACAGACCAAAACCCTTGTCCTGCTAAAACAGGTCATTTGCTCAAAAGATGGAGTAGGTTCAAGAAGAATAGACTTTTGAAATGGAAGTGTGAGATTGGTGTCAAATGTTCTGAACTCACTATGTTCAATCATAAAGCCTACCTCACACGTACACTTGCATTTCCAGTCCCCGAAGATTAAGAGTTCTAGACTTGTAACAAAATATAAACAGAATGCCAAATCTTCATGCATTATGAAGTTTGATCAGTCAAACTTTGGTCAACTAGGATCATTCAGATCATCTGTTTCTTATAAACTTCTAAAGTATATCTTATTTTGGTGTTTATTGTTAAGTTTGGTAAAAAAAGAGGGAGAAAACTGCAATATGAAGTAGCTAAATTGCTCATGCTTGCTTACATCTAATTTGAGGCTCTCTTCTCATGAATTAACCTAGGTAAGTGCTCTACATCAAAATGATTTTTATGTGTTTCCAGAAAAAGAAAGAATTCTGGAAACATTCAGTATCAAGGTCCGCATAAAACTTTCCCTCCCCATTCAGAAATTTATCAGCAGTCACATGCATTAAATCAGTGGCAGATAAAACATATCACGTTAATGCTCACAATTCATGCTTACCGCTGAACACATCCTAGGACCTAGCATACTGAAAGACTACATTACAACAACTAGTTGTCTCATACCCTTAATAGATCCATCTACTATATCCAAATATAAGGTCAACTACAAGAAGTTATCTTATACTTGATTACCAATAAGACCATGTCATGACAAATATAGAAACTCAAGAACATGACTCACTACTGCCATAATATTTTGTTAATACTGTCTTCTATGTTCTTTTCTCAGTCACCACAATTATCTCATACATGTCTTTCAACCTGCTAGGACTATCTGCGATCTAAGAGGTCTAAGTCTGAGCTTTTAATAGTTTTGTCCACTTAGTTGCTACTCGTGTATTTACTAACATCTCTTACTCCAATGCTCACCTCAAAGTGCCTTCTCAAGTACAAACATAATGATCCTAAGAACCCAGTGTGTCTAAATGGTGTTAAATAATTTTGTAATACTGTAACTATTTTAGCTTATCCTTACGATATTTAGCATAAATTCATCATTCTAGATAATTTGCTTATTCCATCATTGTCTACTTTAAATTCATTTACCAAATGGCATCACAAGCTTCTCTCCTTCTGTGGCGTCTGTCTTAGTTCAGTTACAAGACCATGTTATCATAACTTCCATCAATTGCAAATATCTCAAATAGAAATATCAAATTAACCAGATCTAGTGCAATGCTCAAAGGATACCTCATGATTGTTGCAAGTATAGGTCAAATTATGATATTTGTACCAAGATTTGCAATTTCGACCTGTACCACCCGGTATGGGCGGTACATACCAGTCCATCATATTACCGATACGCGGTTTGCAAATATCTCAAATAGAAATATCAAATTAACCAGATCTAGTGCAATGCTCAAAGGATACCTCATGATTGTTGCAAGTATAGGTCAAATTATGATATTTGTACCAAGATTTGTAATTTCGACCTGTACCACCCGGTACGGGCGGTACATACCAGTCCGTCATATTACCGGTACACGGACCACCCGCTACCGGGCGGTTCCGCCAAAAATCGACCGTCGGCGGTCGACTTCGACCATCGGGCGGCCGATTGAAGAAGAAATTGACCGTCGACGGTCGATTGCGAGAGAAATTGACCGTCGACGGTCGATTGCGAGAGAAATCGACCGTCGGCGGTCGATTGAGGAAGAAAAAGGGAAGAAGAGGAAAAGAAGAAAAAAAGAAGAGGCGAAGAAAGAATACCTTGCCCGCGCGCCGTCATCGCCCACAGGTCGCCCGCGCTCGCGGCTGCTTTTTCTCCCACGCGAGGAGACGGAGCGTCTCCCCGCGTGGAGAGAAAGATCGAGGCAGCGTCACCCCTTTTCTTTTTTTTATATATTTTAATATTTTTATTATTATATTATATTATTAAAAATATTATATTTTAATACCGGATGATACTCATTGTACATACCGCCCGGTACGATACCATACCAGTACCAACAATATATCGGTACACCGGTATGGACCAGTAAGTCAAACCTTGATTTGTACAACACTTACTAAAGCACATTACCAATTATCCATGTTTAATTTGCAGAAGAGAAACTTGAAGCACTTTGTGAAGCAAATTAAATCAAATAAGAATTGCTCATCTAAAAACAACATTGAAATGATGCACTCTCTAAAACCTCTAGAATATACATCTTACTCAATCAATTCATCAATCAATAGACAAGTAATATCTGGCTTAATAAAGTAAATAAATACTTTATTTATTTATTTGCCCTTTAGGATCCTGTACTTATAATCAGTTATTCTTCACCTCAAGAATAAATTCAGATTACTCCATTTGCCCAGTTACAAACTGCATTTCATAATTGTGTAGATTTAGGGAAACAAACCCAGTGGCGTCGGCATGAAATAAGCGAGCTTGTTCTTCTTTGCTTTCTTCATCAATAGACCACCAACCCAGCAGTCTGAATCATTCTGAATAAGTTTAATGGAATCTCGTAGAATAAACTATATTAACTAACAAGTAGAGCTCATCTGGCACATAAAGAGCACACTACCTAGAGCCATGATGTAAGAAAGTGAAGCAATCTTGTGCTCTTGATGAAATAGTAAGATATCTATCGTCAATTGATCCATTATATAATAAAAGAACAAGCTTCTCCATCAATCTTGAAATAGCAAATAGGACAGCAGCACCTTGTAAAATAAATATTGGCAAAAATATGGTAAAGATTGGAATATGTCGAGCTCCAGATGGTGTTCCCTGAAAGGCGGACAAGCAATAGCAACTTAATGGCAAACTTATATGCATGTACACATTCTAATGTGCAGGTATATGATGGATAAGGATTTACTAGTTAAGCAAGTTTAAGGAACTTAAAAGCATGGTTCGCATTACCAGTCCGCACCGGTGTACCAACCAGCTGCCGGTATGGTATGTACCGGGTTGTACCAAGCTATATCGAGCATATCGACATTCGGTACATTGGGGTTTGCCGATATACCACCCGTATCAATCCTCTGCCGGACCGGTATATACCACCTATACCGAATGGTATGCTTCGGTACGTCAAACGTTGCTTAAAAAGTTATTTCATATACACTTGGTAATTCACTAAGACTGTCTTGCATTATGTTTCTTGACTATCAGAACCATACGAATTGCATCAAGGACAAGTTGACAACATAGTTATCACAGTTATGCATAAAAAAGACAAACTGATCAGCAAAAGCCTACATAAAGTGGCTTTTCATCAACATGCTGTCAATGTAATTCTTGTGTATCCAGAAATGGTTGCTCTTGACCATCGCATGCGCTGCCTAGCATGGACATGGTCATCACCATGTTGTTTATCATATTTGTAGCGGATGACAAACCTACTGCTCAATGGGCAGACATACTGATTACATGCAACCCTTCCTCTTTAATCAAATACATTTTTTTCATTGTGGTTCTCCACTGAAACATGCTTGTCACTCATCTAAGTCACCGTTCAACTTGATATAACTGATGTATTTAGTTTTGCAGCATCAATCTGAAAACAGTTTCTATATAAAGCAAAATATCAGCCAATAACTTGACATACCTCCAAGTGCATACATAACAAAATTTGGAAAACCACAAGTGGAATTTTCATTATATGGCCTGCTATATCTTGTGGACCACAAAGCCTATCATGGTCCACCACAGAAGGGAGCATGAGGCTACTATTCCAATCATGATATCTAATTACTGAGGATGAACTAGGTTCTCCATAATGAGCTTGTCTATGAATCATTGGGTTAGACCACTTTGTACAAACTAGGAATGCAAAGCACTCTGAAATTCTGCAAAAGCGAGATTGTATATTAGAAAAGATAAAACAAACAACATAACCCAATTAAAAATGTAAAAACTAAAAGAAAAGGTACCCGAAGTTTATAAATAAATCCCACCATCCAAGAGCTCCAACATCACCTGCAGTTGTCAAACTTGAACATTATATCATATAGCATACTTAATATCAAGGTTTGACTTACCGGTCCGGACCGGTGTACCGAGTTCATCTCGGTACTGGTATCGGATGGTACACATAGTGCATACCACCCTGTATATTAAAATATAATATAATTATTATATAATATAATTAATATATTAAAATATTTATTAAAAAAAAGGACGACATCGCCCCTCGATCTTTCTCCCCGCGCGGGAGAAAAAGCGCCCGCGACCCGCAAGCGGCGATGGTGCATGGGCGAGGACCGCGCGTGGGCGATAGGTATTCTTTTTCTCCTCTTTTATTTTTATTTTCTTCTTTTTCCTCTTCTTCTTCTTCTTCCCTTTTTCTCGCTCAATCGACTGCAGATGGTCGATTTCTCTCGCAATCGACCGTTGGCGGTCTATTTCTCCCTTCAATCGACCGCCGACGGTCGATTTTTGGCGGAACCGCCCGGTAGCGGGCGGTCCGCGTACCGGCAACCTAGCGGACCGGTATGTACCGCCTGTACTGGGCGGTAAATGTCGAAATTGCAAACATTGCTTAATATATCATGTAGGTGTACTGTAACAAAAAGGATGTCACTGCAATATATTACCCAGTAACATTAGAATCTGAGATATAATAAAAAAACTCAGTTCTGCATTTATAACAGTACTTGAAACAGTTGCAATCCCAGAAAAATGAAAGGTGGAATTACATTGTTCTAGCATGTCTGATTTTTCCAATGAAAATCCAGTAACAAGGAGCGATGCACTGCATAAACACATTACATGATAAGGCCTAACCCAAAAATGACCCATTTAAGTAAATGTCAGATAAACACTAAACTGACTATTATATTATCATGTTCACAACTAGCTGCGTAACCCAACTAAGAATCCTACATTGTCTAGACTCATGTAAATACTGCATGTGAAGGCATTTAGCTGGTAAAGTTCATTCCCAACAATTCCAACTTTGCCTTTTCAATTCAGGTTGTGGGGTGTGCTTTTTTACCCATAAGAGGGATTTTTGTCTTGCCTAGTTAACATGCCAAAATCTCAGCCTTTTTTATTTGGAACTCTTTTGTAGCACAACAATTCAAACCACTATGTTAGATGAATCTGGAATTTTATGACAATAAGTTAACTATGTCATGTCTTTGTTGTATCTATTTAGACTCCATGTTGCAAGTCAACTAGGTTGCTGATAATATTATAGGTAGTTTCCCTTTTCCTAAATTTTATCATGCAACTGATCCTAGAATCTTACTATCTCTTGATATTCTAGCATTGTGCCTATAATCTATACTAAAACGAATGTCATGATTCACTATTCATATCAACACTTTCATCAATATAGCATTATAAATATTAAAATAATGATATATCAAAGTTCTAGTTATATGTGTGCTATGGTTCTCTTCACATATTCTATATATCCAAGAAAAAAACAGTGTTTCAGGTTAATTTGTGTGAGTCCAGATCAAATCAAAGTCCCAAATTAGCAAGAAGAGTTGCAAGTATAGCTAAGAGCCCTATTTGAGTTAAGCATCCCACAAATATTCCATAAAAGAGAAGTGAATACTCTATAAAGTCAATCTCATAGCTAGCTAACAAGCAGTGAATGAGATAAAAATTCATAAAACTATAATAAAAATAGGCTTACCACTTAAACTTCCATAAAACTATGATAAAAATAGACTTACCACAAAGTTTAAGAAGTGTGAAAGTCGTAGCAGCAATGAGAAACACCATAGAGATTGCAACCCAAAAGTGCTGAGGCACCGAATATTTATTCAGTATGAATAGGCTTTGGAAAGTACATTAAAAGAACCTATAATATCCAGAACAGATGCAATCCGAATATTTTGCTTATGTTCATGTAACATAATGCCTTCAGAAGTGACCAGAAAGATTTTGCCAAAGAATTATTTCTTTAAAAACAGCAAGCTTATGACATACATATATAGTAAGATCTGCAAAAGATGCAAAGGTGAACTTTTAAATTTGAAAAAATGACTCACAGGAGAAAAAAAATAACTATTTATCAACATTAAGAAGTTAGAATTATACCCCAAATATTTATGATCCCCGTAAGGAACTATATCCAAGATGCCTAAGCATGTGGAGTAAGCAGAAAAACGGCTACCTAACATATTTAATGCCAAAATCATTAAGATAGATGCTTACACTAAGAAAGAATAGGAAATACTTTCAATCCTGAACAACGAAAAGTAGTTCCCGTCAAGGATAAAATGGAGGAGATGGCATGCATATGTCCAAGAGAAAATCAACTGAAAAATCTATCATGGTAGCTATTTATATATAAAAGCCATTAATTAAAAAAATATAGAGAGAAGAAGAAAGACATGCATACGATTTTTATTGACTAAGATAAAGTCAATCTCTAGAGATATATTAAAGTGGATTTTAAAAAACAATTGTATCCTCTAAATATACTAATGTCATACGATATTGCAGCCACTAATATAAGAACTATATAGATTGCATCTGGCGAGTTTCCTTAATAAAGGATTTACACCAACGATCAACTTCAAATCCTTTTTTTTTTACGTTGGCAATGAACAAACTTAATATTCATATAAAAGGTAAACCTATGTGGTGTACATTTCTTGCTGATAATATTTTTTAATTTATGAAAGTTCAAATGCAATTAATTTTAAACTTGAATGATGGCGAAAAAACCTTTGTGAAATAAAGGTATTAAAATAAATAGGACAAACTCTAAATTTATGATATAATTTCAACTGTACTGAGAAAACAAATTGAGGATGTAGTTAAAATGGATGGACAAAAAGTTCAATGGAAAACTTTAAATATATTGACTCAATAATTCAAAATGATGAAGAGATTAATGAAAGTATGATTCACGGGTGGTTCAAGTGAAAAGAGCTATCAGGAGCTTTGTGTAATTACTAAGTGTCTTCTAACCAAGGTCCGCCAAACCGTACCATACCGGCATACCGAGCTCATCTCGGTACGGTACTGTATGCCGATACTGAGCGGTATGCCCAAGCATACCGCTCAATATGTGTGTGTGTGTGTGTGTGTGTATATATATATATATATATAATAAAGTTAAAAAATAAAAGAAAAAGGGCGACATCACCTCTCCCAGCACAGGGAGAAGAAATGTCTTCTCCTCGAGAAGCCCGCGTGGGGAGAAAAAATCTCCCCGCGAAGCCTCAGCGAGAAGCTCACACGTCGCGCGTCGTTTCTTCTCCCCACGATCACCGAAGATTCTCCTTGCGAAACACCGAGAAGCCCGCAGGCGACGGATCGGGATCGGGAGAGCAAGGCTGGATCTCCAGGTTGTCCCTTTTATTCTCCTTCTTCTTCTTTCTCCCTTGACTTATACCGCCCGACAGCACCCGACTGTCGAAATCGACCATTACTGCCCGATAGCAGCCGGCGATGGTCGAAATCGACTGTATCCAGCCGATTTCAGGTGGTAACGGGGCGAAAAGAACCCTAATCAGCGGTACCGCCCGATAGCAGGCGGTCCGCATATCGATCAGTGGGCGGTACCATTCGAAACGTCGAACCTTGCTTCTAATGTTAAGAGTTTATAAGATAATTGTTAGGCTACCATGCTTTACGTATCTAAGTGTTGCGATCCACATGTCCTACATATGGCACTTGTCACCGTGTGAGAGCCATGTTGGTCTTGTATTGGACTATTAGATACTAAGGAATTAGGCATCTAGTGAGCTTGATTAAGAGGGAACTTGAACCTTAAAAACTTGAGTAAAATCATTTTAATTGGTATCTTCAAAGTTTCTAAAATTCCACAAAGTCAAAGCCCCATGTGGTCAAGAGATATGTACGACAAAAAGCATAGAAAATATCAAAATCTACATAATGTAGATGTTATACATGTTAAAGATGCAAGTTTTAATGGATATCATCAGGATGACTTCTACAGTCCACATGACAAACTTAAAGCAAGTCACAATTAAGAAAAATGAAGTGCATCATATGATACAACAGAATCAAGTTCACAATGACTGAATGAACATCAACTGTTAGTTCTACTTACAGGAAGTGTCTCCCATATAGTTTCATCACTCATGCTTTCTTCATCTCCAGGTATTAAGGTCCGACACATTCTGAACATGGAGCAAAGAGCATGTCAGGCTAGAGAGACCAGAACATCAAATGGAAATGCTAATTAACCAAAAAACAGTCAGTTATTCTTCATTAATAAAAATTTCTCACATGATCAATCTGGCTGACAAAAGTTAAATTGTCATTGTACAACATGCAAAAAACTAGCTTTGTCCAATTTGCTTCAATTTCCAAACAACCCTTTGGAACAAAGTAACTAGATTAATTCTTTTAAAACTTTAGCTTGATAACAAGAACAAGAACTAGGTACCAAATATCCATCAAATATAGAGGTATCATTGAGCAATGAGAACAACATCTAGCATCTACTATGAAGCATGAATACATCAAATGCTTATGGTATCGTCGTTAAAACCTACACTTGTTCAGTAATTTGCAAAGTGTGTCGAATACTCCAAAATAGGATTACAAAACTGCTCAGACCACTATGGTACAGGCAGTATTTATTGGTTGTACTGGTACTGGCAATATTTAGATGTTCGATCAGATATCGAGAAGCAAACCAAGCCCAACCAAGCAGTTTGAATATGATATAAGGCTTACTGTCGGGTAAGCTTACCAATCCAACAGTCGAGAAGCAAACCAAAACCAACCATCTGGTAGGCTCTGAGAACCGAGGTTACCACCTGGTCTAGGCTTGATAATGGACATGGATTGGGCAATAAGCCTGATTCTTTGTTTTCAATTAAAAGATTTTTTAAAACCCTAATAACCCACCTCACCCTCTAACTGCACATCTCTCTCTCCTCCTCACATAGAGACAATAGGCCCTGTTTAACTGAGCTTACCACACAATGCAGGCTCAAAAATAGGTCCAGACGGGGCAATAAGCCTGATTCTTTTTTTAATTTTTTAATTTTTTTTAAACCCTAATAAGCCACCTGACTGTCCAATGGCACATCTCTCTCTCCTCCTCACATAGTCTGCCCATGCACATTGCACGTAGCACCACCCACTACCTAGGGCCCTTGCCTGCCACCCCTTGCCCCTGGTCACCATGTCCAGCCCGCACCTGCTGCCCCTTGCTCCCTTCAAGTTTCCTCTCCTCTCCCTCATCCTTCTCCTTTGTTGCCTCGTCCTCTTCTCTACCATCTCCCTCCTTCTCTTCTTCTTCATCACCTTCTCCCCTTCTTCTCCACCTCCTATTCTCCTTCTTCTCCCCTCTTCCTCCTCACACACCCCTTTTGTACTGCAATATGTTCCTACGTATGGTATGTCGAAACGAATACCCATCGATAGCATATGTCGGAATGGACCACATCCATACTAGTCAGGTGGACTAATATAATTTTGATATCCAGAATAGAAAACATTGCTTCAAATATCAAACAACATATAGTATTATATGTAGGACATGTCAAACACAAATTATGCACATATGTTAAGCTGTTCACTTACTATAATGTGAATAATCTCCTTAATATTTTTTAATACGTATAGGGAGCATTTTTGTGATTGGTTTTGTGGATGATAGTTATGCTTCTTACAGTTTTATCATATATATATATGTATGAACATATATATATATATACAAGGTTCTTAATCTCTTACCGTACCAGTGTCCCAAGCTTTGCCCGATATGGTACGATACGATGTACCAAGCGATAAGCCTAAAATAGGCATAAAACTCTTCGAAAATACTCGAAAATAGAAAAAAAGAGTTAAGATAGGGATTTTTAAGTTAGAAGTAAATATATGTTTAGTATAATTTTAACAAAACTAATGTAAATTAGGTAAGAATAGTGCCACATATCTTTTTCGGGCTTTGAGGAGTAGCCTTGTTCAAGGTTCGTAATTTTGGTCTGTTTCAGATCGTCCTACAATTAACATTGAATTATCGACAAAAAAATTATTTTAATTGTTAGATTATTTTGTATACAACTTAAACTTTAAGATTCAAATGAATTAAGTAATTACATCTATAGATATATCTTATTCTACCACCAAAACAAACTATGGGCCTCCACAGGAGGTGGATCAGGGTCCTCGATCCTATGTATATGTATATCAATATGATATATTTGTCGGTCAAAATCCTAAAAAATGATATATATATATATATATATCCAAGGTTTGTCGTATCAGTTCGTACTAGCGTATCGGTATCTGATCGGTACGGTATTAAGTGGTACACACAGTGTGTACCGCTCGATACATTAAAATATAATATAATATTTTATAATATAATACTATATAATATCATATTAAATATAATATAATATATATATAAATGAAAAAAAACGAGGCATAGCCTTGCCTCGCCTTAGAAACAAGGCGACGCCTCGCCTCACGGGAAGACGAGGCGTTGCCTCGTTCCCGCACAGGAAGACTAGGCAACGCCTCATCCTTGAGCTGGAAGACGAGGCATCACCTCGTCTTCTAGCAGGAGAACGAGGCGTTGTCTCGTCCCCGCAAGGGAAGACGAGGCGTCGCCTCATTTTTTTTCTATTTTTTAATATATAATTTATATTATATTATATAATATTATATTATATTATATTATATTATATTATATTATATATTAAATCTGTATTGCTTGGTACAGAGCGATCACGTATCAGTACCCAATCGGACTGGTATGTACCACCCGTACCCGGCGATACAGGGCGGCGACATGGCAAACCTTATATATATCATGTATATACGAATATCATGTATATATGTATATCAGTATATCATGTATATATGTATATACATATATATACATATATAGATATATACACATATACACATATATATACATATACACATATATACACACACACATATACATATATATATATATATATATATATATATATATATATATATATATACACATATGTATATATATTATGATCTATAAAAAGCAAGGTTCGTCGTATCAGTTTGTACCAACATATCGAATTTATCTCGGTACGGTATGATACCCGGTATCAAGCGGTACGTACAGTGCATATCGCTTAGTATAATATAATATTATATTATATAATCTTCTATTATATTATATTATATTATATATATAAAAAAATAAAAATGGATAGACGAGGCGTCCTCGTTCCCGCATAGGGAGTTCCCTTCTCCTTTCTCGCCTCGTCTCCCCGAGCAGAAAAGGAAACCCGCCGACGAAGAACCACGCGAGGAACCGGGGAAGAGCAAGTATCTCTCTCTTTTCTCCCTTTTCTTCTTCTCCCACTTCTTCTTTCTCCCTTAATCGACCACCGACGGCCGAAATCGACGGTACCGCCCGATAGCGGGCTGTCCGCATATTGATATATTGTCGGACCGATACGTACCGCCCGATATACAGATCAAAACGAAGAACCTTGATAAAATATCACATGTTTAGTTAAAGTTTAGAATACTTAAATTTTTATTTATAGTTTATATTAAGTCTTTTTAGGTTTTTCTCTACCTCTTTTCGTACCACTAATATTAATCATTTCATATCTTCTGTATATAAATTTTTGTTCTTTATATAACTTGTATCAGTGGAACAAATTTTATATAACTTGCATATATCCATGAAAAAATGAAGATTTATAATATAAAATCTATAGTAACTCTATTATACTAATTCAAGCTACAAAAGCAACAAACAAGAAAGTTGTACACACAACATCAACAAAAAAATGAAAACATAATTACCTGACATTGTCAACAAGAATGATTATTTCAAAGGCTAGCAGTGGAATAAATACAATCTTCATGTTAACAGCAGGTTCACCATTAACTGCAAATAATCTATGTTTTAGGGAGACATACAAGAAAAATATAGTACTTATGTGAAGTACATAAGCAGGCATCTAGAACATATTTAGACAGCTAATATGCTAGCACACTATTTCAGCAGGAAAAAGAATACTTTAGGTACATGTAATTTAGGTTAGCTAGTGACTGTATATCGCTCTCTCCATTTTCACTTACCACTGACGCCCTGGAGGTAAATACATAGAAGTAGCTCAAAGGAAATTAGTAATGGCGTCGCCACAACAGCATGACAAGGTGCCCACTGTGGAAAAGAGGGAGTTCTTTTCAGCGTCTGATCATGTAAACTCTCCTAAATAAAAGCACAAATGCATGAACAGTAGAACATTTCTCCAATTAGGTTCTGAAATCTGACATGATGATCATGTGGTAGTGAAGGAGCAGGCAAGGAGAATCTCCCTCGTGCAACAACACCGTGAAATAGCCAAAGAGGGAAGAAAATTATCCTGCATAGTCAGAAAAATAATTTTGAAGTTTTATATAGTACAATAGATTTAAATTTTATATAGTACTTCACTAGCTTCTACGATTCTCCATTTCAAAAACGTTTCATGGATATTTGGAGATTTCAACATTATAATAACTTGGGGGAAAATACTCAAAAACAAGAAGTAATCAGTTACACTATCCTGATCAGATAATGAAATAACTCTTGATCCATGTAGTTAAATAGCACAGATGTCTACTTTAATCCACAAAATGCAAAAAATATTTATATCAGCATGAAATTTTAACAAAAGGCATCTACATAGTAAATTACCATGTTGTCAAGCATAATTTGACAAGTTATCCATTGTATTTTTTCAGTTCTGTGTGTATTAGTATGTACCATTCTGGCAGTCAATCCGAACAACTAGCACCTTGTAAAATTGCAAAGCAACATTCTTTGGGAAAAAATGTCTTGAATCTATAGAAGCAACAAGCACCAGAGTCTTCTTCCTTCCTCTTTATGTGAATCAACGATATACATATTTTAATATCAAATAACAGTGGACAAGCCAATCAGAAAAGTAATCAAATAATAAGCAAACCAATTTTTGTGAAACCATTCAACATTGATGGTGTGAAATGTTGGTGACATCTCTATCAACCCGATTCGGTCATGGGTCACATATGCAGGAGCCTAAGGACGTCTAAGGAGGGGAGTCTGGAACTCGTCTACACGCTTGACGACCAACCTGCAAGAAGACCAAACTTGGGTGGGGTGCTCGACCCGGTCCCTCCGACACTTGAGTTATAATCAAAGTGCAAAAAGACTCATAGGTGACCTCTGCAACTAATAAAAGACTTAAAAAGTGGGCCTTTATAGTAGGCTAGGTCCAAGGGAATATTTCTGTAATGTGGGCCGAATATCCCCTTCTGGGCTTACCACTATTGTTGGGCTTGAGTGGTCACCACCTCATCCAGGCCCCACCACATGGTGAACTGCGATTGGAGGGGTAGATTTCTCCCCATCAAATATAAAGTGAAAAACCATGGGCAAACCATATCAATTCTTCCACTATAAAAATAATGGGTTTACAAAATTCTCTTTCAAGATTGAATAAAGGATATCAAATACCATAAAAAACAAGCACCCAAATTATTTTCAAAAAAACTAGAGTAAAATCTAAGAGAAGGAATCTCAAAGACCAATAATATTCAAAGTCAATCCAATCACCGATGCTTTCTTCTTCCCAGAGGAAAAACCTCCCATTTCTCCCCCTTACGTGTGACGACTCTATTTTTCTTCATCTCTTCTAACACCTCTCTTAGCATTAAAGTTAGGACTGTATTATAAGCCCCTACGGTCCCAACACATAACATATGGGCGAGACCACCCAACAGATCTCCCCCATATGCCCATGTTAAGAGTTCTTCCATGCCTATTATCTCTCTGCAAGGAATCAATGATTATCACATCTGATCCATTCTCATCAATATGTATTCTTTGAAAATGCAATACCTTTATCTCTAGTATATCATATCAAATGATATCTGATACCAGTATACATGGGTCTGAAATGAAAAGGTTAATTTCACTGCGATGGATATTGCTTTGACTGCCACAGTGGAGAATAAACTTCTCTTTTCTATGTTCCAACCCTTCTAGGTATTATTTCATCCAAAATAGTTCTTTTGTTGCAGCAATATACTCATCCGTAAGAGGTAGACTTTGTCTTTCACTGATGTTGAGTATATTGTGCAACAAAAGCTTGTAAAAACTCTTATGGATGAAAAAGTAACCACGAGTGGGAATTAAGCAAGAGAAGTTTATTCTACACTATAATAGTCAAAATGCTACCCATCTCAATAAAAATCCAATTTTTCATTCCACATCTAAGCATACTGTTGTTAGATATTATTGAATCCGAGATATACTAGATATGAAGTTATTGCTTATTGAGAAAATTCACACTGATGAGAATGGATTAAATATGATGAGTAAATCCATTGTTTTAAAAAAAAACATGTTGCTTCAAATACATGATCACTAAGGTCCTCCATACAGCAGTGATTTCAAAAGGCGCTTGGGTGAGGCGAGGGGAGGCTCGAGCGTCTTGCTCAATGTCCAGGCGACGCCCTTCAAAGAGGCGCCGCTTGGGCGCTCAACCGAGCCCAGGCGCTGAGCGCTTCAGGCGAGCGCCCGGGTTAAACCAGGTGACCAAACCAAAGTATTAGCTCTGGTTTGGTCACATTCACGCTAGTTGGTTCAATCGAACCAACTAACGCACTGATATAAGCTTCCCACCTCCCGGTCACGACTTCCTCAACCCTAATCTTACTCGCGATTCCACTGCTGACATTTTGCTCTATTACCGTTGCCGCTATCGCTGTCGCTGCCACTCTCGCTACTCTCCATTGTCGCTGCTACTGTAGCTACTCTCTGCTGCCACTGTTGCTGCTCGCTGTTGCCGCTGCTCTCAACAAGTAGCTTCCGCTCTCAATTAGCAGCCTCGTCTCTACTCTTCTCACACTCTCCTCACATCGACTCGGCTCGACTCAATATACTGTTAACAGTACATTAACAGTATACTGTTAATATACTGTTAATAATACTATTAACAGTATATTGTTAACAATATACTATTAACAGTATATCGTTAATAGTGTATTAACAGTATATTAATAATATACTGTTCATAGTGTACCATAACAATATTTTTTATTTATTAGATTAATAATATATTATTTTAATTTAATAACGCTAGTCTTTATTTATTTAAAATTATCGTTAGGGTTTAAAGATAAATGGCAAGTGCACAGACCAACTCAATAGATTCTCCAATGACATCAAAAAAGGATCCTACATGGAAGTATAATTATCTAAAGGATCCTAAAGATCCTAATGCAGTTACTTGCATCTTCTGTAATAAGACTACTAAAGGTGGGATTTTTCGTGCAAAGCAACATCTAGTAAGAAATTTCAAAAATACAGCAACTTGCAAGTAGTTTGTACTTCACATTTTCTGAATTTAATATCATATTTTTATTTAAATATTCATATTTATTAATTGTATTATATAGTTTTTTATATTTTAGTGCATCGCTTCGCTCGGGCGAGCACCTAGTACCTCGAGCGTTTTAGGACCCTGGCGCCTACCACTTTTGATTTTAAATCACTACCATACAGGGAGATAACAGGCATGAAGGAACTTCCCACATCGGTCTGGGGGAGAGATTTGTTGGGTGGTACTAACCATGTGTTAAGCGGTAAGAGCCTAGGGGTTTATTGACAAAATACAATCCTAACCATAAACCTAAGAGAGGTGTTAGAAGAGGGGGAAAAAAATAGTCATCATACACAAAGGGAAAAAAGAAAGGTTTTCATCTAGAGTGAAGAATCATTGATAATTGGATACTCCAAAATCATATACAGTTTTCTCTCTGATTTTCTTCAAGCTCATATGAGTGTCTGCATTTAATGGTATTTGATATACTCTAGTCAGTATAGTGAGAATCATTTGTAATCAGATTATTTTTATAGTTCAAGAATGGATCTGACTTTGCTCATGCTTTTTCTCTTGACATTGAAGGCTTTTTTCACGTAAATCTTATTATTTTATAACTTCTCTAATGGTTTGCTTATTATTTTGTCACTTATTTGATTGACTTGTCCATTGTTAAAATTTCCTACAATCTGATATTTGATATCAAAATATATCTTGGTTGATTCACATAAAGAGGAAAAATAAGATTTTGTTGTTTGTTGCTTTCACCGATTCAAGACATCTTTTCCCAATGCATTCTAACACTTATTCATTAAAATATTTTCTGGGAGAGATTTTAAGTACAGAAAAAAATTACAGGCATGTGAAGTGAAGGTTTTATGCTCTTCTTATCTGAAAAGATCGCACTAACAACACTCCAAATAAAGGATTGAAAGCAACAATAAGGTCATTCTTGTGAGTAATACTGGGATTAAGTTACACATGGGTAAGTGGCATAATGTCCATAATATCTAAGTTCAAAGCATTGCTGTGGATCCCAAATAAATAATGACAAATAAGAGGCAGGGCAAAAAAAAAAATCATATATTGTAAATTGTGACATGAGAAGGCACTATGATGAATGCCTCCCTTCACTAGCAACTAAACTCCAAGGTTTCTATCAATAATGCTTTCCCTAATTAATCTGCAATATTGGATGAAACTTCAAAAAAATCTTAAAAAATTGTGATACTTTTGAGCCCTTCACGGCTGCTGAATACAACCATAAAATTTTATCACGAGATCTTGTCGAGCTAGTACTCTATTTCGCGTTGTTAATGTTAAATCCATGGTCTCCAAAGCACAGCAACAGGGAAACAGAGAGCAAATGGAAGTCAAAGCCGAGGGCAATCCTCTACGTCCATCCCTTGTTACCAAGCTCCAAATCAAACCCATTTTCTTGTGTGTCATAACACAAAGTGTCCCAACAATTCCACTCGTGTTCCACGAGAACACAACCGGAACCCCAATAATTTGATAAGATAATCCCAATTCCAAAGAAGACACAGCAATTCGAAGGTAAACAAAAGGAAAGATGACGGAGAATCAAAATTTACTGACCACCAAGGATAGTGCGTCCGGCCATCGATCTTGAGAGCAAGGGAGACGGTAAAGCAGATGAGCAAGCCGTGCGCCACCAGTGCCTGAGCTGCTTTCCCCACCCTCCGCCACGTCATCGCCCTGCGCCGCTGCATCTCGCTTTCTCTCTCCGCACGGGTTAGGGGATTTTGGTTTACGAAAATTACTTGTGCAAACGAACGAATGGATATCCACTTGAATCGTCAACTCACGAATCACAAAGCAGAGGCCACCGCCGTCGTCAACCGTGTTCAAATCCGACGGTCGACAAGGCTCCCGCCGCAGAGACAAATCGGGCGTCACATCGAGATCCTCGTGACACGTCAACAGATTAAGCATCGTGTACAAGAAGAAGACAGCAGACACATTAATTTACATTAATATCCCTCCAAAATTATTCTTCTAAATACTTGTAATATATTTAGTAAAAGTTGATGATGTAAATTCAAGGAATCACTGTTTTCCGGATAAAGTTTAGTTCTTTATGAATTTTAATGACTCAATTAGATCATTATATCTTCAATCATAAGATATATTGACCTTTCATTTGCAAAAATCTTGTTTTATTAAAAAATACTAATTTTATTTTACCAAAAGGATGGATTTTATTTTTTTATTTTTTTGTTTTTTTAATTAAGTGACTTTTAAACGCGACGCGAGTAACGCCAATGACCTCTGTTGCCTTGAGAAGGGTGGCCTCGTATTCCGAGACGACGGCGACGACGACGACGACGACGCCGACGCCGACGAAGACGAAACGCTATACGATCCTCCAGCGGAGGAAGCGGGCGGACGAGGGCGAGCGAGCGCCATGGGAATCGCCGGTAATCTCACACCCGATCAGCTCGACTTCTTCAACACCAACGGTATCAACTCCCAACCGATCCTTCCTCAATCCAAATCCAGATCCAGTGGCACGTGGTAATCTTTTGGAAAAAATTTAATTACTGTCACTCATCGCAGGGTACTTGGTTCTCCAATCGTTCTCTAGCCCTGAAGAGGTGAGAGAGATGAGGGATCGGATGGCGGAGTTGTTGGACGGGTTCGATGGCTCCTTCTCGTCCATCTTCTCCACGAAGAACCAGGTATTAGAACTGCACGAAGTTCCAGTTGTCACTTCTAGTAGTTGTGGTTCTGATAGGGAAAACGGAAGGGAAAAAAAAAAGGATTTTTGTATTTGATCATTTTTTTGTCTTTTCGTTAATTTAGCAGCAGCACACGGACAATTACTTCTTCGAGAGCGCAGAAAAGATCTCCTTCTTCTTTGAGGGTCTGTGCTCGTAGAACTATGCGCTTTTTGTTTTGTTATGGCATAGTTTCTCTGTGGGGAAATTTGTTTCATTAATATGTTATCTCATTCATTTTTTTCCATTATTGTTTGATTTAACCTTAGTCTATAAGACAAGGAAGAATTCTGTGGCAGTAGTTTGGACAAAAAAATTTATGGAGATTAGTATTTACAATCTCTTTTTATATTTTGGAATCCTCTTTTATTGTTTACAATCTCACTTTAATTTTTTTTAATATTTCTAAACAATCCCTTTATAAATGGACATAAATATCCTCCTCTTCTTCCTCCTCTCGTCCTCTTCTCCTTCTCTTCCTCTTGTTCTTTGTCCTCTGAAGAGGAGGACATCAAGGGGGCAACAAGTAGGGTCAAGTAGGGTCAGACAATGTTAAACGATGTCGGAGAGCAGTGACGGCATCAGCAGGGAGCAGCATCAGTAGGGATGACGAGGGTCGGCAGCAACAGCATTGGCATGGAGTGATATCGGTGGCGAGGATGAAACAAGGGTTGTGGGGAAGGAAAAAAAGAAAAAAAATGTAAAATCTGTGATACTAGGACTGTAAATAATAAAATAATATTTTATTATTTTTTACAGGATTGTTAATAGTAAAATGGAGACTGTGAATAGGAAGGTTCATAATTTATTAGTTAAGGAAGGGAGCTGTTGTGGTGTGTGGACTGCTAAGGATGCTATGCTAATCCCACTCAACCATCTGAAAACTGATGTTGGCTTGATATTCAAAGACTTCAAGCGCCAAAGTTAAAGTGGAGTTTTCTGTCTTCCATTATCCAACTGATAGCGGGATGTCAAATGGGCTGCATTTTGTGTACTCTGATGTACACTGAATTTTAGAAAATTCAAAGTCAATTATAATGGTCTGAGGTGCTCTCTTTTGAAAAGCAGAAAATTCACAGCCGGGTAAGCAACCAGGAAATGGATCATTATGCATGGAGATTCTGTTGGGGGAATCCTGACAAGTACTGATTGAAATTAATAATGGGTTCTGTAGGCAACAAGATGCATCTTCAGGAACAATGCTTTAGTATGGCAGTACCCCCATGCTTGTATGTTGCAATCTTTGAATCAGTTATTCACAAGGACTAAATGAGCCGTGTTGACTAATTATTTTCTGGCTATAAATATTTTCCATTGCTAAGCTGTTATTATAAATCTACAACTGAGAGACATTAGTTGGGTTCAAAGCATATGATTAGACATATCCTTCTAGACAAGGTTCGCCGTATCGGTCCATACCGGTGTACTGAGATTTGGCTGGTACGGTATGGTATGTTGGTACAGCTCGGTATGCCCATCCTTCTAGACAAGGTTCGCCGTACCGGTCCATACCGGTGTACTGAGATTTGGCCGGTACGGTATGGTATGTTGGTACAGCTCGGTATGCTTGGGCATACCGAGCAGTATAAAATAAATAATATTTTAATGATTAAAAAAATATTATTTTTTTAATACCAGAAAGTTAGAAAAAAAAGTTGGGTTAGGGTTTGTAAGATAGAAATTGGTATAGATTCAACAAAATCAATCTAAATTAGGCAAAAATAATATTACATATCTTTTTCGAGCTTTGAGGAACCATTTTGAGAAAGTAAGAGTTTGAGAAAGAGTGAGCGTGTGAAGTGAAATGGGAGAAGGGTGAGTTTAAATAGAGTTAGAAAGAGTTTTTTGACCGTTACAAGGTCTGTAATGGTTGATTTTGACCTTTTGCAGGGTCGGTAACGGTCGATTTTGACTATTACGGGGTCTATAACGGTCAATTTTGACCTTTTACAGTGTCTTAACGGTCGATTTTGACCGTTACAGGGTCTCTAACGGTTGATTTCGACCGTTACAAGGTCTATAACGATCAATTTTGATCGTTACAGGGTCTGTAACGGTCGATTTTGATCGTTACAGGGTCTATAACGGTCGATTTTGATCGTTACAGGGTCTGTAACGGTTGATTTTGACCATTACAGATTCTGTAGTTTGTACCGCCCGGTACAGGGCGGTCCGCATACCGGTAAACCATCGGACCAGTACGTACCGCCCATACCGGGCAGTACAGGGCGGTACGGAAAACCTTGCTTCTAGAAGCGTATGCCAGAGTGTTTGATGCAAATTTTTTTTGCTGCAAGCTTGCATGGTCAGGTAAAGTGTTGTAAACATTATTGAAGATCTTGATTGTGCTTTACCTGGAAAATATATGCAGGAATTATTGGGAAACAACTGTTATTGTTTATTGACTAAGACAAAGAGATATTTGTTCATGTAGTTAGTATCCTAGGGTTTCTGTGTGCAGATTAGATGAGCTATAGTAGAGTGATGCTGTCATTATTTTTCAGAGAACATTAACTCATATGTGGGTGTGAGGTGCTTATGCACCCAACCTGCCTACTTCTCTCTCTGTCATGGTGTGGTAGGATATATGGTGTACAAACAAAAGATATATGCTGACTTGCATATCCTGTTATTTTTCCTCCTGACATAGTTCTGCACTTGTATGTTTATACAGTTGTGCAGGTTGCTGCTTTCATTTCTATTTTCCATTTTCTTCATTTGCATGTTTTAGTCACACTGTTTTCAGCTCATTTTCTTACTTGCTATATATCCTGAAAAGCTTTTCTGATGGTCATTGCAGAGAAGGCATTTGGAGAAGATGGCAATTTGAAACAACCAAAGGAGCTCTCTATAAACAAAGTTGGCCATGGTTTGTCCTCTAGCTGTGATACATAACTGTCATTTCATGTAGTATATGATAAAATGTGTTTGTTTATAGTTGGTTGTAGATATCTTTATAGGTTTTAGTTTTACAAGGATATTTTAGATTTTTGATCTTTCCCAGAGAATTTATTTCTAATTCTCTTCTCTTTCCTCTGCAGCTCTACATGAAATAGATCCTATCTTCAAAAAGTTCATATCCTCAGATAAAATCTCAGGCATGCTTTACTCATTGGATTACAAGAGACCTGTGGTTATACAATCCATGTACATCTTTAAGGTACTTTGTTAGTAGTTCTAAGTTGTGCTTTTGATTCAAGTTTGGCAGGAGGTAAGGATCTTAATTCTTGTAATTTCAACCATAATAAAAGTTTCGCTGATATATCGGTTGAGGTTCCATAGTTCACTATTTTTGTTATTGTAATTTATGCTTGTTCACCTTGTTTAGGCATTTTTGGCTGGGAATTGTGTTGAATAAATATAATGCCTCAATACCCATGATTTAGAGAGCAGGCTGAGTATAGACCAGAAAGGTTGGTGTTTAGATCAGGACTGACAGGTTAATTTGGACCTCGTGAGTCAATTCAGGGGAAAGAAAAATCTGAGGGCATGCAGGATCTTATCTGAGTTAACCAAGAAGTTTTGTCCGGGGACAATGATTTTCACCATTTGTGGTGCAAGGAGGAGAATTATCTGTGACCTTATGAAAGATCGAAGATGCATATTGCCCATTATATTGCAAGCATGGATAGCATGCTTACTGTAGTCATTTAGTTCTTATAGCTTCTTCATATTAAAATCATGCTGTAAACAAAAGAAAATTTTGACAAAATATTATAAAGAGTACCTAAAACTTGCTATTGAGATGAGGTTGAAGCAAAGGAACTAATGTAATACATGAAGAATAATATCCACTATGTAAGATTGCTTCAAGGAGGCAAGGGTCTCCATAGGCAAAACATGACTAGCAATTAGGGACAAATATTGTGTAATTCATTCTCATCTTAATTAGGCTAGATCAGTGATTTAAATAGGTGCCTGGGCAAGGCTCGAGCGCCTCGTGTGTGGACCAAGCAGCGCTCTTTAATGAGACGTTGCCTGGGCGCTCACCTGAACCCCAGTGTCGGACGTTTTAGGTGAGCGCCTGGTTCAAACAAGGCAATCGAGCCAGACTTTCAAGTCTGGTTCGGTTCAACTAATGCAGTTTCTTACCCTCAAAAGCCACCCTTCATGCCCGGCGACCCCGAGTCAACGCTAGCGCTGCTTCTGCTTCTGTTGCCAACATCTGCCACTGCCTCTACCACCGACACTTTTTACTCCTGCCTCCGAAGCAAAAGCAAGGGACCGAGCCTTCCTCTGTCACCGACGGATGGGTCCGACGAACTAGCAAGTGCCTGTTGCTTCCTTTCGTCACTGCTTCATGTGTTGTTCCTTCCACTGTCGAGGGAGAGGACCGCAGATTCCTCCATCATCGATGGACGCCCTCTTGAGCTTTCATTGTTGTCGCTATTGTTGTCCGTAGCTTTCGCCGTTACTGCTGCCAGCTTCTCACCGCTATTGTTGCCACTTTCCACTGTCAGGGACTCTTTTATCCCCCTCTGCTACTATTAATAGTTCTTTTCTCCCCTTTAACTATCGTTAATAGTAAGTAATATATTGTTAACAGTAGATTTTTTTTAATTTAATGGTTATTTAAATAATCATATTTATTAATTATATTATATATTTTTATATCTTAATATTTTAGAGCATCTCGTTTCGCTCGGGCGAGCGCCTAGCGCTTTTTAAATCATTAGGCTGGATTAGGATTATGTAAGTGGAGATTTGCTATATGTACATGGTAGCTCATGGAAAATTAACTGTTTGAGCAATTGGAGAATGCAATAAATACAGTTATCATTGCTCACAAAATTGCAAGGAACTTTGGAAAAAATTGCAAGGATGAACCATCTGAAACATAATTTCTGTCGTTCAGAGAACTTTATCCGAGTCATAACCAGTTTTGTCTCATAAATCTGTCAAGACCTCTAAAAATTGGAAACTAAACCCTGACAGCTTTCAGCTGAACAACTAGCATAGGAATGCCACTTTTATATGAAGTTGTCATGCAGCTAATATTGCTACAGTGCAAATATTGTCATATTTTGAAGCAATGAATTGCTAAATACAACTAAATTTTCTGAAAATTAGGTCCTATTATGTTAGAGATTTTCTTTCCATGTGGTTACTTGCTTTTATGTTAATTAAAGTGCACATGCTATATACTACCAACTTATCTTTGATTGGGATCTGTGTACAATTGGCAATTTAGCAACCAGGCATTGGCGGAGAAGTAGTACCACACCAGGATAATTCATTCCTTTATACAGAGCCTCCATCATGCACAGGACTGTGGCTAGCACTAGAGGATGCAACTACCGCTAATGGTTGTCTCTGGGCTATCCCTGGCTCCCACAAGAGTATCTATCTTTCCTCACTTCCTTTGTTTCCTTCTATGTCCTCACCGTCATAGGACTTCAGAATTATGCAATGTCGTGTATTTAGATGGTCTAAAGAGGAGGTTTATTAGAGATGAGAATGGGGTCCACTTTGATCATCCTTCACCATCCTATGATCATAAGGAATTTGTACCAGTGGAAGTAAAAGAAGGCTCTCTAGTGGTTATACATGGTGATCTTATACACCAAAGGTAGTTTTGTTGGCCATCGTCATTATTTCTTGGCAGTGATTGTAAATATTTTGTTTTGATGATGTTTTTACAATTTATTGCAGTTTCGAGAACAAGTCTCCCAATTCAAGGCATGCCTTGAGCTTGCATGTGGTGGACACCCATGGACATGTTTGGGCCAAGGACAATTGGTTAGTATATAATATCCTCGGTTTATGTAGATCTCTGTGGTGGATAGTTCTATTTCTTATCTTGTTTTGTTTCTTATCCAAAACATCTAAGACTTTGAAAACCAATCTCATTCTGAATCAAATCAAGTATATCTTTTCTGTTTGTTGTTGGCAAGTTCATATGAATCTTTTTGTGTCTGTTTTTTTGTTGCTTCGCACCTTTCTACTTTGTTTTAAATTGTAAGCATTGAAAATTAAACAGCTACACATATCAACTTGCAGTTGCATCCTGTATACAACAAATTTTCTATAACTGAAAGGTACTAAAGTAGAGGTATGCTATGTGTAACTTCTAATTGAAGACTGGTTTTATACATGGATTGCACTTTGAGATTGACATAGCTATGCATATAACGCACATGTATCATGGCACATTGAACAAAATTTTAATAATGGAAAGTTTTGGGTGTAAAATCTCCAATGTTATTTTGATCTAATACTTACTACTAGAAAGATTATCCAGCTCACCACTTGTAAATGAGCATTATTTAACTTGTTTTTCTAAGGAAGTCTAGATTTCAGATCAAATTCATCTTCCTTTTGGTTGTTCAATTTGAGGTAGCAGCATGTCTTTTAATCATTTTGTCTCCATGTTCTACCAGGATTCAAAGAAAAGTAGAACCTGAGCCTCTCTACCCCTGTCGATGTTAAGTGCTGCTATATATGCCTTGGTGGTTGCCGTAATAATGAGGTTATCTGCCTGAAACTTTCTTCTGTAAAATGAACTTTCTTTTAATTGGAATGCAAACAAGATATGGTCATGAGGATTCATTGGGTAATTGCGTAGTGTTTCTTTCTTTTACACGTGTTCACTCAAGATTATTTTTCCTTCTTTCTTTGAGTCAAGGGTGAAAGAATGCAGCCTTACTCTCGCATTACAAGTGTCTGCGCCAATTCATGCCTGATACATATTACTGCACTTTATGTTGTGTATCATAATCTACTTCAAGGCTGAGAATTTAGATTATTAGATTACATGGATTCTACTGCATCAAGGATGCAATTGTTAGATTATTAATTGTATAAGGTCTATTGTAGTTCTATTTAGATTCTGAAAGAAAATTTAGTTATAATAGAAATCTTTATTAAAAATGATTTTGATGGAAGGTACTCTCTTAATTATTTATATATAGATTCTTTGTTTTATCTATAAATTGACATAGAATATATATAATAGATATTATATATCTACTCTCAACTTCTCTTAGTTTCTATTTTATCGTTGATAATAGTTTTATAAAAGATAGAAAGAAATGAGAAGATGAGTTTGATTCTCTTTGCATATTATTATTTTATTTGGATAGAATGATGATACAACTGTAGCATCTTAAATTTTATTTACTGTTATTTGATTCTGGATTATGACATTAATTTTGTTTATAAAACAATAGCATAATTATAGCTTTTATACGTATCAGAGTCGATTTTAAAATCAAATATCTTAGATCATAAAATAAAAAAAAAAGTATTATTTTATATTATTACCTTTTAATTAGGAAGATGAATTGATCTCTTTTATTTATCTCGTAGTCAATAATGACCTGCCTTGGTCATTATTGCCTTATTGTGGACCATGATTGTGCAGATGGTACCGCTATATGTAGCGGTTACATAAGCCACAATGCGCTGCTTGCAGTGGCATAAGAGGGCAACAACAATGTTAAGGGGTCTCTCGTAGGTGGTCGTTGATGAGCAATCAATCACCTATGTCGGTTGATGACTTATTGTCTATGATTATGCAACCATAAGGCTATAACCTGCTTTGTCGTGAACCCTACTATGGGCAGCGAATTATTATCGATGATATCGTTGGGAGTCACGACAATTAGACTTTGATCGCTACTGCGACATCAAATGCTATGGTGAGGAGTTTCATGATGCATTGCAAAGTGTTAATTGTGGCATTGGATGGTAGGCTTATGGGGTGTAAATTTTAAAAATATTTTATCATTTACATGACATTTAAGATGTATTTTATACTCTTGTTTTATTCGTGTAATTGCCAAACTGGTCTGAAATAATAAATTTAAAAAATATATTATAGAATTAGTCTTAAATGTTAAGAAAAATAATATTCATAATGGTATACATAATTATGAGATTTAGATAATATTTAAATAAATATGTACTTATAGTGGTAATACTAATAGTTTAATATATATTGAAAAACTCTGTATTAATATTATATTATTTTTATTATTAGAGTGGTACATCCCATCAATCATATTGTTATGCTTATAATGTTTCTATATCTTTTTAGATTAAATTATTATAAATAGCTTAACTATATATAATTTATATTTTGTATATTAGACCTTATTCGGACTTATTAGAATGATCACATATTTAACTATTGAAATTTTATAGGATAAATAATTAGAAAATATACATTTAGGCTTAGTTTTATAATAATTGTTAATAATATTTAAATTTCAATACAGTATATAATTTATCTATTAAAAATTTATTAATAAGTCATTGACGAATACATTAATTAAAAAACTGACTACATATCATTATTATAACATTAGAGAAGTTTTAGGATATAATTTCGATATTCTTGACCAAAAATAAAGTAAAGTTATTCTCATGCAATTCATTTTTAGTTCTCTTTTTTATGTGATTTATTTATAATTGACTAGAAAATAAATAAAAGATAAAAGAAACTTAAATAAGTATATAATAATAAAAGAAAACATAATTCACCAAATAAATCAATTGAGTGTATAAAGGATATACAAGCTCATAAAGACTACTTCTATATATTTTGCATGTTTAAAATCAAATATTACAAAAGTCTCTTCTAATATTCTAAATATTATCGCTAGTGATTCAACTCTTGTTACTAATAATGAATAAAATTTCATTTTAACTCAAAAAAGTCAAAGGAGCATGAAAGATTTCTAGTTATAGAGAATCATCTTAAGTAATAGTTATAGTTACTTAATGCTTACATTTAAAGATGATTCATCCAATGGATCTTGAGGATGCATGCTATGTCCCTACAATCTTAGAAATTTAGTTTTTTTGTATAGAAATGTTAAGGATATTATCTTTTGTGTGATGATAAGCTTAGTATATTTATAATTTAATAAAATTTAATTATAAAATTTTATATAGTGGTTTGTATATAATTAAAGGGAATCTTGAGTTTGCAATGAACTATAGTCAAATGATTGAAATAAAATATAGTTTCATAAACTACTTGAGATGTTATATATTTATGGATCATTACATATTTCCTATTATACGGTGAAAAAAATTTACCACTTTTACAAATGATTTATCAAAATATGATCATATATATCTAATTCTTATAATGTTTAGGACTGGTGATACCCTTATGTGTATATACTAAAATTTATTTATGTTTGACAAGGGTAGTACATTTTATGGATGAGGATCAGGATTTTGATCATTCTGTTATATTCCTATAGAATAGTGAATCTGTGGAAATAGTAATCTCAAATTTTAATATTATAGGGTTATAGGTTGATTTTTCTTTTATCATTTAGTATTCAAATAGTTGTTGTTTCTCAAATCACTAAATAATTTGACAGAGGTGGTACATTTTATAGATGAGGATAAAGATTTTGATCATTTTGCTATATTCCTATAGAATAGTGAATCGGTGGAAATAGAAATCTCAAATTTAAATATTAAGGAGTTATAGGTTGTTGTTTTTTTGTATCATTTCCTATTTAAATAGTTATTGTTTCTCAAATAAAATAATATTGATAAGCTTATATTGATATCACTATTGAACAACAAGAATTGATAATTTAAAAAAAAAATCTTAAAGAGAAAGAAGATATGTTATTTTTTATGATTATGTGGTATATGTATAAGAATCATATTATGATATAAGAATCAAAAGATCCCCTATTATTTTCACAAGTTATAAAAAATAGTGAAATAAGAATTAAGATTAATATATCAGAGTGATACTTAAAAAATTATTGGATTATCTAATAATTATAAAATATAAATTAGTCTTTAAAACTAAACATTGGTGAATGGGCAATATCAAATGACATGAAGCTAATCTTTTTGTCAAAAAAAAAAAATTTATAGTGATATTTTCTCTAGCTTTTAAATATACTAGTTAAGGATATAAAAATAAGTTTTCTAAATGAGGATCTAGATGAGAATATTTATATAGAGCAACCTAAAGAATTTAAACTTAGGAAATTCATGTGTGACCTTAAATAAGTTTACAGATAATGATATATAAAGTTTCATGATACCATTACTTCAATCATATTTAAAGAAAATATTATTGATTATTATTTAAATTTGAAGGCCAAATGGAGCAAATTTATTATATTGGTCTATGATGATATATTTGTTTGCTTCTAGTGAGCTTGGTTTATCCTATGAGATTAAGATATTTCTCGTCTAGAATTTTAAGATAATTAATATGAATGAGATAACTTATGTTATTAGCATTGATATATTTAAGGATAGATCTCAAAGCTTGTTAAGGCCATCTGAGAAAGAATATATTGATATACTTAATATTTAGTATACAGCTTTATTTAGCTAATAATATACACGTCACCATAAGTGAAAGTTAAAGCCAGTGTCCTAAAAATGACTCGAAAAATATTAAATAAAAAATATTTCTTAAGGATGAATAGTTGGAAGTCTATTATATGCTTGGGTTCATTTTAGCCTGTGGATACTTGTCAAGAACCACTTAAGCCCTTATGGTTTATTTGTATTTAAAATAATCCATATATTTTCAAAAACGTAGCATATAATCATCTCTCGTCAAGTTGGAGTTAACAAATGTTATATTATGCTTATATGACATACCGACTCATAATTAATATAATGATATATAATTTAATTTAAAAAATATATTTTGTCAAGAAAAAGGAAGTGGTAGAGGCCACAAACGAAGGTGGAGAGGCCGGATACAGAGGTGAAGGAGAGCTAGACCACCACATTGTCGGCACGATGGGTGGGGGCGTAGGAGAGGATGAAATGAGAGGCGATGGGAAAGAAAATGCCAAAATAAAGAGAGATCATGAGACTAGAAACTTATGAGTGTCACTAGCGTAGGAGAGACTACATGAGTACGACACCCTACTATGTAGTAATGGCTTGGTGCTACTATTGATGGTCGCTTCCACGACGATGCATCCTCTCGTCATTGATGGTAGTCTTAGTTTTTTAAATTTAAATTATACATGTTATTATATTAATTATTTATTATGAGTCAACATGTCATGTAAACAGAAATAACGTATTTGCTATATTTTTTAAAATATAAGGGTTGTTTTAGATATGATGAAAACCATAAGGGCTTAAATGGTCTATGACTAAAATGACAGAGCTAAAATGAATCTTTTTAAAAATTTAAATTATATATGTCATTATATTAATAATTTCTTATAAGTTAGCATGCTATGTAAACAGACTCTTAACTTATGTTAACTCAGACTTGATGGAAGGGACTTATATGTTATATTTTTGAAAGAATAAGGATTATTTTAGATACGAATAAATAATAAAGTCTTAATTGGTACATGATCAAAACAGGAGTAATCACAACTTAACTATAGTTTTATTTCATAGATTATATGATGAATTATAAGAATAATTAAAAACGAGTTTAGTTAATATTATGGATCCCTTCGGACAATCATATTTTTATAGATGAGAATTAAGATATTCTAAATAACATCAAGAGATATATATTTTAAATTTAATCTATTATTATATAATTGTATACTTGCACCAAATCCTAATGCCAAGGTACTCATATTACCAACTTTGTTGCATAGGCATACTGGTCGCAGGAGATGATCCTTCGTGCTCCTCCAAATGATCCCAATTTGCGTACGCTTCTCGCGCTAATTGGTGTATGTAAGCCTGCGGAAAGATGGGAAAGTTAGCGGTGCGGAGGGAGATGAGGGACTCACTCCGTCATCAAGAAGAGCAGGTGGTCGCGGTGCTCACTCTGTCAGCAGCTCTGTTGAGCTGCTGCGGGGCGAACGCGGCGGTGCCTGCAACGACGGCCACCACCTCGCAGACTGGGTTCAGGAGGAGGTCGCACTTGGGGCTGCGGCGCAGGTAGAGCTTCTCGCCCACCACGCACTCCTTCGCGTGCCTGATGGTCGCATCCCACGTCCGGTCCGACATCCCTTTTCCCAGCATCTGATGCACGAGCCGCATGAGGACCTGTCGTTCGGGTGTTCGACGTTGTTACATGCAACAACGAGGTCGAGGTCTCTCTACCTGGCGAATGCGATCCGGGTCGACATGCCACAGCTTCAAGAAGTCCTGCACCGTGTTGATGTTGTTGGCGGCGAGCTTGCTGTGGAACACGCCGTCCTTGCTGATCTTCTCCAGCCGCCATACCTCGTCGCCCAGAGCTGGTGGATGATGCTTCTTGTATGCTGCAGGTACACAGTTCATCAGTTCGTGCCTTGGAGCAGCTCATCGGAAGTTGATGAAGCAAGTGAACTCACATTCTCCTCTGTGATCCTTAACCTTGAAAGGCTCTGTCACGGCTTCTGTAATCCTTGGTCCGGTGTAGCTCCCAGGCACAGTTCTTGCACCGATCTTGAACTTGCCACTCTTCGTCCAGCTAGAATTATCAGTGAAGCACAGCTCGGGTATGAGCACCACTCCATCTGTTAGCGTGACATTAACATCTCCGAGGAGCAGTGGCCTCTTCCCGGCTCTCTGTCTCACTATCTTGCTTTGGAACTCATGGCTGGTCCACTCCTCCTCTCCCCCGGAAGCAAAGTCACCATCCAGTGCCACGAGTTCTATTCTGAGAGGTGATGGGAGAAAGGAGGACCGAGGAACTCCCTCGTTCTTCTTCGTATCGACAATGAGGATCTGCAGTGGATTGTTTTCGGTGTCTTCAATTCTGCCTCCAGTGAAGATGGGCTGTGATGGCTGGTTCATGAAGATTAGTTTCAGGCTTGATGGCTCTGCAGCTTCATTGTGCTTTGGGAAGCAGCTGCAGAAGAGTAAACACAGTTCCAGATTACCGTTTTGTTCATGTCAAATGCTATGGTTGATCCAAGAGTCTGTAATCGACAAGGTGTGTGCTGCACACATCATTCTTCTTGTGTTACCTCTGAGATAAACTTGTGCTGTGGACGAGTATTCTCTCCACTTCTTCTTGGACCTAAAAGAACACATGAAGATGTCATCAGATCATCTATTTGTTTTGGCTCATTAAAGTCTCTTCTACATGCTTAGCGAGCAAATATAGAAGAAGGAAATGGAATGAGATATTTGCATGTCATAGTAATGCTTCGTGATACCACTCTGCGAAGCAGTGGCTCCAATGCGAAGCACACAGTCTGCAACTTGTTTGCTACCACAGCTTCTTCTATCACTCTGTCAAAGGGAGGGAGAAAGAGAGAGACAGAGAGAGAGAGAGAGAGAGGGAGGGAGGATGAGAGTTAGATGAAGAATCACATCAAGAACATCACCTTCTACAAGATGTTTAGAACAAAGCCTTGTTCAAGTAACCTACAACTAGAACAGAAAGAAATGTAGTAGCTTCTTCCAAGCCACCAACTTCCCCTTATGAAGAGACTAACAAGCATGAGATCTTGTCATAAGAGAAGAAACTTCTCCAGCATCCACAAAGATCTGAAGAGCTACTTCCAGCAGATGAGAAAGAAAGAATAACATACGTTGAGAAGGAAGGCAGGCGCCTCATCCTCTTATCTTCCGACTGCTGCGGTGGGCTCTCGTCGGAGTCGCCCCGGAGCCGTCTGCCCGCCATGTTCAGCGGTCTCAGTGAGGAAGGAATTAAGAAGAAAGGGAATAAGAAAGAGAGAGATAAAGAGCGAGAGAAGTTTCAGTAGGCTGAAGAGAAGGAAACGGAGATTTGAGGGATGGAAAGGTTCGCAGTAGCAACTGTCAAAAGGACTGCGGAATCAATGAAGAGGGTGGACGTGGTCTTATAAACGAATGCCGACATGGTGGGGGACTGAGAAGCTGCCAAGAACACGGTGGGAAGGTGGAAGAAGTATGGCTTGTTCAAAGGAGAGAGACCGTGCGTTGTGTTGCTCGTTGATGGATTAGTAGTATTATTATTCTTCTCTTTGATATCAACCAACTCTCTCTCTCTCTCTCTCTCTCTCTCTCTCTCTCTCTCTCTCTCTCTCCCTCTCTCTCGCTGCTATCCAATCACTCTCCGGTAAGCTCACCTCCTCCTACATATTAATCTTTGCAACTATATATATATATATATATCATATTTGTGTCATTAGTCTTCATAAAAGAGGGTTATATAGTTATTTACAACTGTAAATATAAATGTCCTTTTCTTGTTATTCTCCTCTTACATTTCTTCTTGTTAAACTTGGACTTTTGAATCTCATTTGACCACGTCATGTCTCTCTCTCCAAACGATAAGCAACAAAGGAGTTGTAAATAATAAAATTATTTTTTTTTCCAATAACAAGGAGGCTACCAATAGAAATAAAAAAATAGGTTATGAATAGCAAGCATATAATTTATAAGGTTACACAAACTCCAAATGGAGTTGAGGCGCTTTCGGTATCATAAGACTTGTCGGTAATGCACTGCTGCAGTTCCAACACTTGAGGCATTTCCCTGTTCTTCTCATTTGTTCCTTCCCCAGATCTCACGGCACTCCACAACTACTGCATCAAGGCGTTGACTTCTGCTCTCGCCCGTCATATAATAATGCTGCATGCGAGGAGGAGAAGTCCATGAGGGCGTTGAGCTACCAGTTCCTGAGCTGAAGAAGAAGAAGAAGAAGAAGAAGAAGAAGAAAAAGAAGAAGAAGACTCCCGCGGACACAATTGCAAGCAGAAGACTTGAAAGACGCGGAATTGACTCTCCGTGTTCCTATGGGTTCAGTCTTGATAACATCTTGAGGTCAGGTGACCACGACATGAACGATAACACCAACAAGATGTGTTTGTCCATGCGATCTGCATCTACCCACTGCATTCAATTTTCTTTATATATATCCGTGTTACTGGGTTTGCCTAAAAGATTCAGTCAAGTCAGACAAATGAATGAATGATCCATCGGTTTCATGTTTTCTCACTAGAGAGTTGGAATTCTGGTCTGAATGATCGAGACCCTGACGACGTTTACTGTCAGATGATCCAGGTTTAGTTCTTCCTACGGGACTCGGTAATCTATCACAAAGTTTAAAATATTAATTAAAAATATTTAAAAAAAAAAGTTAAAAATCGATCCTTGCCGGTCCTTGTGTGGAAAAGAAATCTATATAATGAGTTTAGGAGCGTTCAAAGTTCATGTGTTGTTCCTTCCTGGTTTTTGATGCTATATTTTGAGAGGAAGACATACTGACTGATGGTGATGGGGCTTCAAATTCTTGAGTGTGCATTCACATTGTATGTTGACCTGACTCTTATTCTTTTCTTAGGAACCACACTGTGTCAAAACATATCACAAGAACTAAGAACACCAGAATTGACTTCCATGTTTACTTTTGCCAAGTAAAGAGGCTTGTCATAATTGGGAAGTTGAGTATGGTCAAAATATAGTTTGTCTGCAGACAAAGAATGATTGATTGCTACAATTCAGTTGAACATGAGTTTCCAAATTATTTTCACAACAAAATCTCAAATTAGTTTAATAACAGCAACTCCTTTAGAACAAACAAAAGTGTCTTATTTTCTTTTGTCATCAATCCATTGACCTAATAAGAGTTGGTCAAATGACCAGGAGAGTAGGCAACAGAAGTAGCAGTAGCTACTATACATTCTGCAGACAAAGCTTGGAAGCTCACAGTTTCAATCAAACTACAGTTTGAAACTTTAAGATCGAGTCCAATTCATGTCTTTGGGACAAACTGTACATTCAGTACACATTACTGCAATAAGTCCTATGACTGAGAATAAGGCTTTCCATTAGATTAGAACAAATGCCAATCTCGCTCTCTTGATAAAGTTTTGAGGGCCATCAGGTTTGAATTACTTGAGTCAGTACTACATCATTCGCGTCGCGCCCAAGCTTTTGAAAAACCAAAATAACAAATTTATCAGGTTTGAATTACTTGAGTCAGTACTACATCATTCGCGTCGCGCCCAAGCTTTTGGAAACCCAGAAGAAGAAATTTATCAGGTTTGAATTACTTGAGTCCGTACTACATCATTCGCGTTGCGCCCAAGCTTTTGGAAACCCAGAAGAACAAATTTCTCATTGGCAGAATGATTTGGGTAAACTTATACCAATCTGCCGCAATAAGAGCACTCTCGATCTCTTTCAAAGACCGACCCTTAGTCTCCATAAATTGCCAGATATGTACAAGAACTGCAAGAAGGCATACTGTTGCAAACTCCGCATATACTGAGTGGATTCCAAACTTGCTCACTATGCTCAAAAAGCAGAGACCGATAACAAAACTGGATACCTGTGCAGAGGGATTCAAGTTAATCAAACAAATTTGTAGAACATGTTTAATTAAGAGAAAAGTATTTGAGAAGATAATGTTTCAGGCACACATTAACTGTGTGTTTATGATTATAGTAAAATCATAACCTGTATATGTTCTTGATTGTTGTATGAGCATAGCTGTTGTAAAATCACAAGCTGCCATGGACACATCTTGCAAATAGCTGTTTCAGCCTGAAAAGCTTCCCTTGTTTTTATGCAGGAGATGACACGAGGTTTGGATGCACCACGAGGAAAGGTTTATAAGATCAGAACCTAAAGTAGTACAACAAAACTTTAAAGAACCTGAAATAGCCAGGAAGGGGGCCCCAATTGCCATCAGAACAGTGGGAACAATTGCAATTATAGATTTCATCCTCCATCTAACTAAAGAGCAGGAGTGATATAAGAAGACTAAATATACAAAAAATGAGGCACCTCAGATGAAGACAGTAAAGCTTACATTCTATAAATTGCATAAGATGAAACAAGAAGCATGATATGAACCAAATGCATAACAACACTTGAAAAGAGCAGCACAAATTTAGCTTGTTCAAGTTTATGATGACAACATCAACAACAATGCCAGCACGGCAGGATACCTTTAAGTAATTGCTTATCATATTAATCGTACTTTCCCACACCAAATGAAAAGATTTGAAGTCATTGAAATGCAAAATGAACCACATGAACAACAAAATTAGCAATAGAGGTTATCAAAACATAGATACTGTTTTCTTTTTGTTTCAACTGCCAAACAGTTTGTAATTCTCATATGATGTCCTAAGATCTTGGAGCAACTACAATATCTATAACGACCTACATGGATTACATTTCCCCAAAGCTTTTCTCCTTAAATCAGATCTGAAATAATCATCCAAGCTGGAACTCGCATACTCATACGAGACGGATGACATGACAGTGACCATAAGTAGCCAATCTAACAGCTTTATAGATCTTGATAACACCTCGTAAGGCCACCGCAAAAGAAGTTTTAGCAATTGGCTCTTTTATATATTGAACAACTCTGAAGATAATAAGCTTATAATCAAAATGCTTTGACAATTCTTGTTCTAGTTAAATTTGGAGTAGATCAAGAAAGAAATCTGAATAGCTGACTATAGGAACAGCTTCTGCTTATTAATGATGCAGGAAAAATCATCCATGATTCAAGATGTAATATGACAATCTAATCACTAATCATGCACATTTTGAGTAAGAAAATTGGGAGAAAACAAATTCAACACAGTGGAAGAGGAAAAAGATTTAACAAGAGAAGACAAATAAATGCTCCATAATCTGATTGCCTTGATAGATAAAACAGAACATTATTGAAGTGATTTAAGACCAACCTTGAGTTATTTTTGAATCTTTTATCAAAAAGTCAGGAGAAGTACCTCACAAATCTTTGATATATCCTCAACTTTCCTTCCTTTTCTTGTTAAATTGACTCTGGAACTTGAGGAAAAAAAAAAAGTTTGACAAGTAATAATGCTCACCTTTGTTGTTAATTCTCTGAATTTCGCGATAAATATATGCAATTCCATTTCTTAGAAAACATTGCAATCGAACAATTATCATATTCGCACAACTTGGGCTGTCAAACTGCAATCAGATTCTCCATCAAATCCGACATCGAAATCTGTCAGATAATTTTAGAGCTTTAGGTCAATTAAATCAGTCATCAAACCTGAGAAATGCACCAATTGCAAGTGGACTGCCCCTCCAGTAAAAGAACCCACAGTTGTACCTGCAAGAGTTGTGCTTGATCGCCGATCCGAGCCGCGAGCAGTCCAGCATCGGCAATCTGTACGATCTCGACCTCCTCTTCCGGACGACGCCAAAACCAGCCGAAACCCTGTTTCTGCGACTCCGGAGCTCGGGAGGGAGACGCCTCCTTTAGCAGAAACCACTACTGTCATAAATAGAGAAGGATTGAAACCGTTCGGTGACGGGGAGTGTTCAGAACAGATGCTGGAGAGATCCAAAACAACAGCGACGAAGAAAAGCCACTCCACAAGACACTGTTTACCTGTTAGTAAAAGGTTGGCTTGCAAACAAAAGTTGGCACCTCAAACACCGAAATATCTATGGAAATGGTTCAGGAAAGAGAGGAAAAGGTCGATCTTTGAGAACTGCAACCGGTTAATCTAACTCAAAGCGCAAAGGATGTGACAGAGCCTTATCTTCCTGGCATCAGCAGGTGAGAGAAAGAGAATAAAACAGAGCAGCAGCAGCTGGAGGAGCGTCGGAAGCTCCACTAGCTTCGACGGAAGAGACTGAGAGCAACATTCTTTTCAACATAAAAAGATCTGGAGGGTGAAATGCGTCAATTGGATGGAAAAGATGCTTCTTTTCAGCCAAAAAAAGCGCAGGGGACGCAGCGACTCAGCCGGGAGGGCCACGAATGGCATGTTCGCCGTCCGTCATCTTTGACCGTCGTTACTGTGTGCGCGTGCACGCGCGCAGCGAGAGAGAGAGAGAGAGAGAGAGAGAGGAATTGGCTGCTGCTGTGAGTACCGAGGGAGAAGCCAGGATTTGTCCGTAAAGGGTTTATTCCGCACACGTGTCAAACGAAAAGGACAGTTGTATCTCTTTGATGCTGCTTCTTTTGTTACAAATCCTCATATTTCGTCGATGGGTAACCTTCTCATTCTTTGTTAGAGATTATTTTTTTATTTTTTTATAATTTTATTTTAAAACTTTTAAATATTTTCAAATTACTGCAAATAAATGTAAATACTCTCTTTTTCTTTTTCGAGATTATGAATAATAATAATAATAGAATCATCAATAGTGGAGTTATAAATAATAAAATAAACATTTTTTATTTTTCAAAATATCTATAAAAGGGCTGAAGGGCTTAGTACGTATCGAACCTTCTACAGTTTGAAAAATTACATACTTGCCATTATATATGTTAATGTAGTATTTATAAGCCTTTATATATCAAGATATTAACCGGTTAACCACCTATTATTAATAAAAATTAAAATCTTAATTAATGATCAATTAATGATATATATATATATATATATATATATATATACGACAATCATTGAGTTTGAAGGAGACAAATATGTATATATACATATATTTTAAATGTTTCTAGATTTTTTTTTTTTGACCATACAATGCTAGTAAGCTAAAAAAAAAAGTCAAAAAACTCAAAGAGAATTAGTGCAAAATGTATGACTATTGCCAGATTACCATGGCTGAGGAGTCAGCGGTATGGTTCAGCCCGCGTGCGCAAGGTCGTCCACGTAGGATTGGAGGACTAGTGAGGCTTGGTCGGGGTCTGGAACGATGTTCGAGGACGGAGCCTCAAGTCGAAAAATTTGCTGCAAGCGCCTCTTGGGTCCTCGGATGGATCCTGCAAGAAGGCCTTGGCTGAGGTGGTGTGTGCCCGACTTGACCTCTTCGACGATTAAGTTAGCTCTTAGGGTGTGAGAACTGGTAACTGAGGCATTGTGAGGTCTTGACAAAGTTGAGAGTTGGGAAAATCCACTATTGTTGGCTACAGTGAGGATATTTATATTTATGGGTCAGAGGAAGGCCATACCGAGATCATCAATGCGAGCGGCGCCTTCGTCAGGTTCGGAGGTATGGTCCCATGTCGAGCATCACCCTCGTCAGTTCCTGAGGCCTCGGACGACAAGATCCGTAGTCGATAACCTGTCACCGTGTTAGCTCGATTGACACTGTACCAAGTTGATGGCGCTGTGTCAAGCACCATCTAGGGATGCCAACATGGGCTGATCACCTTGAGGCACTAACATGGTGTCGGCGATCGGGACCCCAGGAGTCGATGTGCTCGAGGTGACTGTACGAGCTCAATTTTCCCTATTATTCCTCACCCTCCCCACATCCCCCTAACATCGAGATAGGTCAGGACTGAAAGCCCGATAGAATTGGTCGGGACTGAAAGTCCGATGGAGTTGGTTGGGACTGAAAGCCCAATGGAGTTGGCTAGGACTGAATGCCCACTAGATGCCTTGGGCCTTATGCGTCACTTGAGCATGGGGTTTTATCGCGTAGCTGTACGTGTCGTTTGTGTCGTATCGGACTGCCATGTCGATTAGCAGGCATATATCAGGTGTGATCCTACCCCCTAATGTCGAGATTCCTTGGCCACGTAGCACGTCGTGTCACGCATGATGTGACCGACATGGTCCTGCTTCTATACCGACCTGTCTCGTCGGTCAGTAGCAAGTCTCGGGAGTTATCCTGTTAAGGTCTGCTTTGCCACATGGCATGCTTTGTTGCATGCGACAAGTCTACGTCTTTCCTTTTTGTAGTTTATTATTTTTCTTTTTTTATTGATTGCACCACCATAAATGTGAGGGCATAGAGCCCAAGGCATTGTCGATGAGTTGTCCTGTGCTTCGGGAAGCCGAAACATCATCCGTGCATCAGAGTTCCACCATAAATACCCCCACCTGTGCCTTTAAAGATGATTATTTTTGCGTCTTCCTCCTCGGTCTCTTGCTCTTAACCCTTGGTCATCGTCCCTTGGTCGTTTCTTACCTCTTGTCTTCTTCTCGAGCAAGTCGCGATGGCCTCCTTGAGCTCTTCTTCGTCCTCTTCTTATTCCTTCACCTTTTCCATGACCCCCTTGAGCTTGTCTGTTCGTGCCATGGAAAGTCCCCCGGGCTCCAACCCTCAAGCAATCGACCCCTCGAGCAATCACGAGGTGGCAATTGTCAGCTCGTCTTTGGGGATCATGACCCCAACGGACAATAAGGCCCTTAGGGCCTTGATGGCCATGCGGTTGTGTCACGATTGTGACTTGACCGTAGCTGTTCAACGCTTGGCCGAGGTTTGACAACACTATTTTATGCCAAGGGAATATAAACTTCATGTTCTCTTGCTCGGGCAATGTCCCCATGATGCTGTCCCGAACGGTTTTGGACTATCGGTCGATGCCCTCAAGGCGGGACTTTGGTTCCCGCTCGACCCAGTGATCGAGGCTTGCCTCGATGAGTGGTGGATCTTGTTGTCTCAAATGGCGCCCAACTCGTGGCGCTACATGGTGGCATTCCACGGGGAATGTAGAGGGGCGGGCATAGTCTCGACCCTTGACATGTTCATGGCATACTTCCGCTTGTGTCGGGGGCAGGCTGGGTATTACTTGACTTCTTGGAGCAAATTCTGAGTAAGTGGGGCGTCATCCAATAATAAGGGTTGAAAAGCCCAGTTCTTTTTTGTTGCTTATGGTTGAGGATGGGGTTTTCGGTCCGAATGGATCGCTTGGACCATGAGTAACACCTACCCCAGCCTCTCGGACGAGGAGTTTGAACTAGTCGGGAGGCTCAAGGGTATCTTGGGCCATTAAGGACATGATCGAGGCCTGGTTAGTCGAGGCGGGACTTAGCCCAACGCCTCAGGGTATGACCTATTCTGTTAATTTTTAGAATTCATGTCTTGGTTTAGTTAACTAACCTTTTTCTCTCTGTTCTACCCTTGACCTTTTTCTCTCCATTCAACGAGTCAAGGGTAGGTCTACGAGCTAACCTGCGCTACCACCTATTGAGGAAGCACCCATTGGTACAATAAAGAAGCGCTCTACTACAATAAGCGAGAAGCGCCTCGCTGAAGGGGGCAATGAGCCGCCAAGGGAGAAGAAGTCAATAGTGAAGAAACCTTAGAGGGGGGCTCCCTTTAGGTGGTGCTCAGGGGTCTGCCCCCAAGGAAGGATATGGCCAAGTGCGCCACACCAAAGGAAAGGAGTTGGTTGAGGAAGTCGCTGAGCACCTCCGCCGCCCTCCGACCATGAGGGAACTATGCGAGGTGGATGGTCGGGTGGGGAGGGACAAGTACTTCACTGCCCAAATATCTGATTTGTTGGGACTTCGACTGAGGGCCTAATGAAGGCTCATTGGTTGAACCTCCCGACGTCGACCTAGGTTTGGATTGAGGGGTCGCTCGTCGTAGAGTACATGAGGGGAGCATTACACTCGTCCCTAGCGAAGCAGCTTTATGGCTCTCCTTTCGAGGAGCTCATCGATTGAGCCGTTAAGTTGGCAGTCTGGGTAAGCGTACTCTCCCTCGGTTTGCCATGTATTTGTGTTTTGTTTTCTAACCTATTCTTTTATTTTTTTCTCCTCGACAAAGTCTTTATTTTTTCGTCGCCCTAATCAATCACGTTCATGACGTACGTTGGGTGGTGTGTACATTGATCGAGAAGGTCTCAGCGCTCCGGGCTGAGATCCAAGAAATGAAATCGGGCGTGGGCCCAGAGGTAGTGGTAGCTGTCGAGAAGTCGGCCAACGACCTCAAAGTTGAGGTCAATCGGCTAAAGGTTGCGCTCAGGGATTATGAACAACAATGTAAAGACCTCAAACAGGCGACCAATAATGCTCGCTGAGAGCAAAAGAATCTGTGAGATACCCAACGTCGCTTGGATGACGAGGTGCTAAAACTGGCCCGGGATGCTAAGGCATTGCGATCCGAGTTGCAGTCGGCGGGCGCTAAGGCAATAGCAAGTTACAAGGAGTCCCGGGGTTTCCAGCTCGGGCTGAAAATGATGGGCCAAGTCACGTACGAGTTCGGCTATCGCGTGGCATTAGAACGCTTCTAGGTTAAGTACTTGGACTTGTGCGTCGAGGAGGACCCCTTTGTTGATCGGTCCGAGGATACCAATGTGTAGATGGAGTCCAACCAACCTTTTGACGACATTGTACCCCCCAAGGGCTGATTGTATTTTTGTTTTTGCCCGTTGGGTGATCTTCTGATCTATGTTTGGTCACCCGATAGTTATGTAAAAATTTTGAATAAGTATAAATTACTTTTTCCATGCATCTTTGGATACTTTTTCCATGCGACCTCGATCTTGCACTTCAAACATAAAACTTCTTTAAGTTTGAGTTGTGCCACGTCTTGGATAATGTTCTATCGATTATTGTGACTAGAATATAAGTACCATCTCGAATGGTATGAATGACATGAAATGGTTCCTCCCAATTCAAGGTCAACTTACCTCTAATGCATACTAGATCGCTAACCTCGACCTTTTTGAGGACCAAATTGCCATCACTGACCTGCCATGGTCGAACCCAATGGTTGTAGAGTCGGGCAATAGCTTTCTAGTATGCGAGGGTCCATAGGTGCAATAGCCTCCTTTCTTCTAGGAGGTCAAGGTTCTCCCATAAGCCATGTCCCGAGGAGTTCTCCTCAAACTTCTTAAATCAAAGAGTGGGGAAGACTCGACGAGCGGTTGCTTGGTCGGTCGGTAATAAGGCATCTCGTTTGTAGCAGAGTATCTTGTCCATCCAGTTGTGCTTGACCTTGGTCGTGGCTATCTCGGTCACGACAATGGTCGGCTTGAGAAGCCTTGCTACCTTCAGTGGGCACCCTCCTAATGCTCATGTTGAGGCGAGTTTGGCCAGTATGTCTACCTGTGAGTTGTTAGTCTGAAGTACTTTTGAGATGGTGAAGTACCTAAAGGTGCCGATGAGCTGACATGCCTCGGCTAGGTACTTGATCATGGTGGCCTCACGGGCTTCGTAGTCCCTACAGACTTGGTCGGCGACTAATTGGGAGTTGGCGAAAACCTTGACCCACTCGACCTGTAGCTCTGTTACTAAGCGTAATACCTGAAGGTGTCGATAAGCTGACGCGCCTTGGCCATGTACTTGATCATGGTGGCCTCACGGGCTTCATAGTCCCCGCTGACTTAGTTAGTCGGCCCATCGACATGTAGCATCGAGGTTGACCCTTCCTATGGGGAGAGCTCGGGGATGGTTAGTTCTAAGATGAAGTTGGCAACTGCTTGGGCTTTGATTATTGTCCTCGGGACATACTAGAAATCAAATTCCTCGAGCTCGACCGACCACTTGAGTATCCAGCCAACCACGTTGAATTTGGAGAAAACTTGGCGAAGTGGCTGGTCAGTTATCACCTTGATCGTGTGGGCCTAGAAATATGGTCTTAGTTTCCTTGCTGCAAGGACTAGGGCCAATGCTAGTTTCTCGATCGAGGGGTAGTGCCCCTTGGGGCCGCTTAAAATGTGATAGGAATAATACACTAGTTGTTGTTTCTCCTCGTCGGTCTTGACGAGGACCGAGTCGATGGTGCACTTGGACGTCACGAGGTACAACTCGAGGGGATCGCCCGGGGTGACCGAGGCGAGCTAGGCCAAGTGGGCAAGGTGAGACTTGAGTTTTTGAAAAGCTTCCTCATATTCGGAAGTCCAACTGAAGTCTTTGGCATGCTTTAAGGCTTAGAAGAATAAGAGACTTTTATCTTCTGCTCGAGAGACTTAATGCGACGAACCTCCCTGTGAGTCGCTGGACCTCTTCGATAGTCCGAGGTAACTACATTTTTGTGATCGCCCTCACCTTCTTGGGATTAGCATCGATTCCATGCTAGTGTATAATAAAATCGAGGAATTTGCTTGAGGCAACCCCGAACACACACTTGGCAGGGTTAAGTCTCATCTTGAACAATCTGAGTGTCTAGAACATATCGACGAGGTCCGAGGGGTGAGTGTGGGTGAGCCTGCTTAACGATCATATCATCAACATAAACTTTCATATACCTCCCGATCTAGTATTTGAGTATATAGTTGACCATTCTTTGGTATGTGGCCCCGACATTCTTCAGCCTGAACGGTATGACCTTGTAGTAGTAAGTGTCTCGGTGTGTGAAGAAGGTTGTGTTCTCTTAATATCTTGCAGTCATTTGGATCTGATTATAGCCTAAAAATGCGCCCATGAATGATAGTAGCTCGTAGCCCGATGTAGCGTCCACCAGTTGATCGATCCTTGGGAGTGGAAAACAGTCTTTCGGGGGGGCCTGATTGAGATTGATATAATCAGCACAAATATGTCAGTTTCCATTAGCTTTTTTTCTAATGAGTACTATATTGGATAGTCAGGTCGGATATTTGACCTCAATGATAAAATTTGCTTCCAACAACCGACTCACTTCATCTTCAATAGCCTTTTGTCGGTCAGGGGCAAACCTTCGAGACCTCTTTTGTATTGGTCGAGCCCAGGAGATATGTTAAGATGATCTAGGCTACTTCCATATGAATGCCTGGCATGTCTCTCGGAGACTAGGTGAATATGTCGGCGTTTTGTCCGAGGAACTTGACGAGCTGGATATGTTCACCCCCGAGAAGTGTTGATCTCACCTTGACAACCTTGTTTGGATGCCTTTGGTCGAGGGGGACTTACACTACTTGCTTTGTGAGCTCGGGTCATGGAGTAGTTTTGCTGGGTTTCTGAGGGTTGGTGATCGGTGCCTCAAGCTTGTTCTTAGGTATGGTTGTTGCTGTCATGTAGCATTGCCTAGATTCCCAGGGAGTCTCTCCTTACTTCTCTGACTCTAGCGTTGGTCAGGAACTTCATTCTGTGGTGGTACATGGAGATGACTGCTCTAAACTTATTAAGGGTCAGGCAGCCAAGGATTGCATTATACGTAGAGAGGAGCCCAACTACCATGAACGAGACCTTCAGTGTCTTTGATCTTGGTTCCTCCCAACGGTCACCTGAAGAGTGGTGATGCTGAGAGGGGAGATGGAATCCCCGGTGAATCCTGTCAGAGTGGAAGTTATGGGGATGAGGTCCTGGTCAGTCAAACCCAATTTTTGAAAAGCATCAAAATACACTATATTGGTCGAACTCCCTGTATTGACCATTATTCTCTTAACTCGGGCATTTGCAATCTGCGTCGAGATCACCAGAGAATCGTCATGGTTAATATATTCTTCTTCTCCCGACCTGAATGTGATCTCGGGGTCACATCACACCTGAGCCTTTTCTCCACCGTGGCCCGAACGTAAACTTTGCGTGCCGAAGAACTATCTCCTCCCGAGACAGGTCCACCGACAATGACGTCGATCTACTTCTCGATTGGTTCCTTCGAGTGGAGCGAAGGCTCATGTTGCTTCCTAACATAGCAGTCGAGTTGTCCTCGTCAGGTGAGGTCTTCAATTTGGTTCTCTAGGTCATGGCATTCTTCACAACCGTGACTATAATCGCGGTGAAAGCGATAATACCACCTTCGATCCCATTCCTCAGGGTGGGTCTTCATTGGGTTAGGTGCCTTGAGGAGCCCCTTCTCACGAATCTAGAAGAAAATCTTGATCCAGGTGGATTTGAGGGGAATCGTTGGAGATCTCAGGAGTGATGGCTCAGGCCTGTACACCCTTCTTCTTAAGGGTCTTGAGGGTTGGCCTCGGGATGACTTGGTATGAAGCCACTTCTGATATTCACGCTTTCCACCACAAGTGCCTCGACGGCAACGTACTAGTTTGCTCTTTAGAGCATCTCAAGCATTGTTACGGGTGGTTGCTCGACCAGCGACCAGAAAAACCAGGATGGTTGGAGGCCGATCAAGAAAGCTTGTATTACCAATGAGGGATGCACGTCGGGCATCCCTCATATCTCAACCACGAAGCTTGCAATGAACTGAGCTAAGGGTCTGTGACGAGCAATGGCCAAAAAGTTCAGCTTCAATTCTTTGCCGAGCTGGTCAAAGTAACAAATTGAGGAGGGCCTTAAGCTGCTGTACCACATTCGGGTAGGCCGTCGCAAAGTTGTCAGGAATGCTTGGCACATTAGAGCCTCTGAAGTGTCATAGAGTACCATTTTATGCTTGGAATGCCGTAATGTGTTCCATCGGGTCGGAGCTACCATCGTACGCCTCGAGCATTGGTAGCTGAAAGTTCTACGGAATTGGCTTATATTAGATCTTAGGGAAGAAAGGAGTTTCAGCCGCGGAGCTCACCCCGAGCTCGTCGTTTAACTTGATGAATTCTTTTTGCACTTTGTCTAACCGGTAGTCCATTAGTCGTAACTGTGCCCTGAGGGAGTCGGTCGAGTTGGAGGAGAGTGTGTCCGGCTCAAGCATACTGTGAGTGGGGGTGCTTGCGGTAGGCGTCGGTCAGTTAGTAGTGTTCTTGGGAGGTCCCAAGGGGAGCTTCTGGGAGAGCTATGGATCGCGTCAATGGGTTGTCATGGGACTAGGGGACGTCCCTCTTGAGCGAGGGGATCTAGCTGCATTTTTTGGGGGGTTTGCTGTTGGGGCACTGCTTGCTGTGCTAGTTGAGGGATATGGAGGATGATTGTTTGAATCATCCCGACTAGGGCTTGTACCTGATGAGTGAGCTTGGGGAAGGCTTCAATGGAGATGACAAGGAGCCTGGGATTGAGCATCGGGGGAGAAAGTTCTGGGTCATTACTTGTGTTATTGGATTTTATGTTGTGGCCAAGGTGTCAGCGCGACATGGTTCAGTCGACATGTGCAAGGTCGTCCATGTAGGATTGGAGGACTGGCGAGGCTTGGTCGAGGTCTGAAGCAACGTTCGGGGATGGAGCCTTGGGTCGAGAAATCCACTGCGAGTGTCTCTTGGGTCCTCGGATGGATCCTACAAGAAGACCTTGGTCAGGATGGTGTATGCCCAACATGGCCTCTCCGATGGTAAAATTAGCTCTCGAGGTATGGGAAATGATAATCGACGCGCTGTGAGGGCTTGAGAGAGTTGAGAGCCAGGAAGATCCACTACTGTTGGCTATAGTGGGGGTATTTATACCTGCGGGTCAGAGGAAGGTCGTACCGAGATCATCTATGCGGGCAGCGCCTTCACCCAGCTCGGAGGTACGACCCCACATTGGGCACCGTCGTCGTCGATTCTCGGGGCATCGGTCGACGAGATCCATAGCCGGCAGCCCATCACCGTGTCAGCCCGACTGACACTGTACCGGGTCGACGATGTTATGTCAGGCGCCGTCTAAGGATGCCGACGTGAGCTGGTCACCCTGAGGCGTTGACGTGGCATTAGTGATCGAGACATCGGGAGCCAATGTGGTCCTCGGGGTCGACATGACCGAGATGACTGGGCGAGCTAAATATTTGCCTTATCGATGGCAATTAATCATCACGATCAGAAGTGAAAGATAGTAGTGCTAACAATTCAATCTGCAATCTGTGATGCAACGCAAATCTTAGAGAGTGATAACTCACCCTCTTATCCATGAATCTAATTAAAAATTGTATTTTCATAAAGTGAAGGAAATGACAGGATCATTGTCAGAAGTCGGATGTGCCTCAGATTGTGTTAGGATGCACTTGTTTTGTTCTTTTCCTGTCTCCCAATCTGCTTTGGAACAAGGGGCGGAGGAGGCTGTGAGGAATCTTGTACTTGAAGGTTTCAGTGGAATGGCAGAACAATCTGAGGTTTTATGCTTGCAATATTTTGAGTTGACTGACGCGATCAGAAAAATGAATCCTGATGAAGGAATGGACAAAATTTGATTCATATGATCAGAGTTGTATGGTGGCCGAAAGAAGAAAAGGAATCGGCATAGAGAGCGAGGTGTTCTAAAGGTATGCTCTACCAAAAGTCATACACAGTCTCTGAATGCAGAATGATTCAAGAGTTGGAGATGAGCTTGTTTCTATAACATGAAAAATTGATCTGCCAAAACTTACTAATCATTTCTGCACTTCTTGAGCAGGTAGCTCACTTGAGAGTTTTCATGAATAGGAAGGAGAGTCTATTATGTTTTCATCCTTCTTCCAGAGAAGGTTGGCCTAATCTGGGCATATATCATGTCAGTGGGACTCCAGAAGTAGGTTTCAGATTCACAACTGAGAGTCCCATAGACTTTTCTTCTTCCGAGGAATTCAAAGACACACAGCAACCACAGATGTGTGTATGTATGTGTATCTTTTCTTTCTGAAGCACCTAAGCACGAGGTTTTCTAGATTCATGTTGGTGCAAAAAAACAAACAAAACTGGGATAGTGTATCATGTTACATAGCTATGATTTTTGATATATGGCAGTGGGGATTTGCTGCTGCAGGAAGAGAAGGATACCTGAAAGGAGCAAAAGAGGGAAGTGGACGAGCACAAGGGGCCAAAGAGATTGGGTGGCAGAGGGGGAGAAGAGAAGCCCCCACGAGGTTCCCAGTCGAGGGAGAAAGGCTTAGTGGCAGTGTTGGCTTTCAGGATGGCACAAACTCATCTTTCATGCCAAGAGATTGTCGTCTTCAGGACTGCCTTTCAAATCACTTTCTTATTATACCCCGCCAGGGGCCGGGGAAGGTGAAGCCCTGCCAAACTTTTGTCTTCACTGCCTCTTCCCATCTTTGAAAAGATTTAGTCCTCTGCATCCACAGACACCAGTGGAAGGTAAAAGATGATAAATATTGTCAAGAAGGTCTTTATTGGTTGTTTAAGATGAGGATTAAGCTCCATAAGATCATCGCAAATGTCATGAGATTGAACTTTTTATCTCACTTCCACCCAGCATTTTTGCGATGGCTGCAAATGATTTCAAAAGCTCAAGGAAAAGATGGCTGCAGTGTTTTCTACTGACACCTCCAAAATGGCATGAGATCACTGTTATCTCACTTTTGAGCCAGCAGTTGCAAATGGATTCAGAGCTCACGCAAAAGATGGGTGCAGTGTTTCCTACTCACACCTCAAAGATCACTGCTATATCTCACTTTGAGCCATCATTTATGACAGCTGTAGAACATTTTCTTGCAGCTGCAAGTGATTCAAAGCTCAAGAAAAAAAGATGATTGCAGTGTTTCCTATTAACACCTCCGAAATGATTGCAATGTCATGGAATCACCTTAAGAAAAAAAAAAAGATTCAAACCTTAAGAAAAAAAGATGTGAGATGATATCACTTTGAGCCTCTGCATTTGCTACAGCTGCAAATGATTCAATTCTCAAGAAAAAAAGATGATTGCCGCGTATTTCTACTTACAACACCGAGATGATTGCATGCATCGTGAGATCACCATTTGCGACAGCCGCAAATGATTCAAAGCTCAAGAAAAAGATGATTGCAGCAGCCAGTGTTTTCCAAAACAAACACCTACGAAAATGATTGCATGTATCATGAGAGCTCAGATTGAGGAGGCAGCATTTTGCTCGAGCGATTCAGAGCTAAAGAAAAAGATGATTGCAGTGTTCTCTACTAACACCGAGAAAATGATTGCGTATATCATGAGATCACTGTTGTCTCAGATCGAGCCACGGCTGTTGCAAGCGATTCAGAGCTCAAGAAAAAAAAGATGATTGCAGTGGTTTTCCATCATCATCACCTCCAAAATGATTGCGACAGTTTTCTCCAAAGTAAATGCCTTTTGGACTGGGATGGGTGTCAGTATTGGGTGGGAACTCGACATGTCTGTGTCAAATTTGACAGGAGATGAACCACCGGACATGTGACTCCACATGTAAAGCCCCACGGTGGGCCATCCGGTCGACAGGCAGCGATCACATCAGCATGATTGTTTATGGACTCGCTCGTGGCAGTCCTCCGGCCATTTCCGATCGGAGATAAGGGGGGGGGGGGAGGGGGAGGAGGGGGAGAGAAAGATGAGGACAAACAGCGCCCGTCCTACGCGGGCCTCCGTACTCCATGTGGTTGATATCTGCAACCACAATGCCAATTGCCATGCCATGCATTGAGACACCCTCCCCCCCCCCCCCCCCCCACCTCTCTTCATCTACTCTCATGGCTTCTCTCTAGATCATCATCACCAGCAGCCGCAGCAACTTGCAGTAGCTTTGTGATCGATGCTGTCGGCAGGCGAGAGCGTGAAGACGAGGAGGAGAAGGCCTCTCTTCTGCTTGGTGATCATGCTGTGCGCCATCTTGGTCTCTTGCTTCTGCTGTCGCTGCCAAGCAGTGGCAATTCCGATACTTCGTCCAAGGACAGGCGGCGGCGCCGTGAGAGTACCGGCGAGAGTGACCGTCATAGGGAGAAGACCGGCGCCACCCGAGGTGGCTTCCCCGGATTCCGACATGGATGAAAGCAAGCGAGTAGTGCCAAGTTGCCCGGATCCCCTTCACAACAAGTGAATTATCTTCTTCTTCTTCTTCTTCTTCTTTCTCCTTTCCTTTGACCACTTCTCCGGTGGTGTTGAACTCTTTATTCTAACGGATGGAGTATGGAAATTGCTAAAGGAAGACCTGCATGTAAATTATAGGGAGAGAATGGAATTGTCTTCCTCTTACTTCTCGTCAAAACTTGTTATCTACTAGCAAAAGAGGAAGCTTGTCTGTAACATAGATAAGATTCTTGGCAGTAGTATGCTAGCTGAGGTCGCCTTAGGTTATTTATATAGGCTGCATAGACCATTGACTTGAAATTGCACTCTAATTTACTTCTACTCTCCTTACTCTTCTGTGATGAAAAGATAATGGATAAATGAAGTTGTGTGTTTGAGAGAAAGATTATTAAGGTGCAAAGATAATATATCAGCTAAATTATAAGTACTTTAATTTCACATCATAGAAGCTTTACATATTTGAGCACTCATTTTACTCTTGCTTTTGGTTGTTTGGTTTGTTCCAGCTACTAATTATGAAAATTAATGAGGGCTAGAAATCATGAAATTATTTTGTCGATACAAAATGTTTTCTGCCCATCAAAAATTCAGTAATCCTTGCAGGTTATTTTAGAAAAAAAATAATAAATCACTAATAATTTTCCTTCAAGAAAATGTGCAATTAATTATAATGGCTCTCTCTTATTGAAGCAATAATATACATTTTTATTTTTTTTTGTTTTTGCTCCAATGCTATGTAGTTGATGCGTGATATCATGCTCCACTCTCAATAGTTTTTGTCCATTTACAGTTCAAAATATAAGAAACTTATTTAGCTCACCTAATGTGTTGCAGGGAGAACTATAACAGTGTATTCAATTAAATTTATGCATTACTTCTTTTCTTATTTTGCTCAGAAGTCACATTTGCTAATATATTGTGGTCAAATCATATATATTCAGATAGTACACATGAATTGTGTATGCATTTAAGTTATCAACAATATATTCAGGTCAAATCATAAAAGTATGATGGCAGGCGTTTCAGCATTTTTTTCATAGCAATATATATGCATATAACATTGGTGTTCAAGTCAAAATTCATTCAGCTTATATGGATTATATAAAGTGCTAATACTAGCTAGTGTATATATGTAATATAATAGTATCTTTGGAGTCAATGCACAGAGCTCATCAAAGAAGATTGAAACAAAAGACATCAGAAAGTAAGAGAGAAGTAAGCTTCCAATGCTAAAAGCCAAATTAGCAGTAAAGGGTCTTAGAGATGGAAGCTCATCTGCCACTAAAAGCTTATCTAAGCTAAGTACATTAGGTTAAACAAAAAGACATGCTAAAGATTTTGCTTAGTAAATGGAGTCATCAGAATCAGTGAACATGCCAGAGATGATCAGGTTTAACTAGTAGCATTAAAGCTTAACCTGCAAACATTGAGTACCTGCAATCATTATAGTCACTAATTAACTTGATGATCAACCTTAACCTCCTGCTCATGTTATCGGTGCACTCTTCTTCTGCACCCAAAGCTTTCTCTTCCAGCTTCGGAAGTGATTCCTCTTAGATACTGCAACTGATGTGGTCATTGCAATGAGCTGAGAGAGCAGGAGTAGCTCCAAAGAGAGAGAGAGAGAGAGAGAGAGAGAGAGACTCTGGAAGAGCTTGTGATCCAGCACTCATTCTGCTGCGGTCTCCAAGTGAAGCAGGTTAATGGAGTGCAAGCTGGTCCTCCATGTTTGCCGAGCTCGGTCTCCAATACCTGTCAAGCTAGCAGAAGCTTAGCTGTTCTTTCCTTGGCCTGCTTGTTTCAGTTTACCAAGTCTCATCACTGGATTGTCAGATTAAATTGCATCAATAAGATGGGCTCAATTTATCAGTTCCATATATTCTTGAAAAGGATCTAAACTTTTTCATATAATGAATAATAATAATAACTAATAATGGTTAAGACACATTGTGCATAGTCATTATCCATTAGTTAATATTTCGATCAATTCGACTCAAACTCGTATAATTAAAATTCTTATAATTAAAGTTCAGACACTGTTGCTTTCCAACTATATAGTATGTAATAAGAGATGGACTTTTTTTCATTATGCTCAACATTATTCACCTTAATTTTTTCCTTTTTTTCTTCTTCGTATTTTCCTTTTTGAAACATCAACATAAGATATAAATTGGAAATAAATAGTATATGGGCCAAAAGAGATGTGTGTGGCCTATTGAATTAGAATAACTTGGGTTGGGGAACAAATCACCAAGGAGAAAACAGTGTTCTCTCTGTCTTTGGCCTATATTTATTGACCTTCCAATTATACAGTTATTTCAAATGATAATTATCTAACATATATCGATGTTTCTTAAACAATAATATTCTCTTCAATAATAGATATATTTTGATTTAGTCGAATCAACATGAACCAGACAAATTTGTGGAAGAGACATGCTGGATTTTGTAGTGCCTAATCCTCCACCATTTCATTTGCCTTTCTCTATCAGCAGTGGCTCAGAAAATGGAGATGTCCTCCTCTTCTGAATTGGAAGCTGAAATGACTCAGCTTGGATCTCCACCTAGTGGATCAGAAGGAAGAGGGAGAAGGAGCTGATCACAGAACCATCACCATCCATATCATCACACAACAGCCCCCACTTTGGAGTGGAAGAAATAAAAAAAATCTTTTCTCTCCCTTTCCATTGCTGTACTCTAATGATTTCCTTCTGACTTTAATGTTTTCTTTTGTTTTGGTGATGAGTGGAACTGCTGGAAATATTTGATTTTTTCAGTTATGTCCAATTCATTCAGTGGACTTCACAGGTAGCCTCTGATCTAATCAGTATCAGAGAGATCTCTTAGTCTTCTCCTTTATTCTTTGGAGTCATCAGTTAAAGTTCATCCATGACAAACCAGCAATGATTCCTAATAGACAACTCCATGAAAGAGAACCATTATAATGCTTGAGGAACAAAAAAGGCCTTTAAACAACTTCAACCAGACAATAGTTCTAGTCCCAACACATAAGCTATTGTCAAGTAAAGATTAGCATTCAGATGCCATATGCTTCCTTCATTGCTCCACCAGCTTCCTTCTCCTGCCTCGTCAGTGCACAAGCTTTAAAGGCCTCATCATCACATTGTCTTCGTGATCCAATATCTGAAAGGCCAAAGGAATATTTAGTTTTAGCTCACAAAAGCAAAAGCAGGTAAGAAGGTTTATATTAGAATCCTCAAAGGTGGCAGCAGATCAATATTACAATTATTCTTCTATCAGAGCCTCTTTCTTCTTGCTCGATCTGCTGTCAGTCACACTTTCAACAAAGCAGTAGTAGACATGAAGGAAAATACAAGAGAGAGAGAGAGAGAGAGAGAGAGTTAAGGTCTCATAGATCTTCTTGTGAGCTGATGGGATGGAAGTCCTCGTCATTCTTGTCAGTGCCGGATAGCGAGGTGCACTAAGCGATCATTTACTTCTTAGCATCAATGGTCCACCACTTTGAAGAACATTACCAATCAAGTGCAGACACACATCACTTTCCGGTGATAATGCTTGTCATCTCTTTTTGACATCTTTTGCTGCCATCACTAAGAAAAAGAAGCAACAGTTTCCATCCAATTTCCATGTCTTACGGAAAACCAAAGATAATTAGCAAGAAAAGGACGATAATTCTAATCATAAATCATTTACTTGCAGGCCATGCAGCAACGTTTAGTATGGCGTATTCCATTCCTTGCCCACAGTGAAAGCTGGACGAAGACAAACACAACCATGGCATCTACATAAGAAGCCAATAGTGAACGTCTCGGGATTGGATTCTGGAAACAAACACATCACATGTGAGTCTCCTCCTCTCCCAAGACACTAATTGCAGACCTCCTTCATGGAAGACGGACACAGTCATGCAGAGGCTGAGCCCCTCCCCCCCTTCCTTTCTCTTCCCCCAAGTCTCTTTACCCAATCACTTAACCTCCTTTTTTATTTGATTTATTTAAAGAATACTTAAAATGAGTAATCCATCAAAAAGATTTTAGCTCATCATTAGTAACCATGATTATGATTACTAATTTACTTTCAACTATATTTTATTTATAAAAATATCTGAAATATTTTTATAAAAAAATATAACAAAGTAAAAAAAAGCATCAATTTCTATTTTAATAACTATTTAACAGTCAATTAATTAATATTATCTAAAAATGAATAATAAGCAAGTTAGTTATATATATATAATTTTTAATTAATCAAATTAGGACGTAGCAGAGAAGCAAGAAAGATAAAAGAAAAATGGAAATAGAAAATAATAATATTATTAATAATTGAGAGACAGAGGGGATGCGAGAGGAAAGAGCTTACGTGGCAGTGGTAGACGTATCCGGGCTCGGCAGTGGCGTTGAAAGCGTAGGAGCCACCGTCGAGGGGGGCGAAGCGCACCAGAATCCGCGTCGCCACTCCCGGCCTCATCTTGAACACGTTCTTCCACCCTTGCTCGTACCGGGGGACGCGCCGCCGCCTCCCCCCCTTGAGGTGCTCCTCCACCTTGCAGGCCGCTGCGTCGTTGGCCTTCTGCATGCACGCCTTGAACTCCTCCAGTCCCACCAGCTCCCGCTGCTCCAGCACCACGAACGACGCCAGGTGGATGTGCAGCGGGTGGTTGTCCTCCGTCAGGTTGATCACCTCCCACACCTCGTTGGTCCCGGCCTTGGGCGTCTCCGTCGCCGGCGCCTCGAACGGCTTCCCGTTCAGGTACAGGTGCGTCGGCTCCCCGCTGGCTGTCTCGTACTCGTACATGGCGATGTACCTCGTCGCAGCCGGCCGGTGCACCGTCGGCCGCGGTAGCGTCAGCAGCCGCCTCGGCACGCGCGACGGGTCGTCCTCCCTCTCGGGCGCGATCACGAACCTCATCACCTTTCCGTTGAGCTCGTCCGTGGGGTCGCCCGATGGGTACGGGTATGGCGCGTCGTTGGTGAGGACGACGGCGCTGGCCGAGGCCGAGGCCTCCGAGAAGTCGATGATCACGTCGGCGATCTCCGACGGCGCAAGGAGGAACTTGCGGGAGTGGACGGGCCGGGGGAGGTAGTTGGTGTCGGAACCGAGGTGGAGGAAGCGGAGGCCGGAGTGGCGGGAGAAGAAGAGGCGGAAGAAGCGGGCGTTGCTGGAGTTGATGATGCGGAAGCGGTATCGGCGGCGGCTGACGCGGAGGTAGGGCCAGGCCTTGCCATTGACGATGATGGCGGTGCCGAAGTACTCAGGCTGCCACTCCGGGTGGATACTGGGGTTGTTTCCGGTGGTGTTCATGTAGATGGAGCCGTCGGTGCGGAAGGCGCGGTCGAAGAGGACGAGGGAGCGGTCGAAGGTGGGGCCGTAGGGGAGGCCGAGGGGCCGTTCGAGCTCCGGCGAGCGTATGGTGTAGACGCCGAAGAGGCCGGCGAGGAGGTTGGCGCGGGTGAGCCCCATGGCATGATCATGGTACCAGAGGCAGCCGGGTGGCTGCCGGTTGAAGTAGACGAAAGAGGAGCCAGCGAAGGCGGGGCCGACGGCGGCGAAGTCGGCGGTGAACCAGGCGATGGCGCTGCCGTCGGAGGCGGGGGGTTGGACGCCGCCGTGGAGGTGGACGACGGTGGGGACGCCGCCGGAGCTGGCCCTGGCGGTGGGGATGGAAGGGTCCCACGGGAGGATATGGCGACTAGGGAGATGGTTGGTCCACGTCACGTGGGTGGGGACGCCTCGGATGGCCTCGATGGTGGGGCCCGGCACCGTCGCCGAGTCCTGGCTGAGCCCGTACGCGAAGACGCGTGTGGGCGGCAGGTCGCGGTGGAATTCCTGAGTTCACGTGTGACACAAAATTACGAAAAAAAGAAATATTTTAAGCATAACAAAACGTAAATTATTTAGTTTTTGATTTAATAATATAGTGTGCTTATTGTTTCTAATTATAATCACTATTTCTTAGTTTTAAGCACAACGAAACTAAGCCATCAACGCAAAGGTAAACAGTCTCGGTCTTTAGGATATGTAAATTACATATATATATATTTATTATCATAAACAATACCTCTTTCGAAATTATTGCTCAAAATTTATATGATTAATTGGGTATCCAAAATAAAACGTCTACCTTAAGAGATCAGAAAACATTGATCTGATCACAGCCGTCCATCGAGGGTTACGGCTGCATCGCGTCACCTGATGGTGGTGCGCGCTTACCACAAGCAGAAAGCAGGGAAGAAAAGGGAAGAGGAGAGGGAGGGAACTCACCCAGAACTTCTCGTACATGCCGACGGTGAGGTTGCCGGGGAGCAAAAGGTCATCCTTGACGCCGTATCCCTGCAGCCGGGGCATGTCGGGGAGCTCGTCGACGAACATCTCGAGCTTGGAGACGTCGAGGATGTCCTTCCCGCTGTCGCCCGACGCTTGCTTCGCTCCCCAGACGCAGGAGGCCGCCAACGCAAGCACAAGAAGCAGGGCGGCGCAGGGAGTCCTTCCCATGACTCCTTTCTCTGCCCGCCTCTCCTTCCTCCGCTACTTTACCGAGCAAAAAGGAACCGAGTGAATGATGAGGAGGGCGACGAGGAAGAGAAGCGGACAAAAGGAGGCAGCGGCAGCCTTGTTTGTCTCCTCCTCTACGGCTGGTACCTGTCTCTTCTTGTATTAATCGTATTTATAGCGGACAAAATCACAATGGGAAGAAGTAGACATGGAGATATTTCTATGGGAAGTTTCTATACACTTTCTCAGTGCAGAAAAGCTATAAAAGGTATGATTTGGAATCCTCCAACTCCTCCTTATTGCTCGTCGCAATCATCCGCTTCATAAATAAGTGTATGATAACATATCTTAATGTTCTTTTTTTTTTTTAATCATCTCTTAGTAGATATTTTGATGATTATTATGCCTTTATTTATATTAATTTCTACAAACTAATATATATATATATAGATATATACATATATATGGAGAAAAATAAAACGAAGGGATTGGTGTTGTGAGGATGAGAATAGTGGAAGTTGCTTTAGTTGGAATCAGCGTTGGCCAAGAGGGAAAAAAGATTCCTTCTTGTCTGATTTATATGGCTTTTTCTGTTCTTTTTTATTTTTGATAAAAAATAAGAAAAAATCTTCTCAACCTCTAAATTTTCTTTTAAGAAGTATAGCATAAAAAATAAAAATTTAGGAGTGTGTCGTGGAGTTGATTTGAGCAGCTCATGGCTGAGGTGGGCCTATTAATTATTAAAGAGGGAGGTGGAAGTGATGATAGAGACATACAAATCCTAATACAAAGACGAGACATCCAATGTTAGAGGTGGAGAAGAACTCATTTTGTGATCGGCCTACGGATAAAAAAGACATATCAATGTAGTTGAAGGTTCCCTTCTACATATACCTCAGAGTCCCACTTTGGCATCCTCCTCATGCGGTCCAAGTTCCTCAAGCAATGCTCCTCTTCCGATTGAATAATATATTTCTATCTTTTATCTTTTTTTTTTCTTTGTTAGGGTTGGATGCTTTAATCTTTTTTTTTCAATAACTAGAAATATAAATCTTTACAAGTTCATTGATACGTACATCTTTACATATCCCTTGCGTGATCCTTCAGTATGACTTCTCGATCGATCTACCCGAGTCAATGCGCCTCGAACTACAGGTAGAATTTTTTTAGATTGAACATGTGTCATGTCCTTGGTAGCGAACATCTCTTCCATCATTTTAAGATGATAGGTTTCATTTTGAACTATCTCCACTGGTCCTTCTCAATTGGGGGCTATGTTTCATTAGGAGTATGTTGGGTCATATCGTAGCCTTCTAAAGGACTAGGTTGATAAGGTCGATCGATCCCTCATGGTTAGACGCTTTTGTCATAGAGTCGAGCGATGACATTCTTTGTAGTTGAGTATCTTCAAGTGTGACTCAACTTGGGATTCATTAATAAGGTCTGATCTCACACGAAGTCCCTCCTTAGAGGTGGCCTCATCGAAACTCTCTAATTGACGGGTTGGGAGCACCATCTCAGGAGCCATAATTGCTTTTGTGTCAAAGATAAGGTCGAACGACAATTGGCTTGATCTACTCTTTTGTGTTGTTCACAAGACGTATAGGATGCTTGATTACTCCTCTTGAATTCCTCCATTATAACTTGGTTCATCACCTCCACCAAGCTATTGAGCTATAGGTGAGCTACCAAAGTGAATCATAATTGAATACCAAAAGACTAATAAAATTCTTTGAACTTGTGATTATTGGACAATGTCTTGTTATCAATGATGATGGCTCTCAAAATATTGAATTGAGTGATATGTTCTTCTACACAAAACCCTCCAACTTGTTTCTCTGTAGTGGAGGCAAGTGATTTTTTTGCTTAGTGAAAAAGTCTACCCGGGCTATTATGAATCGACATTTTCCGAAGACCGAAGGGAAAGGCTCGAGGAGATCTATTCCCCACTAAGCTAAGGACCATGCATTGTCAATTGGGCTAAGATGCACCATCAATTAGTGTTGGATATGGGCATAGCTCTAGTATTTATCACACTTATATGCGTAGGCCATTGTGTCTTTTCTTGACGTCAACCACTAGTAACCTTGATGCAAAACTTTGAAGGTGAGTGTTCGACCTCCGATGTGCACCCTACACATCCCCTCATGCACTTCGGCCAATATGTGCATGGCCTTTTGAGGGGCCAAACACTTGAGAAGTAATTGACTAAATGACCTATGATATAGTCGGTCATTTACCTGGTTGATTGGGAGTGTGCCATCCTTTTTATATCACAAGATATTGTCCATCCAAGATGGCTCGTCTTTAGCTTAGAGACTTACAAGGCATCATTGCTCCTCATCGATAGTGTCTCATCTCACATGTGTCCATTCTTCACCGTCCGAGTCGAAGCCAGCCTCACCACTATGATAGCCTGGGTGTTTTTCTTCGGAGTCATTTGGAAAATCTTGAACTCAAAGAAGTAAAATTTAACTTTTGTACATTAATGAGGTATTTTGTCATTACTTCATCTCAGGCTTCAAAGTCTCATATGACATGATTCATAACTAACTGTGAGTCACTATAGATCGCTAGTTATGAAATAATGAGCTCTCTTGCCAGTCTAAGCTCGAACAAGAGGGCCTCATACTCTAGCTCATTATTGGTTTTCTTTAACTCAAAGCGGAGGGCTTGCTCCTAGACCTATGCATTGGAGCTGCTGACTACGACACCTCCCCCTTTAGCGATTACCGACCTCTCAACAAAGAGCGTCCAAGTAGGGTGGGTTGACTTATCCATTAGGCATGGTATTGTAAGTCTTGAGATGAAGTCTGTTAGGGCCTGAGCATTTATAGTCGCCCTCGGTGTTAGGCAGATGGGCATATGGCCCAGGTTCAACCTATAATGGGCTTTAGTGAAGCTCACAGCCTTAATCTTCATTTATCTTAACCTAAACCATAGATTTAGTGACTAGGGTTGTGGAAAAGAGGGCAACGACGACTGAAAACATACGAGAGAGAAAAAAGGTTGGAGATTGAAAGTAGAGGATAGAAAATAAAAGATCCAAAAAAGAAAATAAGATAAAAACAGAGAAAGACTATTTTTAATCATCCATATCTCATATTAGATCAGTTTGTAATGGATTTTTATTGCAATCACTTGTGAATGTTTTAGATATTATGCATAATAATATAGTCATTGTATCCCTGTGATTCTTTTGTGGTTGTTACTTGAGTTTAGGCAAAAAGTCTTGAGATCTGTATATTCATTATTTTGATAGTGATTTTCTCTAACTTATCCCGTGATTTTTACCCTTCGAGTTGAATGAGTTTTTCATATAAATCTTGGTGTTCATTTGATTGTAATTTCTGTTTGATTCTACTGTGTATGACGGCCTGCTAGTATTTGTTCATATACAAAGCCTTTATTCCTTTTATATCTCATCAACTAGTAGCAGAGTAGGATTTTGGTGGCATTTAACTTTTGTATTCGAATATGGAAGCCGATAATATTTCTCGTATGATTAGCTTGAACGAAAATAATTGGATGATATTGAACCAAGAATATAAGATTTCTTGTATTGCAAGGACTTATATGAATCTTTGCAAAGGGATAGTGTCAAACCAACAACTATGATAGATAATGAGTGGAAGAGAATAGATCAAAAAACAGTTAACTTTATTTGATAATGGCTAGATGATAGTATTTTTCACCATGTTTCTATTGAAAATTCTGCTTACTCTCTTTGGAAAAAGCTATAAGGTCTTTATGAAAGAAAAATGAATGACAACAAAGATTTTTTGATCATAGAACTTGTGAACTTGAAATATAAAGAAAGAATTTCTATTCATGAGCATTTCAATGAAATGCAAAATATTACTAACAAGTTATCCTTTATGAAAATATCTCTTAATGATGAGTTACATGCATTGTTACTTCTCAATTCTTTACTAAAAAGTTAGGAGACACTGGTAGTTTCCCTCAATAATTCTGCATCAGATGGTGTTGTCACCATGAGTCAAGTAATAAGCAGTTTGTTGAATGAGGAGTTAAAAAGAAAGAATTCGGTAACTTATTCACAAGTATTTATCTCAGAGAATAAAGAAATGTTAAAGTCAAATGATAGAATTGGTTTATGCATGGGTAGAAGCAAGTCAAGATCAAGAAAAAATATTGTTTGCTACAATTATAGTGAGAAATGATATTATAAGAATCAGTACAAGCAACCTAAGAAGAACAAAGAAAGGGAAAAATAAATGGAGTATACAGAGTCAAAAGAGAATATCATAGCTATAGTGTGAGGTAGTGATTATTTGATTTTATCTACTTCTGATGATATTTTTTTCTTATGTGTGTCAGGATCTCGAGTGGATAATTGACACATATGCTTCTTGTCTTGCTACACCACGGAGGGAGTTCTTGCTATTTACAAGTCTGAAAATTTTGGTGTTATCAAGATGGGCAACTATGACACAGTAGATATTATTAGCATGGGTGATATCCATATAAAAATTAACTTTGGCTGCAAGTTTGTGCTTAAAGATGTAAGACATGTGGTTGACTTAAGGCTGAATTTAATTTCAATTGGAAGGCTGAATGATGAAAACTTTGATGCCAGATTTTACAGAGGGTAGTGAAAGCTCAGTGAGGGTTCTCTTATTGTAGCTAATGGAAAAAAATGTCAGACATTATACAGATTGTACGCTAAAGCTTATGGTGAGCAGTTGAATGCTATAGAGAAAGACTTCAGCATGGAGTTGTGGCATAGGCGATTGTGACACATGAGTGAGAGAAGAGGATGTAAGCCCTTTCCAAGAGAGAAGTATTGTCAGACCTCAAAGATACACGTTGGAACCCTTGTATTAATTGTTTGACTAACAAATAACATAAAATTTCTTTTATTAGTCTTGCCTTATCTAGAAAAATACATGTCATTAGATCATGTCTATATAGATGTGTGTAGTCCTTTGAGGATAAAAACTCCTAGTGGATCTGTTAATGTTCATAGTATCAGTGGTGTACTTTATTTGTCACTTTTATAGATGACTTTTCTGGAAAAGTTTTGCCCTATGGTTTGAAGACCAAAGATCATGTTATTAATGTCTTCAATGAGTTTCATGCCAGAGTTGAAAGAGAGACAAAAAGATAATTGAAATGCATAATATCATATAATTGTGGTGAATACACAAGATTATTTAATGATTATTGTAGGTCATATGACATCCAGCATGAGTTGACAGTTCCTGATACACCTCAACACAATACAATTGCAGAGCAGATGAACTGCACATTCATGAAAAAGATCAGATGCATGTTTTCATAGGCCAAGCTACCCAAAAGGTTTTGGGATGAGGCTTTAAGGACTACAGTTGATGTGATCAACTTGTCACCCTGTACAGCTCTAGATAGTGATGTTGCAAAACATGTATAGTCAGGGAAGGATGTCTCCTATAGGCATTTAAGTGTATTCAATTATCGTATATTTGCACATGTTCCAGACAATAAGAGGTCCAAGCTGGATGGTAAGACAAAAGAGTGTATTTTTCTTTACTACTACCATGATCAGTTTGGTTACAGGCTTTGGGATCCAGAAAAAACACAAGATGTTCAGAAGCAGAGATGTTGTCTTCTTTGAGGATCAAACCATTAATGATTTGAAGAAGGAGGCACCAGCTAAGACTTCTGCAGAGGGATCTTTAGACTGCGATCCAGTTATTCCTCTAGTATATTAGGGTGATGGGGAGATGTACAAGAAGATGGTGCAGAGCCAAATGTTGATCTACCTGCAGGACATGTTGAGTAGGAAAAATAAAGAGAGCAAGTTCCCACAGAACCTCGGTCGAGAAGATCTTTTAGACCACGTCAACCTTATAAAAGATACTCTACAGATGAGTACGTGATGCTTACTGATGCAGGTGAACCAGAGTGTTACCAGGAAGTAGTTTAAAGTGAGCAGAAAAAGAAATAACTTTTTGCTATGCTAGAAGAGATGCATTTTCTACTAAAGAACCATACATATGATTTAGTGCAACTACTAAATGGGAGTAAGGCCTTAAAGAACAAGTTGATTTTTAGATTAAAGACTCAAGAACATTATTCTCAACCAAAGTATAAAGCTAGATTGGTTGTGAAATACCTTAGTCAAAAGAAAGGTATTAACTTTGAAGATATTTTTTCTCTTATTGTTAAAATGTCTTCTATCCGTGTTGCTCTTGGTATTGCTGCTAACATGGACTTGGAGGTTGAGCAATTAGATGTGAAGACAACTTTCCTTTATAGTAATTTAGATGAGAAAATCTATATGGAGCAACCAAAAGGATTCAAAGTTAAAGAAAATCTTGTCTGCAAGTTGAGGAAGAGCTTGTATGAGCTGAATTAAGCTTCAAGACAGTGGTATAAAAAGTTTAATTCATTTATAATTAAAAATAAATATAAAAGAACAGCTTTATATCATTGTGTATATATCAAACGGTTTAATGAGGATTTTATTATTCTCTTGCTTTATGTTGATGACATGCTTATCCTTGGGAAATATATGTCTCTGATTGACATGTTGAAGAAGAAACTAAGTGAGTCTTTTGCAATGAAGGACATGCGGCCAGCAAAGCAAATATTGGGATACATATTTCTCATGACAGAAGAAACAATAAGATTTGATTGTCATAGGATAAATACATTGAGAAGGTATTATGAGCAATGCAAAGCTAGTTGCTTTTCCTCTTGCAGGTCATTTCAAGTTGTGCTTAGAGCAAAGTCCATCAAGTGATGAGAAGCAGGAAAAAATGTAAAAGGTTCCTTATGCTTCAGTAGTTAGAAGTTTAATATATGCGATAATATGTACGAGGCCGAACATCACATATGTAGTGAGTGTTGCTAGCATATTTCTTGCAAATCTAAGTAAAGAGCACTGGACAACAGTGAAGTGAATTTTTAGATATCTTAGAGGAAGTTTCAAAGTTTGTTTAAGCTTTGGATGTGGACCACTTGTGTTGATAGGTTACATAGATGCATATATGACAAGAGATATTGACACAAGGAAGTCCATATCATGTTTTGTACTTACTTTTGTAGGGGGAGTTGTGTCATGCTAGTCCATATTACAAAGGTGTATGCTCTCTCCACCATAGAGGTAGAATATATTATTGTTACAAAGGTTTGAAAAAAAATATTATAGATGAAAGGATTCTTATAAGAATTGAGGCTGATATAGGAAAACTATATGGTGTATTATGACAGCTAGAGCGTCATCCATTTGTGCAAGAACCAAATATTTCATTCCAAGTCAAAGTATATAGATGTCAGATATCACTGGATCAGATGTGTGCTTGAAGAGAAGCAATTACAGCTTTAAAAAAATCCACACAGATGATAATGTGACAGACATGTTGACAAAGACTTTACCGGAAGAGAGACAAGAGATATGCCGATAGCTGATCGACATGACTTCATAATGATGAGTCATGAGACAACCTCTCTTATGGGCTGAAGGGGAGGTTGTTGGGCAGATGCCCATAATAGGCTTTAGTGAAGCCACAACCTTAATCTTCATTTATCTTAACCTAAACCCTAGATTTGGTGGCTAGGGTTATGGAAAAGAGTACAACGACGACTAAAAATGTGGGAGAGAGAAAAAAGGCTATAGATTGATAGTAGAGGGTAGAAAATAAGAGATCCATGAAAGGAAAGAAGACAATGACAGAGAAAGACTATTCTCAATCATCTCAGGTTAGATCAGTTTGTAGTGGATTCTTACTGCGATCACTTGGGAATGTTTTAGATATTGTGCATAGTGATATAGTCTTTGTATTATTGTAATTCTCTTGTGGTCGTTGCTTGGGTTTAGGGGAAAAGCCTTGAGATTTGTATATTCATTACTTTAATAGTAGATTTTCTCTGGCTTGTCCCGTGATTTTTACCCTTCTAGTTGAAGGAGTTTTTCACGTAAATCTTGGTGTTCATTTGATTATGATTTATGTTTGATTCCACTGTGTGTGATAGCCTGCTAGTATTTATTCGTATACAAAGCCTTTATTCCTTTTATTCCCATCACTCGGTACATAGATAAGATCAAGCTTGCTGAGCTCAACCGACCATTTCAGTAGCGTACCCAACACGTTGAAGTACTTGTCGGAGTGGTTAGTCGATAATCACCTAGGTTTGGACTAGTCAGAGTAGCTCAGTAGGGGTCTAGGGTGCCACAGGTTGTGGTGGTGTGGCGCGGAGCAATGGGCATTAGCTATGCCAGCTACGAGAGCAGATGGACGACTAGTACATCATCCCTGTCAACATTTGAACTTGCTGGACGAGATTTATGAAAATCTTGATCGACACTAGCACGTGAGTTAATGTTGCCACTTGACAAGAGAGGCCAGGGTCATTAAATAGTTTTCAGTACTACATAGCCATTTGGGTAGAGGTAGAGGCGCTAAGTGTCAAAAACGTCGACCGTGGGCCTATTTGAGTGAAGATGCTGTGGATCAATGGTGGAGCATCCTCGCTCGAGAACTTACTGAGTGGGTTGGTGGTGTAGCGCTCTTGCAACACTGGACTCTTCTTCTTACACCAAAATAATGATGATGATAGTCGATCATGTCTCTATCAACTCTTAAGCCACGTGTGCAAGAGTTTAGAAATAACTGAGGAGGTAAGCTGCTACTGGGCTAACTACCACGTCATCTAAGTCATACCATATCATTTGAGCTGGCAGCCACATGGTGAGCTGGAATTGGGGCTGAGCTTTCCCATTTCAAGGTTTTCTTGAAGTATGGCTGTATTTTGAGAACCTTATTTCTTTAAACATTAATTAGAATCCATATATAATGTTAAGTAATTGAAGAGGCAAAAAAAAAAAAAAGAGCATTAGTTAACGTAATGTTTGTTATATGGTAAAGGTTAATTTAGCGACATTTGGTCACTTGTAATTTAGCTGAGTTGAGAATGTCGGTTAACTAATGGATTGAATTGTGTTACTCCTCCTATTTACATTATAAGAGAGATTCGAGATATAATTCATTTATTTGAACATGTCCAGATGATTAATGAATGTTTATGAAACGCTTGTGAAAAATAAGAAAATTGTTTTTGGTTCTTTGTGTATTGTTGCATTGTATTGTATGACTATACGTTTATATAGACATTATAGTTAGCAATGTGAGCTAAAACTTATAGAAATGACTAGCCACACACACACACACACACACACATTAGGAAAGAAATTATTTTTGATATTTATGCTTTATGAGATTTAGTTTCAATTGATTCTATAAGATATAATTTGGTCTAATATGCCCTACACAAGATAGTATTCATAAATGATAATAGATCCACAAGGTCTACAAAGCATTGGTAGATTCTTTCAAGGAAGAACAGAGATGAATCTGTTACATATTCATGTGGCTGGCATGGTGAATCTTTCAGAGTACAAGACAATGGCTGTAGCAAATGGCATGGACGACATTTGATAAGAGCGCTTGGAGCAGCAACAAAGTGCCCAATTAATTTGTAATGAGCAATCTGTTCTAGGCCTGAAGAAATTCCACAATCCAACCATTTAACCAACCAGTAAGGTAGGGTAAAACACAGTTCAAGATCTGTAGGAGGAATTCATTCATTTTGCCAGATCTTTTGATCTTCTAAGCTACCCAGCTTGTTCCTTCATCTGGAATCAACAAGATGTGTTGAAAAATCCATCTCAAAATAAAGACCATCACACATGTAAAAAAAAACCAACACAAAATGTGCATCCATTAACAAATGATTGTTTACCGAATTTTACAAAGATGCGAGGGCGGCCGTGAAACCCTTAAGTAAAGAGAGGACATGAACTCCATTGACTCTCAAATGTAAATTTGCTCGAGCAACAAGATATCTTGATTCCATACAGATCACAAAACAGAACTGTACAACCACTTACATTTGCAGTAGTAAGTTCCAGAACAAGAACATGCATATAATGCAAACAAACAATGAGCTAAAAGATCTAAATTTTTTTTTTTGTCATACTTAAACAGTGTGATATATCCTATATAGGAAGCGAGTTCAGCAGTAACCCAATTGTGCAGACGAAACCCCTACTTGTGATCAAATTCAATCTTTTGTCCCGCTAGAACTGGCTTCCTCAGAAGCAATACCAGAAACGTCGCTGGCCACAGCAGCTTGAACAGGGTCCTCAAATCCATCACCAGCACCCTACAAGTAACCATATAGATAAGTTCATTAGAATCTTAAAACTGAATGAAATGCACAAGTGCAGAAGACAGCAAAAAGCTTGAAGTGAGAAAACAAGCTTATAAATTGCAATGTGTTGAAGCAAATAAAAGCAAATCTACATCGGGCATAACTGAGGGAGTTCACACTAGAGTGGTGATGCCCAGTTCCAAAATCATTTACCTTAATGAGTCATTAAGCAGAAGCATTACCTCAAATTGCTGGAGAACAAAAACTGTCTCCTCGAGATCACCACCATTTACAATAAGCAATTCAGCAAGATATTCCACAGAAATATCAGGAAACACTGATGAAAGATGATCAACTTTTGCATCCCATTCATCAATTTCATCTTGCAAAATCTCATCAAGATTGTCGTACTGATCTGTTTTTGAGGATGATGCACCAGAAAGATTGAGTTTTTCAAAGCTCTTAGTGTCATAGTCCAATGTGTCTGGTAGCTGATGTTCTATGGAGTTCTCAACAGCCGTATCCGTTCCGGGCAAACCAACTTCCGCTTCTGTGACCTTGTCTCCTGTTCCATATAAGAATTTGCAGACAGGAACATAGGGAGCAGCATCAGGATTCAAAAGGGATTTTCTTTCCGCCATTTTATCAGCTGCAACAGATTTAAAAGAAAAAGAACGTTCAATGAAAATTTATTTATTAGAGAAAAAGAAATGACCAAGTACAGAATTAGAGATAAAAATTAAGACATTTTTCGAATTTTAAAGGGGGGAAATCCAATCCTACAAGAACCTATCTCGGATTTTCTTTTGCTAGGCCCATAGCAAAAAAAACCTACTTTCTTATGATTACGAGATTTATTTGAATATGAAATCCAATCTCGGAAATACACCATACCACTTTTTTTTTTTTTTTTTACTACCCAAGGCTTCGAGACATTTTGAAATCAAGAATACCTACAGGAGCAGGTTTTATAATTAGACAATCTCAGGTTTATTCTTAAAAAAATTTGCAGAAATGAGAAAATAACTTCACCTTGGATGGGCTAAGAGAGTAGTGACAGCATCAGATAATATAGAAATTACATAGGAGAGAAACACTAGTGATTTTCAAATGTCTATTCTCACCAGAGTTTAAGACGATGATTCTCTTCGAGTAGAACTCTCAATCATAAAGAGGCACAGTAGACAAAAACTACAATGGCATGATTTTGTAAGTGGTATGTGTTTCTTTCATAACAAAGGCTATAATGATTCATTTTTAACTTCTTTCTTTCTCTAAATATAATTGCTAACCTAAGGAGTAGTTGGTTAAACAATGTAATCAAGATATACTATTTTGATAGATATATTAGTAATAAAATTTGACCAAGCATAATCTCCACAGTTTAGACCTAGATCTTATCACTGCGTCGTCATACAGAAGAATGCAGTCCAACCTAGAAATCGCAAACGAAACACATAACACCATTTCCTATATGTTATTCAAAATAAACCAGAAATTCAAATAAGACAATTCTTATAAAATCTTGCGCCACTAACAACAAGATCCACTGGAAAATGAAAAAGCCCTCTTTTTCATGAAGTATACGATCATAAGCATACCTCCCCAGTCTCCATTACCCTCCGGAAACTAGACAATCAGAAACCCAAAAAAGAATCATCGCCACTCATTCCATAAATTACTCGAGAATCCCCAATTCTCCAAAACGAGAACCCTCAATCTTCAAGACCTAAAATCCATAATTCCTTCTGAAAAGAACAATGATTCCCGTAAGAACACAAAAAAGGGTCTTTTTGCCCCCGCAAAAATGAATCCAAAGACCAATTCGATACCCTCGACGACATGCTTCTCCAGTGCCCTTCAGAAAGCGAGCACAAGCACAGAACTCGTTCCTTAGATCATTTCATGACTACCCAATTGCCCCAAAAGAAGATATCCCTACATGCGGAAGGGCCAAATAACCATATTTGTTGCATCAAATCGAAATCGGAAACGCGAGCCGACCACCAACAGAAGTCTCAACGGCAGATCAAACAAGGAGGGCGATTACATTGAGGAGGAACAGAGAGAGAGAGGATACAAAATCCTACACGAGAACGAGGAACGAAACGATGGTTCGATCGAAGCGAGCGCAACCAGAGGAGGGCGAATTCGAGGGATCGCCTTCTCAGATCTCCCCTGGTTCGCTTCCTTCCGTCGCAGGAGTTACGGGGTCGAGGGAAACCGACGCGCTCGAGGGGAAAGCTTACGAAGCGTACGGGTCCCTGCGCACGCAGGTTAGTTTTGTAGCATAAAAAGAAACGCATTATGGCCGTTGGATTCTCCATCAACGGTCCGTATTTAAATATATATATATATATATATATATATATATATATATATATATATTTTTTGTCCGGTGAGAGCAGAATATTAAAGTGGATACATACAATTATTAAGAAAAAAAATTTATTCACTTATAAAATCAAATCATTTAATATGATATCGATAAAAAAATAAGATAATTAATTATAATCTTTTTAAGAATCTAAAATAATTGGAATTTATGATATTATTATTGTTATTTCCTTCCCCACCAACCAATAACTCAACTGCTTTTATAATGTGATTAGATAAAATAATAATTATGATTTTATTTTTATTGTTGACTTTAGATGAGAGCATTCAAAACACTATTAGGCTCCAGTCAACGAATCTGATCGAGGCTAGATTTGGCTCAAGTCAAAGTTTGACCCAAACCTAGGTTGGCTCACACTAGACTCAACAATCTCTCCTAATTAAATTTCGCTTTTTTTTTTCTCTAAATAATCTATATCGTAAAGGCATAATAATATTAGGCATGGTTTGAAGATATCAAAATATTTAACAATATTAATAAAAACTAAAAAATACAAATACTTGAAGACATAAATATCAAAATTAACTAGATCATAATTTTTATATTGAAGATGCAAAATTGATTAATATCAAAATTTTATAAAGTATTAAGCAACTAAATTATCAATCACATGTTTTGAAATTTAAACTATAGAGAAAGGAGGAGAACATACCTTTGCTTAGAGCCAATGATCTCAAACTAAACACTTTATGAGATCGAACAAACACCCGTTTATATAGGAGAAGAGGAGGATTTCTAATAAGGTAAGATTTTATATTTTATTTTTATTTATAATTAAAATAATTGGGTAATACTTTTTTTTAGATATTCAAGGTAGGAATCATGTATTAATTACTAGAATTATATATATTATAAAGGCATGGACATTCAAAAGTATATAAAAAAAATATATTTTAGTAAAGAAATAAAATTTAGGTTACTAATTCTTTTCTTTAAGAATTTGGTCCCCAAATTTGATTTATCATAGGTAAGACATTATTTGGATTTTCAAGGTACAAAATCTGTATTAATTGCTGAAATAAAATTTTGCATTCAGATTAGGAAGTAGATAATAAATATTTTCGTTAAGAAATAAACATTTAGGTCATTAAATTTCTTCTCCATATGGATTTTTGTAACTCAGCAACTTGATCGTGCATCATGAAGCGAGATACTCTTCGGCTCGACTCGATTAGACTAATAGGTTTTATCATTTTCTCTTAATCGACTATACAACTTATATATATTATGTGCTTTAGAATGTTAGGAAAGCGAGGAATATATATATATATATATATAGCTCAATATCACATGAACATTTTTGTCAAGATATATCGTCAAAATATATTGTTAACAAATAATTAGAGAAGAGATAGATAAGTTATTATGAGCAAGATTTATTATTAAGGTATAGTACCCCTATGGCTCGCCAACATTGTACTAAAAAACTGAAGGATCGATGTGACTATACCAATCTTGCCAAAGCATACCCAAAGGACAAACTAATTATACCGATAAGTTGGTAGATGTTATCGTGGGTCACGAGATCTCACCTTTATGGATGTATTCTAAGGGTATAACCAATTCAAAATAGCGAGAGTGGATCAAGGACATGCTTCCTTTATCACAGACTAAGACAAATATTATTATTGAGTAATTTCCTTTGGGTTAAAAAAATACAGGAGTAACATACCAAATGATGATGAACAAAATATTCAAGTATTAGATCGGGAGAAATGTTGAAGCTTATATAGATGGCATGATAGTGAAAGCAAGATGACTGACTCGCATCTAGCAAATTTGATCAAAATATTTCAAGTTCTGAAAATGTTCGACATGCACCTCAATCCAACCAATTGAGTTTTCAGGATTAACTCGAAAAAATTATTTAGATTCATCATACATCAAAGAAGTAAATCTTAAGAAGGTACAAGTTATATTAGAGGTGCATCTTCTTTAGTCGATAAGGAAGATTCAATAGCTAACGGGTCAGCTAGTAGGACTTAATCAATTCTTATCTTGATTAAGTGATAGGTGTCTATCTTTCTTTTGGGTATTGAAGAGCTTAAAGGATTTTCTATAGGCCAAGGAATATCATAATGCATTTGAGAAGTTAAAGGATCACCTCGCCAAGGAATATCATAATTCCTCTACCTCGGACAAAATTATAGCCCTCTACATTACTACACCAACTTAGCTGTGAGTATGTGTTGATATGAAATGATATAGGAGTTCAAAGGATCATTTACTATATGAGTCACATTTTAAGAGGACTTGAGAAGTGGTTCTCCCCCTATCGAGAGGCTTGCATTTGTACTAGTCTTGGCAACAAGGAAGCTCTACCCTTATAGGTAATTATTGACCAACCACTCATGTAGGTTCTCTCTCGATTTAATTTCTTGGGTCGATTGTTGAGATTGTCAATAGAGTTGGGGGAGTTCGATATCTGATATATATCTAAGTCTCAAGGACTATCATAAAGGCCTAAGCACTAGTGGACTTTATCTTAGAACTTTTGTCAACGATTTACAAGCACTCCCCACCTATATGGACATTGTTTGTGGATGAGTTCATCACCTCAGATGGAGGCGACACCAAACTTGTCCTGAAAGGTTGAATAAATAAGTGTATGAGTAAGCCCTCTGGTTTGAGTTCAAAATCCCCAACATGAGTACGATGCATGTCTCTTGGAGCTTCAACTTACCCTAGAGCTTCAAGTTCAAGACCTAACAATGTTCAATGACTCGTAATTGGTATAAACTAAGTGAAGAATAACTATGAGGCCCAAAATACAACTGTGGCAAAGTTCCCTAGTGAGGTGCAAAAACTAACCCCAACTTCTCCAAACTTAACATGATGTAGGTTTCTTATAAAAGGAACACTAAGGCAACATGCTTGTCAAATTAGTATCAACTCAAGCCATGAAGGATGACCTAATGCTAGTCGAGATGCTACCACTCGAATCATAGATATGCATAACATGGTTACTATTAATGAAAAGCTGAGTTGGATAGATAGAATCTTACACTATAAAAAAGATGAATCACTCCGAACGAATCTTGAATCGACTCATATTCCAAACTTTGTTTGACTACACGAAATCCATCTTAGAATTCATAACTTCTTGTCGCTTCCCGGAGTCTACATTCTAATAGCCTCCTTGTAGGTCTAAGGATTAACATCATAAGTGTCATCTTCACTGATATATCTCACATATATTTTAGGAGGGTGAGGTACTCTGCTAAACCTATATAAAGTTGAAACTTGTGTGATAGGTACCTAAACAGACTCAAGCTATGGAATGGTGCTTGAGCTAGGTTCTCCAACCACGCTCAACTCTATCACACTCCCACTATTTTTACTAAGAACGTGTTCCTTCTCAAGGAACACAACTCTCTTGGCAACAAATGTATTTTAATCTTCGAGATGATAGAAATAATACTCCAAAGTTTCTTAGGATATCCCTCGAACTTGCATCGTTCTGTCCTTGATTCTAACTTATCGGGGTTGTGTCTTCTAACATGGGCAGGGCAACCCCAAATCTTAATCACCTTAAGATCAAACTTCTTCCTTTTTCATATCTCGAATGATGTAGACACTACCGACCTAGATGGAACTTTGTTCATGAGATAAGCTGCGATCTCTAGGGTATATCCCCAGAATGAGAAGAGTAGGTTGGCAGAACTCATAATGGACCGCATTATTCTTCCTTTCTGATACACCATTGAGCTAAAGTGTATAAGGTTATGTCAACTAGGATAGAATCTTATGGTCCCTAAGGAAATGAGTGAACTCTGTACTCAAATGCTCTCTTCCTCAATCTGATCGAAGAGTCTTAACACTCGTTCCAATCTGGTTCTCTACTTCATTCTTATATTCCTTAAATTATTCTCAAAAGTCTCAGACTTGTACTTCATCAAGTATACGTGTCATACATAGAGAGATCATCAATGAATGTAATGAAGTATGAGTAATCACCTATAGCCTGAATCGATATATGACCACATACATCACTATGTATAAGTTATAATAACTCGGTGGCTCTTTCTTCAGTTCTTCGAAAAGGAGAGTTGGCCAACTTTCCACGAAGTCAAGGTTTGCAAGTTGCATATGACTCATAGCCAAATGGATCTAAGTATATATCTTTCAATAACTTTTGAATCATTCTCTCATTAAAATGGCATAGCCTATAATACCACATGTTTGCCTCATTCACCTAATCTCATTTCCTCCTGGATGTGTTTACATTCATGATATATGGAGAAGTGTGTTACATGTACAAGCCATTAATCAAGGTCCCTCTTGTGATGATTTCATCATCCAAAATTAATAAACAACTATTATTCTTAAAAACAAATTTATATCCACTAATAATTAAATAATTAATAGAAATAATATTTTTGATAATAGATAGAATATAACAATATGTATCTAATGCAATGATAGCTCCACTAGGCAGATATAGGGTGATCTCACTAATGACAATTGTAGTAACTCTTGCTCTATTGCCAATTTTGAGATCCATTTTGCCTCTGGTCAGTTTCCTAGGCCTTGCCAGAACCTGCAATGAATTGTAGATATGATAAGTACTCCCAGTATCTAATATTCATGTGTTATCATGAAAGTATGACAAATAGAGACTGATCATGAATGTACATGAAGCTTCTCCAAGCTTCTCCAAGCTTTTGCTTTACCTTCTCTGTAAGGTAATCCTTGTAGTTCCTCTTCTAGTGCTCATCTTACCACAGTGGAAGTATTGTCATATGTCCTTTATCGGGTCTTTTATGGCAACATTTGTCTTAACCGGTCTTTCCTTGTCCTTGCCCTTCTTAAGGGTCATATTAGCTTTCATTTTCTTCTTAGTCTCACTAATATAAAGAATTGGCTTCTCTTTCTTGATGACACTCTCAGCCTCCCTCAACATATTGAGGAGCTCAGGAAGAGTCACCTCAAACTTGCTTAGAGAAAAGGAATCAGGTAGACGCTGGAGTATAAGATCAACTCACAGGTTATCATCTATGACCATTCCTAGACCTCTAAATTTCTCATTCCACTCTTGCATTTATATCTATGTCGTAGGCACGTTCTCGATCACATAGATACATGAGTCTCGAGTGACCCAACTAACTCAACCTATGTCGTGATTTAATTTCTTCCTATAACAATGAAAGACTACATTTGTCAATCTTATTATCTCATGCTCACCAATTTAATATTATCATATGGTAGGTTTTTGTTTTGTATCAGTCTCCTAATGTATACATATAATATATATCTACATCATATATATATAATCACATATCACATATGTATACTATACTGATTGATCATTAGTCGTCACCTAATATGATTAGGCCCGAGCCAATGGGCCCAATCACTTATAATATAATCTATGTATGTATCAATGCATCTTCATGCCCTATGATCATCCTTCTCGTTATCATCGGCTCTATCAAATCCTCGGTGTATCACCATGCATCGCGATTGCTCGCCATGATATCATGGGTCCCACTATCACCTCCATGCTCCCGTTGTACTTCTTTACGTAATTACAACATAATCAGAGACACATAGGCCCGACAATAAATAAGAAAAACAAAGGCTTGTATGCCCCAATAATAATAATAATAATCACACATACACACTACATCACATAGCTCATGATCATCCATCTACATCATACATTACATGTACACATCTTCATGTAAGATTAGTAGATAAATAATAATTAATTTAATTAATTAATTAATTAATTAGTTTTTAGAAATAAGGACATGCTAGGAATTTTAATAATTATTAAGGGTATTTTCATAAATTTAGACAAAAAGGATAAGTCTAGAAATTTCTAAAATTTTGAGGGGTATATTTATCCTTTTACCAAAAAAGACCATATCTCTCTTGCCCTTATCTAGTGGGTCATCGCCATCGTTGGACGCCTCTGCTCACGAGAGACTACCCCAACAGGCGGGTGCTGCTGCCCTAGCTGGCAAGCGGGCGTCGTTGCCCTCGGGTGGTCGCCCCAGCAGGCGGACGCCACCCCTGCAAAGGCCTACTTATGGGGTAATGCTCATATGTGATTGCCCCTGAAGAGGGCCTGACTGCGGGCAACTGCCCCTACAAAGGGCTTGGCCACATACGACCACCCTTGCAGCTAGTTAGCCTGCAAGTGGCTACCCCCTCCGTACTACCTTCACTGCGAATCATAGCAAGACCGTTGAGAACAGTTCTACGTGATTTAATCTCATCATACATAGTTTAAAAGCTAATCTTTTGCATTAGCAACTTGGATCTGATACCACTGCTGGGTAATTTAGCGTGAACATCACATGCATAGTGGAAGAAAGAAAATAAAATAGGTCTCTCATGTGCATCAATCAAGTCATCGTGCAAAAGTTTGTACGTGAAAAACTCGTAAAAATGAAAACTATGATACGTGAGAGATTGATTACCTAAGAGATCATATATCCTTGAAAATCAATATCCGAATGGAGAGGATGAAAGATGTCAAATATTCTCCTTTCGAGCAATATCCACATGATGGATCGTTATAGTAATAACCAAAATCTCGTAACTCTTGCACAAAAGATAAGGGAGGAAGGAGAATGGGAGGGGCGACCAAAGACGTAGCCTATCATCTATGTGTCGCCCCTGCCTCCTATTTATATAGAGCATCCATAAAACCTTAATGGATCCTAACTTAGTGGATATTAGATCTTCATCCAACTATCCACTAATATTGAATTATTGGATCTCTATCCAATAATCTCAATTGGCTTCTAATTGGGCCTCATGCAAGGAGCCCATCAATGTTGGGTCTCATCCAATGAGAAAATGGGCTAATTAGGTAACTTATATCTAATTCTCTACTCGTTAAAATATCCACCATATGTTTATGACCCTCTAGGCCCAATACCGAGCTGGTTGTGAGTCCTATATATCATAACTCCTTCTTACTCAATAAATTATTCTCATAATAATTTACTTGATTCATCGATTATGGGCATACTAAGCTACTGCACTATAGTCCCTAAATGGTACAAGAGAACTTTTTATCCATTGGACCTGTATGTTCTCAATTATCGTGTATCTATAGTACCTCATCCATCTAATATCTTAGAGACCATATATTGGACATAGTTTTGTCAGGCCATATACGGAATCTGACCGAGTCTCACTCTAATCAGATTCTCCCGGAGAACTCATTCTCTCTCAATCCGAACAACCTGATCGATAATTTGCCTAAGCGAGACCACATGGTATATTCCTCTCATGATATCGAGAGTGGATGATCCTCTATTGATACTCAATAGCCTTCGTAAGATTGACTACCAATCTTGATAACCAGTTGTACTATATCTGAAACTTTCTAGACTTCTAAGTCCAGTGTCAAAGAAAGGAGTACTTAAACATGACATACTTGATATCTCAAGTTAATGATCAGATACACAATTGAGACTACAGAATTATTGTCTGACGTTAGGTATCATTAACTATATAACATTCTATAAGCTGATCAATGAGTGAACTTATTTCTCCAATGAGTGTCTGTATTGTATCCTTATTGTCTATACACAAGTGGTTATGAGACCAGTCACCTCCATCAAATGGACGGGTATACAGTACACATGTCTATCCGATTACCTCGATGCCCCTCTCGGATAACCTATGATCGAGATTATTTAAGATCTGTGTTTAAAAGTGAATTGATCTCATTATCATGATCTCATCACGATCATGTTCCTATTGCATAGAACCAAAGACTTAGCTTGTTACACATGTCATAACTCACATGATTAGCTTGTATGACACATGTAACCAGTACTATTGAGTTATCGAGATCATCCAAGACAAAACATATCATCTTGGAACAACACAGAGGGTGGTACGACCAAGGACAAACATATTATAAACTTAAAAAAAGTTTTACCCTTAAGGTATCCCTCGAGGTAGTCAATGTGATGATGCCCAAAATATTAAGCCTTAATTTACTGTCTCTAGTGCTAGTTATAAAAGAAAATTCAAGGTGTAGTTATTACAAGCCGAAGAAAGAAAGCTTTATTACTTAAAAAAGACCATCAACTTGCCAAACCTTTACATCCAAGATGAGAACTCGATTATACCAATATAGAAGATCAGTTGGGTTGATAAGCCCAACGATACAACAAAGTAAAGTCACAAGGACTAAGCCAGGTAGACAAACTCGACAACTTAGTGTAGGCCAATATAACATGCAAGACAACAAACTAAACATCAATGCAGGGTGGTGAGTTGGGATTATCGTTAAAGGGCACTTGTAATTACTAAAATATTTTAGTCTTTGGGATACTTGATGAATAGATATTCTTTAATCTCCACCTTGGGATACCTCATCTTAAAACAAGCTAAAGCGACATAGTACCCATACTGATATAAGGCGACCCCCAACCTCTCTAGGCCCTTCTTAAACTCAATACAGGTATTATAGTCGATGACTACCTCCTTTCAATACCTCAGTGTCATGGTTCTCTTAGCTTCCAACACCTCCCTCAAAGACTCAAGTTTACTAGTCAGACTCTGAATTTGCTCATTTAAGATGGCAAGCTACTCGGTCATCATCATAACCAACTTGTTGGCCATGATAACATTCCCAACAAGCTAAAAGTTGTGTCCTTATTGAGTTTAACTCTCAAGTAAGTCACAACATCTTTTCTTCTATGCTGGAGTTGTTGCTCCAAATCATCTTCAATTAGACATGCACATTTAGCAAATAATCCTAAAAAAGCATGAAAATGATCGATAAGTGAAGACTATCTTGGAAAGAATAAAAATGATCGATATGTGGAGACTACCTCGAAAAGCACGAAGAACCCACAAATGATGAGAGATACAAGACAAAATATGTCTGGGGCATGTGAGTCAGAAAAAACCTGTCCTGCATAAGAAAAAATTCATCACGGTAGAAAATACAAGAAAAAATATGTCCAAAGCGTGTGAGTAAAAAAAATCTAATATGCATGAGAAGAAATCCACCACGAGGGAAGGCACAAGGCAAAATGTGTCTGAGGCATATGACCAGAAAAAACATGACCCGCGTGAGAAAAAAAATTTGCTATGGTGAGAGGTGTAGGACAATATATGTTCAAGGCATATAAGTTAGAAAAACCTGACCTACATGTGAAAGAACTCATCACGATAAGAGATACAAGACAAAATATGTTCGAAAAGTATAAGTCGAAAAATTTGATCTGCATGAGAAAAAGCCTACTAGGATAGGAGGCACAAGGTAAAATATATCTTAGATACGTGAGTTAAGAAAACCCAACTTATATAAGAAAAAGTCATCATGATAGAAAGCACAAAGTTAAAATATGCCCGAGATATGTGAGTTTAGAAAAATTAACCCACATCAGAAAATATTTGCTATGGTTGGAGGTACAAGAGAAAATTTGTCCAAGGTGAATGAGCCAAAAAATTTGACCAATGTGAGAAGAAACCCACTGCGTTAAAAAAATAGATGATGAAATATGCTCAAGCCACGTGAATAAAAAAAATTGACTCTCGTTAGTGTTCACATAATTCATAGAGGTTGAGCACTTTGACTCCTATCGACTTCCTCTTGATGTAGGGAGGTCAGTTGACCATGACCCTTGTTAGCATCAAAGGCATAGGTCAAGTGTCCAAAGGTGTATGTCGGGCATCCCCAACCCACATCTGCGTTTGCCTAATACATAGAGGTCAGATGTCCCTAACCCTATCATTATTTGCCCAGTATAGAGAGGTCGGTGGTTCAGAGACACTAGTCAAGAAATTTGACCCCACCTTATTGTCAAGCCATGAAGGTCGAGCACCTCGACCCCCCTTATTATTGAGGCATGGAGGTCAGGATCTCAATCCCACTCGCTGTCGTGATGAAACTCGATCCACCTCGCTTCCAAGCTATGGAGGTTTGATGCCAAGACGTGAAGGTTGGAAAACTTAACCCTGTTGCTGTCTAGTTATAAAGGTTAGAAAACGTGACCCCCTTTATTGCCAAGGTATAAAGGTCAAGCACCTCAAGCCGCCTCGCTTCTCCATTTTATCCTCCTCTAGCTAGAGCATGTAGCTGCACCTATAGTTCTTGCAACTCATCAGTGAAGGACTAGCCAGCCATCACAGAAGACTTGGGCTTAGGAGGGGCATTTTTAGAGTTCTTCGATAAGAGGAGTAGGGAGAGCCCGTCTTGGTTCTCCTTGCTAACTTCTCCCAAGAAGAGACAAGAATTTTGCTAGCAAAGATGTTGATGTCACTTGACGACAAGTTCTTCAATTTCTTTGACTCCTCTCCATCCTATGAACAATCATGACTACCATGGTTGAGCGAAAGGGAAGAGAGAAGATAGATATGCTCGATTTGTCTTACAATAAGTTCAATGGAGTAATCCGTTTGTACTTAGGTGGCCTCACTAGATTGCAAAGCTTGAACATTTTATAGATATCTTCATCGATTGGACATTTGCTTTTAGGAAACACTAAGGATTGGAGAAACTGGTTTTGTTTATGAATTTCTTCGATTGTCAAATCTCAAGTGAGATTGGTAATAGACATCTTAATAGCTCCTCCCCCCGACCTCTGCATGGTGCACATGTCAAATAATCTAACAATTTCACTTCAGGACTTCTACAAAATAATTCCCAAAGCACACATTCGGGGAAGACAAATTATAGGGAGAATATATCATCGACAAATAGTTATTTGACATGTGGCCTTCACATGGCATCCAAGCTAAAAGAAACTTGATCCCACATTATAGAGGTGATAAAACTTGATCCCACCTCGCTTCCAAGCTGTGGAGGTTTGGTGCCAAGACATGAAGGTTGGGAAACTTAACCCCATTGCTGTCAAAGTTATAAAGATTAGGAAACGTGACCCCCAGACATAAAGGTCAAGCACCTCAAGCCCCCTCACTCCTTCATTTTCTCCTCCATAGCTAGACTGCACCTATAGTTCTTGCTACTCGTCAGTGAAGGACTAGCCAGCCATCACAGAAGACTTGGGCTTCGAAGGGGCATTTTCAGAGTTCTTCGGTAAGAGGAGTAGGGAGAGTTCGTCTTGGTTCTCCTTACTAAATTCTCCCAAGAAGAGATAAGAAGTTTGCTAGCAAAGATGTTGATGTCACTCGACGATAACATGGAGACAAGACAAAGGAAAAGTTGTTAGAGGTGGCTGACAACTACCTCTCCATATTTCAAAAAAAAATAATATGTCCCTTTACGACTAGGTATAAAAGTTTATTTTTAGCGTGGTCCTAAGCAATCACTTTTTATCACTCATGTATATACACATCTACCTCTGGTTACTAACTTGGGTATCAAATGGATTGGGTTAGAAAATATCCTAACCTCGGTCTTCATGTAGGTGATACCTCAGGAGCTTGATTTTTATATTTAGGAGACATCTTAGAATATGGACCATGTCAAGCTAACCAGGATATTAATGGTATTTTTTTCATATTTGAGGACTAAGTGCTTAATGCGCTAGTTGAATTGAAATCGAATTCCACTATAAAAGCTCCATCTCCATAAACATAAATAAGGGATGCTATTCTTAAATGAAATAAATCATTATTGAAACATAGGAAAGAGACAAAGATGACATGGTCCCAAAGTAAAGAGACATAACTAGTTTAGAGGAATGTTATATAAAAGATATATATAAATTGAAAGTTAAAAACTAAGAAAAGTATTGAAATTAATTATATTTTTTAAATCACTATGATTTCCGTTGCTTTTGAATTGTAAAATTATCTTTAGAAGGACCACAAAAATCATTGAGTAAACCACCAAACATGGCATACTTGCACATGTATGAAGGTTAGCAGTTTTCATATTTATCCCTATAACTTGAAGATTAACATATTTATCTTTGCATAATTCATACATATATATATATATATATATATATATATATATATATATATATATTCTCTTATAAGGAATCTCCATTACTAATAGTCATTGATCCAACGGCCAGAAGCATCCGATTCAACGCACACCCGACTCGGAGGTTTGATTGATCCTAGGGAAAACGTTTCGGCGTTCTATTAGGCAGAGTAGCTGTGTGCTGTTTCCAGATGTACACTGGATTTGGAGGGCTCGACGGTCAACTCATCGGCGACGCTCGTGACGCCACGTGTGTGAACACACCGTCGTCCACCGCGACGAGTTCCGTTCCCTCGAACCGTCAAACAAATCACGAGCGACCAAAGTGACGGTCGAGATATGATATATCGTCGATCGATGGACGACACTCGTCCTACGTGAGATCGTGATGAAACGGTAACGGAGGGACCGAAAACGGCGTTATTTGGTAGTTAATAAGACAAAAGGGAGAGGAGCCGAGGACTGGAGCATACTAGTCTTCCCTTCCGTGCCTCGCCCTGCTTCGGTGCGCTCGCTTTCAATCTGTGGTCATCTTCCAAGTACGGTTCTCTTCGTCGTTTTTCTTCGACCTTGATAACACATGAGAGACGAAAATTTTGATTTTGCAACGAGCAGAAGCGACACAAGTGGTTATTTTGGAGCAGATCGACCGGAGATCTTCCGGCCGCGACGTCTTTCGGCGGATTCGGCCTCCTGTCTAGGCATGTGGTAAGATTTGAGGTTCTTGGAGTGTTTGACTCTGGAAATAACGGATTTTTATGGTATTTGTGTGTTGAGACTCATGAAATGTGACCGGATGGAGTAGTGGTTGCTGGAATTGCTGCTATATTTCGTTGGGTAGACAGGGAACTAGGCTTTGAGGTTTTGATTTGGGATGGACCAGATCTTGTATCCCTTTTTTCTTGACATATTGAATGCCATGCCGTCGTATTCTTTGCATAATCCAACGGGAGATGTGACACTTGGTTTGTCTTTTTCTCTCTTCTTCTTTTCCTGTAGAGATCTGCTTAGGAAGCACTAGTACATGAAATGCTAATATACTATCATATTAATCTGGATTGCTCTTTGTACTATAGTTCTGTAGGTGGTGGGTGGGATTGTGATTGTTTGTGACAAGTGCTCATCTCCTTTTCTAGTAGGAGTGCTGATTTAAAAATGTGATCATCGCACTGAGGTGACTGAGTTTAATGTGATTGGACATGTAGGACCTTACTGGGAAAGCACAGAGATCTACAGTGTGGAATTTGGTAAATGATCAGAAATGCTGATTATTGTTTCTGTTCCCATGTTCACAGGTGTTTTTGGTGCATGTGATGCTTGCTTCTGCTTGACATGATGAAGGAAATTGAGGATTCCCTTAGCTATCAGGTTTTGTTCCGAGCACTTCAAAATATGGTTGTGGAGCAATTGTAATACCATGACTGTATCAATGTGTATCATAGCAGTTTCTTTTTTAGTATTCAGATTTCTAATTCGAATGAGTGTTACAATTTTAGACCACCTAATTGTGAGCTGGACTTTTCCTTTTTGCTCATATGTTACCAAGATCTAATATATTCACATATTTGAGTTGACAACCTCTCTTGCAACACTGGAACCATGGAAGTAAAAGCCTACCATTGGTTCCTGATATGATAGGTTAGATCTTTAGGATAGAACAAGGCACGTATCCAACAACAAAAAAATACTTTTACTGATGTTCTATATGAAAAAGCATCATTCTGCATAGTGTTCTATATCAATTTTCTCTGAAATGTAAATCAAGGGATTAGTCCATGACATGTTTGTTTGCTGTCTAATAATTGGGCTTCCAGCCATTTCCTCAAGTTTTGAGCAATATACCATGATTCGGACTTGCAAATTTTCCATTTGTTTGTCATTTTCCTCTTAATACTCACAATTCTGTTTCTTGACAGGCTGAGACTATACCTTCTGGGTCCATATCATTTGGCCGTTTTGAAGCTGAAACCTTATCATGGGAAAGAAGGTCATCATTCTCCCATAATAGATACCTTGAAGAGGTTGAGAAATATGCCACACCTGGTTCAGTTACTCAAAAGAAAGCTTATTTTGAAGCCCACTTTAAGAAGAAGCCTCTTCTGCATCACAGTTTTCCAGGATTTCAAAGTGAGGCCAAATTGCAGTTTTCTGAAAATTGTGTTGGAAATCACACATGGAATGTTGATGATTCAGTGGAATGTGGTGATGATGAACAAGTTGAATACACTTTCTTCGAGGCACCATTAGTATCTGATGAACATGAGATGACAAAATGTGAACAAGAAGAAGTGTCGAGCCCGAATTTCTCGAGAGAATATACTCCATGGAACAGTGAAGAACTGTCAGACCGTGGTGCTGTAGACTATTGTGAAGCATATCAAGTACAGTCTAATATCACTCCACAGGATGGGAATGATATGCAAATAGTTGCCAAAGAGAATCATGAACATGAGGCAAGTTCTCCTCAAGAATTACTTGATAGCCAGGAATTTTCATCTAAAATTCCTTCAGATGTGAAAAATAAGACTCCTGTTTTGAACAAAATGGAAAGAATGTCTACTGAGGTGAGATTTTTGAACTCATTTTTCTCTAAAATGTTATCTTCATGACAAAGTTTAATAAATCAATGAATGATCTGATCATCCAAAAAGTTCACTTTAACTATTTTTTGCTTTTTTTCCTAGCATTTTACACCGTTCGTCTACTTCTTTGTATTAAGGTACCAGAAAAAGTTGAAAAGAAATTCGCAAAAGGAAAATCGAGGAACCAGTCACCTGATTCACAGACTTCAAGAAAGCCTTTAACTTATAAGAGTTCTCATTCTTCTGGTAAGACATTTCCAAAAATATTAGTTGAAGTGGAAAGGGGAGATACACAGGAGATGCAACCACAGCAAAAGTTTTCTGCGAGAATTTCACGAAGGTCTTTAGATTCCAAAAATCAGAAAGCACTGGTAAATATTTTAACCGACTCTAAATGGAGAGCCAGAAGAAAAAATTAGAACACTTAGGTCGATAAGTTGTGTTTATCTAGCTTAATAAGATGATAATACATTTCATAGAAGTTCACTAAGTATCTATTTTGTTTCTTAAATATCTTTCATGGTCAATGAATTTTATTATAGTCTATTCACCAAATGTTCATGAAAATAATATTAGGTAGTTGTTATTGTATTTTGAGCCAGTATCTGTTTACAGGAGAAATTTCCTGAACTTCCTGGCATTTTTGTGTCACTGCTATTTTCCTTTTTGATGGTAAATGTCTGTTGCAGGATTCAGAAAAGCTGAAAGCTATGGTAGGACAAGAGAAGAGAAGGTACTTCTACATTCTTATCCGGAAGCTCTTAATAGTTTCAGCATTCCCTAGTTATGATATTCATTCACCTTCATATTCACATGCCATGGTAAATGCTTATCTTTTCTGTTGATGATTTATGCACTCAACAGTGAGAAATGTCTAAGTGGACAGAAGGTAATTCATGTCCTTGATCCCCTTCCTGGAAAATGTCAAACTGATATACAACAAGCTGCGGACAGGTTTTTAAATAAATCCTCCAAACTTGATTTTCTGTTTTATGGTGTCCTTTTAAGGGATATCTTTCCTGTAGATGTGCAAGGGTTCCTCTTTCAGATCAAACAAAAGTAAAACACAGAACCGATGCTTTCAAATTCAGAAGTGATCAGAGGGCTGAAAAAAGAAAAGAGGCAAGAATTCATTGTAATCTCTTTTTGTACTTTTCTCACTATCACTTATTGGATCACTGGCATTTTACTCGATCATTTGCTTTAGTTTTACATGAAACTGGAAGAAAAGATGCATGTGAAAGAGGCTGAGATGAATGAGATCCAAGCTAGAACACAAGTACGCATTATGTTCTCTTTCCTTGGAATTTTATTGCTTGTTCCCGTATTTCTGTATTTTAAGTGGAGTTTTTCTCCTCATTTTGCGATGAAATATTCTGTGCATGTTAGACCTTCTGCCTAAGCCTCAGTGACTTAGATGAAAGTTATATATGTATACTGAGAAAATATATAAAATGAGCTTGGGAAGTCAGAACTGTTGCAGATAGCTGTTATTATGGTCTCGTGGTACCAATTCATGATCCTTTTTATGTGTGAAATTGTCTGAATCGTAGAAGGTTAGCTTGTAGTACACAAATTTCTCTCTAACATTTTCTAATAACCTGTAATCCCAAGCTCTCAATCATTATTCTATTGACAACAACCAATAAATTATGATCTTGCATACTGCTATCATCATGTCCTATTGAGGTATGGTACCAACCAGTAGCCATCACTGGATTTTGCTAAAGATAATTGCTCAGAGATTATCATCTGGTTGCTTATAAACAGAAGTGTTGTGCTTTACTGCAGGAAGACGCAGAAGCTGAGATTAAGCAGCTGCGAAAGAGCCTTAACTTCAAGGCAACTCCTATGCCTTCTTTCTATAACAAAGCTGCACCGGCAGTCCTTAATGGAAAAAAGGTCCCTTACCAGCTCTTATTCTTGATGACTAATAGTATTTTTATAAGCATGATGAGAAGGGGCAGCAGAATTTTTGTTCACCGCATGTTCTCTTATAACTACTACAAAAGCGAGCCGTCAAATTTGTAATGGACATCAAATGCCATAATTTTTTGTTTAAATTATTTTACTCTACTAATTGGGCTAACATATTAACGTTGTTATTGTTAGTATGCTTGTGTCCTTCAACTGTACTCTGAATAACCACCAGAATCTTTGAAATATGGCTTTTCAGGTCCTGCTACCTTCAGGACTTAACATATGAATTGTAATTACATAGTAATTGTTTTTAGTGGCATTTTATTACTTTTTCTTCACTGAAAGCCTGTTTCTTCGTGCATATAGTGGCTTTATAGTTGAGACAATCAAGGTTGTGTCATAGCAGAACTTTTCATTTGTTTGTATTTGCAATCTACAGGTGGCTGCAATGCCTGCAAGCTTTTCAAAGTCGCAAAACAAGACTAGGATTTCTGGAAATAGAAACTCATATAGAGATCAATCTCCAGTCATGTCTAGGATATATCGAGAGGGCTCCACTGGTGAACCAAAACACACTGACAATGGTCACTGCCTTGCTGATTCTGATTGCAATTACTATTGCTTACTTCAATTAAATGGACTTGGCAATGCAGATAGCGATCAAGAAACATTTCCTGCCAAGAAGATCGAAGCGGGGAAGAAGGACGAGAAGAGCAGGCTCCACGTGCAGCAAGGAGATGGCAGCGGAAAGAAGGAAGCGAGGGGAAATATGGTGAGAACCACGGTCAGAAAGATGAAGGGTGTCGTCGCTGGAAACATAACGGTCCATGTTGCATCATGAACTGCAAGTCTTTTCATTTTTCCAGTTATCGATATGAGTCGTAAAGAACCGAGAGATGCAGGGGTTCCTGATGTCTCATCTAAACAGATAACAATCTGCCGTTGCCAATGCTCTCTTTTGAGCCACTTTTCCAAGTCATCAAGCCAAGTGTGCCTTCTTGTATCAATTTCAAAAGTGCTGGAGTTATGATGTTGGTATGTGACAAAACTCAAATATGTATGTACATTGTTGAGCAATTTATTTAGGCCATCACGTTGATATGTAATCAGTACTTTATAATGTTTTCAGCAAGTTTTTGTGCTCTGTGCTTCAATTCAAAGAATGAGTTGCCCAATGGCAAATCTATTGTTCACAGGAGATGCTGTCTTCCTCTTCCTGATTTTTTAGTCAGACCCCCTCAGTGATATCATTGATTGTAGTCTCGGAAATTGACAAAACATACTGAATTAAATAAATATTTTTGAAAATTCCTCCTTGTTTCGGAAGGTTGATGCATTTAAATTTTTATTAATTGTTGAGAAAGAATGTATCAAGAAAATAATGAAGAGAATCAAAGATACTAAATTAACTTTTGGGGAAGAAACATTACTAATTGACTATTGTAAGTTATTTATGATGGCTCGCAGTTCTGCGGCTGGAAATAGGTTAATGAAGAACATGATACCAACAACATTATAACTTTTACAAAAAAAAAGATAGAAACGAAATTTAAACATAAGATTTTATGATAGATTTTTACCAATTAGTTAGTCAACACCTTCATCTTTTTTTTATTTGGTATTCTTTATGAAAAATAGCAACAACAAAGGAGAATCTTCACACTCTTTGGGTGTGGTTTAATTGCTGACATTGAACTAAAACAACTTGATCTAAGTTATAGACGGTATGAATCCAAAGAAACAAGGAGCATGTTATCACATCATAAATACTATTAATTTTTCCCCATTACAGAAAATTAGCATTTGATTAAAATTCCAACTTTCCAAAAATATAACTCAAAATGAATCCAAGACTACTTAAAGCTCAACATATATAGGCCACTGCACTCAGTACAACATTTTTAGTTCCGATGGTTGCTTCACAGTGCACAACCGACACTAATTTTGTGTAGAGACCGCCATGACGATGGCTAAGTGAGGTATAATCGATATGTGATAACATTACCCATTATACCTCACAAAAATGATAGTGGAGATACATAGGATTCCAGCTGCAAACAGCATCACCGATCTTAATAAAGTTAGCAAAATTTGTCTACGTTAGATGAGTACAATCTTCAAATGTCTATCTGCGAGCATACTGGAATCTAAGAGAAACAACTCTCACTCAGAAACTGCACCGCCGAACCATGCCGTATGCTTTATTGCTCTGAAAATAATGTATAGATTTTAGCAACTCCAAAAAATGCATACGTTTAAAGAATCCGATGTGCCAAGAAAATGGTCAAGCAGATATCAGATATTAGATACCATAAAGTGTGGCGAGCCACTACTATTACATCCAGTACATGGAACAACAGAGAGTAGACATCATCAATCATCTCACGGTGGCCGCGTAATTGGGATGCCAGTAACTCAAAATGGATGTCTTCACGAATCCTTTGGAAGACATCACATACCACTCCCAACTGCTAGTGTGCCGCTCAGCCACACCATGATGGGGACACATTTTATCTAATGTACCACAAATCCCTAAAAGGAGTCAGCCTACCAAAACTGACATGCTTATCTCTCAAGATGGCCTTATGTGTACAAAAGTAATACCACCCATAGGATGACATCTCAAGCACACATGATGGGGACACATCTTATCTAATGTACCACAAATACCTAAAAAAGGAGTCGGCCTACCAAAAACTGACATGCTTGTCTCCCGAGATGGCCTAATGTGTACAAAAGTAATACCACCCATAGGATGACATCTCAAGCACACATCATAATATAAGATACATACATGATACTTCTTCAATTTATTGGCATTCCCCACTGATATTCACCAATTAATTCTGTGAGACATCAAATATAGCTAGTATATGCTAGAAAAAGAAATGGTATAGGCTAAATTAGAACGAAGATGATTAGAATGGTGATCATCTCTATATAGATACACATAAAAACAACCATATATTAAAGTAACATGATTGAAAGAAGACGGGCTAAGTAGAAGCTATACTACATAAAGAATAAGCAGCTCTTGTTTCACTCAATTGGAGATCTCTGGAGAAAACATGATCAGTTTACACTAGGTAAATGGCTGTTATAACTGGTCTTAAATGGTACTACAACTATCCAATACCGCCGGTCTACTACAACCAAGTCCCCAAACCTTATACACAGGCCTCTAGTTCATTACAGACAAGTCTCTAACTGCGTCAACATGATCCAAAACATCTTACATGAACGTGTGTTGGGGTTTGTTCAGGTACAAGTGTACACTTCAAGATTACAACAGGTACTCTGGTTAACATTTTATATGCAACCCCCATCTCTCCCAACTTAACTAATCAAGTTCAACATTCAAATAACAGGTCATATCACAATAAAACCCAATAAGACCTACATAAAATCTATATTAAAATAACACTAAGCTTTAAATTTGATTAATCAACATAACCAAATAACAACAATTAACAGAAAACAGAATGCATAAGATGAGTGATACCTAAGCTCTTCTATTCAAAATTTGAGTGCAGTTGTCCATGTGCCTTGAACACTGGGATGTTTTGTGACATGCCTTGTTCTCAGTTTCACAACCTTCCTTCCTAAGGCATTCCTTAATCTGGTAGCATGCAGTAATACGTCCTCTGGCATCAAATTTTTAACACAGACCACCCGCTGGTTATGATTTTCTGCATGTAAATGAAATATTGTTATTTCAGTTCCTAAAAGCAATGCTATAGTATGCCCAAACCATATGGAAAGCTTTTGATTTCTAGTGAAAGCCCAATCCTTGAATCTATCCCGATTGATGATCCTAGCTTTTGTTAGTGCCCAATCCTAGCTCAGTCATTTGGAAGCAATTAAAGCTCTGGGTGGAGCTTGTCTTCACTGACATTAACACAGGCCACTAACAAATTTCATAGCATAGGAATAAATTACCACCGATTGGCACAGCAGAGGGATTAAAAATCTCAATTTTTACATACAGTCAAGGTTCGCCGTATCGGTCCGTACTGGTGTATCGAGTTTATCTCAGTACGGAACGGTACCTGGTACCGAGCGGTACACACAGTGCATACTGCTCGGTATATTATAATATTATATAAAATTTTATAATATAATATAAATATAATATAATATATATTAGAAAAAATAAAAAAGCTCGGCGATGTCGCCTCGATCCTTCTCCCCGTGCGGGGAAAAGGAATCGTCTTTGCCCGCGGGCGACGGACCGCGTGGGGGAACCAGTGAAGAGGAAAGCACGAGGTATTTTTCTCCTCTTCTTCTCCTTTTTCTTATTTTTCCCTCAATTAACCGTCGACAGCCGACTTAGATGGTACCGTCCGGTAGCGAGCAGTCCATGTACCGGTCAGTTGGCGGACCGGTACGGGTCCTTACCACTCGGTAAGACAAACCTTGCATACAGTTCATGAAGAATAGGCCATTGCCTTAGTATAAAACAAGATATAGTAAGGTCTATCAGGGCCATTTGGTCACTAAGTTTACATCACAAAATTGTCAACACATCAGACTAAGTTACATTCTTCTTTAATTGAAAGTAATTTTACCATCTCATCTATACAACACAGAAAATCACCACCAAAATAACTGGACATTCAGGTCAACCAGATAATGACTTTTCAGTTCATGACTTCATGTTCAACAACGATGCAAATTGTGCTAAAACCAAAAATGATAGATATCTTACTATAGGAGCCCTTCAAATGAGGATGCTGTCCACGGATAAGCTCAGTGACTACCTCTAGCTGAGGATTCTTTTCCTTAAATGCTAGCAAATGAGTTTCCATAAAGGCCCTGTCATCAAATATAAGATTAATAAAGATGACAGCCATGGAGCCTAGATCTTTTAATAATTTTCAAAATGATAGAACTGGACCACAATCACTACATGAGACTTAAAAGTTAAAACTAGCTCATAGTAGCTTGAATCAATTCCAACCAGTTTCTCGGTCTGCATGTCTAAACAGCAGTCAAAAGCAAGTAAACATCCAACATATGGAACTTTGATCTTTTAGAGCAAAAATTGTAAAATCAAGGTTTGTAATCACAATTGATAACAATATCAACATGCTGTCAAATTGATGTTATACTAGTTACCAAATAGTAATCGAGCTGCATGGTTCCATATCACTAAAAAGAATAAAAAAATATTGACAAATGCAGAAACACATGGTCTGATACTGGTCCTTCATTGGAAAGATACATAGTGGTTAGGACATACCAGCTCAAGCGACATATGAAAACTTGGTCATTGTCATATCAGTATACTGCATTAATCACAGAAGTCTCACTTAAAAAACATGCTTAGACTCTTTTTTTTTTTTCTTTGAAAGTGCAACTTGGTGTATTAGACCCCACATAGGGCGTCTCACTTAAAAATAAATACTAACAAGAATCACAAATACTGGTCTCACTAAAAAAATGCAATATTTCATGGTTCAACTTGACGCACCAGACCACATATAGGGGGTCAACCATCATGCCAGTTTATGTTGTACAATCATATATCAATAACATCGCTTTTCAAATTGTTCTTTTCTCAGAATTGGCATCTCCAGAAGCAGTCTCCAAAACTTAGAACAAAAGATAATTCACTGAAATCATTTGTTGGATAAGAAAGAGAATTCAAAGCCAATCATAGACTTAAGTGCTTAAAATCACAACCTTCATTTATGGTCTACTAGTGATCAAATATCCTAATCGAACTATATTCTAATCAAATCCAAAATATTGCATAGATAAATGAGATATTTAATAAAATAATTATAAGAATAACCAAAAAAGATATTTAATGGCTGCTATCCTACTCTCTCCCTGTTTAGGCACTCTCGACTTGCCACCTTATTTTGGTAACCAACCCTTAAAGTAGGATCAGATGCCTAGTTCCAGCCTGGTAGATTCTGTTCCAGACGCAACAGGACTGCTGGCCTTTTTAAGATTCTGTTTAACCCCTAGCAAGCTTTGCTTTCTTTTTATCAAACAGAACAAAATAATCAACACAACCATCTAAGATCCTTAGGAAGGAATAATGATAATCCTGATGTGAAATACTGTGTTTGAGAAATACAGTCACGTTTAGAAAAAAATCTTGCGCTTGTGAATGAATAAGCAGAATCAACAAAATAAAAACTTGACAAACTAAAGTCCTTTCCGAATGACTGCACATTCAATAATCTAAACGTTACAGAATAAGGGAATACAAAGAGGCCATTATGCTATGTATATCAACCTATGATGAGTAATGGAATATGTGATGAACTGTAATATGTGCTCGGGAATTAAAAGAATAATTTACTAGTACAACTTAATCATTGTCTAAACTAAAGACCTTTCGAAACTCCATCATGGCTGTCCATTACAATTAATCTCTACCATTCACTACACACCACTCAAGTGTATAATCATATTCACAGATAAACTTACCACTCAAGCAACAGATTCAGTGGGAACAAAAGCGGATTATATGACAACTTCATCATTGAAATGTGACACGAATAAATCTTAAGAAAGAAACACGTCTTCCATTTGGAATTTAAAGAACGTTTGAATTATCCCATTTATACAAACATATAGCTATCACTACTTTTTTTCATGTTTATGAGCATTGGACAAGGTAACTGAATCTATGTAATGTAGCCTTACTTTTGCAATAAGTAAACAATAAAAGTAGTTCACAGACCATACGTATGGCACATCACACAACAATGCATCCTAAAATTATATGCAAATGTCTACCTGGGGGTGGAACATAAAAAACCGTACATGGAAACATCTCACACAAAAATATTGAACATGCACATCAACATAGTTTATAATGTAAATATAAAACAAGTCTGACACCACATAGTTCGGCCAAAATTGCTATGCCAAAGCTGAAAAAAAGCTATCAGGACAATTGACAAGACATTCTAAGACTGACTAATAATATGACAAATCAAATGCACAATTGCCATATAAAGGTAACCACCGACGGAAACCATATGCAAAAACTTTATTGAAGATTTAGAATTGAACTAAGTTTGTGGCAGAATAAGCTCAAGCATTCATTGTCACTATAAAGTGATGCAGGTTAATTATCTCCAGGTTTAGTTCAGATTCAGAACCCCCAAAGACAGTTCAAATAGGTATCAATCAGATGGATACTCTATCAAGAGTTACAGGAACAATACCTGATCCCCTTGCTACTTCCACCCCAGTCACAGTAGCTCACTATAAGCTTCTGAAGTTGCCAAACTCCTCGCAGTGCCATCTCTTTAAAGCTAGATCACAAGTTGCCACCTGAAACAGAACAAAAAGAAGATTACACTTGAGTATGAAGATAGCAGATAGGGGAGCAGTGCCTGATCTTCCAAATCTACATATGCATTTAGGTTATTGTTACTATGCTTACGACAACTTTGTAAAAAAGTTTCATGTTTATCTATTCTTTGAACTTTGCGCAAAAAAGAAGGATCTAACCTTGCTGTGATTAACTTAGTTGAACTTGGATTATCATTCAATTGTTTGTTTAACTTCAAGTAAAAGGTATCTCAAATGACATTTTCTTTTTCATTTTCAATTTTATGCTGCATCATTTGAACTTTAAATGTTAAACTGACAATTAACATATATCTTCAATGTGGTTGTTTGGCATTTGAGTACATATATTCATCTTCACACGTAGAATATATATGTTAATCATCTACCTAATCAAATCTATGTTTAGAGATCAGTTATTATACCAAGAAGCTACGAGTTCAAGTAGCCAAATATATGCTTGATCCTAATTAAAATCTTGAAGATGCTTTAATCTTTCTATCAAGCCAGAAACAAAGTAAATCAAGACACATCAAGTATGAACAGAACAACCCCAAAATCAATAAATTATCAATCGTGAGTTACAAATTACGAGACCGACAAGGTCAGTATTCCATATGCAGTTGCATCTATGATATAGCAAAAGAAAAGAAAAACTCCCAAATAAACCCATTCCAAGCATCGACATGAAGCAGAACCAAGAGAACAAACATGCTATGACAGTAAACACGAAAACAATAGGACCAAGTAATGAAGCAAGAAGGCGACCATCAAACTAAACCGTGACCAAGTTAAGAGGGAGAGAGAGAGAGAGAAGAGGAGGAGGCAGGACTGACTTCGTCGGAGCTGGGAGGCGATGTGAGGAACGGCGGCGCAATCCAACGTTTAGGGGAGCGAAGAGGACGACTCCGCGACACGAACGCTAGGGATTGATTCAAATCCCTACAAGGATATGAAAATATCATATTTACCCCCTCCGAATTCTAATTATATACATATATATAATCCTTCCTATATAAAATACCATAAAATATGAAAATATTGATTCGAAAAAATATTTTTCGAATGATAATGTTAATTAGTATTTAAATGTCTCTATGAAATATTGGATTAAATATATGCCTTATTTTCTTATTGTGGTCGCTGGAAATAAGCAGTCTATGCCCGACTGTGTTGCTCACTTTGTGCCTAGTTAACCGTCGCTCTCTTCCACTTTTGGCCTTCAAATGGGGAAAGAGCCTCCCTAGATTGATTGGAAAGTGGTGCTCCCCGGGATGGGCGACGCACCGCCGCCGGAGGTCGAGGTGATCGCGGCAGCGCCTGGCCTGGGGGAGGCGGCGCAGGCCCAGGCCTCGGAGCTCGCTCAGATCTCCGATCATGATTTGCAGGGGAAGATCCAGCGGGTGCTGAATCATCTCTCGTCGGATATCGCGAGCCGGTTGGCCGACAAGGGCGCCAAGTTGCGGGCTAGCCTCTGCCAGATGCAGACAGAACTTGATCGGAGGAAGCTAGTGCATGTCCCCAAGGTACGCTGATGATTCCCTTGATAGATATGTGTGTATCTTTGATGCGGTGGTTGAAAAATTTTGGGTGCGACCATTGGGAGAAGAGGAGATGATGATCAGAACCAAGACTACGGTGAGAGAAGAGGGCAAAGCATTATGCCACAGAGGCAGAAAGATAGGGTTTTGGGAGTAGATTCTTGAAAAAGATAGTTCTCAGAAGGACGTTTTTGAAATAAAGGAACTTTGATTGGAACCTAAACGGAGAAGGGGGTTAAACAAGAAGAAGAATGAGTCTACAAAAGGTGAACCCAAATGTTTTTTTTTTTTTTATCGATACAAAGGGTAAATTACGTTGGCGTAATCTGAGTACTAAACTTGCTCTTTTTACCAGCTAAGTTAGACAGCACCTTTGAACCCAAATGTCAATGAGGTAGAAAGTTGGATATGCCTATGGAAACCTAAGATTAAATTAAAGTAAGCAAATGAATGAGAAGCAATAGATAAACTACTTGATTGGAACCCATTTTCAATGGAAGAGAACTATCCTTCCATGATAAAAAAATATTTCTAAAAACTCTAAGTTCTAGTTCGTGTTTGGATTTATGTACAAACTACGAATGGAATTTCATGTCTCATGTTTGGAATCAAGATGAAGAGTAATTTGCAATTGATGTTGTGTTAAATTAGTCTTTTATGTCATTGATTTTTTGGTTCCTAATTCCTAAATTGTAAAATTTTTCATATAATCAATCTAAAACTAAGCTTACTCATCAATTTAGAAAATGTCAAAAACCCAGTTCCCTAATTGCAAAATCTTGAGGATAATCTTGCATATTCTGATGTTAAAAAACATACTGTTTTTGGTGTCACAAACCAGTTATGAATTTTGATGGTACATTGAGTCACTTAAAAAGGAGAATAGAAGGAAAAGATCATGAACAGATAGGAAAAGGAAAAACAAAAAGAAAACTAAGATTGCAATAATGATGCAGATACTCAATTCATCAACAGACAAATAAATCATTCCTACTACCCCCAGGAACAGACATAATATTCAGCAAGATACATGAGAAAGAAAATATGGTTTTGGTTGACATCCTTGACAGAAACCCGTACCCCAGTTAAAATGTAAAAAATATATAAACCCTAAATGAACTTCAAATATTGGTACATACCAATAAGTTCTCCATGGATGATAGGGGAGTATGTAGTCAATCAAGTCGATAAACTCAGATCGGTGGCAATTGATGATTTTCTTTCTCGTTTTTGCCGTCTCTTCAGTCGTATTTACTCTTGTCTATGCTGTTTAGCTAATGGTTGAGTAAACTGGTAATCTTGAACACAAATCTAACCAGTCTTAAAATTTTTGAATAGTTATCAAGAAAAATTTAATCATTTTTTGTTGTTTTGAAACTCTCACTTCCCAAGTTCTTGTTATTCCAAACAAAGGATTTTAACAAAACTGAAAGTAAATTATCAATTCCATAATTTTTTCATTCCAAGCAATGTGAAAAAGTGCATCATGTTGGAACAGATTTAAAGAAAACAGGGAATATCATTTTTTGTTGATTTTTTTTTTGAGTGACAAGAGAAAGCGATATGAGTCACAAAGTACAGAAGAACATGGCCTAAAGATTAGGTGATAGAGAGACAAATGACAGAGGGACTCTTAAGGAGGTCATAGCATGGGCGAGGTTGCAGTAAATGCAGTACTGGAGCTTTGCAGTAAATGCAGATGGACATCTAGAACAGCAATGCTGTACTATGATTTCCTTATTTTAATTAGAAAGGGCACCAGTTCGCATCCATGTCAAATGCCACTTAAGATGACCATCAAGTTTGGTTATAGAACTTTACAATACTATAGTTTACTTATCTCATAATTGATGAAGTCAATGGCATTTTCTGTTTTACTTTTTTTTTTGTGTCCAGGATGCTGGAGAATGCAATGAGGTCACTCAGTCAAAAAACACAGAACCACAAGGTAGAATTGGAGTTTTTTTCTGCATAATTTGGAGAATTCATTCTCAAGAGAAGAGGACTTGCACAATACTTTGGACAAGTTTTCTTTTCAGCTACTGTCATAAAGCATCATCATTTTGATGCCATTGGTACACAATAAGTCATGATGTCAGAGAACTAATCAATTATTAAGATGCCTTAGATTTTCGTTTCATCTAAATTCTCATGCTATTGAATAATCCAGACAGATATGTTTCTAGTTAGCCATTTCACTTTACATTTTTAGTTTTTCCCATCATGAGAAGGAAAGAAAACACTACTGACAAATGTAATTTTACTTATTCCCTCTTCCTCTTTGAAGGTTGTATTATTCCATCTCATATATTGACTATCATGTAATAAAAGAAAAGGTTGTGGAGAATCTAACTTTGAAGATCATTCTTTCAGAAACTTAGTTGGAACCTCACATCTTGTTCTTTATGTTGGACGCTAATAATAAGTATATTGTGACAAATTTGTCAAAGTAGGTTTTAATTTGGATGTGCTTTATGGTTTTGTGGAATGCATTAATACAATTCTTTTCTGAAGGTTGTTAGAGCTTTGTTGCCTTGACCTTTGCTAGAGAAATTCTAATTTGTTTTATTAATGAGGAGTGGTGCAACTTCTATGCATTCAGTCAGGTTGAATGTCCCTCCTAACCTGAAACGCTGTTTGAATTTTCCGAAAATTTCAGGTTGTGCAAGCAGGCTAGGTCAACATGTGTCTTCACTATTCAAGTTTTGTATAGCAAAATCTCAAACTTAAACATATAAGTATAAAAATGGTACTAAATGAACTTCCTGATATATTGCAGATACCTGAAACCTGATATTGCCAAACCAACTTGGGTCCACTAAACTTGGTCATGTCAAGTTTATTACTGATGAACAACTAGTAGTCATCCATCACCGTTTTGATGACCAACTATTGTGGAACTGGTTATTTACATATATCGTAATATTGATTTATTTTGCCAATGAAATGCAGACCCATATGCTAATTTTTCCAAAAGAATATCAATCACTGAACTTAAAGATGTCCAACATAACTAGATCATATGGTCCAAAATGCTAACTTCATGTGTAAGTATTGTTTCTGTCACAGGAATAATTAAAACCAAAGAAAAGGGGAGGAAAATGAACAAGGAAAAATGCTAGCTGACCTGTTGACTGCCTGAAATTTTTTATTTTTTAAATTTGATACGTTACCAGTAAAGAAGTTCTTTGCTTTCTTATTTGAACTTTGCTATAGTAATTAACTAATTACTAATTTATCACATTTTGGTTGTATTTAGAGTTGCTTACTGTTCACACTATCAGGTATGGTTGAAAATTACAATGCAAATTATAGAACAAAAAAATCTCCTTCACATACATTTGCTTCCCAGTTGATGGAGAAGTTAGAAGGCCAGGTGAATGTCTGTCCTTGCTAAACTTCTAATGTTTGTCTAACTTCATTAGCAAAGACATTTTCATATTATTTCATCAGGCAGATGCTGCATGCAATGAGGACTCAAAAGATATCAGTCAAGACAAGGAAGAAGTTTCTGGTAAAGATAAATTAAAAAAGCCTGTGAGAGGACATCAAATTGTAATTTATCCGCAGCCAACTAGGTTTTCTTCCAGGAATACTCCTTTCAGATGTGTTAGCAGCTTGTCCAAGAAAGACCAAGAGAGGTCCTTGAATGGTGATTGTAAGGATTTTGAATCTTCTGGTCCTTCTAATGAAGGGAAAATCAACTCTGGTAGCAAAAGGTAACATTTAAATTTCTGTTGGAATTTTGATATTTTATTTTAGATTTCTATGTTCCTTTAGTGATAGTTGCTCAGATCAAGGATTCAATTTGTTCTAGTATCGATAGCGATTCTTGGGTAGACTCCTACAATTGGATGAACTGTGTGTCAATACACCCCTACTGATCGACATAGGTTCAGTGGGGGTGGGAGAAGAGAAGAATCAATAGAGATGGAAGAGGGCAGGAGGAGGCAAAGGAGGAGGAAGAGGCAAACGAAGAAGAGGCAACAACGATGACATAATGGGGATGACAAGGTGACTGCACTGTTGCAAGGAGGTGGAGGAACAGCGGAGAGAGAAAGAGAGAGAGAGTCAGACACAGAGAAAGAAAAAAATAAAAAGAAAAGAAAAAAGAGAAAGATAGTTGTGTGACAATTATCAGGGTATTGGTATCAGGCAGTAGGTTGACCACTACCATTTGGCTTTGGTCTGGCTACCATTTTGTAAGCCTGGTATGGGGAGTTTACCAGGTGGTGCAGTTGGACCGGTAAATAGTGACTTGTACCTGAGGTATTTTAAACTGTGGCTCAAATATTATTAACACTTTGATTGAGCTCAATTTTCTGCACCAAAGTTGTAATGCCTTTGGCGTTATACTATGATAAATCTTAGAGGCTATCTTCAAATTCAATATTATTTTGTAAATTTAAGTTATGGTGGCTGTGCTCTGCGAGAACTTTTCACTTAGAGCTAGTGGACAATCAAATGTTGATTGATATTTATTCTTTCACTTACTCAAGATGATGCTAATGTATATACTGATTTGATATTTGCCAATGTTTCTAAAAGAAATAAAACAATATGCATTTATTGATTCTTGAAGCAAACTACTGCTTTTGAGACAATGTCCTCAACGTACAAGAATCAAGGAATGGAAAAAACATATTCATCAACAAACTACATCCATTTTAGGTGTTATATGAATGAAGTTCTGACCTTCTTTTCCTAATGAATAGGCAACCAACACTAGTCTGAAAAATACTTCAAGAAATCTCTGGTGCTGTCTCTTATATCAAGTCTGCTAAGGCATTAGAAGCATTGGAACAGAGTTGAAAGTAACATGGCTAAATTTTGGCATGCTTTCTTAGATAGGATGTTTGATCTACCGTATTGTAACATTGATCAGAGTCTCCAAGATTTTATTATCATAATGTTATTTATTTGTTCACCTTACCTTTGATGTCTTTATTCTTCTCTTTGTTAACAACATTTATAGGTTTCTTTGGAATAGCTAAATCGTGCTTTTTCCCTTGAACCATCTTTCTAGCTTGTTATGCTTCTTGTCAACTCTTTAGTTCTTTTGATGATTGTTTCATGCATTTCGCCCATTTATCCTTATGCTCCATTCCTATGGCCACAAAAAGAATTGATTTCTAAATTTCTAAACATGAAATATACACCAATTTCCAAATATGTAAAATGCATTTTGGTGGTTCCAATCCACTTGCATTTGATTTGATGTACATACAAATAATTGGTATTCACACTGATTGTCCATGCTCTGACTCAGATTAATACATTACATGAATGCCTAAAAGTTAGATGTGAATCGATTCATGGTTATAGGTTCTGATGAAGTTTTCCGCCGGCTAGCTATCACCTTATGCAACTATCCTCTTTTTGGGTTTGGGGCCAGCAGTAAAATGATAACAATAAGCACACACAGGTCAAGTTACATAGCAGTCTGAAATTAAATTTATTTTGGACTTATCATATCTAGGCCAAGTTCTCATTATACAACAGATCAATAACGGCTTAGTCTACTAAAAGAGAGGAAATATTATCTTTTATTTTGGAAACTTTATGCGAGCATAAAAAAGCACAGATGACCAGTTCATACCTTTGATGATCCACTCTGGTTAATCAAGTCTGATTGTAGTTCTGTAAAATTCTTATCCTAGACAGAAAGGAGGCTTTCATAAATTTTTGCTGAATACGCTAACTATTTATTTGAGTTGAAATATCTTAAAAACACTGAAGTTTATATCAGAGTGTTGTTCAAAGACTTCTGGTCATGTAGTTGTCTTATTAATTACATTTAATCTCATATGCATTTTCTTTTGATGATATTTTGTTTCTTGTTTGCAATACTTTCCTAGGAGGAGAGCTTCTGACTTGGAGGGCAGGAATTCAGTAGCCTTGAAGTTTAAGAAGGTGCATTGTGCTTGTTTGGATTTTCCAAAGTGTATAGTTATATATGTAGCAACTTCACAATTATTTTGTTAAGCCCTATTTATGTGGATTATTGAATTTCAAAGTTTGACCATGAAAAGAGAAAAAGTAATTGATTTTATACATAGATTCAAGTCTACTTAAACAGGACTTTAAACTTAAACCAAATTTATATGTAATTCATTTAAAAAATGTATAGTAGTAGTGAAAAATATTTTAAAAAAATCATCCTAATCATAGATGCTAAACAAATATGCCTATAGATGACTTAAGCTGGACCTTACTAAGACTTTTCTGCAACTTATCCTGTGGTTATTTGCCATTTTTGCCATATTGTCGACTCTAATTTTAAAGGGCATGTATCTCTAACATTGCTCTCTTTAATCTTTAGCTAATTTCTGATGTGGTTTGTCAATACATGTAAATATTAAGTTAAATATTTTTTATATTGTAAATAGGTTCGTGAAGTTGTTCTAGTGGATGAGGAAGAAGTTCATTCTAGACAGTCAACAGGAGTTGCCTCGGACAAATGGTGACACATTTTTGAACTTCCATGTTCTCTTTATTCATAAATATCTGTTTAACCAAGTATGTTTTGCTAATAAGCAGTATGTTTTATTTTCTAGGAAGGAGATGATGGTTTATTATCCTTCAAGGTGCAAATCTCTATGATTAGTTGAATACACAAATTATTTGCCTATTATTAGCTCCAAATCCTCACAAATTAATATCTGCCATTGTTCACTTTACAACAGAGATGACCCTGAATCTGTTGAGCTCTCTTACGAGGACATAAAATGTCTAGATCCTGAATCGTACTTGTCATCTCCCATAATAAATTTTTACATTCAGTAAGTACCCATCTCATATTCTCAAAAAATATTTCTTGGAATGTCAGATGTACTTGATTCTTTCTGTACATCACAAATATTTTTCAAATATCTGTTATTTGACATGAATGGAAGTTCCACTCATTAAACTGATTGCATGGATGACCCTGGCCTAAATCAGTAGATCTTTGGAATTAAAACATCTTAAGATAAGGTGCCACACATTTTATTCCCCTGCAATCAGAATTCCCAGCTTTAATGACAATAGACATTTTCTATTGAGGAACCACCGCGAAGAGTACATCTGCTCAAGGACGAGAAAGAGACTTTGTTTAAATGATTGAAGTCTTAACGTGCTTAAGTAAATCCGTTTGCTTATCTTCATAGTTTGGATTATTTTGGATTCGTTTCAATATGTTGCCAGTTAGTGTAAGCATCTTAATTTAAAATTGTGTTTACCATGTTCTGCTCGTTTTTCAGTTGCTAAGTATCTCCGTGTCACTCGCACCCTTTAATCTATGTTTGAAATTGCTTCTTAATAGCTTTTATGTTTTCTAACTTTTCACATTCTTGTCCTTGGGCCTTGGAGAAGCTTAGTAGGAAATAGGAATCGTCTCTTTTCTGCAAGGTGTCTAATTCTCTTCAATTATTCCTCAATTCAATTGATTCTCATTGTTTTTTAATGGTTGGATGATCCTGTGGTATTTGTTTCACTTTGGTCTATGCTTAGGCATGGATTGCCCTTCTGAGGCATATGACCATACCAGTTGCTCAAGTATGGTCCAGAGGCTTGTATGGTGCTAAAAGTGCAAGAGTACACCCTAGGCATTGTGGTTGGCTCATATAGATCGACATGGCCTTATTAGTACTTTGCATTGCAGTATGTCCTGGTCTTTAGAGGAACCAGTATAGGAACATTACTTGGAATGACAATCCTTTTTCTTATGCTGCTTTCATCTTTGCTCTGCATTTGCTTGTAATACCGTTAATGCATAGATTTTCTTTTATTTTGTTATGATCCACACTTACATAGTATTCACATTACTGTTTGTATATGGTGACTAATGCTTTGTTGCTTTAGGTACCTGCAAAGGCTACTCTCTCCAGTTGAGAGACCAAAATGGGACTATCATTTTTTCAACACCTACTTCTACAACAAACTTGAAGAAGCTGTTTCATACAGGGTATCATTTTTTTTTAACATGTTGAGATGATGATCTCTGTACCCATATATTGCAAAATTGTTTGAAGAAATGGAAGCTTTTTCCATGATTTACATATTGCAAATTTGTTTGAAGTAATGGAAGCTTTTTCCATGATTTATTTTTTATCACCTCCGTAAGAATTTGAATAAAGATCTGTTGCTAAGGATATCTGGTCTTTATTCATGCTGGATCATGATGGCTTTTTGGTCTGATTTCTTTCATTCAGTAGCCTCTCTTAAGGATTGATGACAAGCTATAAAATTATGCAGTATAACTTTCTTTGATTATTACTTGTTTGTCATTGTTAGCATACCATCTTCCTTATCAGAAAAAAGGGTTTTCTTGGATAACATTTTTTGCTTCGTGTTATGTTTGTAGCTCTTATTTTCATTGCTGCAAATTGTCTTTTCTACCGTTAGATGTGATGAGAAGTTGTGGGTTTATGTGTCCTTATACACAATTTGTTTGAATCTACTGTTTGTAGTCAGTGGCCTATATTGGAATTGTAAAATTAGGCCCATTTTGCATTACTTTGTTCAGCATTGTACCGTAGGACTCAAGATGACTTTGATGCATATTCTTAATTATTAATTCAAATTATAAAGCCAACTGTGTTTGATATTATGGAGTGGCTAAACCTTAAACCAAGGTTTTCCGTACTGCCCTGTCACGGACAACAATGTAAACAAGGTGTTCGATGAAATGCTCATGTTTGTCCGTATCCTTCGGTTTGTGTACATACCTTGTACAACAAGTAGCGGGCTTGCAGTAGGCTTAGTAGCCCTAGTTTGGTTTACTTTGTGGTCAATTTTGACTTGTAAATACGAGTGTCTTGTAAACACTTGTGGGGACTTCGGTCTGTAATAGACCATTATCTTTTGTGTGCAATCTCTCTGAGTTTGTAATGTCCATGGGTATAATTTGTATTTGGTTTCATAAAGTGTTTGCTTGAGCAGTTGGTTGACCTTTGCGGACGGACCCGCATAGGTGCCGCACGGCTTAGACAAAATCAGCTAAGCCCGTGACAGCCCGGTACGAGCGGTACATACCGGTCCGATGGTTTACCGGTACGCAGACCGCCCTGTACCGGGCGGGTACCAACCGTTACATGGTATATAACAGTTGGAATCGACCGTTACAGAAATATAATAGGCAAAATTGACCGATACCACTCGGTAACGGTCGAATTTTTGACCGTTACCGACCGTTAATGGTCGGTAACGATCAAAATTAACCATTACAGACCCTGTAACGGTTGAACTCAACTGTTACAGACCCTGTAACGGTCGAACTCAATCGTTAATGACCCTGTAAAATGTCAAAATTGACCGTTACAGACTCTGTAACGGTCGAAAAAACCCTTTCTAACTCTATTTAAACTCACTTAATGATGCTAAAAAGTATCTGTAAAAAATATTTTTTACGGCAACCACTTATAACACAGTATCTGACTTATTATTTTAGCCTGTGTTTTTAATAGTTTTGTAGAGTGGTTTAATTGCCCATAATGAAGTTTAGCTTTATAGCACAAGGATTACTTTATCTATTCAGTACTGATAACCCAAATCTACCTAGTTTGCCTCCTTTTTCTGCTTCACTATATTATCATAACTGACTTAATCTTTTACATAGTAGGCTGACAAGGCATGTTTTGAGAAGTTGAGGAGATGGTGGAAAGGTGTAAACATATTTCAAAAATCTTATATCTTCATACCTGTCCATGGAGAGTAAGTTTTTTTTTTCCCCTCTTCTCGAGAATGATGACTTGAAATTTTATATTCTAGTTTTGTGTGTTTGATATAATGATAATGCGCATAAGAATTACATATCGGTTAAAGAATTTAAGGAGAATCCTGCAGAGTTTTAGAAGACTCACCAATTTGTTGAAGTGATTGGTTTTCTATTCTCTACCACTTTATTCTGATTTCTGAGTGTCTGTCTAACCATTTGATGAAATCCTTCTGTGGCAAATTTCTCTGACAAAATTCCAAAGACTAACACAAGTCTTCTACTTTCATGGACATTTGTTTTAAGAATATTTGATAGTGATAAAACATGTCCATCTGCCAGTGTACTTGATTATCAAAGCAGGGTCATTTTAAAGTAAAATGGATCTTGCATCTCATTGTTATGCTGATTGCTGAGTTACAATAGGTTATGAGTTATACACTTTTCAAACAGTGTATGCTATGTTTTGATAAAGAATATTGTCATCTTTCCCATGGATCTATATGCATCACCTGTCTTATCTTTTGGATTAATGACAGTACTAGTCCATGACAAACATATACTTAATTTCTTGGTGTCGATATATATGAAAACTATTAGCATTATGTCTCATCTTCTGTTAGATGGATATCATTTCACATCTAGCTGAAGGCCCTCATGAATTGACTGTAAGGTCTATTTAGTTTATCACCTTTTCTTAACATTCTTCCACCCAGAAAAAAGAACCACCTGTAGAAAAGTGAAAATAAGAAAGAAATGGTGTGTAGTTGGTGCAAGTAAAATGAAGAATTTAAAAAACTTCACCTTTTGCTGGTGGCCTTCCATGTTTCCCTTTGGTTGCTTGACTGCTTTGATGTCAGAAATTGCTAGTTCCATTAAGCTAACCCCCATAAAAGGATCTAGAATGGGCTTTTGGTGCATCAATGAAGTATGTCGCATGCATACTGTTATTCATCCTGTCATAGGAACCCCGTTTGAGGCTCCTACAGTCATCAGTTTTTTCTTAGTTTATTAAGTAGCTAATTAGCTAAGGTGAACAATTCCTCTGAAGAAAATGTGGAGCCACAAGGGTTGAAGGTGGTTTTAGGCTGATGATTCTTTACTAACTCCTTTTTCTTATCAGAACAAGTGAAATAGATATTCTGTTCAAATTTGAGCAGGCTGGTCTGAGCTAGAGTTTTTTTGCATATATTATATTTATTAGCTTGACTACTACTGTCATCTTCCTACTGATCTATAAATTCTATTCAGCTGTGATGTGTATTTAGAATATGCAATGAGTGGTATCTCAGGCCAAGGTTCACCAATATTGAGCGGTATGCATGGTAAGTGAGTGTGTGTGTGTGTGTGTATATATATATATATATATGGTTTGACATACCGGTCCATACCGGCATATCGAGATTATCTCGGTATGGTACGGTATACGGTACCGGGTGGTATGCACAGTATGTACCATCCAGTATATTAATTTTTTAAAATATTTTATAATATAATATTAATATATTAATATATTAAAAAAGAAAGAAAACCGGCGATGTCGCCTCGATCTTTCTCCTCGAGCAGGAGAAGAATCGCCCGCGGGCGAGGACGGCGCGACGACAGGAGGTCTTCTTCTCCTCTTCTTCTTTCTTCTTTTCCTCTTTTTCTTCTTTTTCCCTTTTTCTCCCGAAATCGACCGCCGACGGTCGATTTTGGCGATATCGCCCGGTAGTGGGCGGTCCGTATATCGGTAACCTAACGGATTGGTACGTGCCACCCGTATCAAGCAGTACAGATCGAAATTGTAAACCTTGTATATATATATATATATATATATATATATATATATATATATATATATATATATATATATATATATATATATATATATATATATATATATATATATATATATAATTAAAAAATAGAAAAAAGGGCGACGTCACCACACTCCTCCCCACACGGGGAGAAGAAATCGCCCGTGGGCGACAAATCGTGCGGGTGAAGAGCAGTGTTGGACTCCAGGTTCTCCTTCTTCTTTCTTCGTCCCTCGATTGATACCCCTCGAAATCGGTCGCCGACGGTCGAAATCGACCATTACCGGTTGATTTCGGGTGGTAACGGGACGGAAACAACCCCAATCGGTGGTACCGCCCCGGTAGCAGGCCGTTTGCATACTGGTCAGCGAGCGGACTGATATGTACTGCCCGCACCGGGCGGTACAATTCGAAATCGCCGACCTTGTCATAGGCCATGACCTACACCCTCGTATATTATTGAATTATGCATTGTGAAGGAAATTAGTTCTTATTGTACTCAAAAGTCAAAACACAAGGTATGGCTGGACTGGTACAGCATGATCTATTCTGGCTTATCATGTGAGGGTGTACTGGAGCATACCACAATACAGTTGGGGGAGGAAGAAGGAAGGGGAAAAGGAATAAGGAGGAAGAAGAAGAAGTGGGATGAGGAAGAGGAGGTGGTGGAGAAGATGGCGAAGCAAGAAGAGGAGTACCAGAGGAAGGGGGAAGAAGGAGAGGAAGAAGCGGATAAGGAGGGAGGAAGAGGAAGAAGGAAGAGGAAGGAGGAAGAAGCATGGAGGAGGAAGAAGAAGAAGTGGGATGAGGAAGAGGAGGTGGTGGAGAAGATGGAGAAGCAAGAAGAGGAGTACCAGAGAAAGGAGGAAGGAGAGGAAGAAGCGCATAAGGAGGGAGGAAGAGGAAGAAGGAAGAGAAAGGAAGAGGAAGTAGGAAGAAGCATGGGAGGGAGGAAGAAGTACAAAAGGAGAGGAGGAAGAGAAAGAAAGAGGAAGGAGGAGAAAGAGGAGACAAGTATACCCGTAGGTAGTTGTGCACAGCAGCGGTGTGTAGAGAGGTTGTGGCGTAGGCATAGGCAGCTGTGCGCAGCGGTGGTGTGCAATGAGGTAGGGGCGGAGGCATAGGCAGCTAGCTGTGTGCGATGGAGGTGTGCAGTGTTGTGCGCGGCATGCGCAAGACGTTTAGGGTTAACACGGACAATGTTTTCCTTTTGATATGGGTGGACTGGACTGAGAGCATTCCGCATACTGCTTCACACAGTATTGAGGACATCTAGATTTGCAAAATTCTTTTGTTTATCTTTCTTTCTGCCAATTGAATAATACTTGTTTATTTCAGTTTCTTATTTAACTGGTAATTTCATTGCTTCACGCAGTATTGAGGACATCTAGATTTCCATTATAAGTTCTCACAATAAATGATTGAGGACATCTAGATTTGCAAAATTCTTTTGTTTATCTTTCTTTCTGCCAATTGAATAATACTTGTTTATTTCAGTTTCTTATTTAACTGGTAATTTCATTGCTTGGACATTAATGAAATTTCAAAGATATGCAAATGATATTTTACAAAATGCTGTCATCTTCTTCCTGATATTTTTTTGTTTTTCGTAATCAGTATGCATTGGAGTTTGGTGATTATTTGTATACCTGCAAAAGAAGATGAATCTGGTCCAATTGTACTTCACTTGGACTCGTTGGGAATTCATGATAGTTCTTCAATATTTGATGTCATTGATAGGTAAGTTGTTCACGAGATTTTTAAAGAAAATGTACCTAGTGCACTGTATGAGTTCATGACTATGTTTCTCACGACTCACTAACTGGGTAAATTTTGGACAAATGCATGCTTGAATGCAGTTTTTGGAAAATTTAGTTAAACCATAATCAAATTTAGACCAATTTTGACTTTCATCAAACAGACAATCTTTTTCATTTTCAGGTGGAGGGTAAAAGAAGCCATAGTTGCAACAGGATTTTATAATAACCAAATCAAATTCTTTAGTTAAATGAGAAAAATTTAGTTAAGAATTTTTCTCATTTTCAGGTGGAGGGTAAAAGAAGCCATAGTTGCAACAGGATTTTATAATAACCAAATCAAATTCTTTAGTTAAATATTAGACCTGTTTCATGATGCAAGTTCGTTGTTGCATATCGTGATATAAATATATTAGTCCATGTCATCGAATTGAAGTATTTTACAATGATATTCGCATGCTTAATTTGTTACATGGAGAAACGAAATTCCTTGCTCTGTCGATGTGCCTTTAGCATTGTCTGTCTTCTAATCCTAGTTTTTTCCATTTCTAAATGACATGAAAGCTAACTTACCTCTGATATTAGAATGATTCTTTTTATAGCTACTCAACAAATCTAATATGCAGTTGCTAATTGCAGATTTTTGAAGGAGGAATGGAATTACATAAATCAAATTTCTCCTCATCCAGATCTTCCTATTTCAGAGAGGATATGGAGACATCTTTCACGTAGAATTGAAAAGAAAAAGATTCAGGTAAACCTTTTCTCAGTGAGCTAGAAGAAATATTTTAAGCATTTAAGCATCTATATCTCTTATTAGCTGTTCATCATGATACTTCCATGTCATTTTTGCAGTACTGTGCTGTTAGAAGAAGAGAATATTCTGATCTCAATTTCATCAAAACACATAATTTGTCGTGACAAGAACCTTGCATTTTGTTACCATCATGCTGGTTTGTGGTGTTTATTGTTCATTTTCAAACATGAAAATGTTTGTATACTCTTCTAGATGGTGACATAATAGCAAGGTTTGCAATTTTGACTTGTATCGCCCGGTATGGGCGGTACATATCGGTTCGTCAAGTTGTTGGTACGCGGACCGCCCGCCATCGGGCGGTTCCACCAAAAATCGACCGTCGACGGTCGATTGAGAGAGAAATCGACCGCCGACGGTCGATTGAGGGAGAAAAAGGGAAAAAGAAGAAAGAAAGAGTACATATTTCCTTGCGCCATCCTCGTCGGTGCACCGTCGTTGCCCGCAGGTCACCAGCGCCCATGCGCCATCGTCGCCCGCGGGTCGTGGGCGCATTTTCTCCCGTGCGAGGAGACGGAATGTCTCTCTGCGCGGGGAGAAAGGTCGGGGCGACATCACCCCTTCTCTTTTTTTATTAATATTTTAATATATTTTAATATTGTATTATATTATATTATAAAATATTTATATTATATATTAATATACCGGATGGTACGAATTGTGCACACCGCCTTGTACCATACCGGTACCAAGATAAACTCGGTATACCAGTACGGACCAGTAAGTCAAACCTTGCATAATAAGATAGATTGACGCTGTGCATGTGATTCTCGTTGCTTCCAGTTTGGTGTTCCGATAAGTTGACTGTAATAGAAAAATGTTCAGAAGCATTCCATGAACACTCTATTTATATATAGCTCATCGAGGACATGTGAAATTTGTTGTCCTAACTTCTGAAAACATCTGGTGCATATTATAAGGAAAATTAGGTGAACCCATGCTCGAGCTGGTGTTATAGATTTGTGACTGTAATAAGTATATTAATCTTTGGACTGCAGAAACTTGGATATTGTGGGTTAGAGATGAATATTAGTAATTAGAAGTTAATAAAGGGAATAATATGTACAAGGGTCCTTTTTTTTTTAAATCATAAAAGTGTTTCCAGAATGGGAAACCTTTAATAGTTTATTTATATCTTTCTTTTGTTATATGGTAGAGCTGAAGATGATACTTCTTGAGAAGATTTAGTTATTATTTTGAGCATTGTATCTCGATCTATCGTGTATTAGTCAAGGTCTTTCAAAATATTAGCTTCTTGAGAGCTGGAATTTAAAGTGTTCGTGTCTGAATGTTGGCATTAAGAATCCTATGGAGCTCCTTATAAGCTTTTATTCATTCGATGGGAACTTATAATGGTAATTATTTATATATGTCAACTAACCCAAGATTCTTCAATTATAACTTTGATAAAATATTTCCAAGTGAATGAATGTGTAGAAATAAGAAAAAAAACAAATCATTGCTACCAGTACCAATTTCCATGTGGAATGTGCTAAAGTTTCATATCTGCTTACTATTATCAGGTACCTCAACAGAAGAATGAGTATGATTGCGGCCTTTTTGTGCTGTACTTCATGGAGAGGTTTATCAAAGAGGCACCTGAACGGCTTAAAAAGAAAGATCTAGCAATGGTAGGCAACACATCCCAAAATGGGCTATAGATATTGTTATATGCTGTTTTTTAAATATTTTCTTTTATTTTCTGTCCTTGGCTTAAATAGTTTGACAGAAAGTGGTTCAGACCGGAAGATGCATCTGGCCTGAGGAAGAGGATACGAGATCTTCTCCTTGAAGTATTTAGTGGTGGTAAGATTGAGGAGGATGAACAAACGGAGTCAGCATCCTCTTCTAGCTTCTCGGAAGATGATTGACGACAGTGTTTTGAACCTGAGAACTCCATGAGTTGAAGACCGCAAAGTACAGGAGGCATATGAAAAGTGAAGAGGGGAAGAAGAAGCCAATTCATGTTTTCGGGAATATCTAAAGAGCCATTACTTGGTAATTTTTGTTGTGCATTAAATATTAGCACTCGCAGTTCATTGGCCTATCCTGACCACAGTAAAATTGTTCAGCAGCAAGCAGGAAAGCAGGCCTTGGAAGAAAAGTGGCCATGTTACTTGTTTTGCTCCCAAGAGAAATATGTCACCTACATACAATTTAGCTACTACTTTGTCCAAGGACTTGAAGCAAGTTAGATAGAAGATGCATTGTTAGACACACAAAAAAAAAAGAAAAAAAAAAAGAAAGATATACGTGAATATTTTACTGTAAATTGAGAAGATATTTTTATATCTGCATGAAAATATGGTTGGACAGAGGTGAGATAGATGTATGGAAGCAGGTTGGATTTCTTGTAGGGTAACTAACTCCCTTATGTCTGATATGGAAATAGGATTTGACAGAGGTGAGATGCATCGAGGCAGGTTGGATTTCATGTAGGGTACCTGCCCTACTTGATCTTTTATTTCATTCTTCCTTTATATAGGAAGAATGGTCTAAAGTTATCATTGTTTATTTTTTATAGGTTATTAATTCATGATGTTGTATGATACCAATTACCATATAAAAACCTTAGGATTTCTCTTCCAGCTCAAACCAATTCTGTTTACATTGATCGATTGATAATAAAATGATTACCGTCAAAAAATTTATGAAAGCTGGAAAGAAAACGGAGATTAGCGGATAATAAAAATGATTACCGTCAAAAAATTAATGTGCCATGTTGAGGCCAAAGCGAGGAGCAGAGATATGGCCGATGCAACCCTGCGTTGGCAGATGAGGCTCTCAGGATCCACATCCAATTATACAACAGTAACATGCAATCTTGCAGAAGCAACACTAATCAGATCAAACGGAAGAGGAAAAGGGTCACGTTACTTGAAGCACTAGAAAATTAATCCCGACATTATATAATATTGTACTACTCCACATTCTAAAGAGGCAAAAAAAAAAAAAAAAAAAGGTGGTAGTATATTTTTGACATCAGTATCGATGACAGAAACATAGGTGTATCCCTTCTGTCCTAAACGGAGATCAATCCTTGGATGTACTACTGCCTCCAGGAGGACCCTTTTTCCCACCGTATCTCTGTATGAGAAACAAATATGTCGAGATGGAAATTTAAAATCATGTTATAAAATGAATGAAGAATCAAATTCATCGGGTATTTTGGCTAACCCAAATAGCATGAATTTAAAATTTGTTGCATATCCCCGGAACCCGCCTCACCTAATGTTATCGAAAAGATCAAGTATATAAAAGATCAAGCCAGGCTGCATTCGCATTCTAACTACCATAACACGGGTTCTTTGGCCGACCTTACTAATGATCCTCCCATCCAATACCATTTCAAAATATTGACATGCAATAAGAACGGCGAAGAAATTGTGCTGTATACTACTACTACTACTACTACTACTACTACTATGACACAGGAGTTTGTTGAGCTGCTTACTTAATGATCCTCCCCTCCCATTCATACCCTTTCCAAACTTTGATATGCATATTGCAAAAAACAAATTATAAGAACAGCGAAGAAATTGTGTTGATACAACCAGATGATGGATGATGCGTTAAATCACTCACCTGCTTCCCCGTGTTGAAAGGAACATACTTGTACTTTATCATATGTACGATTTGTCGTTTCATAGTTAGGACAAAAAGGACGATCCAATAACACAGAAGAATGGGCCAAAAGACAGGGACATCAAATACAGAGAAGAAAGTCATCACAAAAGCTACACAGAAAGCTTTTGTTATGGAGTACCTGCAAAAAGGAAGGAAAATTCGATTACCTTCAAATTGTTCTACTAGATAGAGAACAAAAACTTTTTAGCAACAAAATATTTAAGACCAAATTGACGAGCCAACTTGTAAAGTACTCACACCGATCAAAATACGAGGAGAAACATGTATATAATTCTGCAAATAACACAATCTTTATTTTTTTCCCCACAGCTTCCCATCTGCACATGCACGTTTGTATAATTGCATTCTTAGCTTGCAATATGGAAATCATACGGCCAGAAATACTGTCCTCGTAAAAAATACAAAATTTAGAAACCAGATTATGTTTGTTTTCAACTAGGTTCCACACTTCATGTGTTTAAATGATAAAATGACCTAAAAACAGGACAAACAGGGGAAACACACTTTAGAAATAAAAGAAATTGAGATTACTGGTTGCTAGTGTCAAATCTATCATTCCTTCCACTCTGTTAAAGCCTCCTCTACTTTCCATGCTTCCATGTGATAAGAAAAAGTAATAGAAGCTTCTATTGGATTTGGGTTCCTGGAGATCCCTATCCTCGAAAAGAGAGCTACCCGGAACTCAGCACAGTTACCAATGCCAAGGACTGTCACGGCAACATCAATGCAACCTGTTATCTAACAACACTGCTCAACCATAAAATATAGTTGACAGACTCATCTTCACGGTGTACACATTGTAACCAACTTTTTTATGGCCAGTAAGATTAAGATTTAGAACATTTCACAAAGTATAAGCTAAGCAACCCGCCAAACAATATATTACGGCATAGCCATGCCAACATGACCCAGAAACCATGATAATAAGTAGTTTACCATAGACCATTTAATCAATATGTAGTGGCCCATCCCTCCTTCCTATGTGGAGTACTAGAATGTTCATTGCCTAAATCATTGATATTCTAGTGGGAACACTAGATACAACAAAAATCATCCTTTAACTTGAACAGGGACTATACCAGGATGACACCCCATCTCAGCATGCATATGAAAGTCCCTATCTATACACATGCAGACCCGACATAGAGTAGGTTGAAAGCGTCCTCTAACAGTGTTTGTATTGACTTGAGTAACCGAATAGGCTAAATGAATTGTACTGAGTGGGTTGCCAATGTGCATAAAATGCTTTGTTCAGATCCATCATAGACTACTTGTCATATTTCTCCTTATCCATTCCTCGTTTCCCGACACCAGACTATTGGGATTGTCAATTGTGCCCCCACATCCTTGCATCTCGCCAATCTGATGCTAACCAAAACGAAAACCATGATGCATCCTTCTTGTCATAGCAACTATTCCGGTGGAGATTTTAAATGGCTTTGTAATTCATGGCCAACAAAGTCTAAGAAGCCATCGAACTGAAGCTTGAAAGAAATGACAAGAGTACTGATTCTTATTTGGTCCACATGAAAGACTTTGAAAAGTTACATATGAGGTCAGTTTGGAGATTGGGTCATTAGGCCCACAGTGACATTGGGTTATGAGGCCCAAAATGGTTCAAGATTTTGTAACCACCTGATTGATTTGATTAGCTACTGCATCTATCTATTGTCACAACTTATGAGGCCAGTTAGCCAGCACGACAGTTAAAACTTTAAACTCCAGTGAAAGCCTTAAAGTCACTACAGTGAGTTGAGTTGCATTGAGATGATGACCAGAAAATTTCCAGGAACTCAGAACATACGAGGGAAGACGAAGGGAAAAGCAACAGAACATCATCAGAGCAATCAGCGTAATAAAGAAAAAGTTCTTAGCACCATATTCCTGATACTTGAACCATAAAACATAATCTTGAACATAGTTTTCGGATCGTGAAATACGAGGCTTGCTTGTCATTTAGATTAAGAGTAGAAAGGATAAATAATGCCATACAAAGGAAAACGCACGCTCTTTTGAAGTAAACTAAACGGTCACAAGATGGATCAATTTGAAGGCAACAAAGAGCTAATTGATAGTCACAATGGCTAGACATATCAAACTGCCTTTTTTTTTTTTTTTTCTTTTAACAAAACAACTTTTACCTTGGGGTAGCAGGACAAACCATAAGAAAAGATGCACCTCACTGTAACAACAGTTTGAGCACCAGGACAAAAAAGAAAGGGCTATCGAGGGAATAATATTATCTAGTTTTCAGATTGCAAGAGGCAACAACATCTTTTTCAAGCCTTTGGATCCTGATTGATACTAGAGCTAAACTAACATGACTACACAGCTGCTGTTGTCTAAGATAACCAACAGCCATAGATAGAGAAGAAGACTAAAGACAGGCTCTGTAGATGGACATACATGATTGCTCAGAAACATTAAATCGCAGAAAAATTTCAGAAAATAGAAAACGATGAGAAAGAGATTAAAAGCCAATCACAAATAGCAGACTATCATAGGATTAGATGAAGAGACAATGAATATGAGGATAATACCCCTATAAGACATAAATGTCCTCAGGATCATCAAGTCAAGAGTTTGAGATCGAGAAAGATATGTCGAGTTACCAGAACTTGAACTCAGGAAGACGGCGAATGAAGGGTTTGAACTCATCAGATCCCCTCGTCGGCAGCGAAGGCCCATCCGACGCCTCCAGTTCCGGATCCACCATCGGCGAGAGGAACCCAATCAGGAGATTCAGCAGATAGATCCCGAGCCCGTAGGTCACAATGTAGAAGCCCTGGACGAAGTAGACGCGCAGAGAATAGATGAGCGCCACCGCCGTGGTCCCGAGCCATCGGCCGACGGTGTGGGGGGTAGATCTATCCAAGTAGTACTGGAAAACCCTAGAAAAATCGCTTCGCCATTTCGCCAGCGGCAGCGACGCCGCTGCTCCTTCGTCGCCGAAACTTCCCTCCATAGATTAGATGAACTGTTAACCCAAAAGAAAAAGTAAAAGAAGATAACACAATCTTCCGCCAACCAAGAACTCCATCAAGAAAGAGTTCAGATCTAAAACGAAAACGATCCGAATGAATGGTCACATAGGGATCCGGTTGGGAAAGGGAACTCACCTACAAATACCGTAGGGATACCCCGCGATTCAGTGCGAAAGATGAAGCCGGGTAATGAGAGATCGTTGGACAACGGAATGGAAGGCAACCGGCGAGATCAGAGGCAGAAGGAAGGCGTCGCCGGAATGGGAATCGTGGGATAGAGAGACCGGCCGCTGGCTTAGGGGGTTGTGTGTGTGTTTACGTTTATAATAAATTTTTGAAGAAAAAAAATTACCTAAAACAAATTTAAAATTTTCTCATTTTACCACATAAAATAACTATTTTTTACTCTTACATTTGTTATAACCATTATTACCATCATCACCTTCGCACCCTTGTCGAAGGGTGGAGCGATCGACGGGCCAACCCATGTTTGGAGACACAAGCGACTAAGGGAGATGACGAGGTTAACCAACGAAGTCAACCCATGTGCAAAGATGTAGACAACTAGGGAAGTCAACCCATTTTTATCTTATATAAATTTTTTATGTATCTTATATTAAATATTGTGATCGTTCATCTTATTATTCTTCAAAGGCAACTCAAGATTAGTACTTCTGATCATTGTCATATTGGTGTAAAATAAAATAATATATTCTTGATATTATTTTCAAATATTATCATTGATAAATATATTATACGTATTATTTCGAGTTTGAGAGATGACAAGACGTGGTCCAAATTGTGAATCTTGATGCACTTCAAAAAAAAACACGTTGACTGAGGCCTTTGTGTTTGTTCATGCAAGAAAAGATCATTGTTGCAAATGTTTTCAATAAAGTTCTTGATGGGTAAGTCAACTAATAATACATTCATTCCTATATGACCAAAAAAAAAAAAAAATCCATAATTAGGATACATGGAGTTGGGAGGAGAGAGAAAACTTCAAGATTTCTCCTTTTATAGTCAAGAATCATATCGGCTTGCGTTGAGAAAATATTGTTTGACTTAACAAATTATTTTATATATTTTTTATTATAATTCATATCAACATATTATATTTATATTCGAGTGATATCTAAAATTCATAATTAGAATATATGAAGTAGTAATAAGAGAGAAAATTTTTATCACTCTTGAAGAGTTACCATTTATAATCCATAAAGAATCATAACCACTTCTATTAAGAAAATAAATATTCTTTGACCTAACAAATATTTGAATGAATTTTTATTATGATTCATATCGATATTTCATATTCGAGTGGTACCTATGTAAGCAAAAAAAAGTTCATAATTAAAAAATTTCGTCACTCTTCCCGTTTATAGTCAACAGTAGTAATCACTTGTGTTAAGAAAATATTCTTCGACTCAACAAATATTTTTTTAAAAAAAATTATTATGATTCATATCAACATATCATATTTGAATTTTGAATGATACCTATGTAAGTAAAAGTTCCAAAACTATTGAAGAGTTCACCTTTATAGAAAATATTCTTTGACTCAACAAATATTTTAAATATTTTTTATTTTGATTCATATTAATATATCATATTAGAGTGACACTCATGTGAGTAAAAAAATCCATAATTAGAATATATGGAGCAGGAAGAAAAGAGAGCTTGCGTTAAGAATTATTTTTTAACTGAAAAATTATTTTAAATGTGCTTGAGAATAAGATACAAAAGATAATACAAAGAGATGGAGTTGTGTATATAAATATGTGTGCTTGCAGCTACAACTCTGTTGCCATAGAATGAGGAGGCCTAATTTAGTTAGCTACTTCTAACATTTTAATCCTTACATCTTCAAAAATATATATTAGGTCATTTATCCTAATATCATTAATTTTACTAATTGAATCATAAAAATTAAAAAAAAATTATATTTCAATTGGTGGTGGTAGACGATGGTATTGTTGAAAGTTATGGGATACTATTGTGAATGAGAATAGTGATAACTAGAGGTGAGGATTGCTCTATATTTGCATCGGTGCTGACATAGTTATCAAGTAGTATTGCTCTATATTTGCAACCGCGTGTCGAGTAACGAAAAAACTATCGATGTAATTGTCGAGCAACGTAGGCGCAGAGCAATTCTCATATCTTATTCTTGTTCTCCTTATTCATAACAACTATCCACGGCCCCTAGTGTTGTCATCGTCCATCACCATCGATGTCGTCTGCTACTACCAATTTGAAATATTAAGACTATCTTTTTACATTTTGTTTTTATATTTTTCTTTATAAAACTAATGACATCATGATAAATAAATTTAGATATTTTATTTTTGTAACTATAAAAATTAAATTTAACTTAGAGATTGTAATTAGCCTAAAAAAACAACAAAGAGAATTACAAGAACAGGCCTAATCTTTCTTCCTTTGCTTGATTTGTGTTTTGGGAGAATTATATGGGCTTCAAAATCTTTCACCCTCAATCTTATTTAATATTAGAATTTGTTTTAATTTTTTAAGGAAAATTTTTTTATGATGTTTGAAACTCTCCATCTGAGTCAAGCCTAATATAATATACCATTATCAAATTTCAAACCCTTAATTTCAAGGAAATAAGATGGCTACAGTGGTATAATATCATCATACTATTAAAATTTTATAAGATTTAATTTTTGAACCTCATGCACTATTACTATATTCATATTTTAAATGTAATATCTATAGGATGAGCATTTGAACCATTAACATAAGGCAATTGAATAGGATATCTCATCATCAGAGTATTATTTTTTAGATATAAAATAATATAGGATGAGGTCTTGAACCCTAGTAGATAAGTAGATCATGTATACCACCATGAAAATAATATTTTAGATTGAAACTATAATTTATTTTGCTGACTTACACTCCACCACAACATTATTTCTTAATATATAACCGTAAGAAAATTATAATAGTGCTGAACATGACAATTGCATTTATATCAAAAGCTTATGCTGTTTGATACCATATAATAATTTGTTATAGTTTTTAACCAATTTGGTTCGGTTTAAAACGAACTGTTATTATTTTAGGAACAACTATAGAGCAATAATTTTTTTAATATATATATATATATATATTCCAATGGCTAATAAATAAAAGGTACGATCAAACGTTGAGGCGTGCATTCCGGCCATCCTCGTTCCCCCCCCCCCCCCCCCCCCCCCCCCCCCCCAGCACTCGGACATGCACAAAGTCAAACAGGGACTAAGTCAACGGCTAAAAGAAAGGGGAATAAAAAGTCAAAGGAAGTGCAAGTCTTCCTCTCTCCCGCTCGTTCTGGTCGTGCATCTCTCGCCACCCATCCCGTCACCTCGGCAGCGATCCCAGCGTCATTTAAACTCCCCCCCCCCCCGTCTCTCCCTCTCCCTGTCACCACCAACATAAAGGTCTTTGGAGGTAATCAAGCAGCTTCACCTCTCTTCTCCTGTTGTTCCACTCCTTTGCTGGTTCTCTCTTCGATGCAGTGGCAAAAATCTAATCTCTGTCCTACTTTTGCTCTTTAGATTCTTCTTCTTCTTCTTTTGATTTGTGGTTTGCTCATCATATGATTGCTTGAGACTTGACCAGTTTTCTGTCAATTACCAGGTCCAGACAGAAAGGTCGACATGGCTGAAGTCATGTCCGGACCTCTGGACCATCTTCAAAAGAATGGTATGTCAAAGATGAGATCTTTTTGCTTCTCTTCCATTTGTATGTTCGATTCCATTTTGTTCATGACTGTTAGAGAGGCATCATATAAAGCAACACTTCCTCTGCACTCAACCATTTTGTTCTGACATGTAGATATAGTCATGCACTCAACCCACAGAAATCTATAGCCAAAGATTTATTTTAATGATCTCAATTATGTATAACATAGATGTGGAGAACTCCGAGGATGAGAGGAGAAATAAGATCGAGTCCCTGACGAAGAAGGCAATGAGTGCCTCCACAAAGTACAGGAATTCTTTGAACAGAAGAGGAAGAAGGAGCAGCAAAGTCATGTCTGTCTCCATCGAGGATGTGCGTGATGCCGAGGAGATGCAGGCTGTCGATGCCTTCCGTCAGATTCTTATTCTGGAGGAGATGCTACCTTCTAGGCATGATGACTACCATACAATGCTCAGGTTTCCCTCTCACTTCCACACCTTGCTCTGACTTCGCAGCTCAAATCCATGGAGCAATGGATCAGTTTAGCGGTCTCTGTGATGCAGATTTCTCAAGGCCAGGAAATTTGACATTGAGAAAACAAAGCAAATGTGGGCTGATATGATCCAATGGAGGAAGGAATTTGGAGCTGACACAATTTTGGATGTAACTTCTTCTTTTACTGACTGTTCTATCGGCTTCAATTCATATGATTGCAGCTCTGATACGTGTTCCTCCTTCTAGGATTTTGATTTCAAGGAACTCGGGGAAGTCTTGGAGTACTACCCGCAAGGTCACCATGGAGTAGATAAGGAAGGCCGGCCTGTGTACATTGAGAGATTAGGCCTGGTTGATGCCAACAAGATGATGCAGGTCACAAACATGGATCGCTACATCAAATACCATGTGAAGGAGTTCGAGAGGAGCTTCGTCGTCAAGTTCCCTGCCTGCTCGATCGCAGCAAAACGGAACATCAACCAGAGCACGACCATCATGGATGTGCAAGGAGTGGTATGCATCAGATGCCTTGTTTTTTACCTTCTCAAGTCCTCCTCTGGTTCTGTTCATGAATCATAATGTGTCTGGAATATGGCTTTTTGATGACAGGGAATGAAACAATTCAACAAAACTGCAAGGGAGCTAATTAGCAGGATTCAAAAGATCGATGGCGACAATTATCCTGAGGTATATATACAACACATTACCTTACTGTACTGATGGCATTTCAAGTGATCACGAGGTGTGGTTCGTTCCCCAACTGCAGACTCTGTGCCGCATGTTCATCGTCAATGCAGGACAGGGATTCAGACTGCTTTGGAACACTGTCAAGTCCTTCCTTGACCCAAAGACCACTGCAAAAATCCATGTAAGCTGCTGATAGATATCATGGATTGCATTCAGTACAAGAACTTAGATTTTTGATGAGAGCTTCCCTCAGGTTCTTGGAAACAAGTACCAGAGCAAGCTGCTTGAAGTGATTGATGCCAGGTATCTTCCTATAGATGATGAACAAATCTTGCTGCAAGCTTTTGAGAAATAGTTGTGTTTGATCATATTTCTTTTGGGATTTACAAGTGAGCTGCCGGAGTTCCTTGGTGGCACCTGCAACTGTGAAGGAGGTTGCCTTCGATCAGACAAAGGCCCATGGAAGGACCCTGAGATCTTAAAGGTGAGGTTTTCTTCTCCTCCATTTCTGCACTGATTTCATGCTCGAAACAATTGCATTAACATTTTAAGCACGATTTCGATGAATTCGCGGCACACACAGATGGTTCAGAGTGGTTTGGGACACTGTGGAAGGCAACAAATGATTGCTGCAGTTGAGGAGAAGACAATTTCTGAGGATGACATTGTGTACTCAAAGGTGATCATTAATCACCATTTCTTTCTGCGTTAATGTTCATTGGAGCTTCATATCGTTAATAACTGACAAAAGATTTCTCCAACATGAAGAGGCAAGAGTCTTTCCGAGGGCCATCTGCCTTTGCTGCTGAGGACATGTCCTCTGCTTCTCCCAAGATGTCGAGGAGTCAGATTGAGCACCCACAATTGTCACCTCTTCATGAAGAAGTCAGCAGTACAGATGCTGAGGTAATCTTTAGTTGATGATTAGCACCTCAAAAACTAAATTCATCTTCATCAAATGAATCAACTTGGAACAAAGGTAATATTTTCCCTTTGTGGATTGAGCCAGAGATATTGACTGGAACTTCTTCATGATACATCTGTTAAGCAAAAGTAGAACTCCATGATATTATCAAGAATTCAGCATCTGAAATTTCAGGAACACAAAAGGATTCAAAGTTCCAAGTGAATCAGACTTGCAGCTGCTATTGATCTTATCATTTCTAACACTAATACCTTTTCAGAAGAATTTGGACGTCGAGGCTGCACTCAAGGAATTCCCAACCTACTCATATAATGATCTGATTCCAATTGTGGACAAGGCTATGGATGCAAACTGGAAGAAGCGAATGCTTAGTCAAAAGTTTGCCATGTCCAAAGGTCCATATCATCATCATCATCATCCTCCTTAGCTGATTACATGTTGGAACTGTTGAGATTTCCACTGATGAGCTTCCAATGATCCACCTTTAACTGCAGGTGCCTACAATCTATCTGAAATCTACAGAGGACCAGATGGAGTGAGCAACCATGTGTTGGCTGGAGTTATGGCCTTTGTCATGGGACTTGTCACCATGATCCGTGTAGGAGGCAACACCGTGCCAAAGAAGATGTCTAATACAGATATCGACTATGCGAGGTCTCTTGAGTTGGCCGGCACAATGCTTAAAGGCCAAATGCAACAGATCGAGCCGGCTGTCTCAGCTGCTGAGTTCTCTGGTGTCGTGAAGCACCTCAGTGAGCTTGAAGAGAAGGTGGCTGTCCTCAGCGCGAAGCCTGTAGATTTGCCAGCTGAGAAGGAGGAGATACTGAACGCTGCTGTGAGGCGTGTGGATGCTTTAGAGGAGGAGCTTGCGGCAACAAAGAAGGTAAGAGAGCCTGCAAATTATCAAGTACTAAATCTATTTGATGCTCTTTGCTACTGATCAAGACATGTTCTCATCCATGACACTAATGATCAAAACTTTATATATCAATTTCCACAGATAGGTTTCAGGAAAATTGAAAGCTGTTGTTTTAATTGCACTTTACAATTCTCATCCACAAAAATGAAGTTTGTCATTTAATGTTTAGTTGAGAAAAAGTGATATTTGACCAGACAAATAATACAGAATATCTAGAGCATGTTCACTTGAGTTTTTGATCAGATTAAAACGTGCAGCATTTTTTCTAGATGAAGAACCTAAGCACTGCAATATTTCCCATCTACTAATCCTTGTGTGATCAGAGAATAGGATAAAAGAGGTTCTTTATGCTCTTTTTGTGATGAAAAATGTCCCCGAAATATAGAAAGAACAATACAACTATCTGAGGCTTCTACTTTGCTGATGTTTTGCAGGCTCTGGAGGAATCTCTAGCAAGGCAGGAAGAATTTGTAGCTTATCTTGAGAAGAAGAAGAAGAAGAAGAACAAGATGGTGAGTTACTACTTGTCCATGTTTTGAATCATATCCTTCTTCTTCTTTTTCTTCTTCTTCTTCTTCTTCTTCTTCGTCCTGAAGTTTTTTATGCAGGGTGGAATCAAAAGACAGTTTAGACCAGAAAATAAAAGCTTGTAATTCTACAAGAAGAGAGCCAAACAAATTCATATCAAAAATTACAAGATAGCATAATATGCAAAAATGAACATCTAAAACACCCCTAAAACATGTAGAACATTTTGCTCAATACTGTGTTTATTAACATGCATAATTGTTTTCTTCAACTGCAGAATCCATTCTGGTGAGCAAAGAAGAAAAAGGCTCTGCTTTTATGAAGCAATGTGGTGAGCATAAGTCGGAGAAGATTGCTTTCAACATACAGAATTCAATGTACTCCTGTATTTTGTCTTTGCCATACTGATCCAAAAGTTGAGTTCTAATATATAGATCGTGATTCTTTCTTCCAAAATCATATTGTGCAAAGCATTGTTTGGTATCAACTACTGATAAATTGAATAAGACAAGCATTTATATCTTATTCTTCTGTAAAACAGTGATGGACATCAATATCATCTCCATGTTTCTACTCCTATCTTCATTAAAAGATCATTCACAGCCTTCTCATCGACAAAAATGTTGGTTTCACGTGATCTCCTCACCTCATATTGCTCGGAAAGGTTATATTTTCACAAACAAATAGACTATTCCTGTGACTCAAACCCTAGTCATCAAGGTTTGTCCTCAGTTTAGTTTTTCCACCAAGTATTAAAATCACATAAGTTTCTTTTTCATGTCTATAAAGATCGAAGTGAACCACTACAAATTCATATTTACTCGAGCATTTCTTTCAATTTTTTCTCCTATAGTCTCCAATCTTAGTTTCATCAGGTCAAAATAGATGTGGTGTAACAATAGATATCACATATGGTGCCCATTGCTTATCCACTCACCTCTCTGATGCTCCCTTGGAAAACATGTCACTTGTTGATCATCCTGCAATCTTGGCATCCCTAATCCCAGCCCGTGTCTCCTCTCATGCCAATTTCTAACAATCTCTCCGAGCTCAGAGGTGCCAAGTCCCGTCGGAAGAAGACCCGCTTAGGCAAACTTCCCGGAGAACTCTTCGGCTCAAGCAGGGAAGCGACAGGTTTAATTAAGACCGGGGTTATAGCTGCCGCATGACTTCCCCCCTCTTCTCACGAACAGGAGCAGAAGCGATATCCAAGGCATCACCTTCCGCTTCAACCGTTACAAGTGAGGGAGGCGTACGGGCCACTGCAGGAACTGCAGCATCGCAGGTGGGATGCGCCTCCGCCAAGAGGGCGCTTGTGGACATCCGAGCGGCAGAGGGCGCTGCTGCGGAAGCTTCGGTTCTTGGGGTATAGAGTGTAGCAGCAGAATCACAGACGGGTTGAGGCGGAGCCAGGACCACCGCGTCGGAGGGATGCGCCTCGGCCTCCGCCACCATGGTCGTAGCCACCGTCGCCATCACTACGAACGCAGGAGAGGGAGTAACATCGGCGTGGGACCACAATTGGTATCTCGGAATGAGTGGCGGCCATCGCGTGGGGCTCAATGGAGCCCGAACGGTCCGGTGACGAGGCACCCATCGGCCGGTTGGCGTCACCGATGGAGCACTTCGAGCCGCGAGCCACGCTGCCGGAGGCGTCAGAGCCCGTTACACGAACGGTGACCGGGTTCACGTGCCGATCACGTGGAACAGGTTGCAGTACAGAATCACCGTCAACGGCAGTCTTCTCCGGCGCCGGTGGAGGCGGACGAGTTGCGGCGCTGAACACGAACACGAGCAATCTCTGTTTTCCGCTGATCCTATAAAATTAAATTAGGGTATCAGATATCGATAGTTAATTTTTTTAATGAATTTTTTTACTATAATTTTAGGATATAAACTCAAATGTTAAAAATTATTATATAAATAAATCGTATTTTGATGGAAATAAAAATTCATAAACTATATCGATTTTAGATAAAATAAAAAAATTTGTTTTTTTAGATAATTAAAAACTGTCCTCTAAATTTTAAAATATTTCGATTATTCTTTGAGACCGATACTTTGATTTTTAGATCAAATCAAAATCAGAATATTAAATAGCAAGGGTTGATTTTTCTAGACCAAAATTTTATCATAGTTTTAGGCTATATTTAGAAGCTTGAATATTAAAGATTATTACATAAATATATCATATTTTAGTAAATAATAATAAAATAATAAAATTTAAACATATAAACTATGTAGACTTTAAAAAATAGAAAATATATGATAGAGGTTCATCTGGTTGCAACTGTAAACTTTTCTAAAAATTTCATATCATTTGGAGTTGGATGTTTTAATTTTAAGGGTCAAACCAAAATTAGGATATTAAATATCAAGAATTATTTTTTTTTTTGAACTAAAATTTTTTATCATAGCTCCTGGACATATTTATAACCTTAAATGTTACAAAATATTACATAAATCTGTCATATTTTGGATGAATCCAATTTTTTATCATTATAGGGATGATCTATTTCTCGATGAAGTTTTTTTTTTTTTTTTTTTTTTTTCTTGATGAGACTAGGTGATACATTATCTTTGGGTAAAAGTCAATTGTCAAATAACTCTGGTTTTGGAACGCACACCAACTTGAATAACTCATTTTATTATAATAAAAATAATGATAGTGGTGATATCTTTAAAAATGAATTGGAGGAAGAAAGAATACAAAAACGAGGTTGAAGGTGACACTAATCCTAATACTTATAATGTATTAGATATTATTAGTAAGTAAGTTGTTTTAAGTGAGGACATATATGGTGATCTTAAACAAGTGATTGTTAAATACAATTTTGGCCAAGATGATGAGTGTTTCTGTAATGATCTTTTTATTAGTCTAAGTATTGACATTAGGAAGCTCACAAAATTACATTGTTGCATATTATATATATATATATATATATATATATATATATATATATATATATATATATATATATATATATATATATATATATATATATATATATATATATATATATATATATATATAATATTGAGAAAATGGACAAACTCTTAAGATATGAATGAATCAAATAAATACTGAATAAAATCTCTAAATTAGATAAAGTATAATACATATCCATATGGGTACAATCAATGTAAAGTTTTCAAAAAGATTTCATGTGATTTAGACTCCTCCTTGAATGTGATTTTAATTTCACCCCAAAAACTAAGGTATTGTATACTAGGAATTGACTTTTTTAGATCAAGTTTTTACTATGTGTTGTCTACTTATATATAAATGCTCAAATGGATTTGTACTATTTTGCTTGAAATGGAAAAATATGAAGAAAAAAAAAAAGGGCATATTGTTAGGATGGCGAATAAATCAGAAAAATAAAGAATAAAAATATCTAAATTAGAAAAAGTCTAACACATGTCTATATGGGTACAATGCAAAATTTTCAAGAAGATTTCAAATTATTTAGACTCCTCCCCATATGCCATACCTTATTTTTTATTTCACCCCAAAAACAAGGTATTGTATACTAAGAGTTGAGTTTTCTAAATCAAATTTTTTACTATGGGTTGTCTATCTATTTAGATGCTCAAATGTTAAATAACATTATATGAGTCCATACTATTTTGTTTGAAATAAAAAATTATTATAAAAATAAAAAATAACAGGACGTTAAGATCTGAATAAATATAGAAAATATAATAAAATATCTAAATTAGAGAAAGAGTAATAATACATGTCCATATGGGTGCAATGCAAATTATTGATGAAGATTTGAAATGATTTGGACTTTTTGTTGCATGAGATATCTAGTTTTTTTTATTTCACCCCAAAAATAAGGTATCATATATTTAACATGCAAAGCATGTCATCCAAGAATGGCTATTTCACTTTATCACCGAGGATCATGGAGACACTCCTCATAAGATTAGTGTCAAATTTTTATGATAATAATTATTTTCCTAACTTGTCATAATTTAGTTACTATAAAATTAGAAATATTTTTTTTTGGGGGCAAAATGGGATAGAAGTTTTAAAACAAGCATTGTTGGAACAAATATGGTATCATATATTTATTAGAACTAGGCTATAGTAGTAGTGGAAGTCTACTGTCAAAGTAAGAACTGACGGTGACTACGACGACACTAGAACATGATAGGAATAATAATGGTTTCCTTTTCAAATTGGACAATGTGGCCCAAGGCAAACCGACGTGGAAGGACGGGGTTGGCCGACTAACCTCCCCGACCCCGTCATCTGACACACACAAGCAACATGTCACAAACGATCACATAAACCCAAGATTTGGTAGCATCAGATATCGTGCAATCACCATCAGGTCTCATAAGAACCTGAGGAAATCATATGATAGCAGAGTTGAAGCAACACGCAACCGGCAGTACGAACAACCGTCGGTGTTGCTTGCAACATTAAATAGGCTGGCAGAGAACGCCAGAAGTATGATGAGAGCGAGACATGACCAGTCGATGATGTATAAGTATAAAAGGGGCAGCTTAGGGGGTTCTCTCTCTCCACTACAATCAAAAGAGAAGAAGCTCCAACATTTGAGGGTGAGACGTTAGAATTCACCCTTCGAAACAACGCTAACTTAATCGTTGGAGGGACCTCCCCAAGGACCCACCACCTGGGCGAAGGTCTTATCTTGCAGGATTAGCTCCACAAGATCAGAAGAAAGATATGCACCAAAGTGACAACTCGAGCCAAGAATCCGCAAGCGCCGTCCTCGAGCTACACTTCGTTGGGCCCCTCTTGTACTCGTAGCCCGAACCCTGTTATGCAGACTCCCTGGACATGGCGGAGCACCCACAACATTTGGCACTAGAAGGAGAGTTTGATGTCGCAAGAGCGCTCAACGACTGTCAACCCTAGGGAGGATGTCCCTCCCGCGACACAGCCAACCTCAGGGGGAACCTTTCGACCGTCGTTTGCACTCCCTTCATTCGGAGACGGGAATATACCTTCCTACACCCAGGGGCGATACTGGAGCTTACTCAATAACCCTGGGCTAACTCCACCCTCACCAAACCGAAGGACCTCGGTGGTGACTCCCAAGGCTTTTCAGGGGCTTACCAACCAGGTCCAAGCCATAGCGGGAATGCTTCAAGCAATTATCCCTATATCCCATAGCTCACCTAAGAGCCGAGCTCACAGCCTCAGGCAGCCTCCCTACCCCAGATAAGAGCAACGGTGCCACAGAATGAGCAGCCTCCAACGACCCGCTCTGTCAACAATCTGCCGCATTTTTCCCCGAAGTCGGATCAAGCCCCCTCGGGTGACGCAGCCAAGCAACCAGAGCCGCACCTAGTGCGTCAGGCCATAACTTTCCGGACCCTAACACACTCTCCTCGGATTCCATTGATTCTCTAAGGGAGCAATTGTGTCTGGTGAACCAGAGGATCGATGATGTCCATAAGACCCTAAGGACGAAGGACGAGCATGGCGAAGGTCCCCTCCGTGGCCCTCCCTTCGTTCAATAAACTCAAGATGCACTTATCCCATCACACTTTCGCCTCTTAATGCTGGAGGCGTATGATGGCAACTCTGATCCAACGGAGCACGTGGCCATGTTCCATGCGCAGATGAATCTGTATGGCATGTCAAACACCATAACATGTCGGGCTTTCTCGACGACTCTTCAAGGGATCGCCCGAGGATGGTACAATCGGTTGCCACCCTCCTCCGTTCACTCTTTCGATCAACTCGCAAGGGAGTTTGAGGCCAACTTTCTCTCTAGCACATGACCAAAGCCAACCATCGCATCCCTCCTCGGGATGAGGCAGAAAGAGGAGGAACACCTCGGCCAGTACCTCGCCCGTTTCACAGACAAAGTTAGTGTCATTCCCGATGCGCACCCATCGTTGGTCATTCAGACTTTCATGATCGAGATTAGGCCTTCCTACCTCTTCTGGTCGCTTGTGGAGCGACTCCCCACGACTGTATTAGAAATGTTACAGATGGCCAACCAATATGTCACCGTCGAAACTCTAGTGGCAGAGAAACATGAAGATCATAAGCGCCCCCGGGCTGAGCCCTCTCGGGGCCCACCCCTTGGGCTCCAAAGGAGGAGGATGAAGAGAGGCGACCAGACCGTTCCTCGACTGCCCAATATCCCGCTCAACTCCACTTGGACGGAGATCTTTCTCCAGATCTGAGAGAGGGGACTCCTCAAAATTCCCAACCCGATGAGGTCTCGAGCCGAGGACCGAGATAGCAGACATTATTGTCGCTTCCACCGCGACTACGGACATGATATCGAGGAGTGCTATGATTTGAAGAACCAGATCGAGGACCTCATGCATCGCAACCATCTTGACCGGTACATAATGAAGCCGCGCAAGCCGTCCCTCTGTCCAAAACGTCATAATGGGTAGCCCAACCGTGAGTGGCGTTAGCTTCTCGGCAAGAAAAGCCTATGCCCGCGCAAAGGTTCAGAAGAGGCCCTGACCCCGGAGCGATCCTGGGTTCACCTTCAAATCTGAGAGTGAATACCCAGATCATGACGACACCTTGGTGGTCACGGCTCGTATTACAAACACCTGCGTCAGGTGCATCATGATAGATACAGGGAGCTCCGTCGACATATTATACTTTGATGATTATCACAAGCTCATAATGACTAACCAAGACCTCATCCCCATGACTTCAACTTTGACACGGTTTACCGGTGACGTGATAACTCCAGTAGGTGTTGCAAAACTCTTCCTGTAACTTTTAGCGACGAACCAAGAACCAAGACCCTCATGGTTCCTTTCATGGTGGTGGACCTTCCCTCAGCTTATAACGTGATCATCAAGCGACCAACTCTCAACAAACTAAGGGCGGTCGTCTCCACATACTATCGCAGCATGAAGTTCCCAACCAGCATAAGGCCGGGAGAGATCAAGAGCGACCCACGAGAGTCAAGGCGATGCTACCTAGCGGCAACGACCATCCCTAAACAAGGTAAGAAAGTTTCAGTTCTCGACTCCCGAGAACCTCACAGACCCGACACTCGACCCGAGCCCTCTGAACTAATACTAGAAGTGCCACCGAAAAAGGATTGCCCAGAGAGGACTGTGCAGGTCGGCTCTTCCCGAAGATCAATGCATCAAGGTCATAGACTTCTTTGGACACTATTCTGACATTTTTGCCTGGTCGACGAGTGACATGTCGGGCATACATCCACAGATTGCACAGCACTAACCGAACATCGCCCTTGAGGCTCGCTCGGTATAGTAGAAGCCAAGAAAGTTTGCCCTCGACCGGCAAAAGGTCATTAAAGAAGAAGTAGATCGACTGTTGGAGATCAGATTCATAATGGAGATTAGGTACCCAACTTGGTTATCTAATACAGGTCTCGTAAAAAAAGGCTAATGGAAAGTGGCGTATGTGTGTTGATTACATTGACCTTAATCAGGCTTGCCCGAAGGACTATTCTCCACTGTCGAGGATTAATCAACTGATAGACTCCACCTCCGAGTATAAACTCCTCTCCTTCATGGATGCATTCTCAGGATACAACCAAATCTGAATGGCCCCTCAGGATCAGGAGAAGATGGCCTTCATCACACAACGAGGAACCTACTGTTATAGGGTAATGTCATTCGGACTAAAGAACACAGTAGCTACTTACCAGAGAATTGTCAACTAACTATTCAAGGACCAGTTGGGCAGAAATATGAAAGCCTATGTTGATGATAGGATCGTCAAAAGCAAGCAAACATAGACACACCACGTGGACCTTGCTGAGACATTCTGAACCCTTAGAAAGTTCGGAATGAAGCTCAACCCAGCCAAATGTGTCTTTGGCGTGGGATTAGGAAAATTCTTTGGCTTCATTATTCATCAACGAGGGATAGACGTGAACCCGGAGAAGATCAAGACCATCATTGACATGAAACCACCACAAAACATTAAGGAAGTTTAGTGCCTCATCGGGAGGTTGGCAGTAATAGGGCGGTTCATATCTCGGGCTGGCGACCGAAGTTACCCCATTCTGCGGGCGTTAAAGCAGAATAAAGACTTCAGCTAGGGCCCCAAGTGTGAGCAAGCATTCCAAGAGCTCAAGGCCCATCTCGTGACCTTACCTCGAATGTCTTCGGCCAACCAAAGTGATCAGCTCGAGCTATACCTCTCTACCTTAGAGCGAGCTGTCAGCTCGATCCTGATAAAGCTCAATGGGAATAGCCAACGACCTGTTTACTACTCTAGTCACATTTTGCAAGGTGCAGAGGAGCGGTACCCTCCGATAGAGAAACTCTCTTTTGCCATAGTCCTCGCGGCTAGGAAGCTAAGGCCATACTTCTTGACCCACACCATCAAGGTAGTCACTGATTAACCGCTACGTCAATTTTTTTCTAAATTTGACATTGCATGATACATGCTCAAATGGTCAATAGAGCTTAGCGAATTTGACCTAGAGTATGTCCTAAGGAGGGCAATCAAGCCTAAGCTATTATCAATTTCTCCTCGGAGCTGACTACCCCCAGAGCCCCCTCAGAGGAAGCCTGCATGGACCCTCCACATCGACGGGTCGACGAATTCCCCTAGGGGAGGAGCCGGGATAGTCCTGAGAGACCCCGATGGGCAAACCTGGGAACATGTCGTGCGCTTGAAATTTTCAACTACCAACAATGAAGCATAATATGAAGCATTGTTGCTCGAACTACGACTGGCCACCGAGCTACAAATTAAACACCTAGAGGTGTTTACTGACTCCCAATTGGTCGCCGACCAAATCGATGGGAGCTTCAAGGCTCAAGAAATCAACATGGCCCGCTATCTCGCTGAGGCCCGTTGGCTAATAGATATGACCAAGTACTTCAAAATCTTCTAAATCTCGCATCTCGAGAATGTCAGGGCCGACGCCCTGGCTCGGTCGGCCTCTGCCGATGCAGTCGGTGAGTTGCCGACCATTCCCAGCCTCTACTAGCCAACGGTCGCCACTGTTGAAATGGCAACCACGGTCGCTCATCCCGACTGGAGGGAGGAAATGCTACACTACAAGAAAGATGCAACTCTCCTAGTGGACGAAGCCGCTGCCCGTCGAATCAAAAGAACTGAAGCATGGTTTAACACCGTCAATGGACACCTTTACAGAAGTGCTTTCAGCTAGCCCCTATTGTGGTGCTTAATGAAATCTGAGGCTAATATTGTGCTTGTCATGGTCCACGAGGGGATATATGGTAAACATATCGGAGGGCGTACCTTGGCTTTACAAAATCCTACATCCAAAAGTGTGTGGAGTGCCAAAAACATGCCCGCATTCCTCGCCAACCAGCCTTGTCACTCTCCTTGACTCACCGCGCTTGGCCTTTTGCACAATGGGGAATGAACCTCCTCGGCCCGTTCCAACAAGTTGCAGGGCAGCGTAAGTTCCTAATTATCGGAGTGGACTATTACACCAAGTGGGTTGAGATTGAGCCCTTGGCCTCAACCACCAAGAAGTAGATGGAGAATTTCATCTAGAGAAATTTCATAATGAGGTTTGGCATCCCGAAGACCATAATCACAGACAATGGGACGTAGTTCAATAATCTTAAGTTTAAGGCTTTTTGACAAAACTATTAGATCCAACTGAAGTTCAGTTTGGTGGCTCACCCCCAGGCTAAAGGATTATTATAGATAACCAACAGAAGCATACTCGAAGGACTCCGAAAACGAGTAGCAGGGGCTCTAATAGCCTGGGTCGAGGAGCTCCCCAGTGTCTTATGGGCTCTGCGGATGACGCCGAAGACCCCTACGGGGGAGTCCCCTTATAGTCTGGCCTTCGGCACCGAGGTCATCCTCCCTCCCGAGATGATCTTCCGGATGCTAAGGATCAAGAACTTCACCACCGAAGCATCGGAAGCAAGCCTCAGGGAAAATCTTGACATGCTCAAGGAACGCAAGGCCAAAGCACACCAAAAGAACCTACATTACCATAGGGTGGTCGCCCAACTCTACAACCAAAGGATTCAACCCCAACCCATCGGTACGGGAGACCTAGTCCTCAGGAGGGCCGAGGTCAGTGACCCTGGATGCACCTGAGGAAAACTCGCCCGAGATGGAAGGGGTCGTATCACGTCACCTAAGTTGTTCGAGAAGGAACATACACCCTATCAACAATGGAAGGGAAGACACTCCCTCGGACTTGACATGTGTCGAATTTGAAAAAAATCTATGTCTAATGCAACAATGTTGACTCGACATTTGAGGCCATTCAGATAAAGCAGAATGTTCAGAAAAGAAACTTCATTTGGCATAGAAAATTATAGAATGGTCGGGCAAAATAGTAGGAAGCAAATATTCAAACGCCCAATACAAAAAAAAAAAAAATATTACAAGGTCAGCTGCTTCTCGGAGGGGGTGCCGTCGTCGAAAGGCTGGTCGAGGTCCATCTCAACATTAGCATCTACGGGACATTCAGCAAAGGGGTCCCATTAGATCGTTATCTCGGGGTGCTTCCCCCGAAGTCACTCGAGCGCCACTCGGTACCCGAACTCATAGCTAACCCTCCTCATCTTCTCGATGCCTTACTCAAACCCTCAGGATGCTTTGTAGGCGGCCACTGCCTATGGACCCTCGACCTTCAGCTCGGCCTCGAGGAACGCTGCCACCTCGGTCAGCGAGAGGACGTCACCCTCCAGGTGAGCTCGGTCGTTCCGAGCCCCATCCAAACTGGAGCGCAGGAGCCCAACTTCTTGCTCAATCTCCCTCCGTTGGCTCCTAAGGGACTCCAGCTCAGTCCTCATCTTCTTAACCTCACCCTCCAGCACTTTCGCCTGACGCTCAGTGACTGCGACCAACTCTTGGCCAACTCCTGTCTTCAGCTCCTTGTTCACAGCCCAAAAAGTTAGGATCTTCTCATGTTGGCTCTGAACCAGTCGACTCGCGTCATGGATCTGATTGATAAGGGCACTAGCGAAGTGAAGCCCCTGCAAGCAAAGGGGTAAGTTTGAAGGAAGAATAAGAAATGGGGAAAAGAGGCATCCCTTACCTAGACAGCCGACTTGCCGGCCCGGTTCATGAGCTCCTCGGAGCAGCATTCATATACTTGCTTCGCAAGATGGGGTGTAGAGCCCCCCGCAAGTACTCCTCGGACAACGGACCCTCGGTCCAAAACTGGCTTGATCTGGAGATGGTCGACCACCTCGGCACCAGAGGGCCCTTACTGTCGGCGCACCTCAGCCGCGTCATAATGGAGGTGAAGTACTTATCTGCCCCCGCTCAGTCCTCAACCTCGCAAAGTTCCCACCTGGTGTAACCTCGCTCGAGGACCTCTTCAAGTTCTACTATCCCCTTGCCCTTGTCGGCAGAGGTCCTCGCGGTGCTCCCCGAAGCGTCCGTAGGTTGTTTGGCGACCGCCTTCCATAGGCACTTACTCAAACCTGCCCCGCTCCGGAACTAGGGTGCTTCTCAGCTGTGGACGCCCAGGCATCCCCTGCAGCAGACGCGCTAGCTGTCGATGGCATTGACGATCCACTACCCGCTCCGCCATCGGACTTCATCTTGCCGAGGTTAAACATCTCTACACAACAAAAGGTATGATTAAGAAAAACTCGAGCCTGATACAAAAATGGGAAAAAACATACCCCACCCAAGGGCCGGGCTGAGACCCGCCTCGGCCAACCATGCCTCATTCATGTCCTTCACCCCCCCCCCCCCCCCCCTTGAAACAGAAAGGATCCCTCAGAGGATCTCGAATAGTTCGGTCTCATCGGCCAAAAGCACTGGTACAGAACTGTTCATCGTCCGAGAGGTCCACTCGGTCGGGAAGCTCTAGCCCCGGTTGGCGGCAGGAAATGAAGAAAAAATATGACTTCCAGCCTTTGTTGATGGAAGGCGCACTACTCACACGGAATTCGCTGCGAGCGGCCAAGTAATACCTGGCTTGCCCCTGACTTAGCCGGAAGCAAGCGATGAACAACTCTTGGGTCGCCACTATACCAGACCCATAACACTCCCACAAGAAGGCCACCAGATACCGCCACGAGTTGGGTGCCATCTGGGAAAGAGAAATCCTCCACCATTTGTGGCACGTCTCGATCATGGGATGCAACGGGAATCTCAGACCCACTTCAAGGGCGTCGGTGAATAGACTGAAACCACACGAAAAAACGTCATAAGGATGCTCCCCCGACAGGGGCACATGGAGTTCGTACCAAGGATGAATGAAATAGTTTTTCCTCACCTCGACCAACTGACGAGTTGTCACGGTCGAGTCTACATTAAATAAAGACCGTATCGCCACTAGGGCATCAACGGTCCCAGAGTCGCCTGGAACACTGGATGACGGAACGACTGCTACTGACACAAAATCCTCGAAGGGATGACTCAGAACCCTAGACATGTGGGCTAAAATTTCGACCGATCGGGGCTCGGAGTGGGAGGAGGCAAAAGACATCCGACCTGCTTGAGAAACCGTCGAGGGAAAAAGGAGGGAGATGAAGGTCAACAGTGTTGGCGTAGCCGGCACCGGAGACGATGAAAAATAGTAGCAACAACGGAGAAGCAGTGAGCAGAGTAAAGAAAGGCTGCGAAATGATTAATACCTCACCCCAGCGTCTGCTGGCGCTCCACCTCCCCCAAAAAAGTGGGCAGCTCATCATGACGCCTCGCGCTCAATGCTCGACGAGTTATGGTGTGGAACACATGTCACCTCACGGAGGATTTCGATCAACAAATAAATCTTTCTCAATCCCAAAAAAATATCTCCCCTAGCATCAACAAGCAAGCTCTCAGCCTCCGCAAGATCAGAAAAAAAACTCGCACCAAAGTGACAACCTGAGTCGAGCATCCGCACGTGCCGTCCTCGAGCTACATTACGTTAGGCCCCTCTTGTACTCGTGGCCCGAACCCCGTTGTGGTGACTTCCCGGATGCAACGGAGCACCCATAATAGAACCCTAAACCCCAACTAATCCTTGTTGGAAGTCGATGGTGATGGCTTTGGAACTCGACGGAGAGATACAATGGAACTCGATGGTGAAACTTAAAAAAAAATATGTAGCGGAACCCTAGACCTTTATTGTTGTTGTTCAAAACCCTAAATACGAATAGAATCAGAGATAAAACAATACGTTCGAGATGAAAGGTCGTATACACTCTCTAGAAAAAGTGATATAGTGTATGGTGTTAAGAATTGGTTGATGTTAGGTTCAAACACAACCGATTCAATAAGGGTATTTTTGCCATTTAAAAGGATAGGGCACTGTTTCAAAATTTTTACTTTGACCGAAAAATCCAAAGTTAAAAACTTTTTTCAGGAATTCGCTCAAATACTTATATGTTTTAGATATTTACCAACCGATACTTTTTATTTTATTTGTTTTCAAATAATATTCGAATTTTTTTTGGCATATTTATAGTATTTTGGTGTTTGATGGTGTTTTAGTCATCACAATAAAAATACTATAAAATTTATTTAAAAATATTATAAATGATCTAAAAATACTCTTAATCTTGGTCAAGCTAACTATAAGCCATAAAAGTACAATATTATTATGATCAATGATCGATGACAGTCAAAGAGACGATGTCACTTATAATATTCTTCAATGATGTTTATAGTGTTTTTAGTATATCAATAAAACATTGTAAACATCATTGAAAAATAATATAAATGAGCCAAATAAAAATATTGTGACAGTTAAAATGGGTAAAAAAAGGCAGAAAAATATTGACAAAAAACTTTTGAAGGGTATTTTGGATATTTTAAAATTAAGGATATTATTTGAGAAAAAATAAAAGAGATTGTATCTTTTGAAAAATATCCAAAATATTTGTATTTTTAGAGAAATTATCCAAACTTATTAAATATGATATGGAGGCTGTGTGGAAGAATTCTACATATATTTTTATAAGGAACAAATAATGAAGACATGATATAATCTCAGTCAAAGTTTCATATTAACTTAACAATAGTATATACAGGTGATGATAGCCTTGATCTTGATTGATTTGTTCAACAAACAAAACAGATGAAACTGTTGCAAGTAGGAACAATTTACAATATAAGCTCCTTATTTACTATCAACAAAGCATCAGTCACAAAACAAAATGTTCTTTCCTGACAACCATGAGAAGAAATTGACGTGCTTATGTACATGAAAGTGCAGGATCCAATAGGAGCAAAACCAAAAACTTCTTTTATGAGCAAGTGTAAATAGAAAAGAACTATGTCTATCGACCTCGGTAAGTAGTCATTCATGTCCTACAACCAAGAAGATGAGGAGTTGAATCATCCAGCATCACCTCGCAGCATAAAATATATGAAAAGAGCCGCAGTTCCAGTGAGACATGCACTGAGGATAAAACACTGTGAGTGACAAGCTGACTGAAGTGCTGGTACAAGCATTCCCATGCCCCGGTCAATTCCTCGGATGAAGCTCGGGTCGTCAAGAGGTGCACTGGAGGACTTCTGAAGAGTAACATCATTTGATGATATTGCCCCCAGTAATGTCATAGGCACAACTGGGCAAGATCGATCAGGCTCGGTCCTTGGATTTGATTTTGCATTGAACTGATACGAAACTGATGATGTTACAACTGCAGACTCTTGGTTGAGTGCCAGACCTGAACTGAAAGTCTGATTTTGACTTCTATTCAGATCAAGATGATGACCTTCATTGCCAACCTTTATGGTGTGGTTGACTGATGCGGAGTTCCTCGATGCCACCTTGCTAACCTGAAGTCTAATCCTGCTGGAGGGAACTTCAGCTGAAGGTCCTGCACGGCATTGTCGAATCTGGATTCCAGTATCAATGCTCTCGTATGAATTGGTGGAAGCAGTGTGACCAAATGTAGGATTCTCTTTCTTAACATTTGCATCCCGGGAACTTCTTCCAAGAGTGAAAACATCATCTCTGGTTCCAGTATTGGACTTCTGAATTGAGTTATTGGAATCAGATTTCAAAATATTACAGGCATCATCTTCTAATAGGTAGCCAATGTTGTTGTCAGCACTTTGGTCAAGATGAGAATCCACTGGCTCCTGCTTTGGCACAAGAGAACTGACATCTGCCTGCAAAATCTTAAAAGAAATGGAATAAACTGTATGCACTAATGATCATGATATACAGAATTGTGTACTATAAAATTCAATTTCACATACTCAGTATAAAACATAGAGAAGTGCATAACAGAGCAAAAAGCATATTGCAACTCAATTCATTTCACACTTTTAATATCCGTTCGCAGTTAACTTCTCAGTCAGTTTAAATCATGGGGCAGATGGACATTCAAATCGAGAGTCTGATAGCTGTTAACAATCAGCGATAAAAGAGAATCCAAACAATAATTGGACTAATACAAGCTTCTCATCTACCTAATACTTAGAAATGAAAAATCTCCATCTTTACCTAGTTATTATTCCTTTCATTTTTTTTGCCTATTATTGAACTCTTAGATTTAAGTAATGAATGTTCTTTTGAATATCCTGTGACCTCTACTGAGACTAAAATCCTACCTTAAAAAAAAAACATTACTGACGCTAGTCTAAATACCTGGGTGGCACCTCCATGAACATTCATGCCTAGAACCTCTACTAGATGAAGGGGAACTAATTGACAGGGCAATACCCAGTTAAAAGTCCCAGACTATATTAAAAGAGACTTGGACATACCACTGCCTCATGCTCTAGTTCATTAGAGTCAGTGCCAAAGTTCGAATCGAAGAGCCCTGCAACCCATGCATCTAAATCTTCTATGTCACTCGAGTGACTAGATGATTCCTTGCAGACCACCGGTTCAGTCTTCTCATTTTCCAATGGCCAATCATTCCTCTTGGCAACACGACAAAGAACAAAGGTACCCTGCAATAAGAAACAGAAAAGAGTGATTCCAGAACTAACCACAGGAAAATTATAGGATACATTATTGATGAATTAGATTCGACCTGAAGCCCTTAAAGCTATATATATGATGATTTAAATAATGTACGATATCAATGATTAAACAACCAAAAACTTTTTCAGACATAACTTACCAGTAGTTTTTTGTGCTAACATCTGACAGAAAAGAAGAAAAATTGGATCGGAAATCTCATACTAAATAAAATATATATAAACCAAAAAGACTCATACAGGGAAAATGGTGCTCTTAAATATAATATTATAGACTCATGGTGATCACCTCCCCCAAAAAATGAGAAAAAGAAGCATGATGATTGGACCGCAAGAATATTTGGTCAGTGCCACAGAATATGGAACCTGCTCACTTCCAGGGAGTACAAATGATTGGCTTTTGAAAAACAAGGTGAATCAGGCCATGCACCCTGAAATGACAGTGTGGCTGCTTGCATCATGCAGAAGCTTTCTCTGATAAAATATTGGGGCCTAAATTGAAAGGTTTAGCATTTTTTAGGCTGACACTTCATTTTATTCCATCTGTGCAGATTAACTTCTTTGGAACAAGCTTACTACTTCACCTTCTTCACTTAGGCAAGCACCTTTAATTCTAATAGCAAACATGTTTTATTCAAATTATCACGTCATTCAAAGCAAAAAATATTACCTTCAAACCAGGAGAAGCTTTACACACTTTTTCATCTAAACCATATTCATGCATAATCCAATCAGTATGTTTTCCACGTGGAGCTCGACCTTCATGATATACTAGAGTTTTCTTGGTCCCTATAACTCGATTTTGAAACTTGACATTCCGATCATTCCCAGTGGATTTCCAATAACCTTCTTCTGTGGTCCTGCTTGAGCGAGAACCAGAAAGGTATTTTCTTTCACGTAAAGTGAAAAAGTGCCACTTGTTATCTCTAGTAGGCACATGACACATTGCTGCAAAGTGAAGATAAAACAAGGAGAGAGAGTTTTTAGATAAAAGAATATCCAGGTCAAACTGAAGGAGGTACAAAAATTTACTAAATAGTATTAAGTTCATCAATTCTCTCAGTTTCAAGAAATAATAGTGGAGCAAAATATTAAGTCAAATATCATAAGAGCTTGGAACTATCAGAGATGCAATGACCACATCAGAGTCTAGAATTTGCAGTCCACATCAGAATAATAGGATGTTTGGAAGTCTCACAGATGTAACAATCCACATGTTACTAGTGTTTCTTTAACATGGATTTGCAGTTCTGCAAATTTATAGACCCAAGACTAGTAAGATATTCACAGTTCAATTGCCGATGAGCCCCTCCAAAAAATTCAGAGGATGGTCCATGTTAGCAAGATAATGCACCTCAGAAAGCATCAGTTCAAAATTCTCTTGGATCAAAAATTGGTTATTCACAAAAATTAATATAATTATCATATCTACTATAGATAGCATTAACCTGCAGTAGAAACACAAAAAGCCAGGATATGTAACAAAATTACCAGGTAGATCCCATGGTTCATGCTTATATATGTCCACCTCTGGTATAAGTTCGTCAAAGTTGTGCCCTTGTGTTTTTCTCTTCAAATAATGGGAGACAAGTTCGACATCTGTTGGATGAAAGCCAAACCCGGGAGGCAGAGCACTTAAATTCTCCATCCAAAACGGCTTACTACATAGGAATAAACAAGTTTCATAAACACCAGAGGTCAGTAATAATGAAGTTAGCATAATCAAATGACAAAAAACTTCATAGATCAACACCAACACTAATATAAAGTTATTAGCAGCAGGTTAGTATCAAGTATAGACCACTCAGATCATCGTTTGTTCAGAAAAGGGCAATAGAAACCGGACCCAAGAAATATTTGAGTTTTTTTTTGTACATACTTAAGAATGCCTTAACAAAACAAAGATACTATAGCAGGCTGATGTAGCTTGATAATATCTTGAAAATTAAAAAAGTTATTGTAGCACATCATAAAGAAAAAAATCCCATATTTAGTCAAAATGGAGACAAGGTTCGCATCCAATTGTGAGCATCATAGGTCTGAGATCAACAAAGCAACCAATAGAAAAGGAGAGATGGGCATAGCATTAGTTTCACAAACCTCAGCGGTAATTAGTTCAATACATAACAACCATTATCACTTGGAAAAATTATCCCATCAGAGTTGGTGGTGTACAATACCATTCATGAATGGTAGAAAAGGTAATAGTCTGAACACTTCAAATAAATTTCAAAAGAGCAAACACCTAAAAGTAAAGGTTCTGAATGCTGATTTAACTGATAGACATGGAATCTAAAGAGAACATTACTGGCATTGTTAATATTGTGCATAAACCACCACTTCAAAATCCACTACTACAGAAATAATTTTTTTCACTAAATTCAATGTTCATTGTAAATACAATAAATTTAACAATGGGAAAAAGGCTGAAACTTCTTGATAATGCTAATTAATGATGAAAAGGTATACTCCACCCAAGTCTCAGATCTAATATAAGCTAGTAGATAAATCTAAAAAAAATATAAGACAAAAAACATATCCAAGTATGATATACAAACACTTTCATCTGAAATAGAAACATATCAATTTATCATGATTAGTATCAAATAAACGATAAATAAAATCATGCATCAGTCATGTGTAACACATCTCAATGAGATACATAATCGTCAAAGTAACATACGCGTAAATCAGTCAAAATAATATAGGCGTACATCAAACACACAATGATGCACCCTCCTAATAGTGGATAAAGAAGATGATGGGTTTTATATTATCCCAACAATGGACGCAACGAAATCATGTCGCACTCCCAATGGAGTGGTGCCCCTCACTTGCTCAAGTGAGGACATGTTTCTCCCAATAGAAGATGAAGGGACCATCTAGCCATCATGTCTAATGATTCGTTAATCCCCGAAGGGAATCGTCCTACCAATGCTAACCTCCCAACCCTTGCAAAGAAATAAGGTCCTCATCTATCATATATCATATTCATTCATTCTCATTCATCAATTCATAAATACATTTAAAGAAGTCATACAATGAAATACCATGATAGACTATGTTGGATACATGGCATGCGAGGCTCAGTTCATTAGCGGCTCTGCACTATGATGGGCCGATAGCCCCTTTTACAAGGCTACTTCTAATGTCAACCACTCACCATGGCATGTACGTTGTAGGGTAACAATATCATCAATGTCGTCCTTAGTCTCAAATATTTAAAATCACGAATCATTTTCAAATCATAAATCCAAATAAAACTTTTAACTTCATTAAATAAAGTATGAGGTGTCAATCCTATTATAATCTTTAATTACCTAAACCATAGTTAAATTGATCCAATTGACTCGAACTAGACTTAATTCACTTATAAACTCACTGAACCGAACTCAAATCCTCATAGATGCAATCTAGGACTAGAATCACCCTAAATTGGTTCCATTGGACTTGATTGATTCTAATTTGGGTGAAACAAGATTGACTCGATCAAAATTGCTTTAGAATCACTCTGAATCAATCTAGATTGATCAAACTGATCTCATCGTTCAACTAAGATGTAAGGCTGCACATCGGATGCAGGCAATGGTCCCCTTGGACTGCTAGCCTACCCTAATTTGGGCATTAGGCTAGGTCGAGTCGGCCTTGGTTCGATGCACAAGCAAATTAAGTCGGATTTGAATCGGCTCTGGTCCGATGCATAGTGTTGGGTCAAACTCAAATTGGCAAATAATTGCCTAGACCAAGGTCACATGCGATGCATGTGCTAGCACAATAAGAAAGGGCAAAGGATTGGACTCGACTTTGGAACTAGGCTGCACTGGCCCATGCCAGCCGATTCAGAAGGTCCGCGACAGGTCTTTCTAGGCTAGTTCATGCCCAACTTAGGCCAAAGCAAGCTACAGGCTTGGGTACAAGTAGTGCTGGCCTCGAGCTGAGCCTGTCCCAAGCTACCTCCGACACAGGTCTACCGAGCTGGGCCATGCTTCTATGTTACACTGAAGCCAAATCTGAGCCGTTGCCTAGGTCGCTAAGTCAGGCCAGCCTGCACCACAGGCTCCTAGTCCCGTTGGCGAAAACTACCGATTGGGCCGACCTACACCCGAACAAGACCCACGCACATATGACTGTCCTAAATGAATCCAATCAACAATCTGGCTTAGGTTAGCCAAGTTTAACTGAATCAAATCCCTCAGTTTTTATTTCATTCAATATTTTAGATACTTAACAAATTAATACATGTAATAGACAATCTCATTAAATTCAAAAAAAAAAATTAAATATTTTGAATTCAAATTATTAAATAAACACATGAAATTCATCAATTAATCAATATGTTAGTCTCAATATTTGACATGCTACCAAATTCCTAATTCAATCAGATTTGAAATGCAAAAGCATGAATTTTATGGAATTTACTAATAATATAAGTCAACATGTCAAACTAATTAAATCAACGTAAGGGTAAAATTTCATAAATTCATAAAATTTATTAGTTAAATATGATTTCATATTTAAACTAAATTAATGGTATCATAATTCATGATAATTTCAATATCAGAAAATATTTGATTATAATTCAAAATTTCTAAACTAATGAAGTTTACATCATCATAAAACTAAAGCTTTTAAGAATATGTATTGTAGAAAATAAATTGAGAAAGGGTGGAGGGCCTACCTATCAAGATCCTCCTCTTCCCTATGTGCCTCCCTACTATCGACCCACCGATGATGCATAGACGTGGAGCCTGACCTCCTTTATATATGAGAGGAGGGAGGGTTCCGCTCAAGGAAATAACAAATTTGTTTTTCGAATTAATTAATTAAATTCCTAACTTGCCCACACCATTAAGGAAATAGTATTTGAATTATTTTCTTAATCATATTACACAAATAAGGAAATGAGTAATCCAAATAAAACAAAACACTAATTATGGTAATTTTTATTTATGGAAAGAGGATAAATATCTTGGTTGATTACAAGTGCAAAATGAAGTGAAGATAAAAATGGCATGCTTAACTAATGACATGCTTACTCATATTTGTGCATCTTTGTTGTTCTTTTGATCATTTTTGTTTATTTGATCTCCTTAGCACTTGCCGGTAATATTCTCTTTTATCATATTTGATCATTTTGAAGACCCAGTTCAGTGTATTTGCCAAAAGAACATACAGCTCTTCAGCGGAAGTTACAATTAATTTAGGCCCAAAATGCTGCTTTGCAGTTAAAATAAAACTCTCCTGAAATGTTTCAGCACAAGATGACCTCGCAACAATGATCTCAACCCTTTTTCAATTAAATATAAACAGACATCTATTCATAACCTGATACTTTGAAAGAGAGAAAAAAAAAAGGCTGGGCTTTGATTAGAATCTCAGAAGTAATTAATTTTCTTTTTCTTCCTATTTAATAGGAAAACTGATGACCAATCTGTCATTGGTAGCAATAACTCAGACAACAGATCCATCGCTCTGTCATCACCTCAAATTTAGAGAGGAATACTTCACCCTCTAAACATTATCTCAGAGTTACACCTCCTATGGTAGATAGAGTAAGTGAGGTTTCGCTACATATTCCAGATGAACTTGTTCGGGCATTTCCATTGTTTTGTTGCATTCCTGATTCCCAAACAAACTAGACATTATTGATTCCTTTTTGAGGTTTTCTCCAGCAGGATTTGCTGAGAACCAACAAATCCAGTAGTATTGTGGATAATCTTCTCATGCAATAAATCGAGTACCATCACAGTATATACTTATATCAACTACCAAGGTCTGTGCAAAGCAGATATAGGCGAATACAAGTGCTCTAGACACTGCTGTGCCGCACAAATTCCTTGACAATGTCCTTAATTTCTGAACTCCTACCTTTTGCGTTAACATCCCCCGACATGCAATTGACGGATAATTACCCAAAAATCGAAGTTTTGAAAGGAGGAGGATATTTTTTTGGTGTTGAAGATCGTACAATGATTCGATCAGATTGTCGATGAAACAACGGCACCAAAATCCAAGAGCCCAACCTAACAAAGGAAGGCATAAGAAACTATAGCTGACCTCTATCGGATGGATCTGATGGAGGAGGGAGAGAGGCTTTCGGGGACTCGAAGCCCTTTTTCTTCTGCTTCTTCCTCCTCCTCCTCCTACATCGTCATCTATTTCCTTCTTCCTCGTGCTTACCTAGGAGGTCGTGGTCGTGGTCGTGGCCGTGACGGTGTCTGCGCGTCGAAAGTTGAATCCATCCGCGGCAATTCGTCGAGCTTTGAGATACGCGATAAGCCAAAATGGACGGTGAGATTGTCATTATTACAACTTCGAATCCGACCCGCACTACTTGGGTCATAATTGGATCCGATTTGATTGAGAAGTGATCGGATTTGGGAGCTCGCTTTGATCCGCTACAATGGCATGTAGGTTGAGGTCATAAACCAAAACACGGTAGTTTGATATAATAATAAATATATTTGATGATTCTTTTTCTTTTAGTTTAAAGCATATGGTGGAGGGAAAATATTCTTATATGTATACCGCGAAGAAGAGGTCTTGTAAAGGATTGTTTTTTACTGGGATCACAAAGCAGCATTCAACCTGGCCATGTAAAATGATGTGCAGAAGAATCACATCGGTCAAACGAGAGAATCCACCATCTAATCTGATACCCCTTTGTCATCAAGAAAAGTTGCTATCACCCTGCCTACAGAGAGACCACACAGGCCATCCATTGATCGGGAATAATGGTTCCAGGAACCACAGTTTTGACATTCAGAAGCAGTGGCAGTTCATTATGTCTGATACACAACTGCTAGAATCTTGAAAGAGTGGAAACTGTCAAACGCCTCCAAAGATTTAGAAGAAAACAGCAATAGAATCCGAGTCAACATTCCTCGAACCACTGATCTGGCAGACAGAAGGATGAAAGAGATTTAGGTTCACATGGCTGCTATATACAGCAGATGATAGAAAGCTTCGACAACAGTCACCCGCCCAAATCAACCTTTTTCTGAGACTGGTGGACCTCAACCATCGTTCATGAGTCTGTCAAGCACCACATTCAGATCAACCGACTGCCCGTTCTCCGTCAACTTCCTCACGGTTGCCCTGACTTGATCTCTCGAGAACCCCATCGTAGCAACTTTCTCCACCACATCATCGATTGGCAGTCTCGTTCCCGAAGGACTACTAGAGCCAGAGGCAGTTTGTGATGCCTGTGGTAAGATGCGGGCCGTAGGAAGCCGTGGATAGTTGCTGCTTCCACCAGATGGGACCGAGGGAGTGAAGTGCTTCATAGGAGAGCTGCTTTGGCCGGAAGGCAATCCTCCGTAAGCAGAATCAGAGTAACTCGGACCTGTTGGTGGTCCATAGCCAGAAGAAGGTGGCAGCCCTGAGTTCGGTTTGCTTGCAGGTGGTCCATACATGCTGGAGTTCGGGACAAAATACTGTTGAGGTGGCCCACTCGGTGGCTGAGGAAAAGTGGGAGGTTGGTAGATGCTTGGGGGATAGCTCTGAGGTGGAGGCGCATATGGTGCAGATTCTTCAGTGTGCTGAGGTACAGGGGGTGTCAGCTGCTGCGTGGGATTAACAGAATGTTGTGATTGGGGTGGCTGACAATACTGTGGAAGATGAGGAGGCTGGTAATGTTGTGGTCCAGATGGTGGTGGAGGTGGTGCTGCCTGAGGATGCTGAACTGGCACTTGGTACTGTTGGTGTGTAGCTTCTGCATGCTGAGCAGCTGGGGGGAAGCCAGACTCTCGCGGTAAAGACGGGACAGAAGGAACTTGGGGTTGAGGTAACTGAGCATGTATATGGAGAGGCGGGTTTTGTTGTGGTGCAGGTGGTGGAGCATTCGGCACTTGCGGAGCAGGAAGCATAGTTTGCTGTGCAGGTGGAACTGGCTGTTGATAGGATTGTTGGATGGCCTGTTGTGATGCAGGCACCTCATGTTGCCGTGATTCTGGTTGCACAGTCTTTGAATTTTGCTGCTGCTGTTGCTCCCCTTTGAAAGCTTTTAACTGTGCAAGATGCAGCTGTGCCTCCACGATATCCTGCTTGTCCCGCAGAATTTGCACCCCAGATTGTACCTGCAAGAAGTGCATGCTTCATCTTAACAGAAAAATGCAATTTTTTCAAACTCTTAAACATTCAACTGAGCTAGGATGAAACAACTTTCACCAGTCTAATGAGTAACGACATCGTTCAATTTTTGTTCTGATTATTAGCTTGTCATTCGTCTGGCAGAGGAATATATGATTGAACTATATATAGTAGATAAAAGCTATACAGTTTCGAAGTACATCAGAATCACTTGCAAGTTGTAGCACAATCGATTAACAACATAATCAAGTTTCTAGCTGAGTAATAAGAAAATCAAAGCTTTATCACTTTTGTGTCACTGTGAAAACATAACTAGTTTGCCTCCATTACTAGCGGAAACATCTTTGAGCAATAAAATAATCTTATGCTGTAAAATGTTGATTGAGCAATAAAAAAAATCTTATGCTGCAGAAGTGTAAAGGAAGTTTTTCATACATATCGATATAACAACTTCCAAGATACAGCCTAAAGACTGACCACAAACTTCTTTTTGATATTGACTGCTACAGTGCCATGCTATTAATAACAGTTATTTTAATAATGTCAATGCCAACCTAACTAAAATGTAATCATAAGTAATAAGGTAACTAGTTATAGCTTTTGAATATCAAATCAAACCTTTTTTATTATTTAAAATAAGAAATATGTCTTCCCCACATATCCCTAAAATGAAAAGATTTCACCTCATGATGATAACCAATAACATCCTGATACTCAAACATATTGTCAAACTTAATATTAGGAATAGAATGAACCAAGGTTTTCCGTACCGCCCGATACGGGCGGTACGTACCGGTCCGATGGTTTACCGGTACACTGACCGCCCTGTACCGGGCGGTACGAACTACAGACCCTGTAACGGTCAAAATTGACCGTTACAAACCCTGTAAAAATGTCAAAATCGACCGTTACAGACTCTGTAAAAAGGTCAAAATCGACCATTATAGACCAGTAATAGTCAAAATCGACCGTTACAGACCCTGTAACGGTCGAAAAAACTCTTTCTAACTCTATTTAAACTCACCCTTCTCTCATTTCACTTCACACACTCACTCTTTCTCAAACTCTCAATTTCTCAAAACGGTTCCTCAAAGCTCGAAAAAGATATGTAATATTATTTTTGCCTAATTTACATTGATTTTGTTGAATCTATACTAATTTCTATCTTACAAACCCTAACCCAACCATTTTTTCTAATTTTTCAGGTATTAAAAAAAATAATATTTTTTAATCATTAAAATATTATTTATCTTGTACCGCTCGGTATGCTTGGGCATACCGAGCTGTACCGACATACCATACCGTACCAGCTAAATTTTGGTACACTGATATGACCAGTACGGCGAACCTTGGAATGAACTATATTAATATATTAGATCAAGAAAGAATATACAAACAAGAATACTAAGAAGTTATATGGCAATTGTATAAATTAATTATAAACCAGTTATATGTTAGATTATTTATGAAATAGCAGACTTTCAGGTAAAATTGCACTAAGATCTACAGAACTATGGGAGTAAAAATTACAGATAAAAAACAATCACATTAAACTGAATCGAAGCAGTAGCAACAAACCAATGAAGACAACTGGTAATTATCAGGTTTCAACAACGAAAACACTGCACAACAATGGCAAAATATGCATACACCATAGTGAGACAAGGAAATGCAAGCTGACTTGTTAATATCATTCCTTCCATTCTGGTCAAATAATGTGACGACAATATGCGCTCATTCATTGAACCAATTGGTTAATAAAAGACAAGCTAATCCTTAAAGATAGTATAAATGATCAAAATGCTAAGACTGAACTAAATTATAAAAGATTGATAGGAAAGTAGATCAAGTACAATTATCAAAAAGGCATACCTCTCTCAGAATATTCTCAAATTGCCTTAATCTTCCATCTGTGCTGCCATTATTATTTCCAATAGCCACCTTGAGCTCATCCACAGAATTTTCCAGGTGGTGAGTTCTATTCTCAAGTTGCAGTAGTCTTGAATTAACACCTTCCAAAGCATTCATCAAATTATCAGCATATCTTTTCACTGTAGTGTCAATCTCAGCCACCATTGCAACATCATATGTACTCTTTTCTTTCTGATGGCTAGCTTTCGTTGGTTCATGGGGCTCCAGGATGCCGGCATTCTACATTCATGGAAAAAGTCAAAATTGTAGGAGAAAGAAACATCAGCATATGCAGCACACATCAAGTAGTAGTCAAAACTGATTCTGAAATATAACCTTTAGAAGAATATGTCCAACGAAAATACAAAAACATAAACCATTAAACTTGAAGTGGATCTGATAAATATTATAACATAAAGGATCCACCAAAACCCTATATGCTAACTAACAAGATTTTCTATGACATGCCACAAACAAAAGTATTGAGTATCACGAACAGTTCTTACACCACCATTAAGTTTTCTTAAATTTTAATATTAAAGGGCTACAAGACTGCCATTAGGTCAGTTCAAGCCAAGTATGGGTCACAGTGAGTTACATTAAAAGGACATATATATGACCAACATGAACCGGAACCAACATTGCCAACCATCCATGGTGGAGGTCCACAGTGCCTGGCAGATGGCATCTACACTAACAGGTAAGAGAGCCTGGTACAGTAGGATAGCCTTGGATCCCATGATTACAGAAAACTATAAACCAACCCCCAAGCTATAATCAATTGCTACTTGCCTAATCTAAGACAATCTTAACCAAATTGTTTAGGTCAAGTCATGACATATTCCAATCTATGTAGTCGCAAGTCTAAACTATACAACACCAACATCAGCGCATATTTGTTAATTCACCTTAATTTCACCCTTAGTTCTCTCTTTGGATTATTAAACTTGCATATGCATTTTGTATATTTATTCCTAATCCCTATTTAGTCTAACATCTTTAGTTTCTAAAATGTTTCTCTAAGTTCAAAATGTTGTTAGATAAACTAATCAACCAAATTGTCTGTTGAACATCTAAACTCTACCAAACTTCAGCCGACATACCATCAACACCTACATTCTAATCTATTTTTGTCCTCTTTATAGCTCACATTATCTCATTTGTACTAATTCAACGAATTCTGAAATTTAAACCTACCATTATTTTTAATCTCTTAACCAAGTTATCTATAGAATATTCATTAAATATTCTACAAAAGATTCAAACCTTTTCTCAATCTCCATATTGTTCATAGGTATCTTTATATATTCATCCTTTATGGATCAAGTGTTACCTTAATCCCTCATTTTCCTTTACCTAGTTATGGCAATCCAATAAACATCTTTGTTTCCATCTTTAGTACTTATCATAAAAACTATCATAATTCTTATATTTTTCTTCCTTTCTTTGATTTTTTTTTTTTTGGCTTCCTTTGCGGTTGCAAACAAATGTTCTAAAATTCTAGAGGGTGAATCTTCGTACAATGGTAAAGTTGATCATGTACAACTTCAGTCCTGAATAGAAATAATACTGGTTTCCAAAGAATGAATTTATCATACCACCGCATAATCTTGACATTTTGGAGATCATCTTTGGTAGATTTAAACTCATTCTCTTAATGTTTCTCAAATTAATAAAAATGTACAAAGAAATGCCCACAGCTTGGCGATCTTCGCTAAAGACAGACCAATTTTTGTTTCCACCTAACTTTTTGATCTACCAAAAGCACGGAAATTAATTCTACATATTAATAAACGCATAGCTATCTCCACATAAAATGGCGTGGAAAGTGAAACAGTTTACCAACAGTAAAGATCTTTCACAATAAGTTCCTTCACAAATGTGCATCCCATAGCAGCAAAGATCCTTTATCAACAAGTATATCAACGAGGGTTGAATCAATATTTTATTTCTTTGTCTAATCACATACGACACCATCAAAATTTTCTTCTCAACTAAAACAAATAAAAAAAAAAGATTTAAGATCGTCCCAGTGGAAACAGGTATATACACCTTGAACGATCATCCAGATAAGATCCACAGGGGAGACTCATCTGATCCATCAAAAACCGATCTAGAATCATACCGATCATAATCGGTTCCACCGCATCCAACAAAAATTCGTGAACAACATCCGAATGAAAGCAGTAGCCATATACCTGGAGATTGAAGGAGGCCAGCTTGGAATCGACGGAGCCCCAGGTGGGCCAGGAGCCACCGAGGCCGCCGCTGGTGGTTGGGGGAGAGGAGGATCCGACCGCCCGGATGGGGTGAAACTCATAGCTAGGGAAGATCTCGGCCTTCTCTCCCTGCTGCTGCTCCTTCTTGGCGCTTCCTCCTCCGGAGGCGGCGCCGTCGATCTGATGGTCCTCCTGGGGGTTGAGGAGGTCGAAGAATTTGTCAGCAGGCGCCGATGATCCAGAAAGCTCCATGATCTGCTTATCCATGAACTTGGACGCGTTCATAGGATCGAAAAAAGACGAAGAGGGCGACAAGTATAGCCAGCCTCGAGTGCGGGATCAAAAGGCTTGCGGCGTTTTCTTGATCCCCAATGCAGGAGAATTGAGGACGAAGAAACCAAGAACGAGATGTCGCCGACTCGGATAAGCGAAATTACATATATATCCCTCTACATAATATATTTTATTATCTATTCTCCTAAATTTTATTCTATTATATATCGAGTAATTTTCTTATAAAAGACTCATATTTTCTAATCGATTGTATTTTTTTTTACTCAAACAGTAATTCTAATTAAAAAATATTCAAATCATCTTTCAAAAAAATTTCATAATATTTTGATTATCATAATAAAAAAATGCTATAAACTTATTTAAAAATATCATAAATGAGTTAAATAGAATCAAGACATGCTAGAAATCATTTGATATTTGATACATTATATTGAGTTAAACATATATTTATAATAGTTTACCTAAATTAAAATTAAAATTTGGATTGTTATAATGTTTTGGTCATCATAATAAAAATAATATAAAATCTACTTAAAAACATGATAAGTGATCCAAATAAACTTTTAACCTTATTAATTAAATCAACTAAAAATTAAAAAAAAGATATTATAATGATCTACGAGCAATGACATAATATGATATCTAATGCATTGTTTTTCAATAGTGTTTATAGCATTTTTTAGTATCTGAATAAAAATCTCATAAATGTTATTAAAAATACTATAAACGAGTCAAATAAAAATGAATAAGAACTTTGACAATAAAGTTTTTCGAGAGATATTTTAGGTATTTTTTAAATTACGAAAACTAATTAGAAAATAAAATTACCTTACAACCGCTTCTTTATTATTTATAATCTAATTTTAAAATTTTTTATATTTCTAAACTATCATTTATAAATAAGCATAAAAACCATTTCTTATTCCTCCTCCTTCCCTTATCTTCTTCCTCTTTTTCTCCTTTCTCCTCTTCTTCTTCTTCTCCTCTTCTCCTTCCTCCTTCTCTATAAATGAAAAAATGAAACCAATAATATTTAGGGCTATATATAGTAAAAATAATATTTTTTAAAGGGATTATCAATAATAAGGGGGTTGGCAATAGTAAAGAGGAGAGCTACCTTTTGCCAAATACCCAAAATATGGAATCTTTTTTTTTATTTATAAATTCGCCCTTATACATCTTTACAAAATCTAAAAACCTGTAAGAGACAATTGTGGATAATCTTAGTATATGCTAAAAATTCGTTGTAACTATGAGAGTATCAGATATATTTTAATTTTTGATATTTTAAAAACAAGCTAACTAATATTGATTATAAGTAATTGAGATTAACTTGAGTTTTCTTTCTGAAAATTAATGAGAATGAAGGTTATTAATTAAGAAGGTCAACAATTCCATTAGTTTTTGCAGAGAATACAGGATGCAATGACACAATGAAGAGTCTAAATCAGAGTGATTAGAGCCAAGATATATGGAATTAGATATTAATTGAACTCAAAAACTTAGTATGTGTCAGTTACCTCTTTCAAGAACCTATATTTATTAAGCCTAGAATTTGTACATTTATTAACCTTACATAACTTGAATCATGCTTTTTTTTTTTTTTTTTACTTTTAGGATGTACTTACTACATGTCAAGGAAAATGAATTACGATACATCTGTCTCATTGATTTATATTAGAATATGAAACATATTAATATAGTTTGAGAAATGTAGAGGTGGGAAAACTAGGTAGAAGATGCTTGAATAGAATTGACTCGGTGGTTGCCTCATCAACATTGGTGAAATGAAATCAAAATAGCCTTCAGCTATTTGGATGGCCACGAGTAGGCGGGGGTGCAGATGGTGGTGACAGAAACAGCTTGTCTTTCGATTTAGTGAGCCTACAGGGATGGAGAGTAAGTATAAAGTGAAAGAAGAATAAGAAGAGGTGATGATGGACTCGCTGCTTCTGCTTAACCTAAAACTGTGGGTCTGTTGCAATTGTACATTAAAGTAAGTTTCGAAATCTCACGTACCCTCGATTAGTTATCGATATGAAACATACCAAATTGTATCGAACTATATCAAAAGTATCAAACTGTACCAAACATAGCACATACCAAACGGTACAATATGCAAACCTTACATTAAAACTCTGAATATAATTATAAAAATTAATTAAAAAAGAGAAATTAATATGTGAAACGATGACTGGTTATGAGTAATTAAACTTGCATTGAGCTGTCTTCTCAGGAGGCCAGCACAATGCATTTGAATAGTTGCAGTAGATATATGATTGAGGAGGAGGTAAAATAGTAAGCCTAGTTTAAATGCATTTGAATAGTTGCAGCAGATATATATGATTGAGGAGGTAAAGTAGTAAGCATAGTTTATATAATATACATAACACAATCAAAATGAGAGTTGAAATTTGATTAGAATCAAGATAACAAGGAATGCATCCATTCAAATTCGCAGTCCACATATGCAAGATCTTTTGAACACAATGACCCAATTAACCCCCTTCAAGTGTAATCTTTCTTACAGATATGTGCAAGATGTTTGTGCAGGAAAATGGTTCCACCTGCTGCCATGTTTTGTGTACGCTAAACCCAGTCTTCTGACCTAAAAATTAGTAGACAAATCATGCATCTATTCTTACCTGACATTGTTTCGACCAACTGTACAGAGACTTGGTAGGTCATAACAACAGGCTTCAGTTGATGAGGACACCTTGATGCTCCCCAACCAGAGACTGAAAGCAAGAAGAAGGGTTTTTTTTTTACGTTTTCTGATTTGCTGGGGTATCGACAGGGATTTTCTTGCGACGAGAGAATGGCTTGCCAAACATAGTACACACCTACAACCCATTGTCAAAGTACAAAAACCTTCCAGTTAACCAACTCCACTTGAAATGGAAGTAACCCACGGACCAACAGTTTTCCACCTTAACTTGCGCCTCCCCCCTCCCCCACAACACCAGGTTCGCGGCACCAAAGTCTTCTGCCAAGCATCTTAGCCCTTTGTTGTGTTAGGAGCTACGGAAGAACACGCTTGTGCTCTTACTACATCACTTCAAAGTTACATTTGCTTGTTCCTTCCTCGACCCCAATCCTTAATGCAAACCCCAACTGTTGATGTTGGGGGTGTTGTTTTCCCAAGCTTCTGCTGATTTTCATAACCATTTTTAACTCGTGCAACTGATGGAACCAAACTCGATGACCTGACTGTAATATTATTATTCAATGACCTAGCATCAATCTGTAGATCATTTTCCAGCTTGCAGGGGGATGTGCCACCATCTGACCTAGCTGGACATTTTGTGGGTGCTCTACCAGCAGTCTTGATGTAGCTCAAATCATTTTTCTTCCCACTTGGCTTATGTTCCCGATGTGGCAGGCCTATAGTCCTGACTGTATCATGGTGCCTGGTTCTGAAGAGCAAACTCCCTGATCTTTCCATTGAGGATATCAACTTTTGGGTTTTCATTGTCTTCTGGAAAGGAGTCTTTGTCCACTGTATCTTTCCACCATCTTCATTTTGTGTCTTGAGAGCACTGCAGTAGGTTGCCATCTCAAGTAGTATCTCAGCAGCAAGCAGTTCGCATGGTGAATAATCTGTTTTACAGACAAGTATATGTTTATTGATTTGCTTTTCTTACCAGGAACAAGGTAATGCTAGTTACATTTTCTAAGTTTGTAATGTCAGAAGATATTTCACCAAGATACAATGATAGGAATATCTATACAAAAGCATATACCTTGTTCTACACTTTGGTGGCACAATAAATTATAAGTATGAGAAAAACCATTGTACTTTCAAGAGGAGACTAAAGAACAGGACAAACAAAACAGCAATTAGATAGCATAAACTGTGGCACATTTACCATAGAATAAAATAATAACACTAGCATATCGTTTCCAAACAAATAGACCCCAGAAATCAGTAGTAACCAATTTAAAAAGTGAGGTTTGCGCTACTCATGATAAATTGTGCTATTTGGAGATCATTGAACATATTCTCAACCAAGGTTTAAAAAACCACCTGTACCAATTAATACAGGTCGAGTTTTACTGGTTTAAGCCATGACCAGTACATGGACTGGGGAATTTCACTTGATCCAGATCAAAATAGAAGTTACAACCAGTAAATACCAAACAGTTTGATCAAAATTTATTGGTCCAAACCAGGGTTCATATTTGGAACCTTGATCATATTAAGTTGTACTATTTGGGAATTTTTATCATATTCTGAACCAAATTTCAAAAGACCAATCATACTAGCTAATACAGGTGGCATTTTACTGGTCCAAACCATTGGGTACACGGACTGAGCAATTTCACCTGGTCTAAGTTGAAATAGGAGTTACGACAAGTACATTTAACATACCAAACAGTCTGGTCAAAATTTAACCGATGTACATAGATGCACCAGGCAATAAACCTACCACTCCGTACATCCGTGGAACAACATCTCCGTTAATTTCATTTTCTTTCCCATTTTTCCTCCACATGTTCTCTCTCTCATGCATCTCCCTCTTCGTCAGCTAACTTGTAGCCAAGTCACTGCCACCACCTCCTCTCCACCATGTTGTGATGGTCTCCTCACCTTTGAATGTTGGTGTTGCCTCTTATTGCTGCATCACCACTTCTGCTCCCCATCATGTCACTGTCACCTTCTCCTTCCCGTATCCTTCTCCTTGTATGCATTACCACCTCCTCCTCTTTCACCTCTTCCTTTTCGCCTCCTTTGCCTTCTCCTCTCCTCTTTATCCTCTCCCACCTACAACTCCTCATCTGGTTGGACCCTACAATCGGCACGGGGAATATTTCGACAGATGTTGCAGACTAGTGTCATACCAGAACAAGATTTAGAACCTTGTTTTGAACAATAATGGTGAACCATGTTCCACTTAGCTATTTACCAAAAGAAGTTTATGTTGAATAGCTCCAAGAAAGAAAAGAAGGATCAGATCATGTTCCATGTTCAAGTTACATATTGCCATCTATAGAATAAAAGCACAAAATCAAAACTTGACAATATATAGTTCAGCGTGCAAATTTTAGGGAATATTAAACACCATGTTTTGGTCAGTGCATAAACTGGTAACTTGCAGCATCAGAAATGTCCTATAGTTTCATATCTACTTCTTCAAACATAAGATTTTGGTGGTATACATGCAGTTTGATTATACTCGAGTGTACATGCAGAATGCAGGCTTTATTAAAAGAATATATTTAAAACCCCAAATTAGAAAATATAATCACTCTAAGTGATTCCCCGTTAAGTTGCATTCTCCTCCAGATCTCCAAATTAACTTCCCATCTCGTTTTTCCTAAGTCACAACACTTCTGTCAAGTAAAATTATCATGTATCATGCTACCAAACAACATATATCTTCCAACCACGGTTCGCAATCTCGTACCATACTGACGTATCGATCAGCTGTTGGTACGGTACATACCAAGCTGTACCAAATGTACCGACACATAGTACACTAACGTACCAAGCTGTACAAAGCATACCGATCCTCTATCGGACTGGTATGTACCAAGCAGTATGATACGGTATTGCAAAACTTGCTTCCAACATCAAAGAATCACAGAATAACTACGGATAATCTAAGTGCTATTAGAATTGTAAATCATGGATGCATAATTACGAAAGCTGCAAGTGACTAGTCTATAACTGATGGGATATATTTCACTTTGTGTACAAATACATGATTATAGATGATCCATAGAAAAAACAGCTCTAATAGAATGAGTTGGCCAGCTCAAAGTTTAAATTACCACTACAGCAGGCACATATCAGTTATATGCATCTGCATTGCAAGACTCTAGATCACATATGCAGGTATATGAAGGCACACTGCATATTGAAACTGCATAAGATACTGTGGAGTCTGTAGAGCCCATCAGCATATCTAATAACAAATAATCACTTAAACCTTGTAGTTATGAATGTACAAAGCAAGACTGCAAAGGTAAAAAACCAGAGTCATGATTGGCAATAGAGGTATGCTAAATTTTATGTTTTAGATGATAATTTCACCACTTTCAATCTTCAAACATGAAAAATTTTCATATTCCCGATAATCCAGAAACTAAGGTTGATCAACTTCTAGGCTTAGGAAGGGATTTTACTGAAATTTAAGCAAATAATATCTTTATATATTTGCTCAAATTTTATGACAAATATTAATTAAGCATCAAATTGATATGTTCAATAAAAATCAAGCTATTAAAAACAAGACTTGAATTGTGTGTTTGTTTACCAAACATAAAATATTGGCAACTAACAACTATGAATTCTTACATCAAACTACAGTGAAAAGCTTTGGAAAAACTAACGAAAACAGAATATGCAAGAAATAGATGACAATAAAAGATAGTGAAGAACTTAAATATGATGGGAAGGACAAAAGGGTAGAAGGTCAGACTTGCTCAAGCATTAAGCTGAGAAAAATTTGGTGTTGCATCATCACACAAAAGAAAGCGGTATTTACAGATTAGATTAATCAAAGTTTAAATATGTCATTGCTAAAAGAAAAGAGAAACAGAGTAGTGTTTTTTTTTGTGGGGCTACATTACTGACTAAAAAGTATCCTAAGGCTAAAAACTCTTAGCCCACGATATAGGGTAAGGAGACAACTATATTACTTTCTTTGGTTCTTGTAACTGATTTACTTACTAGACTTCCAAAGGCTAAAATAACACATATCATTAGACAATAGCAGCTTGAGACTTGCACCAATCTGATCTCTATGCATTTTGTGTGACGGATAAATCCGATTCTTCCCTTTCTACATTCATTAAACTTGTTACTCCGTCTCATCTAATCAGTGTATGCAAGGTGTATCAATGATTTATGAGCATATCTTGGCACCTTAAGCTTTGTCATCAATTTAATGCTTGAGTGTGACAGTACCTCCTTTAGTTTTCATGGATCATTCAATACTTAAAAGATCACAATTTTTAAAAAGATGACCCTATTACTCTTATAAGATCAGGACAAGTAATTGCTCCAAGTCCACAAAGCTTTCAGATCCATTTTAGGGATTTTCGTACTTCTCATTGATCCTCCACCTGCTTGTCACCCTTACATCACACCAAATTTAAGCTACTGATTTGCTGCTTGACCACTAAAATGTTCAGCATAAGAATAAATCGTCAGGTGAAACTAGCCTAAACGGCTTCAAATAGATCCAAGGATTCTCTAATAATTTTCTTAAGAAGCTATACATGTAGACTGTTTAGCTAAAAATTCTGGAATGGTCCCTAACAGATTTTCATCCCATAAATTTCGGACTTCCTTGAGGCAGTATAAACTTATTCAGTCTAATTATCAAGAAATATGAAATTAGACATATTGACAAGATCAAAATCAGATGCAATTCTTTTAAGAAAGTTTTTGTTCAGTCAATATAGTGGTCACAGCTTCCTTGTAAACATTACACCCAAACTTTCTTCTTACTAGTTATAAAATTGAAAATGTTATTTGAAAGAAAAAGAGGACATCAAGGAGGTTGTTGTTTAGACAAAGTTTGTAAGATCAAATTAGAAGGTAAATTAGGAATTCCAAACCTAAAAGAGTTTAAAGCATTACTAGGAAAATGATGGTGAAGACTTTTTAACAATGAAGTTCTTTAGAAAGAATTGGCTACCAACAAATAAAATCAAGGTAGAAAACCAGTATAGTGAAATAGCACCAAAATATAATTCTTCCCAGTGATTATCAATTGTGAAAAGGTTTATAAGTACTGTTTGCCACATTATAAGGGAATGGAGTCAAAAGATTATCTAAGAATATTAGACTACAAAAAAAATTATACCCTCAGTATCATACTTCTGCTGCTAATTGCTTAAGTCAATAACATCTATGAATTTAGGATACAGACATGGGCTATGGATACAACACAATATTTGAATATATATATATATATATGAGAAGGCACAATTATGACAAAATAAAATTTCAAATATAAAATACTAAATATGACAAAGCTTGATATGTATATAGTGCCAGAATATGCAGTTATATATCAATATAAAATGGCAATTAATTTAACTCATCATCTTGAGAAGATAATTTTTTCAATAAAAACTTTTGAGGATATAGAGAAGATAACTAGAACTAATATTATATGGAGCAAGATTATTATTATTATTTTATTATTATTTATAACCATGATCATAATCTAAATTTAAAACAATAAAATAATATTTCTTCTTCCTTCTAAATTGTTAATTACTAACACAAGGAAGACAGGTTTTGTATTTCCTCATTTGTTCCTAGAGAACAGGAGATTATGGATCCCAGGAAAACATGTGGGATTAAAATAATGTACTGGCTAGGACTAAAAAAGTCAGCCACATGCCTCTAACCTAAAAGGCACAACTCGATTGCCCCCCAGTTCACTGCTAAAGCAGATGAGGGACATGCCTCAAGCACACTCGATTTGAGGACCATGAGCCTCAGACAAGCTGAGGATCTGTTTATGGGGTTCGGTGCACCAAGCAACGAGGCATACTTTAACTGCACCTTTCAAAAGAGTGCTTGCAGGTTTATCATCCATTTACTAAATCTATTTGGAGAATGATCTTTCAGACACTGGAAAACAATGGTTTCCCAATAAAATATTCTAGTTTCTGGAGTAGCTGGAGGAAAAAAAGAATAAAAAACAATCGAATATTCAGTTAAGATGGTATATTTGTCACTCTTTGCCGAAAGACTAGGTAAGAATTCATAAATGTAAGCCATGTCTACAAAGTACTGAAAATACCTCTGCTAGTTACTTTTTTATGGAAGAGAACAAAGATTTCATTTTGTACTTTGCCAGTCAACATGTGATAATTAACAGAAATTAACTTTACCAGTCAAAGATTTGCCAAAAATCTTACAAGACAAGGGCATAATGACCTGAAATGAAATAAAATTTGAAGGAATGCGATCAAAATCAGAGTTGTTTCTAGCACATTACCATGTTTAGATATCTCCAAAGTAGATAGACCCCATAAATTCCGGTCATTGTTTCCATAATCATCTTTACAAGGAAGGCAAGAGCAAACAGCAGAGCAGCAATGTTTGTTTATTGTATGCTGATCTTTCTGGGCAACATCAGTGTTGCTGAACCGAGATGTAGATCTTACTTGATCCAGTGAGTGTGAATCCTTTCTTTGGAACTTCAAACTAGCTTCAGATCCAGAAGTTCTAGGTAAGAAACTGTCTTCATTGTCACCTTCTACGTGAACATATGATGAGTTCGTGTGCTCCCCCATCAAATTAAGCCTTTTAGAAATATGTGAAACAGACAAGCAAGATTCTTTTTCCAGCCCCCGATCATCTGGAGTATTGCTTTCAAGAGTTGACATAGGAGACACCATATCTGATTGTCCATCGTATGGAAGCTTTATAGACGAATCCAAATGATCATCTTGATGGACACCACTCTTTTGTAAAGGATCATTTTTGCTACCAAATGTTAGCAGTTCCAGGTCTGAGAAGCAATGTTGGTTGTCTGTAGCAAGAACAGATTTGCTGGCAATTCTAAGCCACCTACCTTGAGATGAGTTCCTAGCTGAAACTTGTTTAGCAGTATCAGTAATGGGTTTGCAAGCTCCATTATGATAACTAGACCATAAAAAAGGAGGCAAGCTAGCACTTTGACAATTTTTCTTTGGTAGAGTGGCTTTCAAAAGGCTTGAAGTTATGCTTAAATCTGAGAGAAGGGTACCAAGATCCTGGACTGGAGGAAGAACTAAACTCTCTAGAACTTTTTTTGGCTGATATAGATCAGCAACATCCAAGTTAGCACACTGAACAGGGCAAAAGAAAAAAAACAATTGTAAATTTTCATATTAGAGACAAAAGACAACAAGAACATCTAAACTGACCTTAGTTGTGGATGCTGATTCATCAACATCTTTACCATTGTGGTAACAGTCTGACATGCTTGATGAGGAACTAGGTTTCATGAGGCATGGAACTGGTTTTCTGTTGCCATTGTCGTCTGTTGCACAATTATGTGGCAGAATAGAGAAAGCCTTTCTCACTGACGTAACTATATTTTCATTGACAACTGGGAGTTTCTTTCCTTTTTCTGCATTGATATTACAGTATTTATAACTACCATCAAGAAGTTCATGTAAGACCGGCTCATCCATATGCTTCGTAATATCACAGAGATCTGACCTCAGGCCATATAATCCTAAATGGATAAGACAAGGTGCAATAGTAAGTTTCACTTCATTGTATAAGATCATCTTTAAAGACAAAATATGTAGCTCCAAAGACATTTCAATGAAGGGACCTAAAATCAAATTAATTTTTAGCTTTCGGTGTCTTTTTACTCATATGTGTGACAAAAGATAGTAATTCAGTTCCTTTTGATGCTTCTATCGTTTACTTCAGACCCCTGGTAACCAGTTATGTTTCAAAGGCATATAACATGACAATGGCTGCAAGCTGAGACATGCACATAACACATATCATTTCCCTTTTTAGCAAGTGTTATGCACCATCTGTACTCTGTAGCATGGTTTGACTTAGCGGTCCATACCGGTGTACCAACATATTGTCAGTACCAGTATCAGACCCGTACCAGGCGGTATGCACAGTATATACCATCGGGTATTAAAATATAATATAATATTTTTATAATATAATATTAAAATATTAAAAAAAGAAAAAAGAAAAGGGGGCGACGTCGCCGAGATCTGTCTCCCCGCGTGGGGAGACGCTCCATCTCCTCGCGCGGGAGAAAAAGCGACCGTGGCCGAGGGCGACCCGGGGCGACGACGGCAGGCGGGCGAGGATGACGCGCGGGCGAGGTATTCTTTCTTCCCCTCTTCTTTTTTTTTTTTCTTTTCCTCTTCTTCCCTTTGTCTTCCTCAATCGACCGCCGACGGTCAATTTCTCTCTCAATCGGCCGCCGACAATCGATTTCTTCTTCAATCGGCCGCTGACGATCGATTTTTGATGGAACCGCCCGTTAGCAGACGGTCCGTGTACCGGTAACCTAGCGGACCGGTATGTACCGCCCATACCGGGCGGTACAGGTCGAAATTGCAAACCTTGCTCTGTAATACATATCACATATGTACTTGCATATATTAATGGAATCAAGCTGCAACAGTGAATCAATTTTTCATGCTTAACAAATCAGGGTCATCTGACATGCAGTGGATAAAAAAAGTATTGAGTAATCTTACCATGATAACCAGAGGACACAATTCTGAACAACATAATTTAGAAACAAGATACACCTAGGATATAAACAAGTACAAAAGTATATATATAAAAAGTTTAGTCGTTTGCATACCTAAGAGGTTGTTTCCTCCACAATTAGAATCAGAGCTAGCAAACCCAGACTTTGATGTAAAAGAATCGTATCTAGTTTTTATTCCTGATCTGAAGTTCTTCCTATCATTTCTCTTGCCATCCAAACCACGCTTTGGCTTCATCATCCGTGCTTTGTCTGAATAATCAGATTAAGTTAAGAACAAACATATGAAAATATTGTAGGCTTGTAGCAAATCATATCAAGTACTTAAATAACAAAAGTTACCTAATGGACTTTAGGAATCTAAGACCACGCATATCGTGATAATGGTCTTCTTGTAAGACGTACTATTATCAGATTGTTTTATAGTGTTTTGCGGTTATGTTGGTTCCTGACAGATAACAATGTGGTAACATATAAGTGGTAGGTGTTGTTATCACCTTTGTGTTAACTATTCCCAAATATCCACATGTGTCCATGAGTCTTCACGACTATAATATGGATGAAGAACTAAATTACTGTTCACCATGAAGTGGACAAATTGAAAAACAAATTACTTCGTAAACAGGAAAATTCTGAACAAGAAAGATGCATCAAGCAAAGTACAATCATTTTGATGTTAATTAAGATGAACATACAACAATTCACAGGAGAGTTATCTTTCTCTCCTCTTCATACAACAATTCCTGTCCTCTTCTCTTTATCTCTCTCTCTATCTTTCTCTCTATAATGGGTGATAGGCTGGTAGCAACCTAAACTGAACCATATCGAGTGATAATATGCTGTCCCATATTGATATTGTACTGGTCCAGTCACCGGCTGATATTGGAACAAGACCAAGAATTTAATGCATGATAAGAAATATTTCTTCAGTAGTGTTTATTTACCAAAATCAATATGTTTTGTAGGTAGTTTCAAAAAAATAAACAAATAAGCCAAAGAAAATAAGAGAACCAAGATAACTGAGCCAGGTATAACTGAATTTGAACAGGAACACTATTATGCCTGGCCATTGGTCAAGTTAACCTCACAACTACAATGCAAAAACAAATCATCACAAATTACAGTCAATAATGAAAATCTTATAAATTCAATCATTTCTTTGAGAGTCAATCTTAGGCAAAAAAAAATTCCATGGGAGTATGCAGAGATAACCAACACTTACTCGGACAACCCAAACCAAGTTCAAATTTCCTTTGGGAAGTAAGAGAATTCAAATCTCCAGTAATAAGACAATCACACAAGTGATAACATTGTTTGCAATCAAATGCAAAGAGGCTCACCATTTCATTCTACAAAAAGCATTATACAACTTACATATTAACAGTTTACCACTTACCAGCAGATGTGGATCTTAATAACTCAGCATTCTTTTGGAAGACAGTGACACCATCATCAACTTGAACATTTCCTGTAGAACTTTCTGGTTGATCAATTCTTGCTCGTTTAAAGTAAGAACAGTTGCTCAACTTTCTATCAGATAATCTGTCCAATGCTTTGCCTTCATGGTTGGGCAGCAATGAAATCGACATATTTGCTTCACCAAAGTTATGTCGTTTACCATTGACTTGACTTTTGAGACCAAGAGGCATGTTTTCATGTGCATGTAGCACAAAATCAGTTTTCTTTTTAGATATCAAACTACATTCCAAAACTGAAAATGAACATTTTCAATATGTCAAAAACACAGTTTATGCATCATCAGTGCAAAGGTATGAACAGGGAATGCCACACTTGCAAGATAAATTTTCAACCTATGTAGCTTTTGGAACTCGTAACTGAAAAAGTTTTATAGGCCAAACTTATAAGAACAAATGAACAAATTCATGTCAGATGTCTAAAAAACAAACTTCTTGACCACATGCAACAAGATTAATCATGAACTGCCACTTTTTAATGCATCAATGAAACAAGGAAGTGTCCTACTTAAAAATAGTATTTCAATACCCGAGCATATATAGTAAAAGATACAATAGTATGTCGGTGTCAGCAAACTATATTCAGCAATGTTATTGTACTGTGTTAGAAAACCATGTCGGTCTCCTTTGCAACCTAGGAGACCAGAGTTTGAGTCACGAAAACAATCTCTTTAAATACTTAAAGGTAAGGCTATGCACATTGACCCTCCCCAGTCCCCACATTGACAGAAACCTTGTGTACTAGGTATGTCCTTTAGCAATATTATTATACTATACTGAGAAACTTGGATCACATATTAAGCAAAAAATATTTCAAGTATCTCACATTCAGTCAGCTATCTCTATACCATAGTAAATTGTACTCAAAGGTAACAACATGGAAAAACACTGACAAATCACACTTCTAGGATGCATACAAGTACTGACCTCAACAGCAAGAAAACTTAGATTATAGTTTGCAACATTTTCATAATCCTCCATTATTCTGATATTATGTCTTCCCTTATTGAAAAATACAATCTTTTAATCCAATTTCTTTTCCATCTTAAATATATGAAACCTATTAGAACAACTTCTGTTGACAAAAAGGTAATATATTCAGAGAATATCTAAGATGGAATGACAAGCTGATCCCAGCTTTTGGGATATAAGGTGGACAATGCAGCTCACTTGTCTAAGCCTAGGTTAGTTTGTCACAGGTGTGCCAGAAGTATGCCACATGTGAGGCATACCAAGACTGTAAATTTGCAACTCAACTCTCCTGAGGATCAAGCGCCTCAAATAAGACATGCAAAAGGTGTATCACTTCGGCTAAGAAATTTGGGCACATATAAGGTGTGCCTTTGTGAGTAGAGACACCCATGCTAGAAGAAAAGTCTTAAAGCATTTGAAGAGAAGGAAAAGAAGAAAAAGACATCTGGAACAGAAATCTCTTAAATTCTTGCCATTTGTTAATGCCTTTATTTTTCAGTTATTTTCTTTCAAATGACCAATGACATTAATTCTCTTGCTTATAAATGTGTTCATTTGCGAATATCTTTTTTTCTGAACTTTAGTATTGGTTCTAATCTTCTCTTAGTTGACAAGAATTAATGCCTGAACAGACTTGTATGTCTTTGTCAACCTCGCTACAAACAATGGAGCCTAGGGCTACAAGAAAAGCTCAATTTCTATGAACAACTCAAGGTTGGCCCAGCATTCGAATTGGAGCTTGGTTCATTTGTGAAGTAAGTCAAGCCTGAACAATTATTACTCTTTTGTAACTTATCTAGTTAAAAGTAAATAGGGCCTAAATCACTCATGTCCACTTGTAAGAAGCTTCTAATCCACCTCTATCATAAAAGAACCAATTTTATTCTGCATATAGATATCACTAGTGGTACATTATACAACTTAGGTTTTCATCTCAGCCATCTATTTTGACTGAAGAATAAGATAATAATTGTTGACCCCAAATAGTTGGGACATTACACAATTATTATTGCTGTTGGTCAAGAAATAGTGGTATAGATTAAAAGAGACAGATTTTGGAACCTAAAATTTGCATTGCAACTATGTTGTCATTCTTTCTCTCTTCTCCATGCCTCACAGCAACATCCCTCCTCTTCTTCCTCCTTTCCTCTTCTTGTTACTTGTAGACTTACAGCTGCCACCTACCTCATCTCCAGATTCACCCATGCCAACATCCTCCATAGCTATCCACAATTTGGTTGCCATGTGTAGACGCCTGCTATGCTACCATGTGCACCCTCCCCCCCACCCCCACCCAACCCCCCACCTCAACCTCTGCGTAGACCAGCTATACCGCTGTAATGCTCTAAAGCCATGATGGACATTCTTCCTTGCAGGGTAAACTTTTCTTCTCTTTCTTTGAATCTTGCGTGGCCACGACCCTACGACTTCTAGGAATTTGCACCCAGAGACGAGAGTACTCCATTACTCCTCCTTAAACCTGATTAAAGCCATGCATCAACAAGATTAACAGCAGTAAGCCACACATCGCCAATATTGACAGGAGTCCTCCTACAGACACACATCGGAAACAATACAGACCCCTCGATTCTTATGCACTAACCAATATCTCTCGAAACAACAAGAGATTTCAAATCGCACGATATCGAACACGAGGGCGAACAGTTCCAACATCTTAAAGGATAGGAAACCGTAGATCCAAATATCCAGGACGACAAGGAGCAGAAACCCTAACATCATCGCGACAGACGCAGTCGATCACCCCCGGAGCAAGAAATCAAACAAAGAAATCAAGAAAGCGTGGGTACCTGCTTGTGCATCTCCCGCCTTGTCATCGTCGTGGCTGCTTCTACAGGTGAGGAGGTGTCCAAAAGATTAACTCCGAGGTAGACTCCTCTCGCGGCCTCCCTCTTCCAAGTGGTGGCGGCCGAACGGAGTCGATGCTTTGCCTGGGGATTCGCCGATCTTGAAATTGGAATTGGGAGATTTATAAGTTTAGCATTGGGTCAAGATGACATCCGGACCGTTGAAACTAAAGTCCTCAATCCCTACTTCCTAGTACACAGTCAAGCCTCAAATTAAATAATATATTAAATACTTTACCATTCTACCCATATAAAGTTTTCAAAATAACGGTTTTGCTCCTCGCGATTATAATATAATATAAATTCATAAGTGATGAAGACAAATACTGATCAAAAGTATATTAAAGTTGTTACGAGTTCTCATTATCAATTAGATATTTGATTATTAATGCTGAGTTTTGCTAGAATGTGTTTACGAAATTTAAATTTGGAGGGATAATTTGTTAGATATTAGATATACTGGCCCGATGGATTCATCATTAGCAAGCTTAATTTGAAGAATTTTTATTATAAATAATATCTGCAAAGCAATCCTATGATTTTGTCGCCTGTGGGCCCATATCGTCCTAATTCCACGACTGCAGAAGTTGTTCGAAGTTGTTTACCAAATGCATCAAAGACCCGTGTTTGCAGTCCATCCGACGGCCAGAATCCATCAGAAACTTCCAGAACAGCACCCTTGCCGCGATCAGGCTATATAAACCCATTCCATAGGACGAATCGCTGTCGTTTCTTCGCTGACCCTCCTCTCACGGAGCGCTATCTCGTCCGTTGATTGTGATCTCTTCAAGACGATCGGGATGGAAGAGCGAATGGCGTTCGTAGCCTACGCCGTCTTCACCGGCACTGAATCGCTCATCGGCAATGTCGCCGCCAAGAACCAGTTCGCTATGATCCCCGTCCACACCCGTCTTCGGTGAGTCATCCGATCGCGGGCTTTTTTTCTGCTGCTTTGGATCTGTTTACCGGTGTTGTGATAACCATTTGCTAGGGTATGTATGTTGCCCTTCTCTATCTCAAACATCGGTTTACAGCTTGGTCTGCTTCTTTTCTAGTGCATGCTCCAGGTCTAGAAGCGACTCTTAGTGCATTTTAGATCCAATTTATTGACTACATATTTAGCACGACGAAAGAGTTTAATTCCAATAGAAGATTGATAAAAGATGTAACGCTCAGAATGATAGATCGTGGATCGGAGATTACCCATCTGAAGTAGCATCCTTCGATGCGTAGAAGACTAATAGTCGAATTTTTGGAAGATAAGCTCACAATTCATATAATGTGGCCCAAACTTTGACAAAGCCGAGCAAAGCTTTCCAAAAGTACATGTTTCATGCTGTGAGAAACCCCCGACAAATTAGCTTCACTCTATAGACTTAGGAACAACATATTAGCCTTAGGAATGCCAATACGAAACTGACAGAGCTGTATGAGTAACACATTGACACGTTCTCACAACTAAATTCAATACTAATTGCTATCGGCATAACAAATTTTGCTAAAAGAATCTTAATATATTGCAATCAAGCAGAAGCATGATGGCTCACAAGTTTTCCTTAGGTACAATCAAATTCTTCATCTACAATGTGGCAATTAAAGGACCTATCTAAAAAGGTTTTGAGTGGGTTGCATCTCATATCCTATTCTTCTTGATACTTGAATAACACCAAATGGGTGGAGGAAAGTATCCCCATAGTAAAAGAATTTTGACTTTTCAAAACCTAGCCATTAATATAATATTAGCCCTAGATATATTGTTTAGAAGCGATAAACTAAAAGAATTACAGTTGCTATATATCATATGCTATATGAGCAGCCACTAAATATTTTGTTGCTATGTGTTGGCTTCGATGTTCTCTCAATCTTTTCTTTTTTTTTTTTGGAAAATAGAAAAAATTCAGTATTATTCTTCCCAAACTTTCGCTTTGTTGTATTGTCATTTTAGCATCTGTGCAGCTCTGCTGACTCTCTTTCGTAGCCTCATATATAAATCAGGGACTTCCTCAAACTGTTAAAATCTGAAGTTTTAAACTCTTAATCTGAAGTTTCATGAAAACACAAGAATTTGCTAAAACCAAGGTAGTGAAAAGATGGTTTTTGATTTAATCCAAGGTCATATGCGAAAAAGTTTGAAGGTGCGTGGTGGACTAAGGCTCTTCACAAACATTTTGTCAGAGGCTGCAAAAGGAAGATAAGCAACAGTCGCTTGAATGGAATGTGATAGTCTGAAAGCTTGCAAATGAAAAAATTTCTTCTAGTGAGTCAAATAACTAGGTAATCAGGTAATGTCTTCTGAATTGGATTCGTAGTAGGATAAAGTGATTAAATATACAAATGATGGAAATCTTAGATCATGTTTGTGAATATTAACATTTTATAATCATTGATTATCCCTATTATCTTTTTGAACACTGAAATGTTGCTTCACTTTATTCATAAAAGCCATCATCCAAGGAAAGAACATACCATGGTTATTCATCCACGTGTTTGTATTCTACACATAGTTGTCTCCTAGTATTAAACATAGTTCAAATAACTCAAAGACTAGTTGTTATGACTAACACAAAAACTTGGAATTGAGACATGTAGGTTCCATTTCTACACCTATTTATTTTATCTTTTTCATATCTGTGTAAGCTTTGAATGGATTGGTTTCTTCCTATCTCATCTAGGAAACTATCTATCATAGTATAGGCATGAACATATATATAATATGTTGCTGTTGACAATTGTGAAATCATTCTTCTGATAAAAATGGTACCAGAAGATACTAATATGGCCTGACAAAGTACACTTTTGGCTGGTAATATGTTGAAGGCATTATATGATTAAAGAAAAATATTTACATAGAAATTCTCATGGTGAAAATTAATTGCTAGAAAGAAGTAACATATCAAATGCAAATCCAAAAAATAGAAGAGTTCATCAAGACTTTAATGCTTTTGAAACTCCTTCCAAAACCATTTTTTCATTAATTGGTGTCAAAAAGGATTGATGCCTTGTATAAAGGAATGCCATCTAGTAGACGTTTTCTTTGCCTTGTAAATATAAGCATCATATTAGTAATTTGTTACAAATGAGAATTTGACAATATGAGGTAATCTTTAAACTTATTACCATGACCACCTCAGACCAAAATTATATTCTATTATACACCTATTAAATTTAAAAGGAAATATCATGTGAGATCGAACTGAATTGTTACAGCAAGAAGTTTTCAAATCCTGAAACCATGTCCTGATTGCTATCTACAGTAAAACACATCCATCATCTCCATCTGCAAACATTTGATTGCCTGTAACATGTACATGCAGATAAATATTTATATGCTACAAGTGGATGATTTGTAGTCTAAAGTATTTCATGTTGCACATAAATATTGGATTACAAGTTGTTTTGGATTACATAGTTTCTTCCCCCTCCATCTTATCATGTGTTTTCTCCTCATTTGCTGCTGCTCCTTCACCTTGATTTGCATAACCATCTCCTCTGCCATCATCTGCTTGACCTTAATTGCAATGGTAAGAATAGTTATACATGCGGATACTCAACAGTCATATATATATATATACATATATATATATGTGTGTGTGTGTGTGCATGAGAAGTTGGAGCAGAGTTAACCAATGTCCCAGGCTTGATTGATTCGTATTTAACTATCACGATCTCCAGTCTTAGCACTTGATGATTTCTTATTTCCTGCTTCATGGCGTAGTGGTAATTAAAGTTAGGACTGTTAGGGAGAAGCAGTCAAAAGAATCATGACTTCCTAGTGTGGTGTCTAAATTGTAGCCAATGAATGCAACAATCTATTGAGTGATATCTTGACATCTTCTTAATTCTGGCCCCACGTGAGATATTTGCGGGGCCTTTTAGATACTTAATAGAATTTATTTTTTCTTATTGTTGTGAATACGGATTATGAGAGTCCTCATTTGACATAGTAGCAGAGATGTCAAAATAAGCAGCCTCAAAAGCTATGCCGACTAAATTAATCAGCTATTCAGCTCGGAAGATCTGTGAAAGATCTGCAATGTTAATATACCCGAAAGCAAGAGAAAAATGACCAGTTAAATTTTTTGGGGACAATAAAGGATGGATATCAAGTGAGAAAAGAATCAGAGAAGTTTGATGAATATCAAAGTCAGTCATTCTCGTCAGTGCAACATGACATTTTAAAAACAAAGGAGAGAAGAAATGGAACAAGAAGAGATTTATGTTTACTCGAGAGAACCAGATCTTACCAGCAACTCATCTTCTACTGGTGCTTGACATTCATCCATGTTTCTTTGTCAATGCAGTCTTTGACAATTCTCCAGACCTCCTCCTCAGCATCTGTTTCATCCCATCAGCCACCCGAACTGCAGGATTTGATTTATACTTCCTGCAAAATGATATGTGAGCCCTTATGGCCTCATCCACCCCATGGCCCTTCCTTTTACCCCTGTTCAACTCATCTCTCACAGCTTCAGAGCAAAGTCCACACAGCCACTTGCCATCAAAATCCTTCTTCACGCTGCTTATATAGTCATCTGTGCAGTCCTCTTGTAGCCCACAGCACTCGCACCCAACCGACTCCACTTCCATGCCGGTCTCCTGATCACAAGAAGTATGATGTTGCAGTGGATGTGGTAGGAGTAGTGGTGGTGGCAGCAAATGGCTTCTTTGTTGGTGTGGTGGTTATCTCGGGCACTGATGGCTGTGTTAGAGGTGTTTCTATGCTTTTGAGGCAAGAAAAAGGGCATAGATTAAAAGAAATGAACTGCAATTACCTGCATTTTCTAAGGTGGGACATGAGACAAGGATGGTTGAAGATGTGACAGGAGGGAGGGCTGCTTGGAAATCAGTTTTCTATAGTGTCATTTGTTTTCCTGTCACTGTTGATAGCTATTTGGTTGACAGCTTTCTTTCGTTGGAAATGGTCCTTGGTAGAGATTACAATAGGGCAGATTTGTCTGAGTACTCCTGCCTGTGACCTCCTTAAATCAAATTTTGTTGTGTAGCAAAATCTTGCTAATAGTAGAGAAAACATTTTGCCTGTGTACTCCAAAGCAAAGCAAAGTAGATAAGTGTTTGAACATATCCATTGCCACACACTGGAATTATCTCTCATAATCGTGTTCCCCTCACCACACAAGATTCAGATCATGGCTTGCATCTTGTTTGACCTTTGGAACAACTTATGTGATAATAATGCATGTATTAATTAGTTCAACAAGGTGATGAAATTTTAGTGAAAACTGACACGAGTCCTTTTTCACAAGCTCTGCTTGTATCAGTCTGTGCCATATCAGTTCTGCGTTTATATATGCTTCAGTTCCTAAGTTGGTGCCAGAAAACTTTTTTTTTTTTCACTTTAAATCCATGATAACTTGAAGTATTTATATGATAATAGCATCATTCTTAGACGACTCAATGTGAACCTGATCGAGCTGGCCTCTGGCAGACACCAGTTCAGCATGTGAATCACTCCAAGGTATGTGCTGCTCAGGAATCACATCCTTCCTTTTTCTCTGTCTTTATGCGCATATCCATGTGTATCCCTCCATCGAGGGTGGGTGGCGTGTACTCAACCAAGTATTTGTAGTGCTCTGTGTCAGGCTTGACAGTTGCTTCACACGCTCCTTATCGAAGCATGCTTGGAGAAGGATCTGCGCCTCCTTTGGGAGGGGGACTGACTCATGAGATCATGTTGCTTGGTGGGTGCTTACAGGCTTCTCATGAGAGAGTGCAGGATGCCTGAGGGAGAAGCCATCTCTGGAAGAAGAACTCCTAGTTCAAAAGAGTGAATCTGAGCCATGCATACATAGCAGATTGCAAACCCGAGGTAAACAACTCATCATTCCATTCCATCAGTCTGTGTCTTCATCATGATATGGTTGTTTTATATCTTCTTTCTCGCTGAAGAACCATCTGCCACATCCGTAGTCCCTGGCTCAATGATTGCTCACATGGGTGTTAGCTTGGACTTCAACATCAGCATTCGAGATTGGCATATTTTGGTCCTCTGCACTGACATGAGATGCTCTCCTTATGGAGCCCACATGCGCCTCCACATCATTTCTCTCCTCAATCATTTGCCTCCTTACCCCATGTCATCCATGGAACCCTCACTCTAGTTCACTCCATATCATATCCCATTGCTAACATATTTCGTCAGCAAGAAAACTAGTTCATAATTTCTTCTGTGTTTAATAACTTTGTTGCATTATACTCTGATAATTAACCTCTATTTTAGAGTTTTTTTTTTTTTACTATCTCACTTTTTAATCCTTTTTTCTTCTATCTATTTTTTTTTCCTTCATTTTCTTTTTCTCTTTTGGCTCTTTATCGGAGGATGCCTTTTCCTTTGAGAATAGACTACTCTTAATATGAAGCGAACTTCAAGGATAAGGTATCAATTTTGCCTCCAATTGAGGTGTATACTTAAGGGATGGATCTGAGAGAAATGATGATGGAGATGATGGCTATTATAATATGCATAATTAATGACTTCAAGAACAAGGATCGTCTTTATAAATATATATATATATATATATATATATATATATATATATATAGTTTAATATAAAAATGAGGTTCTCGGTGGCCAACGGAAGAAAAAGACTGACTCGTATCACTTAATCATCTTGTGTCTTGTAGAAAATGTCTAAATAGATATATTAGGATGGTGCTACAATTCATTTTCAACATCCACTATGAGATATTTTAAGATTATAAATAAATATTGTGCAAAAAATAATGAGGACGACTAAGAACATTGATGAGCGAAATCTATGCATCAAGGTGGATAAATTATATCGGTAAAGCTTTCTTCATTTCATCAAAACAAATTCCATAGTTTTTATTTTTAATATTTTTTTTATGCATGTAAAGTTATATGTAAAGATCCTCGGGGCTACCCATATCGCTAAGTCTATTCATGTGAATTAAAATATCAATTATAGTGACAATTTATTAATTTAAGTAAAGAATGTAGAGATTAAAAAAAAGTATTTAATATTTTTTACCTTATAATAGGTTTGTTTATAAAAGAAGTTATTATAGTCGGCTAATTGAGATTGATTACAAGCGCATATGGCAAACTTTCTAGATGTCGTCGATGTATATAAATCTATGCTATATTTAATACGTTTTTATCTTTAAATTATGAATTTTTTTATCATAAAGTTATGAAGGTCAAGCACTTCAATCCATATAATTTGTTATGTTGATGTGCACCGAAAATTTCAATTAGGCTAGCAAGGGTTTAGGCCTCGATGGTTCATTTAGAAAGGTTAAAATTGGGAGTCGGTAAAAAGAGGAGACATAGTAAGATACATAGGTAATATGACTGATTAAACTACTTACCCAAAGTGTCTATGTCTAAATCAAGGATAATAGTTTCACTCTAGCTTTATAAATCAACCCAATTGGCCTTCTATGGACATCGATTCCATGATATAAAGTCCAAGTAGAGTCATTTATTATGCTATCCTTTCAATTCCTAATTTTTATGCATCGGATCAGTAAAACCAAAAAAAGATAGATGATATAGATGCAAAGATATCTAATCCTCCCATATGTGGAGGAATGATTGATGTATAATGGAGTAACCTTAATGTTATATTAAGACACAAGATGATATAGATATATAGCATACGATGAAATATTAATGAATCTTCGATTGGAACATTTTATATATCAAAAGTTTCTTTTTTTCTTCTTTTTGAAGGAAAGGACACGACCAAATCAAAATCCTCGTGACCCTAATCACTTTGCTTTTGCAGCCTTTGTCGTTGGAAACGGTGACAATAAGACGTGATGACATCGGTCAGCAACCAATAAATATCATTCTTTTGGAATCGGATTCGGATGCCGATTTGATTTTTTTCTACTCGATTCGATCCGATAATTACGCATGCTTCAGAAAAGGCTTTAATGACTTAGGTACTCAAATCATCAATATATATATATATATATATATATATATATATATATATATATATATATATATATATATATATTACCTCTATCGCTCTTAAATATGTTTAAGAAATATCTATCTTTTCAAAATCTAATTTGATTTCTTTTTCTACTCGTATTGGTCCTAAATATGATTAACGGATGTCCTACTCTAATCACTGATTGGGCACGACTATGAATGTTTTCTTGTTGTTTTTTTTTTTTTTTTTTTTTGCATTATTTAAGCAGGTCGGATAAGTATAGATGGATATATAGTTATTCTTTTTGGTTAGTTTTTTGTTTCGACTATTATTCATCTTAATTTTTATCAACATATATTCTAATTTAATTATTGATTAAGGCACGAATCTCCAAAAAAAAAAAAGGACCACTGACAACCTCATTGTCACCATTTAGTGGGCTGTAAGGCCCAATAAACCCGTTGGAAGCGTGCCAAACAACCTGCGTGTAGCCCAAAACAAAATCGACATTGAAAACACACTTAACAATAATAATAGATAATTTTTAAAAAATATGTTTTTCCGTAGAACATCACTTTTCTATTTTATTACCATAAATATATTTTTTTTAAAAAATATGATATTACTCCTTTGCTTCATCATGGTAACCTTCTTCATTATTGAAGATTGCGAGGTTGAGTCTGGGTAGTGGTCTGTTTATTTCTTTATAATGAACGACACTTTGTATGTGTTATGATAGGGGATAAGTCAATAGTGACCTACGACATTTTGAAAGAATCAATGGATTTATTACCCTTAATGTGATGACAAACTCCTCGATGACTTGTTAGCTTTCATCTCCATCACTTTCTTAATTCTCTCAATTTTATCTTATATGACCCCATCAGCTATGGCTATGGGTCCATTCACATACTCTAACTCTAACTGTTATATGTCACATTTTACGTTGCAACCACTCCATTGTAGCTTTTTCTTCTTTGATAGATCTCGGAGGTCTAAAAGATTTCAGGGGCATCATTGATAAGATCATCACCGTGAAAGTCATCATGATAGTAGAGTAGAACAAAGATTGACGTAGTAATAATATCATTTCAAGAGTGATTTTTAAAACATAAGCATGATAACTCATAACATAATATAGTGAAAGTGAACACAATAAACTAAAAAACTAAATCGAACATAATATAGTGAAAGCGAACACAAAAATAGAACATAAGATAGTCGTGAGAGTAAATTTTTAAAAAACTAAAAATCAGAAATAAAACAAAAAAATCAATATTTGGAAAAAAGGAAACTTAAAACTTTCTTATATAATTTATTCTTGAATAATAATAATAATAATATTTTATAATAATAAATAAAAAAATAATAATAATAAAAGGAAAAGAAAGGTCCAAAGAGGAATTGGAGAAGAGGCGAGAGAAAGAGAGACCGCAGCGCCGTCGCGACTTCACCTTGAGCAATCCAATGGCGTCTCCTCCTCCTCCTCGATCTCCGCTGACGCTCCACTCTCCCCGCTAAAACCCTCACATTTTCCCATCGATAACCAGTTCCTTCGTGGATCTCTCTCCAATTCCTAGATCTACGGAGGACGACCTTTTTTTAGAGATCCAATCCTTTTCAACCCCTAATACGGACTCTCGAAACCCTCGAGTTCTGCCCCAAAACGCCATCTTTTCGGCCGCATGGGCCGGCCGCGGCTCCAGAATTCGGCCATAAACCCCATCGAGGAGGAATCTCCGGAGGCCGCTGAGGATGGCTTGCCGCCGCCCTCCGGAGGCCCCGCCGCCGCTGCCGACCTGGCCTGCGTGATATGCTCCGAGGTGAGCGCCGTGCTCGCCGTGATGCGCCGCAATGTCCGGTGGGGCGGCCGGTACGCCTCCGCAGCCGACGATCACCACCTTGAGCACTCCCTCGTCCAGTCCCTCAAATCCCTCCGCCGGCAGGTCTTCTCTTGGGGGGACGCCCGCCGCCCGTGGTGCACGATCGAGCCCTCCGCTTACCTCCGGCCGTTCGTGGATGTTGTCCAATCTGATGAGACCGGCGCTCCCATCACCGGCGTGGCACTCTCCTCCTTGTACAAGATCCTCACCCTTGATCTCCTCGAACCAGGGTCCGGGACTGGGGTGGAAGCTGGGATGTATTTGGTCGTCGAGGCTGTCACGAGTTGCCGGTTCGAGGTGACTGACCCTGCGTCTGAGGAGACCGTGCTGATGAAGATTCTCCAGGTGATGCTTGCGATCATACGGAGCCAGGCATCGATCATGCTGAGCAACCAGCACGTCTGCACGATCTTCAACACATGCTTCCGGATCGTCCACCAGGCGGGCACCAAAGGGGAGCTTCTGCAGAGGTTTTCACGGCACACAATGCATGAACTCGTCCGCTGCATCTTCTCGCACTTGCCTCATGTCGAGGATGGTGGTCGACCTCCTTCTCTCAAGCCAGAGGTACTAATCGTTACATAGACCGGACAAAGATTTGATATTTGACATTCTCACCTGAACAAACATATGATATGTTCTTGAGGATAGTTTTATTTTCATGAACAAGCGCTTGATGTGAATATGAAGGTTTTGCAGATAGGTGCAATGGACAAGGACCAGGCTTTTGGGATCAAGCAAGTGGAGAATGGAAATGGGAGTGCTGAGCCTACAGACACAAGTGTGGGAGATGACAATCCGGGATCAGAAGCAGAAAATGGTGTGAGAACTATGGTTGAGCCATATGGAATTTCTTGCATGGTGGAGATATTCCACTTCCTATGTTCTCTTTTGAATGTCGCAGACCATATTGGGATGAGTCCTGCAACTAATCAGATAGCTTTTGACGAAGATATGCCACTATTTGCCCTTGGCATGATCAATTCAGCAATTGAGCTGGGGGGGCCATCAATAAGCAAACACCCAAAGCTACTCTCCTTGATACAGGATGAATTGTTCAGGAATTTGATGCAGTTTGGCTTGTCCATGAGCCCACTAATACTCTCCATGGTCTGTAGCATAGTTCTGAACCTTTATCGTCATCTGCGCACAAAGCTGAAATTGCAGCTTGAGGCATTCTTCTCTTGTGTGATCTTGAGGCTTGCACAAAGCCGATATGGCGCTAGCTATCATCAGCAGGAAGTAGCTATGGAAGCTCTCGTGGACTTCTGCCGGCAAAAGACCTTTATGGCAGAGATGTATGCCAATTTAGACTGTGACATTACTTGCACCAATATGTTCGAAGAACTAGCCAACCTTCTCTCAAGAAGTGCATTTCCTATCAACTGCCCTCTTTCTTCCATGCACGTTCTTGCATTGGATGGTTTAATTGCAGTAATCCAGGGAATGGCTGATAGGATTGGAAATGCATCTCCCTCTTTTGAACAATCACCATTGGAGCTTGAGGAATATTCTCCATTTTGGACAGTGAAGTGCGCAAACTACTCTGATCCAGAACATTGGGTTAAATTTGTCCGTCGTAGGAAGTACATTAAGAGGAGACTGATGATTGGTGCTGATCACTTCAACAGGGACCCCAAAAAGGGCTTGGAGTTTCTTCAAGGAACTCATCTCTTGCCTGAGAAGCTTGATCCACAGAGTGTGGCATGTTTCTTCAGATACACGGCTGGATTGGATAAGAACCTTGTTGGGGACTTCTTGGGAAATCATGATGAGTTTTGTGTACAGGTGCTTCATGAATTTGCCTGGACATTTGATTTTCAGGACATGAATCTCGATACTGCTCTACGACTTTTTCTGGAGACCTTCCGGTTACCTGGTGAGTCTCAGAAGATTCAAAGGGTGCTCGAGGCTTTCTCCGAGAGATACTATGAGCAATCACCGCAGATCCTTGTTGACAAGGATGCTGCCCTTGTGTTGGCGTACTCACTTATAATGCTCAATACAGATCAACACAATGTGCAGGTCAAGAAGAAGATGACTGAAGAAGATTTTATCCGCAATAATCGCCGCATTAACGGTGGGAGTGACCTCCCAAGGGAGTTCCTGTCGGAGCTCTATCACTCGATATGCAGGAATGAGATAAGAACTGCCCCTGAACAGGGTTTTGGTTTTACAGAAATGTCACCTAGCCGATGGATTGATCTTATGCAAAAGTCAAAGAAGACATCTCCATATATTGTTTGTGACTCCCGTCCTTTCCTTGACCGTGACATGTTTGCAATCATGTCAGGCCCCACAATTGCTGCTATCTCGGTAGTGTTTGATTATGCAGAACATGAAGAAGTTTTTTTGACATGTGTAGATGGCTTCTTAGCTGTGGCAAAGATCTCAGCATACCATCACCTAGAAGATGTGTTGGATGATCTAGTCGTGTCCCTATGCAAATTCACAACTCTCTTGAACTCATCTTTGGTCGATGAACCAGTTACAGCGTTTGGTGATGACATAAAAGCTAGATTAGCAACAGAAACAGTTTTTAGCATAGCAAACAGATATGGTGATTGCATACGAACTGGTTGGAGAAATATCCTTGATTGCATTTTAAGACTGCATAAATTAGGCCTGCTGCCTGCTCGTGTTGCTAGCGATGCTGCTGATGATTCAGAATTGCCTCCAGATTCAGTCCATGGGAAGCCTGTTCCAAGCTCACTGTCCACCTCTCATATTCAAACTATGGGCACTCCTCGTAGATCCTCTGGGCTAATGGGGAGATTCAGCCAGCTATTGTCTCTTGACACAGAAGAACCAAGGTTGCAACCAACTGAACAGCAACTTGCTGCTCATCAGAGAACTCTGCAGACGATACAGAAGTGCCGGATAGATAGTATATTTATAGAAAGTAAGTTTTTACATGCTGATTCACTGATGCAAATTGCCAGGGCACTTATCTGGGCAGCTGGTCGGCCTCAGAAGGTTAGTAGTTCACCTGATGATGAAGACACAGCAGTATTCTGCTTGGAGCTGCTTATCGCTATCACACTAAACAACCGCGATAGAATTGGGCTTCTCTGGCAGGGCGTATATGAGCACATAGCGAACATCGTGCAGTCCACTGTGATGCCTTGTGCTCTTGTGGAAAAGGCAGTTTTTGGGCTCCTACGAATTTGCCAGCGATTGCTACCTTACAAAGAAAACCTGGCTGATGAGCTTTTAAGGTCTCTGCAATTAGTTTTGAAGCTTGATGCCCGTGTTGCAGACGCTTACTGTGAGAACATCACCCAGGAAGTCACACGCCTTGTGAAGGCAAATGCAGCCCATATAAAATCCCAAATGGGTTGGCGGACCATAACATCCCTACTTTCTATCACTGCTCGCCACCCAGAAGCTTCAGAAATAGGCTTCGATGCACTCCTATTCATTATGTCTGATGGAGCTCATCTTTCACCAGCCAACTATGTTCTCTGTATTGAAGCCTCAAGGCAGTTTGCGGAGTCTCGTGTGGGGCTAACAGATAGATCAGTTCGTGCATTAGATCTAATGGCAGAATCGATGAATTGTCTTGCTCGCTGGTCTCATGAGACAGGGGATGCAGGTGCTGAAACTGATAAAATTTCAGAGGGAATCAGAGAGATGTGGCTGCGGCTTGTGCAAGCATTGAGAAAGATCTGCTTGGATCAGAGAGAAGAAGTAAGGAATCATGCATTGTCATCAATGCAGAGATGCCTGGTTGGAGATGGGGTGTGCCTCTTGCCGTCAACTTGGCTGCAGGCCTTTGATCTAGTTATATTTACTATGCTTGATGACTTGCTGGAGATTGCACAGAATCATTCCCAGAAAGATTACAGGAACATGGAGGGCACACTTTTGCATGCCATGAGGTTACTGTCAAAGGTGTTTTTGCAGCAATGGCAAGATCTTTTTGGGCTGAGTAGTTTCTGCAAGCTGTGGCTGGGGGTACTCAGTCGTTTGGAGAAGTATATGAAGGTGAAAGTGAGAGGTAAGAAGAGCGATAAACTGCAAGAACTGATTCCTGAACTCCTCAAGAGCACTCTTTTCATGATGAAATCCAAGGGAATTCTTGCAAAAAGAAGCACAATAGGTGGTGATAGTTTGTGGGAGTTGACGTGGCTTCATGTAAACAATATTGCTCCATCTTTGCAGTCTGAATTGTTCCCTGGTCAGGAGATGGAGCAGTTACATTCTGGGGTGCAACCTGAAGGTAACAGACCTGGTCTATTAGCTGAGCCATCTGCAAGTTAGGCTGGACTTTTGAATTCACTTTAGCTCGTTGGCTTTTTGTGAGAATGATATGAAGTTCCTCCACGAAGCTGAATTTGCTAGGCTGACCATTCTTGTGATTTTCTCATGTGACATGGGTATCTTCTCTTTCCCCAAAAGTATCATGTGTGATCCTTGTTTAGTGCAGCGGTCTCATTTTTCTTGCACATGTCTCGCTGTATGGTGTTTGTGCAGTGTGCTTGGGAGCAGCAGCTAGTTGCTTGAATTTCTTTACCTAGAGAATTTGAGAATATATTATCTAGTCCCCAAATGTTACTTTTGCTGTTTACCATATGTAGCTAGGTGACCAGTTCTATATCAGTTGACACAAGCAGAAAACACTCGTGAGTTTGAGCCTATGTACTGCTCACAGTCTCTTGTCAACAACCCTTTTAAAGTGTCATCGATGAGCTCATGAGTTGTTGCATAGTGTATTTTCTGCCTTTTGTTCTCTCATTGTCTATGTACTGCTCTCAGTCCTGTTTAAATTTAATTCTCCATATTCCTCCACTTGCCATTTTAATGTGTGGACTGACATCTAGAGAAGTTGATTTAGTTAAGGTTTTTATCAGTTTGACATGGTTATATATATATATATATATATATATATACTTTTGTACTGAAATTTTTTCCCAGAGTTGATCCTGATTAAACATGTTTAGGAATGCTAAGTACAGCTTTCCAGTCATGGTCGTTGGATCTGTTTTGCAAACAATAATAAGAACAGATGAAAACTGTATCGCTCATTATCTATGTTTGTTTGTTGAATTAGTCTCCAAGTACAGGCACCTGATAGCAAAGTAGGATATTTAAGGGGCTTCTTATTTGAAGCCTTTGGTTTGATATGGTACAACTGGTCACTGACCCATGAATCATGGGGCAGAACTGATTCAAAATTTGCTTGGAGGAGACTTCCTCTTTAACCAGTCTTTATAGCTGTGTCTTTAGGAACAATTAGGAACTCCACCCTGTGTGTTTTATTATTAGGACCAGCAAGAAAACAAAAAGTCATGAAGTCATTTTTTTATGGATCACATGAGAGTTGGAGCATTAGGTTTTATGAACTTGTGTTAGCTTGATAAATCCAAGCCCTAGATACCCTAGTTGAATTTAAGATGGATTAGAATACTTGGAGGATTACTCGGGTTTAGATATAATGAAATTTATGAGCATTCTATCCATTGTCATTCTTACTCCAGGCCGATTTCATGATTTCATGTTTCTTTTACTAGGTGGTGACCCTAATTATCAAACATGGTATAAGATTGATTTGAACTTTAGAAGATCTTTGATCCTATCACAAATCAAGTGGACTACGTCATGATCATGTCCATGAATTCCTTCAGGTCATGCATAAATCAAGCCATTCCCACTTGAGCTGAAAACACTAGGCAATACTTGCTGGTTTTAAGCATAAGAACCTTTGAACAAAGAATGGTGGCTCAAAGAAGTATAGTTTAGTCCTTAGCTCATATGATTAGCCAAAGGAAAAAAAAAATGTTACCCTACATGAGAGCAAGAGGCCATGAGGCTAATGCCACTCATCCTCTTGCTCATGGTAGTAGGTTGGCTTGTGCAACACATTGATTTAGATTATCCAATGAAGCTATACAAGTCCATCTTTAGAATGTTTACATCAATAGCATTGGTTTCAATAAAAACTGTTGATCAGTAGATAGATATCATGCAAACAAAAAATAGATGAAGTGAAACTAACAAAATATACTAAATATGTGCCTACTCAGAGTGACCATATGACAACCTAATAAAGGAAGGCAAAGATGAATGGGTCCAATAGTTGTTCTTAGAAATGACATTGTGAGGGAAAATAACAAATAATAGACCATACATAAATAAACAGGCCTTTCATGGTGTGAATCTAATTGAAAGGAAGAGGTTCTGTGACCTTGACATCCTTTTTCTATTGCCATTGTAAGACAACTATTATCATATGGATCATCAGCAAACAGATTGGGGAAACTTGGGAAGAAAAAATGGATCTAATCATCATGATCAAGTGAATCTCCATTACTCAATGAAAAGTAGTAAAAAAGTTGAGTGGATTATCTTCTGCATGGACTTTTATGATTTGTGTGTGCAAATTGCATTAGTTTCCTTTCTGTTGATTTAGCAGCACAAAAATAATTGTGGATATGTTTCATCTCACACATATGATAATTGCACTGATACCACCACATGAATAATGAAATGAAGGAAACATAGAGATTGCAGCAGAATAAAGATAGATGACCAAGCATTGCATTAAATGATGGATCCAAAACCTCTTTGGCTTCACACGTCTCATATATCACCTCACGCCAAATGGCTTTATTATTATTAGTATTAAGCTCGTTCTCCTATCGCTCAGTCATCGACGCCGAGAGCGTACTGCTGCAGCAGCAGGCCGCACTCCTTCAGTGGCTCATCCTTGAGGAAGCCAAGGGAGTTGGCGTAGCGGACGTCGGAAGCCAAGCCGTTCCTGCCGGTCACCAGCACGCGAGCGCGGTTGCGGCTCCCCGACACCTCGGAGCAGGCGGGCACCGGGCTCTTCACCAGCGACACCTCGCAGATCTCCTCCTCGTGGCTGTCCTCCACCTCGATGTTGTACGTCCCGGTGCCGTCCGTCACGCCCACCGCCGTGTGCTCGATCGAGTCGGTCTCGTAGTGCCTGCATTCCAGCTTGACCGTGGCACCTTCATCATGGAGGTCAGGAGAGGTTAGAGTGCAGCCAAGTAGCACGCAAGCTTGTGGCTGAAACTTCCAGGGGGATTACCTGGGATGTACTGGCTGGCGACGGTCTCGAAGCCGGCACGGCATGTGTCGCAGTAAACGCGGCCTTGGATGACGAACTTTGGGGCGGCGAGGGCCACGCCGGCGAGGGCCAAGCACAGGGCAGCGACGACAGGGAGAAGCCGGAGCTTGGCCATGACTGTGGCTTATTCTTTCGCCCGCTCGAGATGTGTGTTGGAGATTCGTAGAGCGAGAGGGGAAGGAAGGAGACGAGCGATGGACGTGTTGTTGCAGGGGGGGGTGGCTGGCTCGCATTAAATAGCAGTGTGTGTGTGGGTGTGATGGGAGATTGGAATCGGAGAGGTGTTGAGTTGAACGAGCTTTGCGGTCATATCCGGAGAAATAAGAGCTAACCGTTCCCTTGTTTCTTGCCCTGCCTCGTATCCTTAAGAAAATAAAGACCGAGTCATGAGTATTATTTGTGCTCTCTCTCTCTCTCTCTCTCTCTCTCTCTCTCTCTTTACAACCTTAGGGTAAGTAAAGAAGAGATAAGCTTACTAACGATGTCGAGCTAATTATGCAGTTGGTTATTTTAATCATTTTGATCCCTATATTTAAAAAAATATATATTATCACTTCTATAGTTATAAAAGTGAAATATCTATGTCTATTGATCCTAACAATACAAAAATAAAAGATAATAATTTTAATATTCAGTAACGGATGATGGTGTCGCTAGCATAAATTATAATGTAGTTGTCTAATCGACTCTAACAACGATAAGGTTCGCTCTCCTCTCGTCTTGACACGATGCGACCTGCCTTCACAAGGAGCATGCTGCCAACCTCATCGTCACCTGCCCCACATTGCTCTACATCTATGTCGACGTTGACGTAGTTGTCGAGCGATAACTATGTCGACATCGATGTAGGTGGTGGTGGCCATTGCGATATCTACGACGAAGATGATGGCTGCCTCACCACTAATCCATTGAGCAGATCCCAACCTCGACCCGAAGCTGGGTCCATCAGAACTCCTGCTAGTTCCCTCACTATCGTGTTAGTTCTAGTACCACCTCTCACCAAATGATCCTTTCGTCGTTCTACATCTTCATAGACATCGACGTAGTTATCGAGCAACGAAAGGGTCACTTGGCATTTACATCAACGTCGATGCAGATGAAAAGCAATAACACTTAGCATCTGCACCAGCACTGACACAAATGTAAACCAACGTTGCTTTGCATCTACGTCGACGCAGATGCTGAGTGACCCTTTCATCACTCAACAACTATGTCGACGCTAACGCGGATGTGGAGTGACTAAAGGGACATTGGGTGAGAGATGGTTCCGAAATTGACACAACAATGGGGGGAGCGACAAGAGCTCTATCGACCTCACCTTCTGGTCGATGTTGGGATCTGCCCAACGAGTCAACGATGATGAGACTACCATCTTCGTTGTAGATGTCGTAGCTACCACTACCATCTGCGTCGATGCCGATGTAGTTCTCGCTCAACAATTGCATCAACATCGGCATAAATGCCAAGCGATGCAGGGTAGGCGACAATGAAATCAACAACACGCTCCTCGTGTAGGCGGGTCGCTCACGATGAGAGTGGACCGTAATATTGTCGGAGTCAGCCAGGCAATTATGTCGGTGTCAACGCCAACAATGTCATCGTCCATCATCGAATGTTAAAGTTACCTTTTTATCTTTTATTTTATATTTTCATTGATAAAATTGATGTCATTAAGATATTGATATTTTATTTTCTTAACTATAGGATTGTAGTATAACTTTTTAAAGTGTAGAGATTAATTATAAACACATTTGAGGAAGTGTGTAAAAACTTTAAATGGCTGTTCCTCGATCTTATTTTAGATTACAGAAGAAGGGGAAGAAATGCATTTGAGGAAGTGCACTTCTAATTCTAATTTATCATGATAATTTAATCAAATTTTTTAGACTAATGTTCTATTTTTTTTATATCAGATATCATGAATTCTTAGTGTTCTTTTTCCGTTATTTCGCAGTGTAACGAGGGCACTAAAATATGATTTGTGATACAAACATAAAATGGTTTCAACAGAGGCTTGACACAGATCATAAAATATGATATGAAGAAGAATTGAGTGTACAGAGAGCAGTACAAAGGAAGAAGAAGAAGAATTAGAAGAGCATTAACATCACAAATCTATTGAAAGAATTCAGAATGGCCAACTACGGTGGGAAGCCAAGCAATCTTAGCAGCAGATGGGGCACACAACCAAGCCATTCTCATTGCAATGGCGGCACTGCGCCGGGCCTGCTTCTTCCTCCTCCTCCTCCTCCTCGCCATGGTAGATCTTGCGGCTCCCATTGCACTCCCAGCACACCACGAACCTCACTCCGCCGCACCCTCGGCACGCCTCTTCGCCGGCCGACCGGTCCCGCGGCGCCCCCCGCAGCAGCGCCAGTAGCCTCCCCTGCTCGTGTAGCCCCAGCACCTCGTCGGCCCCTCCGACGTACCTCCCTCGGATGAACAGACTCGGGGGGATGGCGCGGCAGCCCAAGACCCTCCATAGCTCCTCCCGGAACTCCAGGTGCATCGACACGTCTCTCTCGGTGAACCTCACCTTGAGGCTCTCGAGCAAGAATCTGACGCCGTTGCAGTCCTCGAAGGTCTTCCTGATCCCCCGAAGCGTGGTGGTGTAGAGGATGACGGATTCCCTGCCCCCGGGCGGGCATCTGTGCTCGAATTCCGTCAGCGGGTCCTCGTCGTCGTCGGTGCGAGGCACCTTCGAAGGAGGCTCCTCGTCGACGTGCGGTTCTCCTCGTCCTCCGCCATCATGTTCGTCGTATTCTTCTTCCTCTATTCTGGCCCTGGCCCTGCTCTTGGCTTCCTCGAAGCTTCTCATGTGCTCCACCACCGCCTTCTCGAACGCCGCAAGAAGCTCCGGGTCGAACAGCGTCACCGAGTCCAGATCCGGCCGCCGGTACGAAGGTACGTCTTCTTGGCCGTGCTGATCCTCCTCGTCGTTGGTTCTCCAAGAAGAGGCTTCTTTAGGCGGCGACGACGGCGGCGGTCGAGAGTTCTCTTTGTCACCGATACTGCTTCTGCTGCTGCTGAGGTCGGATTCTTCCTCATCGCAGTCCGCTTCTTCTTCTTCGAGGTCTCTCATGAGCTCGGCGACATCGACGACGTCATGGAGATGGGAAACTGGAGTCAGCCGGTCATCGTCGGAGGCGGAATTCGAGGCTGCCTCCACTCTGCTGCCGACGGGGAGGTCGCGGAGGACGCGAGAAGGATCAGGAGGAGGAGTAGGAGGGGAAGGGGCAGAAGCATGGACATGGAGAACACGCTCTTGGTACTTGAGGTAGGGCACTTGGGGGATGGACCGGAGCTTCTTTAGGATCCTGCCCCTGATGCCTTTCATGTCGCTGCCCCGTTCCCTTTACCAGCAACGTCTGCTGCCAACCCGAAGGTGGTGGTGGTGGTGCTGCTGCTGCTGCTGATGGATGACAGTGCTCTGGATATGGAAGAAAAGTAGCAAATATGGGTACGTGGATATGTGGATTTGGAACAGCACTCAGTCTCCACTCTCGGTAGCCAGGAGATTTGCTCCTGTGTGTGTGTGTGTGTGTGTGTGTGTGAGAGAGAGAGAGAGAGAGAGACACCACAGTAGTAGCTTTCTTTTCCTTACCGTGGAATCCCTCCCCCCTCTTCTTTGTTCTTTCTGCGAGGAGGAGGTGGTGCCAACGGCTATAAAGTTGCGGTGGGGCTTTAAATTTCAAATTATTAAGGGCAACGGTCATCAGGTCACGCCGCGGGGCCGAGCCATGTGGTGTGCGTGCTCATACCGCGACCTACGTCGCGACGGTTCGAGGCTGGGTTCGGATTCGACCCGATTCGCGTCGCATATAACACGACTTAAGTCACGACGGTAGGGAACGAAACAGTAGCAGTGATGGCGTCAAAAGTAAAAGAGTCACGCTGCTGCTCTTTGGCAGGAAGTCAAACTAGCTGACTCTCATCAATTAGTCAACAGAGAGTACAGATAAGTTTCATTAGCTCAAGAGAGAGAGAGAGAGAGAGAGAGAGGAGTAAAAAAAACTTTGCTAGCTAAAGCTAATTTCAAGTTGTTATATAAACAAAGATAGAAGATGCTTTGATATTGTATTTTGCACGATTAACAAGTTCAAAAAAAAAAAGAAAAAAAAAAGAACCTCTTCTTCAATTGCCAAAGTTGGACTGCCTTAAGCTGCATGATCTGTCAACATGATGAATCTCTTTAGATACCAATTGTTTAGTACTATCATCCTCTCTTTGGATCAATCTACATAGAGAGGAACTGCCACTATCTTTTGCAGGGTTGAAATCAGGTTGAATCCCAGGCGGTAAAATATGCTACCCCAAGATTAAATGCGGCTTTATTACTCACTGAGATTAATTTAAAGTTAAGTGCAACATCCCCAACCTCCTATCCTATCCTTCATCTTTTCTTGAACCTTCATCTCAAACAATCTCTTCCCTTTCGCACTCTCTGTATTGTATCTTCGACTTGAGAGATCTTGTATTCACTTCACTTGTTACTGGAGTTCATTTTTATCGCCTGACTTCAAAATGATACTTTGGGCATCCTATTTATCCTGAACAAAGGAAACAAGTTAGAAATATGTGTGAAAGGGAAGAGAAGTCTGAACAGGAGAAATCTTTCTAGCTGCACAAGTTAACAAGTGACACAAATTAATAAGTGACACAAATTTTGTAGCTCCCTACACTCTCTGAACACGAAATAGCTTCATGCTTTTCCATTTTCTGAACAACACTGAAAAATAACATTGCATGTTATCTAGTTAAAGCATATGAAAGAACTTATCGAGTCGTACCTAAGAATTTTATTTTATTATGCATCTAGTGATGCTTCTTAAAGTCTCACCGACTCCTCTGGCGTTCTTAAAGCTTTCTGCACAGTTAAGTAAAGCTTTGTAGAGTAGTTCATAATCTGGAGGAAGAACCTTCATTTCTTAACGAGTCAAGAGTTCTTTGTAGCAGCAGACATCTCCGACCTTACATTCATGGTCCTTCTAAAAGCTATGCCACATATATTTTTGCATTTAACTCGACCAATAGTTAAATTATCATCTACGAAAAAAAAAACCCACCCTATTTCAAGATTAGTCTTGGATTTTGGCCATTATACATGATAGAAAAAGGACGGGCTAATATGAGTATGCATTTCAAGAACACCTATCAAGAACACCATCATTCATGTAAAAAAGATACAATTGTCATAGATATGCTGACAAACAAACAAACAAGTATACGAGGGAAGCCAAAAGTATGTTCTTCTACCAGATGATGATGCAGAGATATTGGATGTAGCTGGCTTGCCCCTGTACAATAGGATTTGGAGACAGGTCAACGCCACTAACGTTAACAGGGTAATCAACATGCTCCACTGCAAACATCACACAGCCCAATCTAAGGTTATAAGTCAACCAAATGCAAAAGCTGAAAGTAATCATAGTTGATGAATTAAAACAGTTTAGCATTGCACTCACTGTCTTCGACATGAGAGGAAACGACAGCGTGATTTCTTCATCAGCAATACCAAATAGGCATAGGAAAGCAACCATCAAACTATTTAACACTGCGAAGATGTCGAAATCATACTAAAAAGTATTCTTTTTTATGGATATATTAGCTTGAATAGTTAGATATAAACAGAGAGAGACTGTGCTACTTACAAATAGTTGAGCCACAGTTGGGCTATTGTAATTGTTATGCATTGACAAACAGTCGTCATGCCGTCATTTATGCAAACACCTAACCACCACATTTGGTGATGTGGGGCTGCCCATACGAAGGTGATCAAAACTGGCGCTGAGGCAAATCTAATGAGCTTTCTATTGATTTCAATCAGAGTTTTATGTGTTTTCACCCACTCAGTTTCCTGTTAGCAAAATCGCAACAATTGCTCCATAGATAGATAGATATCTTCGATGGACTGGTCTCATCCGAGCAGTGATCATCAACGACTTCATCGCTGTACACTCGAGCATTCACAGACGAACACCCAACTCATCAAATTTAATCGAAAACCTAAATCTTTAAGCCCTATCAACACTTAAAAAGATCGATTTTTGACGCAAAAGCAAAGAAACGGAGCGGAAAAATCTATGCACTGTTCGTCATCCGAGCAGTGATCATCAACGACTTCAGCGCTGTACACTCGAGCATTCACAAACGAACACCCACCTCGTCAAATTTAATCGAAAACCTAAATCTTTAAAGCCCTATCAACACAGAAACACTTAAAAAAGATAGATAGATTTTTAATGCAAAAGCAAAGAGAACACAGAATCTACCAGAAGAAAAAGGGAAGGAGGAAGAGTAAAAGGAGAAGAAGGAATCGGGATGGCATTACTGCAGGAGAGGAACTGAGAACCGACCTTTTTGTTTCGCGTATACAAAATTTTTGTATATATCTCTATAAAGTCAGTAATTTTCATATTTTGTAACCCATAAACTTACAAATATACCCATTAGTGATACTGATATCCTTTAAATTCTATGAGGACGAAATATTTATTATATTTATTGATAACATTTATTACCAACTTAATGGTTTTTGCCGTATTTCAAAGTTGTCAGGTCAACTCATTTAATGTGATATTATTTATAAAAACAAATTTAGCTGATAAACGTATATCAAAATGAACTATCGTAATTATTGTATAAATGCATCGAATGCGGACTGCAAGAAATAATAATAATAATAAAATGATTTTTTTAGTCAATAAAAAAACCCCATGATTTTCAGCAGAGATCGATAAAAATTTTAAAAATAAAATATATGATAGATGTTTATTCAATGAAAAAGAGATAATTTATTTAGAAAAGTCATTAATTAATTTTTTTATATAGTTGTTTTTTATTAATAAACAATTCAGGAGTACCTTTTCAATACTGAATTCTAAAAAAAATATTTTCATTATTTTCTCACATAATATCTTTAGTTAAAAAAATTAAAAATATTTTTTTTAAAAATAATCATTGATCACTATCATCCATCATGTTTCTATCTCATCGATCGTCATCATAGAACTTGCGCTTGGTTACAATGCGCCTGATAGCCTACCCCATCGACTTTACATTAGTGATCATTAACGAGAGAAAAAGAGATGAGTTTGGAGAGAAAGAAGGTTGTGACAAGTTCGATAAGGACCAATAGGGTCCTCAAAGATGATTACGATCTTTATAGCCTCTCATACCTTACATGAGGGTCGATGATTAAGCGACCAAACATCGAAAAAAATACAATCAGAATTAGGACTATAATTATTTTTTTTCAAATTATAATATTCAAATAATCTTTTTATGTAATGAAAGTCACTATGCTAGAAAATTTCAAAGTTAATGTTTTTGAAAGAATTTATCCTTTTTAGTATTACCCTTATATTTTTTTAATATTTTCTAAACCCATTCGTCTGTTTAAGTTAATTTAAGTTAAACCCTCGTTGGTAGATTTAAGTTGTCTGTCTCCTCCTCCGCCTCTCTTTTCACCTTCATTTCTTCCTCCACTCTCTTCTTTCTCCTCCATCTTCTACCATCCCTTCCTTCTCCCTCATTTCTATCTTCCATTTACTCCTCCGGCCTCTTCGTTCTCCTTCATTTTGGCCTACCTACTCATCATCCTTTTTTTTTTTTCTCTTTTTGAAAAAGAGAGGGTAGCCGTGTTGATATTATTTTATATTATAAAAAAAACCAATATTTATCCTGATTTCTTTTAAATATTTTGACCAATTCCAAAGGAATGAGAAACCTTATTTTGACCCAACTTACTGTGCCAGTAAGATGAAACCTCTTATACATCCTTTTATTCTTCTTCCTAATGTAACATTTGTTTCTATCTTATCTTATCTTTCGTTGTCAATGCTCGTGTTAGTAGAGAGAGGCAGCAATTATTAGAGATAAGGCAGCTCTCCCTTATCTCCGCAATTTGTGTTGGTATGAGTACGACCGTCCAACTATATATTTGCCACAAAATTCTAAGTCCAACCACCACGAATGCTTTAGAATTCGCCTTAGCACAGTGACACGTGTCTCAAAATTTCTTTCGCTCTTATTTTCAATAAATCATCATTTGATATTTCATAAGATATTTTTAATTTTATTATTTTAATATTTTTTAAAAATTTAATTTTATAAAATTAATTTTTATCTTAATATTTTATTTTCGTAAGTATAAGGATCTTAATATAATTTTTAAAAATATAAGAATTAAAATACTAACGATAACTAATTACAAATGATAAGTTATAATTAATCTTAATTATTATTATCCTAATATTATCAAAACATTGATTGTTGTTAATATGAATGATTCAGTGAGCAAGCTTTCGCTTTCTTTGAGATTATTCAAATATTGAATATAATTCTTAAAGCATTTATATTATAAGATAAAGATGAGAAAACCAGTAAGCTGAAGCATAGACAAAAAGAAAAGAGAGTCAAATAATTGAAGTAAGTATTTAAAACTTTATAATTTCTTCATTTCTTACGGCCAAAATTTAGGACACTAAGAACAGCAGATTCTTATTTCACAATCCTATAATTTAGAAAAATTTATCTTTTTTCTTATTGGCCTCTGAGATAGCTATATCCTGTTATTCCCCCCATCAAATCCCGGCCGCTCTCCACGTCGCACGTTTCACCGAGCTTGTCTGCATCTGTTTAAACGACACGCGTCCGCAACCACTCTTCCGTATTAGAGTCAATCTTCGACCGTCGGATCGGTGGATTAACGGTGGATTCGCGAGGAGAGTTTTGATTTGGTCAACGTACATTTGTACTGAGAGAAACCGTTTTCTTGCCCTAAGAAACCATATGAATATTCTTAGCAAATATAACAGAATTTTTTTAATTAATTGAATTAAATTAAAGGGGTCGGCCAAAGGTACGGAGCCTCTGCCATCCTTGCTTCCCCTCGCTCCCCGCCCTTTCTCCCTCCCAATTCTCCCCCTTCGATCCTTTCCTGCGGCGCAAGATTCGATTTTGATGCTCGAAACTGACGATTAACGCTGTATCGATTCTATCAGTGCCCCCCCCGTTCGCCATCCCATCGCCGATTTGGTGCCCAGAATAGGGTGAAAACCTAGAGGATTGATCCTTTGTTGCCGGTCTCCATGAAAGTTTTTGGGAGAAATCTGGAGCCGGATCACGAGAGGGCGATGATATCTTGGTCGCCGTTCCTGATCGCTTTGCTCCTGTTGATGTCGATCCCGGTGGTGTTCGTTTTGGCCCCTCGGATTCTGCCGCCGAAGACGATGCCGAGCATCCCCGATATGGACGAGGTGGACGATCTGGCGCTGTTCCGGCGCGCCACTCTCGCCTCTGCCGGCGGCGAAGGAGGCAGAGGGGGCGCCGGGATCCGCCGCCGCGCCTTGTCGCCGCCCAAGATCGCCTTCCTGTTCCTCACCAACTTCGACCTCGTGTTCGCGCCGCTGTGGGAGCGGTTCTTCCACGGCCACGAACGGCTGTTCAACGTGTACGTCCACGCCGACCCCTCCGCCGAACTCGTCCTCCCGCCGACGCCGTCGTTCCGCGGCCGCTTCATCCCGGCCAAGGCGACTCAGCGTTCCTCACCCACCCTCATCTCCGCTGCCCGCCGCCTCCTTGCCGCTGCCCTCATCGATGACCCGGCGAACGCCTTCTTCGCCCTCCTCTCCCAGAGCTGCGTGCCCCTCCACTCCTTCCGCTTCGCCTACCACGCCCTCCTTGCTGATCCTGGCACGCCTTCTAATCTCCCCGACGGCCGCCGTCGCCGCCGCAGCTACATTGAGATCTCATCCAAAGATCCGTGGATGTGGATGCGGTACGTGGCCCGCGGCGACGACGTGATGATGCCCGAGGTGCCCTTCGAGAGGTTCCGCGCGGGTTCGCAGTTCTTTGTCCTCGCAAGGCGGCACGCTGTGATGGTGGTGCGCGACCGCCGGTTCTGGAAGAAGTTTAAGATGCCCTGCTTGAAGTCGAGGGTGGATTCCTGCTACCCCGAGGAGCACTACTTCCCGACGCTCCTCGACATGCAGGACCCCGCGGGTTCCACTCGCTACACTCTAACCAGAGTTAATTGGACGGACAGCGTTGGCGGGCATCCGCACATGTACCAGCCGCCGGAGATCTCCGCAAATCTGATCAAGGAGCTGCGGAAGTCCAATTCAACGTACTCGCACCTCTTTGCACGCAAGTTCTCGGCGGAGTGCCTCGACCCTTTGCTCAAGCTCGCAGACAGTGTCATCTTCCAGGATTAGCGTCAAATGCCTAGTCTTGGTTTTGGATTTCTGGATGAAGATTTGGTTCAAGTTGCATGAATTGAGGTAATGAACTGTCCTATTTTCTCCTGAAGTTTATCTATCTGCCATTAGTTTCTTGATGTGCATCCACTGCATGTTTGTCGAAAAAATTGGACTTTTTTCTGGATACGAGGCACCAAGTGTAACACCTAGTTTAATATCACACTGGAAGTGGGAAAAAGAGTTAGAGATAAAAATGATTCTACCATTGTTAACGTGAACATAAGCGTTATTGAGCCAATATGTTTAGTTTCATCAAGTTAATATGTCATATGTTTTATTGGTTTGGGTTGGATTAGTGACAAATTTTATTGGAACAATGAAGTCAAACCTTAAATGGGGCATATCCTCAATGGGCTAGATCATGACACTAAAATACTTGTATAGTTGAGCTCTTGGGATTTTGCTGAAACTGTACTAGTGTCATAATCCTTGTGCACAGTATTAGTAGCAGTCTCAATTGTCAGATTATGAGAAGGCTCTGGTTGGACTGTCTTCTAAATTTTTGGCGGTATTTAACATGCTTTATTCCACGTGAGGAAAACTACTCTGTCATGAACAACTATTCAGTTATTCCACATTGTCTTCCTTAGTTGAAATTGGTACCATTACTAGATTGATCAAAATGAAAATTTGCAAGACTTGACCCACTTGACCCCTTCATAATCTGTGCAAGAATCTGTAGGCATTTGTTATTTGATAGATTTTATTTTTTGAAGAGTTGCATATACCTAAAAAATCCACTGTTTTTTTTTTTGTATTTATCTCTCTATGTAATTTAGGTTTATCGAGAGGTCTAGCAGCAATACCTGTATAAATAAAGAGACTCTTCCATGACTAGAATATTGTTTCTTTAGGTAGCAAAGGAGCAATGCCATCATTGTACTAAGGTTCATGCTCTATTTGTATGTTGATGGTTGTCATGGTCAATGGTGGTTAACCCAAGTTTGTTGAATAAGTGTTAATGAGAGGGGTATCTAGAGAATCTTAATATTCGGAGGCATATATATACACACTAAATTATTATTTATATGGAAAAATTACAAACTTTGCAGGGATAGATATGTGAAAGGCCCTGCATCTTTCATATGTATGATGTTTTTTAGTGCCTTTCTGTAATGATATTCCACTTTTCCATTGCTTTGGCTGTCATAATATATAGCAGAGGATTGGTTTAGTGATTTCCTTCTGTGTATCTCATGGTTTGCCCATTCTTGTTTGGTTAAGTTGGTCATGGAGGATGTTTATATCTTTCTTTTGTTGCTTTTGTAGGAATTGATGAGAGTAACTGGCTGAAGCTGATCCATCACTCCCTCTTTATTTCTGAATACCACCAAGTCACATGTTTCTTCAAAGCAAAAAATAAGAGACTGTTAAGCGAGATAGACTAATTAGACATCAGCATCATTATCAGCATCATCATCATCATCATCCCATGTAACACAAGATGTAACCCAGCAATATGTGTTAATAAACAATAATAACTGTGAAGTTCTGAGCACCATCCTTTTCTGTCTAAACTGTGTTGTTATGCCTTTTACCTTGGGCTGTTATTGTGCTAGTTCTTGAAATGTTGGCAAGGAATTTTTGACTTCCACAATAATAATACTCCCTTTTCTTTTTCTTTCTCTCCATCTTGATATTGGTATGGTGAGAATCAAAGGGACTCAACCTGCTTGGCTGCCAGGCCAGTGATCTGTGCTATCCATAAATATATCTCACCTGGAAGATCCATTTTTCTCTGCCTAACTTGAGGACCTTATGAGAACCATTCCTTTTTCACATGGTGCTGCCCATTCACTTCCTTTCTTTGGACATCTTGATGGCAGTCACACTCATCCAAGTTTTCTAGACATCCAAATGCAGATATTAGTGATATGATGGTTTCTCTTTGGATTTAGAATAATTATGACATTATAACTGGACTTCATTTTCCTTGCAGTGCTGCCAAGTTGGTTTAGGAATTGAGGGATCAACAAACTAATAATGATTCAGCAGTTCTCACAATTTATAGGCAGAGGATTTGCTCAGTGCAATAGACCTCAACAACAAGGCATATGATTTGGGAATTTGGTTGGGGAATGAAATGACAGTTCCATTTTCTTTTAGTTTATACTTAAAAGATATTGTAAAGTATCATTATCCTGTTTGGAACAGATGGAATAGGACATCACCAATGGCCCCTTCTGCTTGATTGACTTGGTGGTTTGCTCACCATTGAACTATTATAATGTAACTATCATTAGCACATATGATGACTATGACAACTAAGTTATCTGTAGTTACACACTGTTCATCCAATTTAAATTTGTGATTTGGCTTGATGAGTGCTTAACATGTGGAAAGGCTGGAAGTCAAAGTCAAATATATTCATTTCTATCTTTTTGGTCACTCTTTAAGGCACTTTAAAATCTCAGTAGACATTGTTTTGATCTGTGATATTTTTGAACAATAATTTCGTTCACTTGTTAAATTTTGACTATTATGATGAATCATGAAACTAATATATGACAAATTCTGATATCATGGCCTCTTGTATATTCTTTATGTCCTTGCAGTCCCTAAAACATTTCAATCTTTTTTCATCAGTTGGCTTAATCCTCACACATTATATCCATAATCATTTTTTTCTCAAGGTATTTCTTTTGACAGGATAAATGTATAACACTGTGTGTGATCTGAAATCCAATTTATACCATCATGGATATGCAGAATGTGGATATTCCAGTGGTTTTATTGTACAAAACCAATGTGTTCAGAGCATCAAACTTGGATTTGATTGAGGTCAAAGAGTCAAAGGCTAGAATCCTGTTTCACAGAAAATAGAGAACCATTAACAGAGAAGATGCAGGCAATTTTCTAATAGAAAACCAATTTAAGTTGGAAAACAGTAGAAAAACTGGCATTAAGTTTGCTGGTGTTGTTATTTTGTTTCAATTTGTGAAGTTGACAAATCTTGAATGAAAAATGAGCTCATCATGTGTTAATGTTCAAAATCCCAGAATTAATGGTTGGAAATCTGAACCATTTGCCCACAAAAACCATTATTAATCAGATGAATTTAACACAGAAATAGAGAAGATGAACAACAACATGATTTCATTGATGTGATCATCAAACAAATTGAAATCCCTTCTGCAATTGCTGCTTTTGGTCTGAGTTGAATGATAGGTTCTCAAAAGTTATAAATTGTGACACCAACATCACTCTGTAGCTAAAATGCATTTCATATTGAGAATATAAAAAAAAAACTAATATTTTAAAATATTAATTTTATAAAAAATTAATAATAATAAAATTATAGGTCTCAATTATTTGAGATTAGCTACATCTTTTACCACGACAAAGGAAGATTATATCTCTAATTATTAGAGATGCGATCTTTCTTTAACGATAAAAGATTAAAGATATATTATGATCTATATAATTAATCCTAAATAATTAAAAAATATTAGTTTTAAAATATTAATTCTTTATAGTCTCAATTTGAAACACGTTAAGAATATAAAACACGAGCAAGATTACAAGTCTATTAACTATTGCTGCCACCATTGCTGTTCACTCACCACTAGGAATCAACACTATAAAATTCGCACTATCATCATCGATCATCATGACTGTTATTGTGCACATGAATTGGAAAATGCAACCATCAAACACCATTTAAGTAATAGAATTTAATTGTTAGCAGTAAGGCACGCTATGGATTAATATAAACTGTCTCAAATCATCTTTATTAATAATCCAAATACTATTCATTATTTAATAAACTAACAACACAACAGAGTCGCCTCAATTGAGGCAATATTTAACCTCATTGATGGTTTTCCATATATCACGACGCCCGTTAACTCCCGATGACCCATTCCCACCGTGTGGCACCGCCGATCGAGAGGCAGCCCGCTACCGCCGCCTCTACCGCCCCATGAAGTGGAGGGGTGTGGGGTGGCAGCCTACGGCAAGGCCGACACACCTCATCAAGCAACACCTCAAGCGATTCACCGCCGTCGATCTCTAGCTCTCCTCCGCCCAAGTATGCCATGTTGATCTCGTTCTCGAGGTTGTCGCTGGTAGGGCCTACGACAGGGCCGCTTGAAGCGGCGTCGGCCTTGCCATAGGCAGCCCCCCTCCCTACCTCTGCTTCGTGGAGCGTCAAAGCAGGGGTGGTGTCGACGGGGGATTAAAAAAATAAGAGTGTTATCACCCTCTCTCTCTCTCTCTCTCTCTCTCTCTCTCTCTCTCTCTCTCTCTCTCTCTCTATATATATATATATATATATATATATATATATATATATATGAAAAAAATGAGGTTATCGTTTTGTCCCAATCTGCTCCTCTTTGCCCCTAAAATTTATTTAATTGCTATGATATTTATTTATTAAAAATATAAAAAATCACATATTATCAATCTCGTAGGTTCTCTTTTTGGTTAATTATAGATTATTTTTCATAATTAAATATTTTTAGTATCATATTTCTTAGATTTAAAAATTTATACTGATTAACTATAATTATGAAAGTAAATTTATGATGTCATTAGTCTTAACAATGAAAGTACGAAAATGATGGATACAAAAATAATTTTAACGTCCCAATTATATAGATAATGGCACCGTTGGGGGTTGCGACAACTGCGTCGATTCCGTCAGTATCGACATAGATACAAAGCGACATAAGGGCAGCAGTTTACTGCAAGCCGAATGCGACCTTTTATTGTTGGGCCTGCAACATGTACGTCTACGAAACCAACTTCCTCTTGGCTTGTCACATCTACCAGGTCACTTGTGTCACTTGCCACTCCCTCGACGTTGGCTATCGCATATCTAAGGTAGGTCTGCGATGGGTCTACCCCCTCTGCGCTTCTAGCGATCTCGATTTTATTACCTTCTCTTCGCACTCCATGAACTCCTCGTCCTCTAGCTCTAGCTTCTCCACATTTTAGTGCATGGTGGCACCTTGGACGAAGAAGCTTGTAGATCCTCGATGGATGACACGAAGTGACGGTGCACGATGGTTGAGGAGAGGGTGGATGCCTCCTACTAGGCTAGGCTAGGCTGGAGCCTGAGGATGAGGTTGTGGATCGGACGACTGTATATGGAAGTGATGACTCGCACCAAGAAATGATCGCGACCCTATCACTACGATTTCACACTTGTTGACTAGGGCGATCTATGCACGATGAAAGTGATTAGCCTCACAAGCACTCCAGAGTATACCTCCAACCGTCAAAGTGTTGCCCAAGTTCCCATTTCTATTACTGCATCTTGCTCTTGGAGCTTGATGGTAAACCACAACATGATATTGAGGGCCACCTGTAGTGGCAAGGTTGCGATCAATCTCTAGTGTGAGCCAACCATGCGGGTCATTGCTTCCACTCATCGCCATTCGCTCTACAACCCCATCCTCCGGCTCCAACTGAGCAGGATAACCTCCAGTCTCTCCTTAACCACATTACGGTATCACTTTGTGGCTGTTCATCGAGGATCTACGAGCTTCTTTGCCCGAGGGGTTGCCATCGACTCGAAGCTGGAGAGGCAAAAGCTAAAGAACAAGAAGGCCATAGAGTGCAAGGGGGAGGCCATGGAGTGCAATGGGGAGGTAGCAAGATTGAGATACAAGAAGCATAAAGGGGGCAGACCCACCGTGAACCTATATTAGACATGCAACAACCAGCATCGAGGGAGTAATATAGTATAGGCGACCTGGCAAATGTGATGAGCTAAGAGTCAATTGAAACCATGGATAGACACATAGCAAGAAGGCTACAAATTGGGATGTCAAAATTGATCTTTTTACCCATTATTTTTATGCTTTTATAGTTAAAAACAATATTGTTATGAGAAATGAAGTTAGACTATTCATGATTCTAAATTTAAAACTAATTAAATCATAAACAAATATATAATTTTTTGAAACATAAATATGCCTAAATAAACAAATTGGAACCATTATTAAATTAACTAATCATTCTAACATCATAATTTAATGATCCTCTATTTTCTATTATTAACATTTATTCATATTTTAAAATATTAGATATTAGAATTATTTGTATGATGCATGCTAATATTTTAATTTTAAATTTTTATGATTAATAGATAATAAACATCTTTTAACCTATTATAGGAGTAATGGATCTAATTCAAAAGAATAATAATGTTATCTCTCAAGATGCTTATAATGTTATTAGCCTACTTACTTGAAGAGTTATTTGAGCAAATTTTAACTCAGAAGTCTACATATTTTGGAGTAAACTCAATTTCACATATACTTGTCACTAATTATATGTCGGCCATATAATGCATCTAATGCTTCAATACCTGCCAACACTTTAGATTAATCTATATGGAGTTCTTAATGCTAATGACACTACTTTGATGTAGGAGCGAGATTAAGCAAAGTGGATGAAAATAATATTTTTGATCAACTATTTGTATAAGTCTAATAGAAATCAAGTATTACAACTAGTATTATGCATGTAAGACAAAAATTTTAGAAACTATATGTAGCATGAATTATTATAATATATTTTTATCTAAAAATAAAAAATTCAAATACTCAAGGGATAATAGAAAATTTTAGAAACTACATACAGCATACACAATTATAACATGTTTTAATCCAAAAATAAAAATTTAAGCACTAAAGAATACACAAAAAATTTAGAAACCGCATATACCATGAATAATCTTAACATATATTAATCTAAAAATAAAAATTTTAATCACTTAAAGTAATAGAAAAAAAATTCTGTTTTAAAAAAAGATAAAGGAACCCGTATGCAACTCCTTGTTCTAGGAACGAGGGAGATAAATCAAATTAAAGTTTATAAATTTATTTTTATTATGTGACACATTATTTTCTTATATTTTAGAGATTTTATATTGAAAATGGGTACGTTTTAGATTAATTTCCAAATCGATAAATTAGTTTCAGGGTGAAACGTAGTGTTCAAATTACCACCTCATGCCCGATGGTGAGATCCACGTACACGTGTGCACAAATCAGCTGTCCCCATCAGGGTTTCAGGGGTGATTCAGTCTTTTTAACCAGGCAGCTACGGAATGTTACACGCACCCAGCGTCTTCGGAGGCCCGCGTGGCAGAATGTAACTGGAGATGGGACGTGGAGCCCACGAGAGAGCTGGGGTCGCGTCGGTGAGTCACGTAGTGCATGCAACCCGGTTAATTTGGTAGCATTTTGCTACCCTCGTTATCGTTGGAGGTTATACATAGCTTTCTACGGATCCACCGGTTTCATCCAATTACACGACAGGTTTGTTTTCGAGTAGATTTCCAGATGTGACAAAATAATTTTTTTTATGAGGATGTTGCGGCCACGGAGATCAACTAACTAACCCTTTCCGCCGTTCACGTTTGTCGTAAGCCCAAACCCGCACGCACCAAATAGGCTTACCTCTCTCTCTCTCTCTCTCTCTCTCTCTCTCTCTTTCCCCGGTCTTTGCACACTGTATTTGGTCGCTTCCTCCGCCCTCGAAAAAACGCCAGAAAACGTCAATTGGAGCTGCGAATTCGATCTTGCCTTCCTCCGCTTTGCACCCGCGGCGCCCGGATTCGAGCCGGACCGTCGGAAACCTAGCGCGCGCGCCCTCCGCCCCAAACTTTGGGCGCTGGAGCGGAGGGTGATGGCGGCGGAACTGGGGCAGCAGACTGTGGAGTTCTCCGCCCTGGTGCGACGAGCGGCGGAGGATTCCTACCTCGCCCTCAAGGAGTTGGTGGAGCGGTCCCGGGCGCCAGAGGACCAGCGATCCGACTCCGCGAAGAAGATAGATCTCCTCAAGTTCATCGCCGAGGCCCGGCAGTGGATGCTCCGCATCCATGTGCTCGCCAAGTTGTGTCAACAGGTGATTCTCGTTGTCGTCTTTTTCTTTCTTTTGGCTTCTTTATTGCTCGCCGTCGACTGGTTTTTTCCCCTAAAGTCATCATGTATCAAAGTTTTTATATTTTTATAAAATAAATTTTACATTGCTCCCCCTTAGTAAAATAGAATAAAAACCTAATTTTATTACGAAAATTTTTCTTCCCTTTCTTTTAATAATAAAGGAGGGGAGTGAAAAACATCATATCACAAAAATAAATTTTAATCTTGTAAATTTTGAAGTCCAAAGATAGTGTAATTTCAAACAAATATATAAATCAACCATTCATACAATTCGATTCAAAATAGTAAATCAAACATATCATATATTCTCATGGTTTAACATTCCTAGCTCTCAAACTCAATCTTACTAAATTTGAAATAATTATTTTAAAGAGGAACTAAAAAATCTGAGAAATCCAAGATTCACTTATGCATTCATTCATCTTATGTAGAATTTAAAACACAATAGAAAATTAAGAAATCTGAAATATAGCAAATCATGTATTTTGAAGATCATCTTATGTAAATTTTGATAAGAAGCTCAATTTGTATAGGTCAATAAATCTAAAAGAAAATATGATAATACATTAAGCTCAAATTATGAATTATGTATTTAGAAAATTTAAAATTCTAATTCTTCTAAGCAAATTATTTCTCTTTCAATATTATCATATCTAATTTGCTTCTAATCATATTGATAATCTTATCTCCTCCCTTTTGTCATTGTCAAAAAAAGGAATACGATAGTATACTTTTTTTTTTTTACATCAATGTTCAAATTACACGGAAAAGTATAAGGAGAATCATGTTATTAAAAATAATAAAAAAATCAAATATTTAAGTATCAAAAGTCATGATTTCTTTTAATAAATTTCTCTTCTTTTTCTTTGTAAATAATGAAAATAAATTTTAGTGGATCAAATACACTTGATTCATTCAAGATAAATCTTAAAATACCAAATTCATTTTGATAAGTTTTTTTAATAAAATAGAAGAAAGATCTTGATAAAAATCTCAATTATAATTGTTAAGATAATAAATCTTTCTTTTATTAAAATGAGATAATCATAGAGATTAAACATGATCCATAAAGGATAAAGCCAAGGAATCAAGAGAATGTTCTTGATAAAACAAATTTCTTTTTAACTTATCATAAATTTAAGAAATATTAATTTTGGTGATAAGTTATACCATTCATAGTTATAAAATAAATCATATCAAGAAAGATATTAATATCAAAAGACATTCATGTATACCAAAAGATATGATTTAATAAATCTCCTCTTATATGATAAAATAGAATCTTAATAGATCTAAGAAGTGTCTTCATTCATAAAAATATCAAATTATAAATATCAAGATCATTAGTTAATTTTAAGGAAAAAATAAAATAAAAGATCTTTATATATATATATATATATATATATATATATATATATATATATATATATATATATAACTTCTTTGAATGAACTTGATTTATATAAGGATTTCAAGTTTTGATTTATTAAAAAAGCACATGTAACCATCTCCTCAGGCATCCTAGTGATGATCATATATAGAATAGGAAAAGCCCTTACGGTAGAGTAAGTTTACTACAATGACGAAGTATGATACCTCTCATCCCTTTCCTTTTCTTGGTAGTTTTATCCACGAGTACTATGTCCATTTATGATTATTTCCACTTAGTTCTTTAGGTAAGTCTAATTTTTTCTCTATCTTTTTCTTCTTTTTTGTTGCTCATTCTAATTTGAAATGTCTACTGGCCTGGATCATATTGTCAATCGTTGTTGTCGTATAAGTACGAGATATCTAGATTATATAAGGATTTCAAGTTTTTATTTATTAAAAAATCACATGTAACCATCTTCTTAGGCATCATAGTGATGATCATATATAGAAGAGGAAAAGCCCATCTGGTAGTGTAAATTAACTACGATGACAAAGCATGACACCTCTCGTCCTTCTCATTTTCTTGGTAGATTTCTCCACCACTACTACGTCCATTTATGATTGTTTTCACTTGGTTCTTCAGGTAAGTCTAATTTTTTCTCTATCTTTTTCTTCTTTTTTGTTGCTCGTTCTAATTTGAAACATATAATGGCCTGAATTATATTGCAATGTCAATCGTTGTTGTGAGTATGAGATATCTAGATAAAAACTTTACCATCCATGGCCTTTGGCCCGCTTTCAGAATGAAACAATTCAATCTTTTAATAAGAATCATCTACTAAGCTACAATAAAATCAAGTGTGATCGACTCTAGATCTTAGTGACACAACTACTCTATCGAAAATTCATTCATTAGTTTGATTTTGTCTTGAATTACAGATGAACCCGCTGATAAATGCGATGCATCCACACTAGTACAATTTCCATCGTCCCAGTAGTGACCACTTGTTTTAGGGTCATGAATGAGAGAACAAAGCACGTGTTCCTTTTTCACGTTCCATCAAATTTGATAATACATCAAGCTTAAATTGTGAATTATGTATTTTGTATGTATTTTGAAAATTTAAAATTCTAAATTTTCTTCTAAGTAAATTGTTTCTCATTCAATGTTATCATATCCAATATGATTCTAATCATATCGATAATTTTATCTCATTCTTTTTGTCATTGTCAAGAAAAGGAATATGATAGTATAATTTTTAATTTTGCATCAATTTTCAAATTACACCCAAAAGTATAAGGGGAATAATATCATTAAAAAATAAAAAATCAAATCTTTAAGTATCAAAAGTCATGATTTCTTTTAATAAATCTCTCCCCTTTTCTTTGTAAATAATAAAAATAAGTCTTAGGGATCAAATACTCTTGATTCATTCAAGATAAATTTTGAAATACCCAATTCATTTAGATAAGTCTTGTTAATAAAATAGAAGAAAGATCTTGATAAAAATTTTAATTATAATTGTCAACATCATAAATCTCTCTTTTATTAAAAAGAAATAATCATAGAGATTAAATATGATTCCATAAAGGATAAAGTTAAGGAATCAAAGAAATGTTCATGATAAAATAAATATCTTTTCAACTTATCATAAATTTAAAAAATATTAATTTTGGTGATAAGTAATACTATTCATGAGTTATAAAATGAATCATGTCAAGAAAGATATTAATATCAAAAGATATTCATAAATACTAAAAGATATGATTTAATAAATCTCCTCTTAGATGATAAAATAGAATCTTAAGAGATCTAAGAAGTGTCTTCGTTTATAAAAATATCAAATTATAAATATCACGATAATTAGTTAATTTTAAGGAAGAAAAAATAGAAGATCTTGATATATATATATATATATATATATATATATATATATATATATATATATAACTTTTTTGAACGAACTTGATTTATATAAGGATTTTAAGTTTTGATTTCTTAAAAAAGCACATGTAACTATCTTCTTAGGCATCCTAGTGATCATCATATATAAAGAGGAAATGCCCTTAGGGTAAAGTAAGTTCACTAAGATGACAAGCATGACACCTCTCATACTTCTCCTTTTTTTTTGGTAGTTTTCTCCACCACTACTATGTCCATTTATGATTATTTCCACTTGGTTTTTCATGTAAGTCTAATGTTTTCTCTATCTTTTTCTTTTTTTTATTGCTCGTTCTAATTTGAAACGTCTAGTGGTCCGGATTATATTGCAATGTCAATTGTTGCTGTCGAATGAGTATGAGATATCCGGATAAAAAATTTACCATCTATGGCCTTTGGCCCACTTTTAGCAATGAAACAATTCAATCTTCTTACAATAATCATCCACCGAGCTACAACAAAATCAGGTGTAATCGGCTCCAGATCATAGTGACACAACTACTCTATCGAAAAGTCATTAATCAATTTGATCTTATTTTGGATTGTAGATGAACCCGTTGATAAACGAGATGACTCCACACTGGTATAGTTTTCGTTGTCCCAATAGCGATGACCACTTATTCTGGGATCATGAATGGGAGAAGCAAGGCACGTGTTCCTTGTTCACGTCCATCAAATTTCATACATCGAAGTTGCTCTAGACTAAAAAAAAAATTGAAGACTAAAAAAAAAATTGATATCCTCATGAGCCTAAATGATAAAGGTATTTACCCGAAGATCTGCAAGTACCGATCAAACTATATCATCCATATTCTCGAAAGAGTAATAGCGAGTAAATCAGTAACCAGTATAACAAACGATTGGAAAAGTAACAGCTGTATCAGATTCATATCTGTGTCAATAAATTAGGAGACCAATTTATCGACTATAATATTTTCTTAAAAAAATAATATATTTCCAGTTACATTATATTCCCTCCCTTCCCAAAGATCTGATTTGTAGATAGCCACTCGATGCTGAGCACAATATACTTCCAGTTCACTATCAGTTTGTTGGCGACTAGGATTTGGGCTAATTTATTTAAATCAACTCCTAGCCGACTCAATGTTAGATTTAGGCCAGCCAACATGGCCCAATCTATGAACTAGAGTCAATAAATTAGGACCCGACCTAGCTAGGGTCCTATCATCTGTTTGGAGGAGAATCATGTGCCATCTTCTCTCTAGAAGAATTTTTTTATGCATATAAAGAAATAGGTGCTTCAGAGGTAATTATCTTCTCTCTACAGAAGAATATATCTCTTCATAGAGAGAAACATGTGCTTCAGAGATAACCATCTTCTCTCTAAAGAATATAGCCACTCAATGTTGAGCACAATGTGCTTCCAGTTCGCTATCAGTTTGTTGGCCACTATGATTTAGGTTGATTTATTCAAATCAACTCATAGTCGACTTAATGTCAGATCTAGGCTGGCCAACAGGGCCTAATCTATGGACTAGACTCTAGACTAGGACCCGACACAGCTAGGGTCCTATCATATGTATGGAGGAGAATCATGTGTCATCTTGTCTCTATATAGAAAGAAACATGTGCTTCAAAGGTGATCTTCTTCTCTTTGCAGAAGAATACGTCTCTACATAAAAAGAAATAGGTGCTTCAGAGATAAGCATCTTCTCTCTATAGATGATATGTCTCTCCATCACTACTACGTCGATTTATGATTATTTCTACTTGGTTCTTTAGGTAAGGCTAATTTTTTCTCTATCTTTTTTTTTTTTTTGCTTGTTCTAATTTGAAACGTCTAGTGGCCCGGATCATATTGCAATGTCAATTGTTACTATCGTATGAGTACCAGATATCAAGATAAGCCCATTGATAAACAAGATGCCTCCATACTGGTATAGTTTCTGCTATCTCAGCAGTGATGACCACTTGTTCTAGGGTCATGAAACCATTCATGACCTTTGGCTCGCTTTCCGTAATGAAATAATTCAATCTTCTGACAAGAATTATCCATCGAGCTACAACAAAATCAGGTGTGATTAGCTTCAGATCCTAGTGGCACAACTATTGTATCAAAAAGTCATTCATTAGTTTAAACTTGTCTTGGATTGCAGATGAACCCATTGATAAACCAGATGCCTCTACACTGGTATAGTTTCTGTTGTCTCAACAGTGATGACCACTTGTTTTGGGGTCATGAATGGGAGAAGCAATACACGTGTTCCGTGTCCATATTTCATCAAATTTCATATTTTGAAGCAGCTCTCTACCTAAAAAAAATGTTGATATCTTTAGGAGCCTAAACGATAAAATTATTTACTCGAGTAACTGCAAGTAATGATCAAACCATATCATCCATGTTCTCGAAAGAGCAATAGCGAGTAAATCAGTAATTTAGTTCAACAAACGATTGGGGAAGTAGCAACTGTATCAGATTCATATCTGTGTCAACAAATTAAGAGACAAATTTATCGATTGTAATATTTTTATTAAAACAATACTATACTTCCAATTACATTATATTACCTCCCTTCCCAAAGATCTGATTTGTAGATAACCACTCGATGTCGAGCACAATGTACTTCCAGTACGCTATCAGTTTGTTAGCCATTAGTATTTGGACTAATTTATTCAAATCAACTCCTAGCCGACTCAGTGTCAGATCTCGGTTAGCCAACAGGGCCCAATCTATGGACTAGAGTCAATAGATTAGGACCCGACCTAGCTAGGGTCCTATCATTTATATGGAAGAGAATCATGTGTCATCTTCTCTCTGCAGAAGAATATCTCTGCGTAGAAAGAAATAGGTGCTTTAGAGGCGATCATCTTCTCTCTACAAAAGAATATATCTCTGCATAGAGAGAAATAAGTGCTTCAGAGATAACTATCTTCTCTCTAAAGGATACAACCACTCGATTCCAAGCACAATATACTTTCAGTTCGCTATCAGTTTGTTGGCTATTATGATTTGGGCTAATTTATTTAAATCAACTCATAGTCGACTCAATGTCAGATCTAGGCCGACCAACAGGGCCCAGTCTATGGACTAGACTCAATAGACTAGGACCCAACATAGCTAGGGTCCTATCATATGTATGGAGGAGAATTATGTGTCATCTTCTCTTTGCATAGAAAGAAATAGGTGCTTTAGAGGTTATCATCTCCTCTTTGCAGAAGAATATGTCTCTACATAGAAAGAAATAGGTGTTTAAGAGATAACCATCTTCTCTCTATAGAAGAATATATCTATGTATAGAAAAAAATATGTGCTTCAGAGGTAATCATCTTCTCTTTGTAGAATAATCTTTCTATGCATAGAAAGAATCACATGTAATCATCTTCTCAGGCATGCTAGTGATGATCATATACAGACGAGAAAAACCTTTAGAGTGGAGTAAGTTCACTACGATGACGAAGCATAATACATCCCTTCCTTCTCCTTTTCTTGCATCCAATTACGATTGTTTTCATTTGGCTCTTCAGGTAAGTCTATTTTTTTCTCTATCTTATTCTTCTTTTTTGTTGCTCGTTCTGATTTGAAACATTTAGTGGCTCGGATAATATTGTAATGTCAACTATTGTTGTCATATGAGTACGAGATATCCAGATAAAAACTTTACAATATATGGCCTTTGGCCCACTTTCAACAATGAAACCATTCAATCTTCTAACAAAAATCATCAATCAAGCTACATCAACTACTCTATTGACATGCATGTATCATTTTTGTGTCATCAATTCGCTATTTCTCCCTCTTTGTCATCATCAAAAAGAAGTGAAATAACAAACAAGTAATTTTATGATGCATAAGATCATCATATGTCAAAGTTTCTATGTTTTTTCAAAATAAATTTTGCATTGCTTTCCCTTAGTAAAATAGGATAAAAACCTATTTTTTTCATAAAAATTTATGTTCTCTTTCTTTTAATAATAAGGAAGAAATAAGGGAGGGAAGTGAAAAACATCATATCACAAAAAGAAATCTTAATCTAGTAAATTTTGAAGTCCAAAGATAGTAGAATTTCAAACAAATATATAAATTAACCATTCATACAATTCGATACAAAATATTAAATCAAACATATCATATATTCTCATGATTTAACATTCCTAGCTCTCAACCTTAATCTTATAGATGTAAATTTTGTAATGATTATTTTAAAGATGAGCTCAAAATTTTGAGAAATCCAAGATTCACTTAAGCATTCATCTTATATAGAATTTAAAATACAATAGAAAATAAAAAAATCTGAAATATAGTAAATCATGCATTTTGAAGATCATCTCATGTAAATTTTGATAAGAAACTTAATTTATATAGGTCAAGAAATCCAAAAGAAAATATGATAATACATCAAGCTCAAATTATCAATTATATATTTAGAAAATTTAAAAATATAAATTTTCTTCTAAGCAAATTGTTTCTCATTCAATGATATTATATCCATTTTGTTTTTATTTATGTTGTTAATTTTATCTCCTCCTTTTTGTCACTGTCAAAAAAAGGAATACGATAGTATAATTTTTTTTTACATTAATGTTCTAATTACACCCAAAAGTATAAGGGGAATCATGTCATTAAAAAATAAAAAATTAAATCTTTAATTATCAAAAGATATAATTTCTTTTAATAAATCTCTCTCATTTTTTGGTAAATAGTGAAAATAAGTCTTATGGGATCAAATACTTTTGATTCAGTCAAGATAAATCTTAAAATATCCGATTCATTTAGATAAGTTATTTTAATAAAATATAAGAAATATCTTAATAAAAATCTCAATTATAATTGTCAAGATCATAAATCTATCTTTTATTAAAAGAGATAATCATATATATTAAACATGATTCTAAAAAGGATAAAGCCAAGGAATCAAGAAAATATTCATGATAAAACAAATCTCTTTTCAACTTATCATAAATTTAATAAATATTAATTTTGACGATAAGTTATACCATTCATGAGTTATAAAATGAATCATGTCAAGAAAGATATTAATATCAAAAGATATGGTTTAATAAATCTTCTCTTATATGATAAAATGGAATCTAAAGAGATCTAAGAAAAGTCTTTATTCATAAAAATATCAAATTATAAATATCAAGATCATAAGTTAATTTCGAAAAAGAAAAATAGGAGATCTTGATTTATTTATATATGAAACTTATTTGAATGAACTTGATTTATATATGGATTTCAAGTTTTGGTTTCTTAAAGAAGCACATTAATCATCTTCTCAGGCATCCTAGTGATGATCAAATATAGAAGAGGAAAAGCTTAGGGTAGAGTAAGTTCACTACGATGACAAAGCATAACATTTCTCGTCCTTCGCCTTTTCTTGGTAGTTTTCTCCACCACTACTACGTCCATTTATGATTATTTTCAATTGGTTCTTTAGACAAGTCTAATTTTTTCTCTTTCTTTTTCTACTTTTTTGTTTCTCGTTTTAATTTGAAACGTCTAGTGGCCCGGATTATATTACAATGTCAATCATTGTTGTCGTATGAGTATGAGATATCTAGATAAAAACTTTACCATCCATGGCCTTTGGCCCGCTTTCAGCAATGAAACCATTTAATCTTCTGATAAGAATCATTCACTGAGCTATAACAAAATTAGGTGTGATCGGCTTCAAATCTTAGTGACACAATTACTCTATCGAAAAGTCATTTATCAATTTGTTCTTGTCTTAGATTGTAGATGAACCCGCTGATAAATGAGCTGACCCACACTAACATAGTTTCTACTGTCCCAACAGCGATGAGCACTCGTTCTAGGTTCATAAATGGGAGAAGCACGACACATGTTCCTTATCCACGTTCCATCAAATTTTATACTTCGAAGCAGCTCTCGACCTAAAAAAAAAGTTGATATCCTCAAGAGCCTAAACGACAAAGGTATTTACACGAATAATCGCAAGTACCGATCGAACCATATCATCCTTGTTCTCAAAAGAACAATAGCAAGTAAACCAGCAATCTAATACAACAAACGTTTGAGGAAACAACATCTATATCAGGTTCATATCTGTGTCAATAAATTAGGAGACCAATTTATTGATTTTAATATTTCTATTAAAAAATAATGTATTTCTAGTTCTATTATATTCCCTCCCTTCCCAAAGATCTCATTTGTAGATAGCCACTTGATGTCGAGCACAATGTACTTTCAGTTCACTATCAGTTTATTGGCTACTAAAATTTGGGCTAATTTATTCAAATCAACTCTTAACCGACTCAATGTCAGGTTTAGGCTAGCTCATAGGGCCCAATCTACGGACTCGACTCAATAGATTATGACCCAACCCAACTAGGGTCCTATCATATGTATGGAGGAGAATCATGTGCTGTCTTTTCTTTGCAGAAGAATATCTCTCTGTATAAAAAGAAACAAGTGCTTCAAAGGTAAACTGCTTCTCTTTGCAAAAGAATATGTCTCTGCGTAGAAAGAAACATGTGATTCAAAGATAATCATCTTCTCTCTGCTGAAAAATATGTCTCTGCATATTAATAAAATAAGTGCTTCAGAGGTAATCATCTTCTCTCTACAAAATAATCTCTCTATGCATACAAAGAAGCATATGTAACCATCTTCTCAGGCATGCTAGTGATGATCATATATAAAAGAGTAAAAGTCCTTAGAGTGGAGTAAGTTCACTATGATGATAAATGTCATCCTTCTCATTTTCTTGGTGGTTTTCTCCATAACTATTGCATCCAATTATGATTATGTTTACTTGGTTCTTCAGGTGAATCTAATTTTTTCTCTATCTTGTTTTTTTTTTTTTGTTGCTCGTTCTGATTTGAAACGTCTAATGGCCTGGATCATATTGCAATGTCAACCGTTGCTGTCGTATGAGTATGATATCCTGATAAAAACTTTACAATCCATGGCCTTTGGCCCGCTTTCAATAATGGAACCATTTAATCTTGTGACAAGAATCATCCATCGAGCTACAACAAAATTTAGGTGTGATCGGCTCCAGATCCTGTTGACACAACTATTCTACCGAAAAGTCATTCATCAATTTAATCTTGTCTTATATTATAGATGAACCTGTTGATAAACAAGATGCTTCCACACTGGTATAGTTTTCGCTATATAAGCAGCGATGACCACTTGTTATGGGGTCGTGAATATAAGAAGCGAGGCACGTCTTCCTTGTCTATGTTCCATTAAATTTCATACATCAAAGTACCTCTCGACCTAAATAATAGGTGATATACTTAGGAGCATTAGCAACAAAGGTATTTACCCGAATAACCACCAGTACCAATCAAACCATATCATCCATGTTCTCAAAATAGCAATAGCGAGTGAACCAATAATCTAGTGCAACAAACGATTAGAGAAGTAGTAGCTGTATCATATTCATATTGGTGTCAATAAATTAAGAGACAAATTTATCGACTGTAATATTTCTATTAAAAAATAATATACTTCTAGTTATATTATATTCCTTCTCTTTCCAAAGATCTGATTTTTAGATAGCCACACGATGTCGAGCATAATGTACTTCCAATTTGCTATCAGTTTGTTGGCCATTAGGATTTGGGCTAATTTATTTAAATCAACTTCTAGTTGACTCAATGTCAGATCTAGGTCGACCAATAGGGCTTAATCTATGGACTAGACTCAATAGATTTGGACCCAACATAACTAGGGTCTTACATATGTATAGAAGAGAATCATGTGCCATCTTCTCTCGGCATAGAAAAAAATAGGTGCTTCAGAGGTAATCATCTACTCTTTGCAGAAGAATAGTCTCTGCATAAAAAGAAACAAGTGCTTCAAAGATAATCATCTTCTCTCTACTACACAAGAATATATCTCTGTACAGAAAAAAAACATGTGCTTTAGAGGTAATAATCTTCTCTCTGTAGAACAATCTCTCTATGCATAGAAAAAAGCACATATAACTATTTTCTCAGGCTTGCTAGTGATGATCATATATAGAAGAGAAAAGCCCTTAGAGTGGAATAAGTTCACTACGATAATGAAGGATAACACCTCCCGTCCTACTTTTCTTGGTGGTTTTCTCCACTACTACTACGTCCAATTATGATTGTTTTTGCTTGGTTCTTCAGGTAAGTCTATTTTTTTCTCTGTCTTATTCTTCTATTTTATTGCTCATTCTGATTTGAAATGTATAGTGGCTCGGATCATATTGCAATGTCAAATATTGCTATCATATAAGTACGAGATATCTAGATAAAAACTTTACAATCTATGGCCTCTGGCCCGCTTTCAACAATGGAGCCATTCAATCTTCTAACAAAAATAATCAACCGAGCTACAACAAAATTTAGGTGTGATCAACTCCATATCCTAGTGACACAACTACTCTATCAAAAAGTTATTCATCAGTTTAATCTTGTCTAGGATATCAGATGAACCCGCTGATAAACGAGATGCCTCTATATTGGCATAGTTTTTGCTATCCCAGTAACACTGACCACTTTATCTGGGTCATGAATGAGAAAAACAAGGCACATGTTGTTCCTTGCCCATGTTCTATCAAATTTCAGACTTCGAAGCAGCTCTCGACCTAAAAAAAAGTTGATATCCTTAGATGCCTAAACAACAAAGGCGTTTACTCAAGTAATCACAAGTATCGATTAAAACATATCATCCAGAGCAATAGCGAGTAAACCAGCAATCCAGTGCAACAAACAATTGGGGAAGTATTAGTTGTATTAGGTTCATATCTATGTCAACATATTAGAAGACTAATTTATCGACTGTAATATTTCTATTAAAAAGTAGTGTACTTCCAATTCTATTATATTCCCTCCATTCCCAAAGATATCATTTGTAGATAGCCACTCGATGTCGAGCACAATGTACTTATAGTTCACTATCAGTTTGTTGGCTACTAGCATTTGGGTTGATTTATTCAAATCAACTCTTAGTTGACTCAATGTTAGGTCTAGGCTAGCCAATATGACCTAATCTACAGACTTGACTCAATATACTAGGACTCGACCCACCTAGGGTCTTATCATCTTTATAGAGGAGAATCATGTGTCATCTTCTCTCTGTATAGGAAAAAAAAACATGTGCTTCAAAGGTAATCATCTTCTCTCTGCATAAGAATATGTCTTTCCATAGAAAAAAAAGGTGATTATAAGGTAATCCATCTTCTCTCTGTAGAAGAATGTCTTTGCATAGAATGAAATAGGTGCTTTAGAGGTAGCCATCTTCTCTGAATGGAATGATATCTATATGGATAAAAAAGAGGCACATGTAACCATCTTTTAAGGCATGCTAATGATGATCATATATAGAGGAGGAAAAACTCTTAGAGTACAGTAAGTGTTCACTATGATGATGATGCATGACACTTTTCGTCCTTCTCCTTTTCTTGGTAGTTTTCTCCACCACCACTATGTCCATTTATGATTATTTCCACTGGGTTCTTCAGATAAGTCTAATTTTCTCTCTTATTTTTTTTTGTTGCTTATTCTAATTTGAAATGTCTAGTGGCTCGAATCATATTGTAATGTCAACCGTTGCTGTCGTATGAGTATGAGATATCCGGATAAAAACATTACTATCCATGGTCTTTGGTCCGCTTTCAACAATAGAACCATTCAATCTTCTGACAAGAATCATCCACCGAGTTACAACAAAATTAAGGTGTGATCGGCTCTAGATCCTAGTGACATAACTACTATATCAAAAAGTCATTCATCAATTTGATATAGTCTTAGATTGTAGATGAACCCATTGATAAACGAGATGACTCCACACAAGCATAGTTTCCAATGTCCCAACTACAATGACCACTCATTCTGGGGTCATGAATGGAAGAAGCATGACACATGTTCTGTATCCATGTTCCATCAAATTTCATACTTTGAAGCAGCTCTCGACCTAAAAAAAAAAGTTGATATCCTTAGGAGCCTAGACACAAAGGTATTTACTCGAATAACCATAAGTGTTAGTTACATGTGTCATACAAGCCAATCACGTGAGTGATGGTAGGTGTGACATACTACATAATCTTTTTTACTTATGATTAATATTAGTATATTCTCATATTATATTATTCATTGTATATATATTATGATGTCTTTGGTTCTGTGTAATGAGAATCGGATCGTGATGAGATCACGATAATGAGATCGATTTATCTTTAAACACAGATCCTAAATAATCTCGGTCATAGGTTACTCGAGAGGGACATTGAGATTATCGGACAGATCGGTGTACTATATACCCATCCATATGATGGAGGCGACTGGTCTCATAGCCACTTGTGTGGAGACACTAAGGATATAGTACAAATGCTCATTGGAGAATGAGTTCACTGATTGATCCGCTTATGAAATGTTGTATAGTTAATGATATATAATGTCAGACAGCGATTCCATAATCCCAGTTGTGTATCTGGTCCTTAGACTTGAGACACCAAGGATGTCTTGTATGAGTACTCCATTCTTAACGTCAGACTTATATGTTTGAAAAGTTTCAGATATGGTACAATTGGTTATCGGGATTGGTAGCCAACCTTACGAAGGTAATTGAGTGTCAATAGAGGATCATCCACTTTTGATATCACAAGAGGAATATCCCATATGTGCTTGCTCAAACAAATCCCTAGCTAGGGTCATTCGGATTGAGAGAGAAAGAGTTCTCCGAGAGAATCCGATTTGAGCGAGATTATATATAATGGATTATGTATGTGGCATGACAGTACCATGTCCAATATACAGTAACTGAGATATTAGTTGGATGAGGGATTATAGATACACGGTAACTATGGACAAACATGTCCGATGGATTTGATCCCCCCTGTACCGTCTGGGGACTATAGTTTAGTAGCATAGTACGTCCATAGTCGATGAGTCGAGTGAATTATTATGAGGATAATAATTCACCATATCAGAAAGAGTTCTGATGAGAGTGACTCACGGCTAGCTCGGTATCGGGCCTAGAGGGTCACACACATATGGTGGATGCTTCAGCGAATAAAGGATTGGATGAAGATCCAATTAGCCCATATTCTCATTAGATGAGACTCTATGCTGATGAGCTCCTTGATTAAGACCCAATTAGAGGCCTAAGGAGATTATTGGATATAGATTCAATAATGTAAGGTTAGTGAATAATTAGATGGAGATCCAATACCCGCGAAGACAGGAGCCATAAGGTTTTTTGGTGGCTCTCTATAAATAAGAGGGGAGACTCATGATTGATAAGCTGCAGCTTTGGCCACCACCTCCTATTCTCCTCGTGTGGATACCACTAGAGAGGAGGACGTTTGACCTCCATCTTCTCCATCTGGATTTGGAATACAGGGATATACGATCTCCCTGAGTAAAATCAATCTCTCACACATCGTGTTTTTCTGATTTTTACGGTTTTTCTCGCGACCCCAATCTTTTGCATGACAATTTGATCTATATGGGAAACCAGTTTTTATTTTAATTTTCGCTGCGCATGTGTGTTCCCGCTGAGGTTTCCCAATAGTGGTATCAGAGCCAAGGTTTTCGTGTGAAAGATTGGTTTTAAACTGCATATGATGAGATTAAATCACGTAGAATCGTTCTACGCGTTCTTGTTGCATTTTCGCAGCGAAGGCAGTGAGGAGGAGGGGCGACCAGCCACGCCAGCCCCCATGCAAGGTCGACCACCCACAACCAGGCTGCGGCCAAGGCCAGCCCGCAAGGGAGGCCGGTGCCGCTCGTAGGGGCAGCAGCTCGTAGGGGCGACGGCAGCCTACGGGCACACCCGCTTGCAGCGTGGCACCCGCAAGGAGTTATCGCATGCTGCCAACAGGGGCGGCGGCATAGGCCACAGGGGTGGCCGCCCCTTGGTAGGGTGGCTGCTGGCAAGAAAGGGCAGCCACCGCCTGCGCGGGGGGCAGCAGCGGCGCAGATGGGGCAAGAGGGGCTAGGGCATCCTTTTGAGAAAAGGATGACCCTGCCCCTTTAAATTTCAAAAATTTTGAGGATTGTCCTCGTGTTCGGAATTCTGAAAATGCCTTCAATAATTCTGAAAATTTCGAGGACTGTCGTCTCATCAAAAATTATAAAAATACCCTTGATAATTCTAAAAATTATTAGCATGTCATGATTTCTAAAAAATAATTAATTAAATAGTTTAATTAATTATATATATCTAGTTGTCCTACGTATGATGTAATGTACATGTGATGTATGATGTGGATGGATGATCATGAGCCAAGTGTAGTGATGTGTGTAATTGTGATTATTATTATTATTAGAGTCTGCGAGCTTGCGTTTTTCTCGTTTATTGTTGGACCTATGTGCCTTTGATTATTTGTAATTACATGGAGAGGCGCAGCGGGAGCGTGGAGGTGATAACAGGACCCACGATGCCGTGGCGGGAGATCAGGACGCATGGTGATGCGATGATCCGACGGAACCGATGATGACGAGATCAACAATCACAGGGCATGAAGATGCACCAATGCATACATAGATCCTATTGTGAGTGATTAGGCCCATTGGCTCGGGCTTAATCATATTAGGTGATGGCTCATGATCATCTGGTATGGCTTACATATGTGATGTGTTATACACCTACTAGATATATGTATGTATGTATATATATATATATATATATATATTTGCATTCGATGTAGATATATATTAAATATGTATGTGTGTGACACGAAATATTAGGAGACTGATACAAAAACCCTCCTAAGATAATATTAAGTCGGTAAGCGTGAGACAATAAGATTGACCTATATGGCCTTCCATCATTATAGGAAGAAAATGAATCACGACATAAGTTGAGTTGGTCAAGTCCCTCGAGGCTCACCTATCTATGTGATCGAGATCTTGCCTACGATATAGAGATGTCATCGGTGACCTGAGGACATGGTAGACTTGGTCGAGTGCCTTGAGGGTATATCATCGAATTAGACTCATCTTGTAACGATGGTGATTACTTAACTGAATGTCATGGTTGGTCGAGTCCCTTGAGACTATGATGATTCAGAGGCTGAACATGACAGGAATCACAAGGAGTTATGATTAGCAAGAGTTGCCTACCTTTTGGGCTTAGTGTAATTGGTCGAGTCCCTCGAGGTTGCACTAAGACGCCAATTTGATCCCAATCCCCACTAGGAGTCTGCCGGAGACGTCCGTCTCATGTGTTGAGGGTGTCACGTGATTCACTAGGAAAATAGTGGGAGTATATTAAGATAGAAGTTCATATCTTAATTAGTATTTTTACGAAGTCTGCATGTTATTTATTTACGCTATATCTTGTTTGTCGCTTGCAAAACCCCTATGTGGCATACTTGATGCCAACCGCCTCATTGGTTCAAAGGCTCCACAATTTGAGAATTGTTCTCACGAAAGAGAAAATAGTATATGTCCTTAATACGATTGTACCTACACCGGAGGAAAGGACAAGCGAGGATGAGATCACTCGCTTTGTGAAGTATAAAGATAGCCCTAAAGAATAACTTGTATATTGATCTTATACTTCAGTCCCTACCAGATTCCTTTTCACGGTTCTTTATTAACTTTAATATGAATAAGTTTGAGGTGACTCTACCTGAGCTCCTCAATATGTTGAGGGAAGCTAAGAGTACCATCAAGAAAGAGAAGTCAGTTCTCTATATTGGTGAGACCAATTGGAGAAGAAAAGCCAGCAAGACCCTTAAGAAGGGCAAGGGCAAAGAAAGACTAGGTAAGACAAAGGTTGCCAAGAGAGACCCGACAAAGGACAAAGGACAGTGCTTCCACTATGACCAATAAGGACATTGGAAGAGGAACTGTAAGGACTACCTTGCAGAGAAAGCGAGACAAAAGCTTGAAGAAGCTTCAGGTATATTCATGATTAGTCTTCACTTGTCAGATTTTCATGATAACACATGGGTATTAAATATCGGGAGTGTTTATCATATCTGTAATTTGTTGTATTTTCTGGTAAGTCCTAAAAGATTGACTAGAGGTGAGATGGACCTCAAGATGGGCAATGGAGCAAGAGTTGCTGCAGTTGTTGTTGGAGAGGTCACCCTACATCTGCCTGGTGGAGCTATTATTGCATTAGATGCATGCTATTTTGTTCCCTCTATTATAAAAAATATTATTTCTATCTCTTGTTTGATAATTAGTGGATATAAATTAGTTTTTGAGGATAATAATTATTTAATAATTATGGATGATGAGATTATCACTAGAGGGACCCTTATAAATGGCTTATATGTGTTAGACACTTCTCCACATATCATGAATATAAATATATTTAAGAGAAAAAAGATGAGGTGAATAAATCATACCTATGGTATTGTAGGCTAGGTCATATATATGAGGGAATGATTCAAAAGTTGCTGAAAGATGGATACTTAGATCCATATGACTATGAGTCATATGCAACTTGCGAACTTTGCCTTTGTGGGAAGATGACCAACTCTCCTTTTAGTAGAACTGGAGGGAGAGCCACCGAGTTATTGGAACTCATACATAGTGATGTATGTGGTCCCATGTTGACTCAGACTATAGGTGGTTACTTATACTTCATTACATTCATTGATGATTTCTCTAGGTATGGACATGTGTACTTAATAAAGTATAAATCTGAGGCCTTTGAGAAATTCAAGGAATATAAGAATGAGGTAGAAAACCAAATTAGAAAGAGTATTAAGACTCTTCGATCAGATCGAGGAGGAGAGTACTTGAGTACGAAGTTCACCCATTTCCTTAGGGACAATGGGATTCTATCCCAGTCGACACCTCCTTATACACCTCAGCTCAATAGTGTATCAAAAAGGAGGAATCACATACTATTAGACATGGTACGATCCATGATGAGTTTCACTAACCTACTCATCTCATTCTAGGGATACACCATAGAGACCATAGCTTACCTTCTAAATAGAGTTCCATCAAAATCGGTAGTGTCTACACCATATAAGATATGAAAAGGAAAGAAGCCTGATCTTAAGGTAGTTAAGATTTGGGATTGTCCTGCCCATGTTAGAAGACACAACCCTGACAAGTTGGAATCAATGATGGAATGGTATACGTTCGTGAGATGCCGTAAGGAGACTTTGGGGTATTATTCCTATCATCCTGAGGATCAAAAGGTCTTTGTTGCTAAGAGAATTATGTTCCTTGAGAAGGAACACATTCTTTGTGGAAATAGTGGGAGTGAGATAGAATTGAGCGAGGTTGGAGAACCTAGCTCAAGCACCATTCCAGAGCCTAAGTCTGTTCAGGTACCTAACACACAAATTCCAATTTTACGTAGGTCTAGTAGAGTATCTCACTCTCTTGAAAGATATGTGAGACATATTAGTGGAGATGACTCTCAGGATGTTGATCCTCAGACCTACGAGGAGGCTATTATGAGTATAGACTCCGGGAAGTAACAAGAAGTCATGAATTCTGATATGGATTTCATGTACTTTAACAAGGTTTAGAACCTTGTGGATGCACTTGAGGGTATTGTACCCATCGACTACAAATGGATCTTCAAGAAGAAGATCAGAGTGGATGGAAAGGTAGAGACATATAAAGCAAGGCTGATAGCTAAAGGATATCGTCAAAGACAAGTTGACTATGACGAAACCTTTTCACGTGTAGCCATGCTTAAGTCCATCAGAGTTATTTTGGCCATTGCAGCACACTATGACTATGAGATTTGACAGATGGATGTCAAAATGATATTCCTCAATGGCAACCTCGAGGATGAGGTATATATGATACAACAAGAGGGATTCGTATCCAAAGAGAGTTCAGATAAAGTGTGCAGGATGCTCAAGTCCATTTATGGACTAAAGCAAGCTTCCCGAAGTTGGAACATAAGATATGATAAGACGATCAGATCTTATGACTTCGTTAAGAACGAAGATGAACCTTGTGTGTACAGGAAGATAAGTGAAAGTCCTATCACCTTCTTGGTACTATATATGGATGACATCCTAATCATTGAGAATGATGTATGAATGCTCTTAATAGTAAAGGCTTGGCTATCCAGAAACTTCTCCATGAAAGACTTAGGGAAAGCACCCTATATTTTGGGGATCCGGATCTATAGAGATAGATCCAAAAAGATGTTTTGCTTGTCCCAATCTAGGTACATAGACTCCATTGTCAAAAGGTTTAGCATGGAGAATTCCAAGAGATGTCTCATATCGATGAGACATGAAATATCACTTTCTAGGAGTATGTCCCCAAAGACTCCTGAAGAAATAGCAGACATGGATAAGATACCTTATGCCTCAACGATAGGGTCTATCATGTACGCGATGCTATGTACCAGGCCTGATATAGCACATGCTCTGAGTGTCACGAGCAGGTATCAGACTGATAGAGGTTTAGAACACTAGAAGGTAGTAAAGTGTATCCTTAAGTACTTGAGAAGGACTAAGAATCTTTTACTAGTATATGAAGGAGGTAGCCTCCAAGTTGAGAGATATACAGACTCGAGTTTTCAATCTGACATTGATGATATCAAGTTAAATTTAGGGTATGTTTTCACCATGAATGAAGGAGTAGTAAGCTGGAAGAGTTCCAAGCAAGATACTACTGCTGACTAGACCATAGAGGCGAAATACATTACTGCGGTAGAAGCAGTAAAGGAAGGGGTGTAGATGAAGAAGTTCATCAAAGATTTGGGAGTTGTACCATATAGTGTGGAGCCAATTCCCATAAACTACGACAACGACAAGGCGATAGCTCTAGCAAGGGAACCCAGGTCTCATCAGCATATTCTGAGGAGGTTCCATTTGATAAGAGAGATCATAGCCCATAGAGATATAGCAATGGAAAGAGTTCTATCCGAAAATAACATTGCAAGTCCACTGACAAAGCCGCTGGCTCAGATTGTATTTGAGCGTCATAGGGGTTTGATGGGGATCAGACACATAGGTGTTTGACTTTAGGTCAAGTGAGAGATTGCTAGTTATAGGTGCCCTACAAGCCAATCACATGAGTGATGACACGTGTGACACACTGCATAATCTTTTTACTTATGATTAATATTATCATATTCTCACATTATATTATTTGTTGTATATATATATTATGATGTCTTTGGTTCTGTGCAATGAGCATCAGATCGTGATGAGATCACGATAATGAGATCGATTCACCTTTAAACATAGATCCTAAATAATCCAGGTCATATGTTACTCGAGAGGGACATTGAGATAACCGGACAGATCGATGTACTATATACCCATCTATATGATGGAGGTGGCTGGTCTCATAGCCACTTGTGTGGAGACACTAAGAATATAGTATAAGTGCTCATTGGAGAATGAGTTCACTGATTGATCTGCTTATGAAATGTTATATGGTTAATAATACCTAATGTGAGATAGTGATTCCATAGTCCCAGTTGTGTATATGATCCTTAGACTTGAGATACCAAGGATGTCTTGTATGAATACTCCTTTCTTTGGTGCCAGACTTATAGGTTTGAAAAGTTTCAGATCTGGTACAACTGGTTATCGGGATTGGTAGCAAACTTTACGAAGGTAATTGAGTGTCAATAGAAGATCATCCACTCTCGGTATCATGAGAGGAATATCCCATATGTGCTTGCTCAAACAAATCTCTGACCAAAGTTATTCGGATTGAGAGAGAAAGAGTTCTTCAAGAGAATCTGATTAGAGCGAGATTATAACGGATTATGTATATGACATAACAGTACCATTTCCAATATACGGTCTCTGGGATATTAGTCGGATGAGGGATTATAGATACATGATAACTGTGGACAAACAAGTCCGATGGATTTGATCCCCCCTGTACCGTTTGGGGACTATGACGTAGTGGCATAGTACATCCATAGTCGATGAGTCGAGAAAATTATTATGGAAATAATAATTCACTATATCAGAAGGAGTTCTAATGGGAGTGACTCACAGCCAGCTCGGTATCGGGCCTAGAGGGTCACACACATATGGTGAATGCTTCAGCGAATAGAGGATTGAATAGAGATCCAATTAGCTCATATTCTTATTAGATGAGACTTTATGCTGATGGGCTCCTTGATTAAGGCCCAATTAGAGGCCTAAGGAGATTATTGGATAGAGATCAAATAATGTAAGGTTAGTAGATAATTAGATGAAGATCCAATACCCACCAAGATAGGAGCCCTAGGGTTTTTTGGTGGCTCTCTGTAAATAGGAGGCGAGACTCATGGTTGATAGGCTGCAGCTTTAGCCACCACCTCCTATTCTCCTCCCTCCCTCTGCACAAGAATTGCGAGATCAGATTGGAAGAGTTTCGCTGCAGAGATCCATCATGTGGATACCTCTAGAGAGGAGGATGTTTGACCTCCTTCATCTTCTCCATCCAGATCTAGAATACAGGGATATACATTCTCCCTAAGTAAAATCAATCTCTCACACATCGTGTTTTTCCAGTTTTTATGATTTTTCTCATGACCCTAATCTTTTGCACGACGATTTGATCTGCATGGGAAACCAATTTTTATTTTGATTTCTACTGCGCATGCGATGCTCCTACTAAAGTTTCCCAACAATAAGTACCGATCGAACCTTATCATCTATGTTCTCGAAAGAGCAATAGTGAGTAAATTAGCAATCCAGTGCAACAAATGATTGGGGAAGCAGTAGTTGTATCCTGTTCATATCTGTGTCAACAAATTATGAGACCAATTTATCAATTGTAATATTTTTATTAAAAAATAAATATATTTTTATTTTCATTATATTCCCTTCCTTCACATTGATCTCATTTGTAGATAGCCACTTAATGCCGAGCACAACTTCGTAGTCATCCAACTGCAATTGGGAGAAGTTCGCAATGATCTCTTGGCATTGTATGATTAGTTTCACCAGTGAACACTTGTGGTTGGAAGAGAGGTTTCGACCATCTACAACCTTCACATCGAACCTGCTACAATTTTCGATCCAAAGAGTCAATCCGACAACAACCTTGTTGTCCATAAAGTTATTGTTGCTTTCAATGTCGATGAGTATAGTGATCAGTTGGTGTTTGAGGAATCCGTTGACCTTCATAGTTTGCAGGTTGGCAGAGCCGGCTAGGGCATGAACAGTGGTGATGGTCGATTGTGTATCTCGTCCTCAGGTTCAGGATCTATGTCCTCGGATTCTAGATCCTCAATCGGTTTAATTGCCAAAAGCTTTCCCTTTTTGCAGTAGTGATCTCTACTCTATGGTTTATAGTGCCAACATAGCCTTTTTGTCGATCTCTCTTGGAGTTCTTCTCGAGTAAGTCTCTTAGGCTAAAGGGTTTGATTGGCAGCATGGGAGATTGAAGGCTTAATGATTGCTGGTATGGTCACGATCTTAGTCCTTCGGACATCGAGGTTTAGCTTCTGTTCTTGGATGCGGGCGAAGGAGGTGGCAGCCATTCATGTGTATAGTTATCGGGCCTTGATTGTTAAGATCAATTAACACTAAGAGGGGGGAGGGTGAATTAGTGCAAGTGTAAAAAATCATGGTTTAAGAAAAACTTTTCGTGAGAATCAAAACCAGAAATTGAAAGTGTTTTATTAATTAAGTGAGCAATAAGTTATTTAACGAAGCTAAGTTATGATTATGCTAAAAAAAAGCTCCGTATAAGAACATACATAATAAAAAATAATAAAGTAGAGAAATGTCCACAGATTCATAGTGGCCTCAAGCTGGCCTACGTCCACTCCCGAGTCATTTTTTTCGAAGCCCATCGACGTCTACTATCAACCTTCTTTAGGTGAAGATTAAACCCCTACAGCTTCCTCTCTCCTTTTAACATGCTTAGAAGATGAACCTTACAACCTCACAAGAGAGAACTATAAGTTTTATAAGACTTTCCTCTCTCCCTTACCCCTTTTCTTTTTCTTACAATTTTCACACATAATTTATCATAGATTTCTACCCAAAAATTATTGTTTAAAATACAAGAAAATTTAGGTATTTGGAGCCAAAATTCAAAAGTATCCAAAAAATTCAGATACGAGCGGCACAACCGATGGTGCCGATAGTACAATTATCAAAAGCTACACCTGAAAATAGGGTACGGGCGGTTCAATCGCCAACCTGGGTGGTCCAACAGTCGCCTGCTGCCCGGATTCCTAGGTGGTGGTGGTACAACAGTCAGTCTGGGTGATACAACCATCGCTTGCTGCCCAAAATCCTGGGTGATGGTGGTACAATCGCTACTTACCGGTGGTACAACCATCGAAAAATCCGAAAAAGTAATTTCCTTCCTTTTTCCAATTCTAACTTGTACCTCATGTTGACCAATTTTTAGGTCAACCAATTGAGCTCAACCTAAGCTTAATCCACACTCCATAGTGGACCCGTTTAGTCTCACTTGAGTTAATTTGGATCCTAACTCAAACAAGACTCAACCTTAATGATAATAACTATGACTTAATTAATTACAATCAACATGACCAATAAATATACTTCAAGATCTTCCCAACTCCCGCTACCCCCGATAATCTTCCGATGAGTCTTGATCTTCCTCCAACGAACTCCCTTACGCTATCCTAGCAAGCTCCTGATGCCCTCGGCGAGCTCACGACGCACTCCAGGCGAGTTCCAAACCGCATCATCCTCACTCCAGCCCGATGTTTGGACTTGACTTTAGTCAAACCTCTGATTGTAATTTTCTCTCCATCGTAGTTAATCCTACATCAATCAACTCTAACAACCTTGTTAGATCAAAAACTCAGCAATTGATTTATCATCAAAATCCAAGATTCAATAATCTCTCCCTTTTTTATGAAGATAATTAATTGATGATGAGAATTAAACCTTATTTCCCCTAAACCCATGCCAACAATTTAGAGTTGGATCTTTCACAAAAGTAGTTGACTTTTGTTCGGTATTGCCCACAAAGCCTATTCCTTTTCTCCTATTAACATGACCCTTATTGGCAAGGATCATATTAAGGGATTTATTCCCTATTTCAAATTTTTCTAAATTTTATTTAAGCATGATATTTTCTTCTTTAACGCTATCTAGTATTTCACATTTAGAACAAGGATTGTGAGATACTAATAAATCATGCATTTCATCAAGTCTACTAATTAATAAATTATATTTATTCTTAAGCAACTTATATGACTTACTAATTTTTTTAAATTCATCAAACAATTCATTAAATATATTTAATAATTCGATAAAAGAAATACTTATTGAATCACTAATCTCTTCTTGGATTACCATAAGCGTAAGATTCTCCACTTCTTTGTTGTGCACTTCATCTTCGGAGTGTCTCAGCTTCTTACATTCATAGAAAGAGGTTATTCCATCTTAAGATCATTTTTATGGTTCGTGTTCATTAAATTTTTTGGTTCTTTTATCAAGAGTTCAAGTTCAAGGTTCTCATCACTCGAGGTTTCACTCGAGAGTCATATGTCATTCTCAATTCACAATCATGCATGTTCTTTAGAAGATGTTCCTCAAGTTCATTTTTATGGATCATTTCATTTAATGATTCACTTGATTTAGTTGTGCTTTCATATATTATTTCTAATGTATGTCATATATCAAAAGCCGAATCAAAATAAGAAACTCAATCAAATTTATTTTTATCAAGTGCATAAAATAAAGCATTCATTGCTTTTACATTTAAAGAAAATATTTATTTTTTATAATCATTCCAATGATTTGTTAGATTGGATAACTTCTGAAAATCTTTTTTAATAATACACCATAAATCAAAATCAAAATCTATCAAAATAAAAAAGATATGCATTCAGATTTTCCAAGATGTGTAATCCATCTCATTAAACATAGGAGGACGTAAAATAGAATGTCTCTCATTCATGCCAAACAAAGCTATTAACTGAAGTGGATGTTAGTCCAATGAGTAAGACATTGCTCTGATATCAATTGTTAGGATCAATTGACACTAAAAGGAGAAGGTGGGGGGGGGAGTGGGTGGGTGAGGGAATTAATGCAAGTGTAAAAAATCATAGTTTAAGAAAAACTTTTTGTGAGATTTAAAATTAGAAATCAGAAATGTTTCATTAAGTAAGTAAGCAATAAGTGATTAAACGAAGCTAAATTATGATTATGCTAAAAGAAAGTTTTGTATAAGAATATGCATAATAAAAAATATCAAAGTAGAGAAATGCTTACAAATTTATAGTGGTTCGGTCTCAACTTGACCTATGTCCACTCCTGAGTCCTCTTCTCCAAGGCCCACTGGTATCCACCATCAATATTCTTTGGGTGAAGATCAAACTCTTACTGTTTCCTCTCTCCTTTTAACAGGCTTAGGAGATGAACCTTACAACATCACAAGGGAGAACTATAAGTTTTAAAAGACTTTCCTCTCTCCCTTACTCCTTTTATTTTTCTAACAATTTTCACACATAATTTATCACATAATTTCTATCCAAAAATTATTGTTTAAAATTTAAGAAAACTTGAGATATTTATAGGCCCCAATTGGCTTCAGGATTTGAAACCAAAATTCAAACGTATTCAAAAAATTTGGGTACGGGCGGTACAATCGTCGACGCTGATGGTACAACTGTTGAAAGCTATCCTGAAAATAGGGTACAGGTGGTTCAACCATCAGCCTGGGCAGTACAACAATCGCCTACTGCCCGAAAACCTAGGCGACGGTGATACCACCATCGAAAAACCCAAAAAAGTAATTCCTTTCACTTTTCTAATTCCGACTTGTACCTTATGTTGATCAATTTTAAAGTCAACCAATTGAGCTTAACCTAAGCTCAATTTGGATCTCATCCAAATTTAACTCAAACAGGACTCAACCGTAATGATGTTAACTATGACTTAATTAATTACAATTAATATGGTAAATAAATCTACTTCAAGACCTTCCCAACTCTCGACAAGCTTGTCAACTATCCCCGACAATCTTTCGACGAGTCCAGATCTTCTTCCAGCATACTCCCTTTCGCCATCCTAGCAAGCTCTCAATACCCTCGACGAGCTCCCAACCACATCATCCTCACTCCGGCCCGATGCCTCGAACTTGACTTTGGCCATACCTATGATTGTAATTTTATCTCTATCATAGTTAATCTTGCATCAATCAACTTTAACAATCTTGTTAGATTAATAACCCATCAATTGATTTTATCATCAAAATCTGAGATTTAATAATATCTCCCTTTTTGATTATGATAATTAATTGATGACGGGAGTTAAACCTTACTCCCCTGAACCCATGTCATCATTCAAATAAAAGATAACTTAAATTCAAGAGAACCATATACCCCTGAATTTAAGTAATAAATTATTTAATTATCAAATGATATAACATAAATTTGAAAATCATTAAATCATACATAATACATGATATTTATCTCAGCCAATTATGAATCATCAAATTTTCAAAGTATATAACATGAATTATGCATCAATCATATATTAAATTAAAGTTCTCTTCCTTAAGTTATCAATTATTTCTCTCCCTTTGTTTATCAACAAAAATAAAAGAAATATTCTTTTTTTTATTTTTCTATATGTGTCATCAATATGTTATTTCTCCCCCTTTGTCATCAACACAAAGATAAAATATTAGAGCAAATTATTTCAAAGCACATCTGTCAATAATTTTCTCATAATTTTTTTTTTTCTTTTGACATGCATGTATCATTTTTATGTCATCAATTTTCTATTTCTCCTCCTTAGTCATTATTAAAATGAGGTCAAGTAATTTTATGATACATAAAGTCATCATGTGTCAAAATTTTCATATTTTTCAAAATAAATTTTACATTGTTTCCCCTTAGTAAAATAGGATAAAAACCTAATTTTCTTATAAAAATTTATATTATCTTTCTTTTAATAATAAAAAATAAAAAAATGAGGGGAGTGAAAAACATCATATCACAAAAATAAATTTTAATCTAGTAAATTTTGAAGTCCAAAGATAGTAGAATTTCAAACAAATGTATAAATCAACCATCCATGCAATTCAATTCAAAATAGTAAATCAAACATATCATGCATTCTCATGGTTTAGCATTCTTACCTCTTAACCTCAATCTTATAGATGTAAATTTTAAAATAATTATTTTAAAGACGAGCTAAAAAATTTGAGAAATCCAAGATTCACTTATACATTCATTTTATGTAGAATTGAAAACACAATAGAATATCAAGAAATCTGAAATATAGTAAATAATGCATTTTAAAGTTCCATCTCATGTAAATTTTGATAAGAATCTCAATTTATATAGGTCACAAAATCTAAACGAAAATATGATAATACATAAGCTCAAATTGTGAATTATGCATTTCGCATGTATTTAGAAAATTTAAAATTTAAAATTTTATTCTAAGCAAATTATTTCACATTCAATGTTATCATATCCAATTTGCTTCTAATCATATTGATAATTTTCTCCTCCTTTTATCATTGTCAAGAAAATGAATACGATATTATAATTTTTCTTTTTACATCAATGTTCTAATTACACCCAAAAATATAAGGGGAATTATGTCATTAAAAAATAAAAAAATCAAATCTTTAAGTATCAAAATACATTATTTCTTTTAATAAATATCCCTTTTTTAAAAAAAATAATGAAAATAAGTCTTAGGGGATCAAATACTCTTGATTCATTCAAGATAAATCTTAAAATACCCAATTCATTTAGATAAGTTTTTTTAATAAAATAGAAAGAAAGATCTTGATAAAAATTTTAATTATAATTGTCAAGATCATAGATTTCTCTTTTATTAAAAAGAGAAAATCATAGAGATTAAACATGATTTCATAAAGGATAAAGTCAAGGAATCAAGGAAATGTTCATTATAAAATAAATCTTTTTTCAACTTATCATAAATTTAAGAAATATTAATTTTGATGACAAGTTATACCATTCATGAGTTATAAAAAGAATCATGTCAAGAAAGATATTAATATCAAAAGAGATTCATGAATACTAAAAGACATGATTTAATAAATTTATTCTTAGATGATAAAATTGAATCTTAAGAGATCTAAGAAGATTATTCATTCATAAAAATATCAAATTATAAATATCAAGTTCATGAGTTAATTTCAAGAAAGAAAAAAATAGAAGATCTTGATATATATATATATATATATCAAAACTTGAAATCCTTATATAAATCAAGTTCATTCAAAGAAGTTATATATATATATATATATAACTTCTTTGAACGAACTTGATTTATATAAGGATTTTAAGTTTTGATTTCTTAAAGAAGTACATATAACCATCTTCTCAAGTATCCTAGTGATGATCATATATGGAAGAGGAAAAGCCCTCAGAGTGGAGTAAGTTCACTACGACTATGAAGCATGAAACCTCTCGTCCTTCTCATTTTCTTGGTGGTTTTCTCCACTACTTCTGCGTCTAATTATGATTATTTCCACTTGATTCTTTAGGTAAGTCTATTTTTTTCTCTATCTTGTTCTTCTATTTTATTGCTCATTTTGATTTGAAATATCTAGTGGCCCAAATCATATTGCAATGTCAATCATTACTATAGTATGAGTACAAGATATTCGGATAAACACTTTACCATCCATGGTCTTTGGCCCGCTTTCAGTAATGGAACAATTCAATCTTCTAACAAGAATCATCCACCGAGCTACAACAAAATTCAGGTGTGATTGGCTTTAGATCCTAGTGACAACTACTATATTGAAAATTCATTCATCAGTTTGATCTTGTCTTGGATTACAGATGAACCCGCTGATAAACGAGATAACTCCACACTGGCATAGTTTTGCTGTCCCACTAGTGATGACTACTCAGTCTAGGGTCATAAATAGGAGAAGCACGACACGTGTTCCTTGTCCATGTTCATCAAATTTCATACTTCGAAGCAGCACTTGACCTAAAAAAAAAAAAGTTGATATCCTCATGAGCCTAAATGACAAAGGTATTTACACGAATAACCACAAGTACCGATCGAACAATATCATCCATGTTCTCAAAAGAGCAATAGCGAGTAAACCAATAATCTAATACAACAAATGTTTGAGGAAACATCTGTATTAGGTTCGTATCTGTGTCAACAAATTAGGAGACCAATTTATCGAATGTAATATTTCTATTAAAAATAATATACTTTTATTCTATTATATTTCCTCCCTTCCCAAAGATCTCATTTGTAGATAGCCACTTGATGCCGAGTATAATATACTTCCAGTTCGTTATCAATTTGTTGACCACTAAGATTTGGGCTGATTTATTCAAATCAATTTTTAATCGACTCAATGTCATATTTAGTCCAACTCATATGGTCCAATCTACGGATTCGACTTAATAGACTAGGATCAAACTCGGCTAGGGTCCTATCATATGTATTGAGGAGAATCATGTGCCATCTTTTCTCTGCAGAAGAATATCTCTCTGCATAAAACAAAAGAGGTGCGTAAACATCTTTTCTTTATAGAAGAATATGTCTCTACATAGAAAGAAATAGGTACTTCATAAATAATCATTTTATCTCTACAGAAGAATATATCTCTGCATAGCAAGAAACAAGTGCTGTAGAAGTAATCATCTTCTCTCTACAAAACAATCTTTCTGTGCATAGAAAAAAGCATATGTAACCATCTTCTCAAGCATGTTAGTGATGATCATATATAGAAGAGGAAAAGCCCTTAGAGTGGAGTAAGTTCATTATGATGATGAAGAATGACACCTCTCGTTCTTCTCCTTTTCTTGGTGGTTTTCTCCACAACTATTACATCCAATTATGATTATTTCCACTTGGTTCTTTAGATAAATCTAATTTTTTTCTCTATCTTTTTCTTTATTTTTTATTGCTCATTCTGATTTCAAGTTTTGATTTCTTAAAGAAGCACATGTAACTATCTTCTCAAGTATCCTAGTGATGATCATATATATAAGAGGAAAAGCCCTTAGGATAGAGTAAGTTCACTACGATGATGAAGCATAACACCTCTCATTCTTCTCTGGTAGTTTTCTCCACCACTACTATGTCCATTTATGATTATTTTCACTTGGTTCTTTGGGTAAGTCTATTTTTTCTCTATCATGTTCTTTTTTGTTGCTCATTCTGATTTGAAATGTCTAGTGGCTCGGATCATATTATAATGTAAACCATTGATGTCATATGAGTATGGGATGTCCGGATAAAAACTTTACTATCTATGGCCTTTGGCCCGCTTTCAGCAATGGAACCATCCAATCTTTTGACAAGAATCATCCATCCACCGAGCTACAACAAGATTCAAGTGTGATCGGCTCTAGATCTTAGTGACACAACTACTCTATCGAAAAGTCATTCATCAATTTAATCTTGCCTTGGATTGCAGATGAACCCGTTGATAAACGAGATGTCTCCATAATAACATAGTTTTCGCTATCCAAGCAACGATGACCACTTGTTCTGAGGTCATGAATGGGTGAAATAATGCACGTGTCCATTGTCTATGTTTCATCAAATTTCATACTTCAAAGCAGCTCTCGACCTAAAAAAACAGTGAGATCCTCAGGAGTCTAAACGATAAAGATATTTACACGAATAACCACAAGTACCAATCATATCATCCATGTTCTCAAAAGAACAATAGCAAGTAAACCAATAATCTAATGCAACAAACGATTTCAAAAACAACAATTTTGTATCAGGTTCATACTTGTATCAGCAAATTAGGAGACCAATTTATTGACTGTAATATTTCTATTAAAAAATAATGTACTTCCAGTTCTATTATATTCCCTCCCTTCCCAAAGCTACTCGATGCCGAGCATAATGTACTTTCGGTTCGATATTAGTTTATTGGCCACTAAGATTTAGACTAATTTATTTAAATCAACTCTTAGCCGACTCAATGTCAGGTTTAGGCCAGCTCATAGGGTCCAATCTATGGACTCGACTCAATAGATTAGGACCCGACTCAACTATGGTCCTATGAGAGGAGAATCATATGGCATCTTCTCTGTGTAGAAGACTCTCTACATAAAAGGAAACATGTGCTTCAGAGGTAAACATCTTCTATCTGCAGAAGAATATATATGCATAGAAAGAAATAGGTAATTCAGAGATAATCATCTTCTCCCTGCAAAAGAATATATCTCTGTATAGAAAGAAACAAGTGGTTAAGAGGTAATCATCTTCTCTCTGTAGAACAATCTCTCTATGCATAGAAAGAAGCACATATAACCAACTTCTCAGGTATGCTAGTGATAATTATATATAGAAGAGGAAAAGCCCTTAGAGTGGAGTATAATGTAACCAACTTCTCACGAACTAATTCTCATTACACAGTACCAAAGACATCATAATATATATATTCAATAGATAATATAATGTAAGAATATACTAATAATAATAATGTAAAAAAGATTGTGAAACATGTCACACTTGTCATCACTCACGTGATTGGTTTGTAGGACACTTATAACCACCAGTTGCGAGGACTAAAGATTAAGATATGAGATATTCGCGGAGTCACTATTTTTATTGGATATATAATAAGCCTATATATTAATGGATCATATAGATAATATTTAATAAGAACTAATAAGATATTAATAAATAGAGATTCACTAATCCAAGAGACTTGGGTAATTGGATATAGATCTAAAACCCAATAAGGTAGGGTTAAATTGCCATTAACCTTTATGGATAGGAAGAGACCACTGAATCATATGCTAGACTCATGTTGGTCACCCTTCCTATCCTCCTCTCTCGCCTCTCCTCCTTAGTCCACAATCCCTGTTGGGGCGTGTGGATAGTAAGAAGAGTCAATCCCTTTTTAAAGATTATGCAGCTTTGGGATGAACGTAGAGAGAAAGATCATATTATGATTTGAGGAGCATCATCACCCAGTAGATGTGGATCACCGTTAGAAAGGAGGACATTTGACCTCTTCATCATCTACTATAAATAAGATTTTTTAAGGATATACGATCTCCTTAGATAAAACATCTAACATATGATACGTAAATTTTAAGTTTTATGTTTTCTCGTACATCAATTATTATACAACCATCAGATATTTTCTTTGAAAAATCTAATTCTTATTTTTTGTTTTCAACTGCACATGTGATGCTATATTTAGATTTTTCAACAGTCACATGAATTTGATCGTACTAATCATATGAGTTAAATGATACCAACCACATAGGCTAGTCTAACCAATTAACTTAAGTCAAACTCAAATTTGATCCATCTTATTAAATTAATTTTTATTTTTTAAAAATATTTTAAAATATTATAAAATAGTAATTAATCTTAAATTTATTATTTTCATAAATTAACTAATTTATGTTTCACTTTCATATTTATAGAGATCATAATATAAATTTTTGAAGTTTAAAGATTCAGATACTAAAGAGATTTAATAAGTGATAGTATTTAATTAACCCTCTCTTACTCTATCGTTATTCTAATACATATAAAAGTAATAATAATATATAACCTATGACATTATTATGATGTGGTTTAGGGTTTCTTAAACTCTCTGGTCAGCGCAGGAAATGTCGTTATTTAAAACGCGTGCAGTCCTTCCCAATTCGCTGCCACTTGGAATTAGGGGTAGGGTCGAAGGATTTGTCTTCTTTCTATAGCGGTCCTATGCAATCGCTCGATCTGTCTCGATCGAAAGGGTTCCGATCCGATGTCGTCCACCGGCGGCAGTTCCGGGCTTCGGATCGCCGCTGTGGCGAATGGATGCGGCGAAGGAGGTGGAGGGAATTGACCACTTCGGTCGGCTGCCGGACTCCGTGATGCTCATCATTTTCAACATGGTCGGTGCCTCAAGGTCCTGGGGCAGTTTTGCGTCGTCTCCCGCCGCTTCCACGCTCTCGTCCCCCTGATCGAATGCCTCCTCGTCCACGTCGATTGCGTAATCTCCGATGAACCATCCTCCGCCTCCGAGGGCAAGTCCCGCGGCGTCTTCTCCCACTGGCCGCATCGTATTCGGCGGCATTGTCAAACCTTTGCAGGCCATCGGCCAGATTCTCGCCCCCTTCCCCCGCCGTTGCCACAATACCGAGGTTCTCGCTGTCCTTCCTCTCGTCGTCAGTTGTCCCACCACTCCCGGTTGGAGGTCGTGAGGAACGTTAGTGAGATTCGTTGCCTCCGGACCTAGCTCCCTGCTGGAGAGCTCGACGTCGGCGACGGCGTCCTTTTGAAAAAGAAGGTCGAATTGTGGTCGATCCTCCACAACTGCGTCTTTCTTGGCGCGTCCTCCATCATCCCCTCGTCTTCCATCTCGCCCAAATCCTTGATCGCTAACCTATTCCTAGCTTCCGTGATGCTTGTGGAGGTGATGATAGTGGTAGCATCTCGGAGTTGTACACCAATTGAAGCTTGAAGCTTAGGGTGTTTTGGATGATCAGCTCCCTGGTTGCCGTCTCGGCGCAGCATTACCTCCTTTGGTTGATCACTTTAGAGCACGAGACGCTGGAGAACTTAGAGCTCATTGACATGGATGGTCAGAGGGTGCTAATGGCGGACCAGCGGCAGCTGGAGGAGTTCAGGGTGAAGCCAGTATCAGCATCAACGGGTTGCCAGCAAACCGTCGTTCCAGCACTCTCATCTGTGGAGGATTGGTGCTGAAGAGGGCAACACCGGTGGCCGTTGAGCCAAAGCGAAGTGTGGGGTAGAGAGGTTGTCAATGATGGAGGTTGTGGTAGTCTTCACTCTCAGGTGGGTCTTGGATTTCTAATGCATTTGAAGAGCATATGGGGTCGGAAGAGATAAACTTAAGAGTTCCATATGGGGTCGGAAGAGATAAACTTAAGAGGTAAAATTATAGATATTGCAACTGGTTATGCTTGTTGGAAACTATTAATTTGTTCAAACTGTTGTGTAATCGCCGAGATTTTTTTCACCCTCTTTCAAAATTAGCTGGACATTTTACAGATCTGACAAAAGATCCATGTAGCCAATCCTAAATAGTTGGGACATACAATTTTATTGTTATTGTTGTTACTCTCAGCTTGTTATATTTGATATAGTTTGTTTCCTTATTTGGGATTCAAATTAATTAACATTGAATTTTGTTTTAGAGTGGACATATTAGGTAATATATTAAATTAATTAAATATGAATTTAAATTTTATTATTTTCCTTTGTGACAATTATCCTTCTATTTAGATGGCAATCTTGCCCATTTTCCTCATCATTCACCTATCATGAGAAGGGTAGGGTTGTCTTGTTGAAGATAGAGATAGACCTTTTGTTGATTTAAATTGTAGTTATCATCATCTTTAAATATTTATAAATACAATTTATTTTAGTTGTAAACTAATTAAAATGACAAAAAAATCATACATTTGAATTTTTAAAAACAATAAAAACTAAAATTTAAATAAAGTAGCTAGCCGACCTTTCTCTTCAACATGACTATCCTCTTCCTCATTCCCTTCTCTTAAAATAGTCAACCGATGAGGAACATATAGACTTCATCGTCTTTAAATAAGAGGTGAGCGAGGGCTATCCTAAAGGAGATAAATAATATTTAATCTTGCATTAATTAATTTAACAATTAATTTAATACTTTTCCTAATATGTTTGTCCAAAATGGAAACCAATTTAAAATATTTTCTTAATTTGGATTACAGAAAAGAAATAAAAATATATCAAATAGAGTAAATGTTACTGTGACAATGTTAGATATTTTTTGAAAGGGTGGGAAAATCTTGGTACTTACAAGTTGAGCTTCCACTCTATAATTGCGTGTTTGGTAGAAGTAGGAGCTAAAGAAACAGAAATTGTCATTGTTATACATGTATTGTAGATCATGAATGAATATGTAGAAATTTCGGTTACTATAATCTTTTATTGAATGTTTTGTAATTCCTGTATATTTTAATATCTTTTATCAAGGTTTGTAATTTCGACCTGTATCGCCCGGTATGGATGGTACATACCGGTCCGTTAGGTTGCCGGTACATGGACCGCCCGCTACCGGGCGGTTCCGCCAAAAATCGACCATCGGCGGTCGATTTCAGCCGTTGAGGCCGATTGAGGGAGAAATCGATCGTTGACGGTCGATTTCGGCCGTCGACGATCGATTGAGAGAGAAATCGACCACCGACAATCGATTGAGGGAGAAATCGACCGTCGACGGTTGATTGAGGGAGAAAAAGGGAAGAAGAAGAAGAAGAGGAAAAAAAGAAAAAAGAAAAAAGAAAAAAGAAAAAAGAAAAGAGGAGTACCTATTTCCCCACACCATCTTCGTCGGCGCGTCATCGCCGCACGCCGTCGTTGCCCGCGGGTCTCCAGCGCCCGCGTGCCGTCGCCGCCCGCGGGTCTCCAGCGCCCGCGTGCCGTCGCCGCCCGCGGGTCGCGGGCGCTTTTTTCTCCCGCGCGAGGAGACGGAACGTCTCCCCACGCGGGGAGAAAGGTCGAGGCAACGTCGCCGAGTTTATTAATATTTTAATATATTTAATATTATATTATAAAATATTTATATTATATTTTAATATACTGGGTGGTATGCACTATGTGTACCACCTGGTACCAGTACCATACCGATACTGAGATAAACTCAGTACACAGGTACGGACCGGTAAGTCAAACCTTGTCTCTTATAAGGTTTAAAATATCATATTATCCTAGATATAATTGTTTCCTCATTTGTGTTGGCCTAACAAAGAAGTTAATTCATAGTGAATCAAATTTTCAATTTACATGGTTAAAATAGGAACAATATAAATAAATTATTAAATCTAAAAAATTAATGATTGATTTCTTTCCTTAGTGGAAACTCTGTCTCCTATCCCATCTAATGATGTGTTGAGGGGATCATGAGGGAGGAAAGTCTTCGAGAGGTAAGTTTTCCGACTATCGTTTGTCAATTATTTTTATTTTTGGAATATTTTACTTTATGATATTGCTTAGATTTCTTTATTTTGAAGATTAAAAGTATGCTATTGATTTATAATTCCATTATTTAGATTTAGTTAATGATGCATGATTCTTGTGATTAAATTCTTGTTACCTATTCCCATCTTGAATATTTGAATTTTATTATTCTTGGTTTTCTATATAAATTTTATAATATTCATGTCTGAATTGAGATTGTTTGATATTGTAAGTTTAGGGTTTTATATTATGTTTAAATAAATAATTACGAATTAAATTATTAATTATATGATTTTTATTTATTGTTTTTTGTTATGTTACATGTTTTAAACTTTTAAATCGATCAGTATAAAATTTAAAAATTTCTATTAAAATAAAAAGGGATGAAGTTCAAATTTGATTTGAGGGTTTGATCTAGCTAGAATTAGGTTTGACCCGAGTCAAACTAATCGATCGGATTGGCCCAACTTAGTCCAGCAAGTTGGTCGACCCATGGGTAACTCAATATGGGCCTGTTCTCCAGCCTTCAGCGTGAGTCATTGGCTACGCCCCATATAACATATAATCCCCAGTGGCTTGGCGTGGGATGGTGCAGCCTGACCTAGTGTGACCTATAGTTTAGTGCAGCCTGTGGCCTGTGGCCCAACCCAACATGGTGTGTCTTTACGTTGCGCGAGGATTGCAGCTTGGGGTACGATCGAATTCCCTAGGCTCGGCAAAAACCAACGCGACCTAGCTCTTGTGGTTCGACTTAGCATGGCACAACAACTCAAGATTGTAACTCGGCTAGGCGCAATGTGGAGTGACATAACCTAACTCATGTGACCCAACTTGTGTCACCCTTACATCCTGATGTTGGCGCATGGTCCTTGCAACTTGACCTGAGCTCAGCCCAAACTCCCTTAGTTTGCAAACTTTGAGGCTCGGCTAGTGCCTTGTTGCTGCCCAAACCCTATTGTTGGTGGCCTCATGTTGCTCAACCCGTGGTCCCTTGTGGTTCCTTGCATAGCGATTGAATCAGATTGGTTTGGTTGGTTCAGGTTAGTTCCGAGTGATTCCGGATTAGTTTTAATCAATTCAAGTCCATTTAGCCTAAAATGAACCAATTCAATCCAATTAGGTTAAGTTTGGGGCAATTATAATCTGGTTCAAATATATTGGATCAATTTAAGTAGTGTTCAAGTTAATTGAGTGTTGTAGTCGGATTGATACCTTATTATGATTTTGATGTCTAACGAATTTTAAAAAAATATTTGATATACTTGTGATGAATTTGAATGAAAGTAATGAATTTTCAATTTGAATTGCCACGTGTGATCGAAATGAATGATATAAGGCATGATATGATATACGAGGACTCTATCAGCTGGGCCAGTACTGGTAGCATGACTGTTTTTGGGTGAGCCATCAGACGTGGTGGTTAGAATAAACTTCTATCTACTATTCGGAGAATGCGTCTCTATTTTGGTGGGTGAGGGACATTACTTCATTCATTATTGGGAATATGACATGTGTTGCCTGCTATTGGGAGAATAAAGATCAGATTCCTCCATCCACTACAAAGAGAGTGCACAGGCATCCAACCTACACAACTGAATGAAACCCTAGTCTTGTGATGACTATGATATCACTATGTGATATAATTTGATTGACATTTGCTTGATGATTGGCTCTCTTTGAGATATTGTTATATGTTTTTGGAAGATGCTTTAGGAGATCTTTACTCAAATGTGTTTTGTTAATATATTATGTTTTTGTTTTCAGAGCACTCTTCAAATGTTAATTATAGTTCCTAAGTAGAAATCTTTATTTATTGCTTGCTCGAAGAGACAAGTAATTAATGATTATTAGTGCAAGCTAATAGAACTTATTTTACTATTTTCAGACAGTTTGTTTAGTTTAAGAGAACATTTGAGTTTTTTGTTTGAATGTAATTAATTTTTTTTATGCTGCTCTGGATTAATATCGGTGGTAAAATTGCCATTCTCTGCATTATGAAAAAAGGGTAGGATGTGACATTTTTATAATAAATATTGAAATTCCCAAATGTATCAGCAATCTAGGATCAAAAATCTGCTCAAAAGTGATGCTATCTGTCTGAAAGTAGTCGCATAGTGAATTATAATTTATGTCAAGGTTAGAATATTGGAGTTACATTTGTCTCCTTTTTACCACTTTGATTGCTTTTGTTCTCTTGATCACTGTTTCATTAGTTTCCAAGAGTGAATTAGGATAAGTTTTGCAGAAAGAACTTTTGAAACTTATTTGTTTGTACCTTTTAATTATTCTTTAAACTGTTTTGAGTGGTATTTATCATACAACTTATGGATTGCTGATTGCTGACTTCTAAATATTTCTTTTATGTCCATTGTTTTCTTCAAGAAGCCTAGGGTATGTTGTATGAGGTCTTATTATTTTATCAAATCTTGGTGACCATAAGTTTCTTATCAAAAATGTTAATTCTTTATATGTTATATGTGATATGAAATACTTTCTTTTCTGTGTTGCCATATGCTGGTACAGCTGTGAAGGTTGTTGTGATGCTGATACTGAACACACTTTGCTTGGTTACTTGTTTCAGATAGAATGAACAACAAGCATCTCATGTTTTTCCACAAGTGTTGACATATGGTCAAATAAGTCAATGCTAAATGAAGATATATGACCGGTAAGGCAATTGACTAAATGAAGATTAAGTGTATCCACTAAAATTAGGGTGGCAATTCACAATTTAATGCCAGATGTTCGACAGGCAATTGTCTGTTTTTTGTGAGAAGTGCGTGCTAACTTATACCTGTGTAACTTTCAAGTCTTACTATATCAAATCTTGGTGCTATAAGTTTTCTTTTGGAAAATGTTATTCTTACTTTATGTATTATGTATGATATGGAATTCTTTCTTTTTTGTGTTGCCACATGCTGATCAGCAATTAAGATTGTTGTGATGCTGCTGATACTGATGGCACTTTGTTTTATTACTTGTTTCAGATACCATGAACAACATGCATCTCATGTTTTATCTTTTTCGTTTTGCTTTAAGTTTTCATATATGATCAGTAAGTCAGTACTAGACGAAGATTGAGGGTGGCAGCAATTCACAATTTAATGGCAGGTGTTCTATAGGCAATGGTCTGTTTTTTTGTCTTGCATCTGTGCAATTTTAAGGAGAGTTGGGACAATCGACCTCCCCCACTTATCACTTGTGATACAATAGTAATGGTGAGATGTGGTGCCATGTGCAACGTTTGCATCGGATGATCCGAACTCGGAACTGTGCATTTGGTCTATCGGAAATTAAGATGTTGACTTTTGGTCAAATCAATTTTGTCATGTTTACTTTTTATTATTTGTGTGCAGAGAGGGGTGCTTAACAAAACAAAAAAGTCATCTCAGCGAAACGTGTCAGATAATGTGCGCTTGGTTTTGCAATGCCGTGTGATCACATTTTGCGACAAGTCAATTGCGCTCGGTAAGCATTAAAGAAGGCAACAGGAACTTCCACCCGTTCGTTCCCCATTGTTGAGCCGGTCATTCCCCCCCCCCCCCCGGCCGCCAGCCAGCCGTATTAGACCCAAAGGTTACAGACAACGCCGCGCCTGCTGCTATAGTCGCCGACGTCAACTCTTCCATCGAGAGGTTACAGGCCGATGAAGCCATGGATGGAGATCCTGGCCATGGCGCTCGCCGGCGCCATCGTCTTCCTCCTCCTTCCTCTCCTGTTCTGGTGTCGTCTGCGTCGGCGATTGGTTCCCCGGACGGCGGGAGCGAGTCCTCCTCAGAGCCTGCAATCCGGGATGGCCAGGCTCCAGCACGCCCGCGGATCGAACACCAGCGGAAAGCCGGGTCGTCTCTTCCACCATCACCTCCACCACCGCCCCAGCCAAGGCCAGGACCAGGACCAGCTGCCGACGCCTTTCTGTTGGAACGACCATCCCGGGCTCGTGGTGGAGGCGGTGGAGAACGGGTGGTCCCGGTTCGTGTTCGCGGCCGGGCGATCGCCGGACCACTTGCACCCCCGCTGCGCCCCGGTCTGGGGCCTGTGCGTCGTCTGCGACGGGGGGAGCGACTCCCTGGAGACGGGCTGGGAGGTGCCCGTCGGATCGGCGGACTTCCTGCAAACGGTTCGGCTCAATCCGAGGGCGCGGAGGAGCGGCAGCACCGGCATCAGTCCACTCCTCCACGGCGAATCTATCTCCATCGCGAGGATGCTTCTCCCCTTGCCCGGCCCGTCTCTGCGCGTCTCCTCCTTTCCGCAAGATGCCTACTTCGAGGTCACCATCTTGTACCTGAAACCACACCAACAGCAGCACTCGTCTTCTCGCGCCAGCAGGCGGGCCAAAGCCGGCGCCGGCGGCGATAGCGAACGCGCGAAGCTGATCGCCGACAATTCCTCGGAATCCCCGTCCGACGCCACAGCCCATGACACCGTCACTCCCACCGTAGTCGACATCAACAGTCCAAACCAAGGAACCAAATCCACCAAAGAGGAGGGAGGCAAACAGAGACACGGCAGTCTTCTCTCCTTGGGCCTCACCCATGGCGGTTCGCTTCCCAGTCGACCATCGCCCGGGACGTATCGGGGATCCGTCGGCTTCCACTCCGATGGCTCTCTCCATCTCGACGGTAAGAGAACCCACCCACCTGCGTTTCTCTGCATTCCATTGACGAGACGAGGACAATTAATTGGGGGGGGGGGGGGGGATCAGTTCATGCAACGCGCATTCACGTTTCAGGAATGAAGCTGGTGTCCGAGTCGGAGAAGGCCGAGTGGGCAGAGGTGAACAGGGTGATCGGCTGCGGCTTCGACCCCAGCAAGAAGAAGGTCTTCTTCACGGTGGACTCGGAGCTGAAGCACGTCATCCACTGCAACTCCGACACGTACAAGGCCCCGCTGTTCCCGGTGATCTCCGCAAACGCCGACGCCATGTTGCTGGTCAATCTGGGCCAGTGCAAGTTCAAGTACGAGCCGGCAAACGCACGTCGAACGCCGGATCCCTGCTTCCTCCGCTCCTCCTCGGTCGACGGTGGCGCCGACACCATCGGGTACGAGGACAGCCGGGAGCTGTTCTCGATGGGGCGGATCGACTCCGAGTGGGTTGATGCGGTCAAGAAGAGCCAGAGCAGCAGCAGCAGTAAGAAGAGCAACGTGAACTACAACAACGACGGCAGCTCCGTCATTGATGTGGATGCCGATTCTGATCTCTTCGAGATCTCCCTGCACATTTGACGGATCGTGTTGTGCTTAGAAAAATGCAGACGTCATTGGATCGATTGGTGCCGGTGACGCCGGCCATTGCAGGCGTGTGATGGAGAGACAAAATATAGCAACAGTTGGGTGCCTCTGTTGCACTAATGATTCGAGGACGCAAGAAAACAAGAGTGCTTTCTTGTGAGGATAGGACTGACATCATTCATCTGTGCGTGCTAATCTAGTCCTCTGTTCATAAAAATAACACACAGTTGCTGTTGCGGCAGGAGAGGAGTGTTTCAACTCCATCTTGTCGGTTGATCAATATACTTTGTACTTTATGTTGATGAGTTCAACAAGATGATAATTTTGTTCAAGTTGGGTTTCTAGAAACACTACAAAAGAAAATACGACGATCAATGAGGATAGAGAAAAATTAAAGACAAACCAAGGAAATGATTGGAGCTATCATGATCATGCAAGAAAGGTGAATTATAATCGATCGATACTTAGAATATATGAGGTCCCATCAGCTCTATGTGTTAGGTAGAGTGGACTATGTTGTCATCGCAAGATATGACCATACTAACTCAGACTCTTGCATTCAAGAAATGTTTGATAATTTCATGAGGTGACGAGTACATTAGATTAAGGCATGCATGATCTCTCTCTCTCTCTCTCTCTCTTTTAAACATCGCCATATTTTTCAAGCATCTCTGGCTTAGAAATCAGAAAATTTTGCATATCATTTAGAGTTCACTCGTTGACGTCGACCTTGCGACAGAATTGGACCTGAAGTAAAATAAATTGGTTTTATGAGACACGTCAATATATTAGATAATAAAAAAAAAACTACACTAATTGTAACTATTCTGAGTGAGTGCTGAGATGATACAACATTGCAATTTAAGTGATGAATAAATCCTATACTTTTCATTTATAATTGTTTAGAACTAGTGAAATTGTCCAGCTTTACATGTCAAGTAAGATGTTTTTGTTCAATTGATATCGATATTTAGATAATATGTCCAAGCATTTATCTATAGAATATATATATATATATATATATATATATATATATATATATATATATATATATATAGATAATTCCTTACCTACAGCTCAAAAGTGAGCTTTGGTGGAGTCACCAATAGCATGGCTAGCATAAAGTTTATGGACTTACAATATGGAAAGATAAGATGTCATTAGTCTTTGGTGATAACTCTGTTGGAGTGTCTATTGCCACTCTAACAGAAGCACTCACCAACCTTTAGCTATTGTAGTTACAGTTTGAGAACCATAAATTAAGATGCTTTTGACACTTGAATATAAGCAATTCAAGGTTAGGGATCAGCTCATAAATCCATGCAACATAAAGATAAATTATGAGAGTATCTCTCATAATTATGATTTGATTGATGGTTGAAATTGGCTTTTAGACACTTGATGAGGCTATTGGTGACTTAGTAGCTCCAAAATTTATGTTCCAATGGGATGATTATTAAGAAGAGAACAGTAGGCAATAAATTGGAAGACAAGAAGTAGGGTTTCTTTCCTATATATATATATATATATATATATATATATATATATATAAGAGTTACCATCAACAAAATCACATTTGGGAAGCATATTAAAGGAGTTAATACCTATATCTAATGTTTAATTCATGGATCACTTCTAAGCGAGTAAGAAAATTAAGTGTCATATAGTAAGTACATCCATATTATTACACAAAATGGATGTAAGTGGATGGGATGTCCATAATAAAAAAAATTAGATCTCATAGTTTTTGAGTAATTTTAACATAGAGTTCATTGTCCCAATGAGAGTGATAGAATTGCAAATCAGTGAGATCGAAGAAGATTGACTGCAAGTCATTTGGAGTTAGATCGATATTTTAAAAGATATAAAAAAATATTAGGGTATAGTTTTACGATCAATATCATGATGTGGCTGAGATAATCGATCCATTAATATTCATTCTTACTAAAAAAGTACTGCTCATTAACTGAATAAACTTGAGAGCTCGTGATGATATATATTCAATAACATATATATTGAAAACGACACCACACATCATGAGTAGTAGTAGTATGTACCAATCCTTCATCGTGTAAAGTTATACTAATGATATCGTTGATAAGACAAAACAAATTGAGAGACTAATAATCTAGATTTGATGACAAGATCAATGGCAATAGTTATGCTGTGTCGGCTGGTCTTTGTGCTAAATAAAACACCATTAAATCAGCATGTTATAGCAAGATTTGATGTTTACTATGTCACTATGTTATTGACATTGAAGCTTATGGAGATTCCATTTCCATAGGTTTATCCGACTTAGGTGTTACTTTTGGTGCTTATGCCTTTTGCCCATCCATAAAATATTACATGTAATTAATTATATTTATTTGATGAATAATAGAGAAGCTTAGTTATGTAAAATTATCATGATTAACTTTTTCTTGGGATCAAATTAGAGGTTAAGCTCAAAACAAGGATAAGTGATAAATTATTATGATTAGTATCTCGGTTTCTGGGATCTCTATACTGAAGGTGTTTAGTATGTGCAATATTTTCGTCAATAGAGTCGACGATGTGAGGAGAAACATAATTAAGTATTTCACCTTCATAAGTATAGAGATGCTAAATATAACCGAAAGCTAATTATAGTGCTTTCATTTTTTTTTTATTTTTATGAGGTAAAACTTCTAAAAGCAATGGTTTGGAGGCCCCCCAAAAGGAAGAAAAAGAAACACCACTTTAAAGCTAATTATAGTGCTTTCTTTAATCATACTTTTTGTGGGTTCTAATATTAATACTTTATATTAATGCCATTGGTTCATCCAAAATGTCAAACAGATTAATACCGATCTCAGATGATATTTTGTATCCTTTTCTTCAGCATGAGAAGAAGAAGTGAACTTAACCAATAAGCTGTCCATATCTCATCATAACTTTAGTGTGAGTCTAACAATGCAAATCCCATTGAAGAAATCAATGGTTTTTGCACAATATGAAACCTTACTACTTCCCTTATTATTTATGAACAAGCAGCCAGCTAATCTCCATAACAAAAAGTTGACACCTGACACTATTTTATTTGATTGCTGAACTGCTAATTTTTTTAGGTCAACGAGGAAGATTAAAGAAATAGTCATATCCCCCACCAAACTTGGTGGTTTATTTTAATTTAGGTGTTAAACTACCCTCAGATCGAATATAATCATCCCCAATTCTTATAAACAAATCAACCAGTAACTTCTCATCTTCAAATCAATCATACTTCATTCAAGAAGGATATCTATACCTAATAACATCATAAAGTCTCAACTATGAAGATTTATATTCTTTATTATATTAAAAATTTTAAAATTTTTATTTATAGTTTCTAAACAAGCCTTTTTAGATCTTTTCATGTACCACTATTCCACTATTTTGAGTACATTCTTATCATCTAAAACGATACTCTCATATTTGATGTTATGTTGAAATATTATAAGCCTTAGTGTTATGGTAAAATTATTTCTTTCATGGTAACTTTGGTAATCAAGATTTTATTATAAAATTAATCTCTTTGTTCTCTAAGGAGAAGGAGTGAGATCATAAAAAAAAAAAACCACTAAAATTATTTTTCAGAAACGTGAACGATAATATTTGAGTTTCCAAAGTGGATTCTTCTTTTCTGATGCAAAGACTTGTCTGAGTCATAGGAATACTACAGCGACTTTATTTGCTGATGCAAAGAATGTTGTCTGAGTCATAAGAATATTTCTTCAGCATAAGTAGTCAAGTCATTTTATCTTTTTTCTTATTTCTTGTTTGAATTGTGGAAAACAGATGCACATCTCAGTTAATCCACCAAGAACAACTTCTAGCCTCCCATTCTCTCTCATCCAATTTCTTTGAGCAGCCAAATCAGACCTGCTCTACCATATCATTTGTTGTTACTGACTAGTATTAGTCAAAGCAATGGCAGCTCCTGAAAGAAATCCTCAACCCCTTCAAACTTAAAACATGGTTGTAGCTGTCACCAGCTTCCCCTGTTCTCAATTTTTTATATTCCACTTTTCTCTCTCTCTCTACTAATTCTCAAGCACAAATAATAATAATAATAATAACAATAATATTACAATCTCATACTTCTTGTAAACACAACAAGAAGTCTGTCTGCATTCAACCCTTCAATACAAGGAAAACTATAAATTGTAGAGTACCAATCTTCATTGTTTAACTGAGCATTCAAGGATGTCTCCATTTGCTCATTCCACTATGGCTGAGAGAAAACAACAGGAACTCAACAAGTTAACCACAGCCAAGACCAATTTTTACTGCAATGAGGAATGTCTTTTACATGCTCTCTTTTTATGTATACATATAATCAAACACCTACAGAAAAAAAAATGGCACCTAATGACTAGTTTTATGATACTTTGGCCTTCATCTTAAGCTACTTATCTTTAATTACATTGACTTTTAAAGGTCTTGACTGTTGATAAATATTTATTTTCTTAGCATTTTGTCTAGTAATAACTTTTTCAGTATTATTATTTAGTATTTTTAGCATTTGGATCAATGATTTTTTTTTTTCATACAAAATTAACTTGAGAAAAGTTAAATTCATTCTGAGTTCTATCCACCAAACACAACATGTTGACTAATTTTTTAATCATTTAGTCTTCCCCTTCAATTGTTTATACAACATTGAACGCATCAACCAGATTTGACTGTTGATAGTCTTTTTACTTATTTTGTTTTGAGGTAAAATTGTTGCATTTTGAATTATGGAATTATTTTAAATTATTTAATTTTATCATGTCATCTGTAAGATTAAGTCAATCGAGCAAGCATAAATCTATGAGATTAACACTGCCCTTTATATGTACAATTTGAATTGTTCAAGAATTCATTCACATAAAATTAATTTGCATGGAAAAGGTTAAATCTTGATGAACTAATTTATGATTTTAGTATGGCAATTTTTTCTCCTACAAATTGAAGTAATTCCACTGTCCAATTCTGCATGCTTACAAAGTGGAGCTGTCTGATCTCACTATTACATCTCTTTCCCACTTTGCCAAAAAAAAGACGAGCATTTGAACTAAACAAGGGGAATCGAAGCAGGTGTGCCTCCCCTCTTATCCTATTCCAGCAAAACGACACGCCCCACCGGCGACCGGACGACCGCCCTGCTTTGCTTATGCCGTTCTAAGCGGCATCGGAATGACGTCATTCTTTCGCCTCCTCGTGGCTTCTGTTGGGTTGTTGAAAGGGACGCCGAGGGTACACCGCACCGCAGTCAGCCTCTCCTCCCCGTAGCTTAGAAAAGTCGACGCTTGAAAGCACGCAGCAATCATTCTCGCCTGCCTGCTTTGATCCATTTCTTGATTCCCAGACTCCATCTCTCCCTCTTCTCCCGTTCCTCTCCTTCCTCTCTAATCTTGGTAAGCACTTGTTGCTCTTGATCTATTTGTGTGGTTGCTTGATAAATATTTTAGGTGGTTGTGATTTACTGTTAGCTTTCTTTTCCCCCTTCGAATTTTGACTGGTTAAATGAAAAGATCTGATGATGTTTCGATATGATACTTCAATTGTCTTGGGAGATTTTCTTTTGTTGCTGGTGTTGTAGTCGATAGTTTGATTTCGAGCTTTTGGAGCTAAGAATCAATCACTGGGAGGCATATCGTAAATCATTCTTTTAGAAAGAACAAAAAAATATGGATTGCTTGATGACTAAGATCGTGGTGCTTTTGGATGGATGCTACAATAGCTAAATTGATTGTGGCTCATGCTTTGTGTTTTTGTGCGAATTGGATGGTCTTTTCGATATGGATGCTGTTACCGGTGACCAATTGGATTCAGATGGTGTTGTTATCGTGTGTTGACTAGGGTCTCTTGGGTTGGGAGCAGAAAATGTCTGGAGGAACGCAGCAGAGCTTGAGGAAGTATTTGGGTGCCCTCAAAGACACGACCACTGTCAGCTTGGCCAAAGTGAACAGTGATTACAAGGTTGGAAGTCATTGTTAATGCTTTTACCTCTACAACGTATTTCTATTTTATTTTTCTTTGTTCCCTGATCTGTTTAGCTTGGTTTTCTTTTTCATGTTAAACCAGGAACTGGATATTGCCATTGTGAAGGCCACAAATCATGTGGAGCGTCCCGCCAAGGAGAAGTACATACGAGGTTGGCACGGGATCGTTTGGTTCATTTGGCATTTAAAGATAATTGGAGCTTCTATGATGCACCCTTTTGTTTGCATTTTAGGTTCTAGTGTTTCTTGGTGATGTTTTCTTGGAGTGGCGTCACTTGTTGATTATTTCTTATCGACTTATATACCATACTTTGAAGTCATATAAATCTAATTACCCTATGAAATATTTGATCAGGTTGACAAAGATATGTCATCTTTGTGCTAAGTATCTAAAGCTAATTCAGATGAAATGTCCCTCCTCACTGTTATCGTACTACCACTCTCTGTTGGTTCAATCTCTTCATCCTTCTGATGAAGAATATATCCAGATAATTACATTTAAAATGTATATGAGATGGGGCACACAAATTAAAAGCATATTCTTGTCTGCCATCAGTAAGATGACTTCCTGTCCTTCTAATGTACAAATTTTGATCTGATTCTACTAGGCATTCCAAACCTAGCTTGTTACACAGATTAAGAAAGAGGCCAATGGACTAAAAGTTCAAAGGGCACCATTTGCTGCATCTGCTATCCATTTTGCTGACAATGGGAACTTTTTTAACCTTAAACAAAGATGGAAACTAAATCTTGAGAGCTGAAAGAAACTCTGGAGGTTACCCACCTTTTGCACTGTGGTAACCCCATTACTCTTATTCTGGAGTTTTGGTGAATATTGATTTTGTGCATAAATGCAGTAATTATATGTTTCCTCCAGAAGAATTTCCTTGTTGGGCACACCTCTTTTAGATACATTTAAGTCATTTCCAAATAAGAACTGAAGTTGATATTTGGAGTTCCTTCTTCTAAGTTTAGTATTTATTGTTTTTTGTTCATATATTTTTGAGTTGGTGCTTGGTTAATTTGTTATTTGATATTTTTGCAGCCATCTTTTATGCTATTTCAGCTGCCAGACCTCGGGCAGATGTAGCTTACTGCATTCATGCTCTTGCTAGGCGTCTTGCAAAGACGCACAATTGGGCGGTATATATACTCCACAATGATATTTTCTCTGCAGTGGTTCTATTTTTTTGTGCATAGAATAAAAACTGAAAAGAAAAGAATTTTGATTGTGCTGTTCTAATATATCTCTGGAACTAAGCTTCCCTTGCTATAATAACTAGTTGATTTCTAGCTCCTTGCTGACTTGATCTGGAGGGAATCAATTTTAAGGATGCTTTTAATTTTGATCGAGGGTGGGCTTTGGTACAATAGTAATGTTGTTCCTCTGTGACATGGGTGCCTAGGGCTCTAGTCATGATTATAACCTTTTTAAATATTTAAAGGTAAGGGTTTGTACATTGTCTTTCCCCAAACCCCATATTGGCGGGAGTCCCGTGTACTGGGTACACCCTTTTTTCTGATTTTGATCAACTGATGCAGCAAATAATTTCACTGATTGCACCATGTCACCATTACATGAGCATCCACTAGATCATATATTGCATGGCAAGGTTCTATACAGAGAAAGACTTTTTTAGTAGAAAAGTAGTTAGAAACTTGTGGAAGAAGACTCTAACTGGTGAGATATGAAGTAATTAACTATGTGCAGCAGAACAAGATTTGAGAGCTGAAATTATAATTTGCCTTTTCTTTTGCTTATTACTTTTAAATTTGTATCTTGTTGGAAGCTTTTCTTTCCTGGACTTCCTTTTTATGTAAATCTCAATACTGAAAGGTGGAAGGATTTGAAATATCCATAAAAAATATGAAATAAATTTACAAGTTAATATTTTTATGTTTCTTTTCAATTCCCAACTCAATATGCCTTATTAAAAATTACTTACAGTATATGTGCAACTTACTTATGTTTGCAGTGCCACTGATTTAATATTGGTTGCAATTCAGGTTGCATTGAAAACCTTGATTGTTATACATCGTGCTCTGAGGGAGGTGGATCCTACATTCCGTGAAGAACTCATTAATTATGGGAGAAGTAGAAATCATATGCTGAACTTGGCCCATTTTAAAGATGATTCCAGTGCATATGGTATTCATCCTGCTCAGCAGATTATAATGAGATAAACAAACAACTGTTTTATTGTTTTCTAAGTATATTCTTATTTGAATGGTTTTCAGCCTGGGATTATTCTGCATGGGTGCGTACCTATGCGTTATATTTAGAGGAGAGGCTCGAGTGTTTCCATGTTCTCAAATATGACGTAGAGACAGATCCTCCGGTATGCAAATGGTTGATTTTTTTTTTCTTTCGTTTCTAGTTTTATGTACTTAAGTGCTTTAGAAGCTTCCTCTGGTGATTTTGTTGGTTCAAGACAGAATTATTTTTGACTGAGCATGGAAAAAAGTTGGGTATCATAGAACACCAATAACTTAAGAGTGTCCCGTGAAGCCTCAAGATTTTTTCATATCAAAGGCATGAAGGGTGAAGGACGAGTACATCCTTCCCTTTTCTAAGAACCGTTATCTCAAGTAACATATTCAATTTATTGTCTTATTCATAACAATGAGTCTGTCAGCTGGGATTTCAGTAGATCAATCAAGATGCTGCATAAAGAGAATCCTGAAACTTCATAGACAAATGATTTTTGGATGAGTTTTGTGCATGCTGGAGATACAATTTTGAGATACTTATTGAATTGTTTATGGAATAATTTTACAATTTAAACATCATTTAAGTATTTGTAAATCGAATTCCATTTGAGACCATTTTGTGCATGCTAAACCTTGTGCAATGGGAGTGTCATTTAGTTGGCTTTGTTCGCTTTGTTGTAAGGATACATCTGATATTATATTGGTGGGATGCTTAGAACCAACATTTTAGTACTTAGCAAATTGTGGTTTTCTCATCTCAAAATCTTTGCCCTCTAGGTGTTTTCAGCTCCAAGTAAAATACCCTGAGATTTTAGATCTAAACCCTGTCAATTTTACTCATTACAACTGTTTATGTATTATTATGATTTACCTAATACACTAGAGATTGAGCTTTGGCATCACAATTATGTCACTCCTTTGTCTAGATGGTTAGAGTTTGATTCACGAAAACAACTTCTATAGCTGCATTTTTTTTCCTAATGCCTTGTGCACTGCCCTTTTTTTATGATCTTGACTATGTTTGAAAATCTTTTTGTATAATTCTAGAAATCTGGACATAGTCAAAGTACTGGTAGGATTTTTTGTAGACCCAATATTTTTCATCATGCACAGAAAGCTTATAACACTTTGTGCAAGTTAAAGAAACTTTCGTACGGAGAATTTTTAGTCGAGTTTAACTTTATTATGAAGTAGTTAATTCATTGCTCCCCCATAAGGTAGAAATTAACATTGCATGGTAGATAAGTAGCTAAAATGAGGGTGAACATTGCTCTTTTTACACTTGGGTTTGTCAAGAATTTGAGTCACAGATATATTTTAACTTATAGGGGTAAAGATACTTACATTGACCGTACCCAACATCAGCATTAGTGGAAAGTATAAGCCTTATTTTTTGAGGCTGCTGTAAGATATTACTATTGTTGAGTTATCCTCAGGAGATATCATCATGGATCATCATAATGAATGGTTACTTTTGGGCATTAAGTATTGATGTGCCCAAATATTATAGTTAGCTTTACTTGGTACAGTTATCTCAGAATTATAGGAAAACTGTATGGATCACTTTATGCAACTAAGAAACCCTAAAAATATATAATTCTAATAAGGTTAGGTGATTGAAACATAAATTTATTTTCTGCGACAATCCTTAGACCTCATTTAGATGATACATATTGGCCCCACATTGGGAGGAGTCTGGTTCACTGGGCTAAACTTGTTTTCTTTTCTTTCCTTTTTGTTAGTATGGTTTCAGTTACAAACTCAGCAAGATGGTTAACATCTATGAGTTTTGTCATATACATTCCAATGCACTTTGTAATTTATTAACTGATACATTAGTATGTGTGATTTCTACAGAGAACTAAGGATCTTGAGACTGCTGAGTTGCTCGAACAATTGCCATCACTACAACAACTACAACATCGTCTACTTGGCTGCCAGGTAAGCAAGCAAGATGCACTAGTTGTTATATGAGTTATTAAAGAATTTATTTTGTCATGTTAAAAGAGTGATTGATTCTATTGTCAACATTTTGCAGCCACAAGGAGCCGCATGCCATAATGTTATAATTCATCTTGCACTTTCTACGGTGAGTGAAGTTTGTGTTTATTCTGTATAATGAATTATTTATTGATGATTCTCATGAGACTTGTTTTTTCCGACTTGCCACTGCTAGGTTGTTGAGGAGAGTATTAAGATTTATAATTCCATTAGTGATGGCATAATTAATATGGTTGACAAGGTATTGGAATTTTTCACAAGTTATTAGTTTAGAACCCATTAGTTTGAATTTGTTTCTAACTTGTCTTTTGGCAGTTCTTTGAGATGCAACGACCTGATGCAGTAAGGGCACTTGATATATACAGAAGAGCAGGTCAACAGGTACCTAAAATAATTAACCTGACTGAGAAATGTATTGAATTTTCATATATGAGAAAACCACATTTTATTGTATATTATATCATGAAACGATAGAAGATGTTTGTTGCTATATAACATAAATGCTATAGTAACAGAAATAGGAGGATTTTTTTGCTTTGGAAATTTAATTCAGATTTAAAATTTTGAGCAAAAGGTTGCTTGATGGACAAAATAGAAACAAATTAGTCTAGAAGAATGTTCTTTGTATAAGTATGGTTTAGATGTGTCAACTATTAAATATATCTGGACTATGAGGAATGATGATTATCAGGATAATGGTAGTACAGTTGGGAATCAAAAAGTAACTATCCAATAATGATAGAGTAGGATAAATTTAAAAGACTAGTTTTCACTGAGAGATGGATTACCATTTTGTTTGGCAAATTGATCTTCTTGCTTGAAGTCAACAGACTTGCATCAATATCCTAGAGATGTCCAACTGAATTAAAACTTCAATGTGACTAACTGAAGAGACACTTCAAATAGTATCAGGCAGACATTTATTTACCCTCTTTTTCTAATCCTGGATTGGTTATGGTCCAATATCAGCCATCAGTACACCGACAACCAAGTTATTTGAGTTCAGATGATCCGAGACACGGAGTTATTCAGGCTTGGCTCGGGTGAACTTAATTAAGAGGTGATTTGACTCAGTCCAAGCTCAACCAAGCCTTGAAACATAGATTCAGGCTTCATTCTGTAGCGATTTGATTAAAAAAACCAAATTATCAATCTGAAATAACTTCTGAAAACTACAATGGAACAGAGCCTGAGCTGAGCTTGCCATTAGCCTATCCATTCAACCTTGTTCAATCGTGGCTTATTTTTGTAATAAATCTTGAAGTAATATGCCAATGACTAGACCTGAAGTTAGAGCAAGTGTTTCTATTTGTTTGCAGCCATACTAACACAAATTAGTCTTTGTACTACCTAAAATGAACTACACTAGAATCTCAGTGTATTTTTTTCTGACCTTTCTGCAGGCAGAAAGATTGTCAGAATTTTATGAAGTATGTAAAAGCATGGACATCAGACGTGGAGAGAAGTTTATAAAAATTGAACAGGTCCTAATACTTGTTGCTCTCTCATCGTTCTCCTGTTGGTTAATATGACAAGGAGTACTTTGTACAAATAATTACCCCATCTGACTGAAATATCTTATTAAAAACATTGCAGCCTCCTGCATCATTTTTAACAGCCATGGAAGACTATGTGAGAGATGCTCCACGAGCTTCCACAGTTCGCAAGGATCAGGTTGGAAACCTACTTAATTGTTTTATTTTTTTTTCTGTCTGATTATGATCAATATGTTCTGCAAGCCTGCATATCAATAAGAAGGGTGATTTATGTAATCTCTTCTGTCAGTACAACGTTCAATAATATATATTTTTATATCTAGTGTTGTAAGCAAGCAATAACAATTTAACCTACTTATGATGAAAATTGGAACATCATTTGCAAGCAATATAGTGATAATGGATAATGATCTTACTAGGCATATAAATAATAGATCTTCATTGTGCATGTTAGTATATTGTTTTGGTTGATGAAAGTTTTAAAAAGGAATAACCCTAAACATGAGTTACAAAGACAAATTTTAGAAACTAAAGACTGAGCAGGCTGAAGGTCGAATTTGTAAAATGTAATTTAACAAGGTAAGAGAAGAAACTGAAGGTGAATATTGATTAAGATGGAGGCATAAAAAGTTTCTCTGAGTAAATGATTTAGGTATATTAGATCTATTATTCAACAAGGAGATATGAAGATATTGCTTGTAGAATAAGAGCAAAATGGTAACATGGAGCAATGCATTGGGAGTTTTATATGATTATTGTATTCCTTAGATTTATAGAAAATTTTGCGATAATTGTATGTTGACCATGCTGTGGATTGAAGTATTAGTCAATTGAGTTGTGTAGAAAAAGTTAACATAGTTGAGATTAGAATATTGAGGTGGATGTACAAATTTACTAAAAACGATAGAATAAAAATTTCATGTGAGTACAATTGAGTATAATTATGATAAATGATAATATGAGAAAAAAAATATTTAAGATGGTATACACATATTCAAGAACGTCTATAACTATCATTGTTAGATGAGGTGTGTAGATTAGAATTGGAGGTGTGAGAACAGATCGAGGAAGAAAATGTCCTGTGTGGAATTAGGAATATTGAATTAGGAATATTGTCCTGTGTGGAGTTCGGTGATCCATGTATCTGACTTGGAACAAAATGAAATGTTACTATTTGTTGTTGTGTTATGGCTTTAACATATAACTAATTTTAAAATTAGATGAAACTTGAGTTCCTGATATGACTTGTGGTATGTGAATTGTTTAGTTCTAAGAACTCACAAGTAAAATCATCATTTAACTTTTAGTTGGTAGTAGTCATGGAATTTTGCTGCTAGAGTATTTATGAGATCCTTTGACAGTGATTAATGATTTTGTATAGAACTTATTTCATAGTGATGATATACATCACTTATTCTGATCCATCTTCTAAAAGGAACTTGACAGTACTTGATGTCCGTGAAACAGTATTTAATGAGAAATATTTGGAATAATTGTTAAATCCTGAACTAAGCTCTATTGTGTATTTGTCTGAATATCATGTGGTTTCATCTGAAAAAATTTTTATCCTACTTTATTACTGTTAACTGTTAGTTTCTTGAAAATGTAAACGATCTCTTAGTTAAGAGACGACAAAGATGCTGCTTCAAAAGTAGTATTGGCAATAGAGTACAAGAAGACCCCTGAAGAGGAAGAAGCACCTGCACCACCCCCTCCACAACCAGAACCAGTTAAAGTGGAAGCCGTTGTATCTGTAGTATCAGAACAAACAGATTTGCTGGTATGAAACAGATCCAGAATCTCATTTTTCCTTTAGCTTATAATATTTCTGAACCTTATCTCAACTTATTTGTATCAGGGACTAAATGGTGCAACTCCAGTTGCATCAGAACTAGATAACAAGAATGCTATGGCACTTGCCATTGTTCCAGTTGGTAAACTCCCTAACCAGCATTGCTAATGTTCCTTATTTAAGCCCATGGACTGGTCCCTTGATTTCTTTTCTCCTTTTTAATGCAAATCATTTCAGATAATGTTTCTAGCTCTGCTACCTCCAGTAGTCTGAATCCAGAGAATGGAACTACAGGCTGGGAATTGGCACTTGTAACAGCTCCCAGCTCAAATGAGAGTGCTGTGACTTCAAGTAAATTGGTAAGAGTTTCTTATACTGCAAACATCTGCATTCTGACTTAGGTTCTCAGTTCTTCAGGGAAGGACTCACAATTAGCACAGATAGTTCAGTTGGGATGCCACCCATGCAAAATTATGATGATTGCCTTCTTGAGTATTATAAATGCAATCGACTATCGTGCAGGGTGGAGGATTTGACAAGCTCACATTAGACAGCTTATACGAGGATGCAGAGAGGAGAGCAAATCAGAATGTGAGCTACAACCCATGGGATATGGGTCGGATGGCAGGTCCAATGATGCAGCCAGTGGTTCATGACCCTTTCTATGCCTCAAATGCAGTTGCAGCACCTCATTTTGTGCAGATGGCAGCAATGGCCCAGCAACAACAAGCTTTCCTACTCCAGCAGCAGATGATGATATCAGGTCAGCAGCCTCCTCAGCAGACCGCTTTGAACCCTTTTGGTAATCCATATGCAGATGTCCCGTATGCTTCAGGAGTGCCTCTTCAACCATCCAATGCATACACTCGCCTCATCTAGATGAGTCAGGAGTATCTTTGTATTTTGTTCTTCAATAGGATTACTGTTAATAGTGGTCTACTGCAATTTTTAAAGAGTATATTGGTCGATAGTCTGATTTATTTCTAGTGGTGATTGTAAGTTATGCTTATATATATATTTGCATTTGCTTGCAGTGTGAGGCAAGAAGAACAAGATTCGATTTGTTACAGTAGATTGTAATAATGAACAATAAGAAAGATTCTTTTGTGAATTTTATGACCTTTTATCCTGCAACTAAAGTTGTAAACTACAAGAAGTAAATATGGTATTAGTGCTTCTACTGTTAGAATGAAACTGTGTTTATTAATGAGTTAATTTAGTTTTTATTGCTTTGTTGATTGCTGATAATTCTTGTGTGAGATTCTTCTTGGTAGTGTAACACGATTGGTTGAACGAGTTAACTTAATTTTTATTTACATGATTTGATCACTGAATGGGAAATAAGAATTAGTGATTCACATTCTTGACATATGATCCAGAGGAACATGATTCTAATTCTCACCACGGGAATCCAAACACCAGCCAGCAGGTAAGATTTCTATTGGCATTCCAGAGATGGACTGAAAAAGCTATCATATGACACCTGATGTCTATTTTGATCACTCTACTCAGTTAAATAGAAGACTAATTACATATTACCTCTTATAGCTACATTCCTTTAGCATCTCAATTTTTATATTTTTAAAAATTATATTGATATCCCTATAATTATGAAAATAAAATATTTAGGTTCATATATCATAATAAAATTAGTTTTATTAATGAAAACATGGAAATAAAAATAAATAATATATTTTTAACATTCCAATTAGTAATAGTGAACGACAATGTCGTTGGGGCTACAGATGACTGTTGTAGAGGAGAAAAATGACGATGAAAGGTGAGAGTTGCTGTACATCTACGTCGATGTCAATATAATTTTGTCGAGCGACGAGAGGGTCATCGATACAGTTGCATAGCAGTCCTCACCTTTTATCGTTAATCTCATCATCCATAATGGCTCCCCATGATCACCAGCAGCATTGTTGTCCACCACCACTGACGTTGTTCATAACCATCAATTGAAATATTAAATTTTTTTAATTTTTTAATTTTATATTTTTATTAGTAAAATGGATGATATTAGGATCAATGAATATGTATATATATATTATTTTTATAACTATACGGATGTGAAGGTAGCTTTGTAAATATAAGAATCGACACATAGGGGTAATATTGTAATTGGCTGTCTAATTGCTGACAATTCGGCGCCCGCTACGAGGCTGGACTTAATCAAGATTAGAAAAGACTGCGGACCAAAGTGTTCGAGAATGAACCGTTGGATTGGGTTGGACTTAATCAAGTGAGCCAACAGCTAATCAATCTTATTGCAAGCCGCTAGGCGGGCACCCACGAAGACTGAATTCGAAATCCCGGCAGGATTCACGAAAGAGGTGTAGGTGGCAGTCTGTCTGTGGTCAATCAACATGAGCCCCTTGATCACTAAATGCGGGACCCATCTGAAGCCCAATTCCATGGTTCATTTCGGTGAAACCGGTCTCGGAGTTCACGATTCGTGGGGTAAGCATAATATAGGCGTAGTTTTCGCGCAATCCTGCAACCAATCCGACTTAATACAAATGTTTCGTACGCATCCTTTCAACGCTGAGAAATAGCATTTTAAACCATCTAAAGTTCAATATAGCATGTGTATCCTCCAAATATTAAAATATTATTCATATATACCTGTGAATATTTAAATCCCCCATATGTGTGCACCAATAAACAACCACTATTAACGGTGACCAATAAATTTAGAAAAATATATATATAAAACATTCTTATCGGTTTCATCTATTATTTTTTATTTTATGCTAAACTTAAATTTGTAGGAGCAAAAACAAAAAAAATACTCCTTTCGAGGGGTATATATGAAAAGTTTCCTTGAATAAAACCACGCCCCATTTCGACTTCTTTTTTCTTTTCCTCCCTTTCTCCACACCGAAACCGTCGAAGCCCTAGCCATGGCGGTGCGTGGTTTCCGTGGCGTGAGGGACGACCTCTCCGAGCTCGGCCGCCACCTCCTCGACATCGCCTGCTTCCTCTCGCCACTCCTCCCCCCGCCCCATCACGACTCCCCCCCTCCGTCCCCCCGCCTCCCCGCGGCACCGCCGCCGTCGCCGCGCCTCTCCTCGAGGGCCATAGCTGGAATCATCAGCGACCTCGCGGAGATCGGAGGCGGCTTTCGAAGCGGTCTTTCTCGCCTTTCCGGCGCGTTCCGGAGCCCTGCCGATCGCTACGGAGGGTACGATCGCCCCGGCCATGCGGGTACCGTCGGGGTGTCTGAGGAGGTGCTTGAGTTCATCAGTGATCTCGTCAAGTGCCCCGAGTCATGGCTGGACTTCCCGGTGTCTGTGGATTACCGTAATTTCCTTACTTCATTAATTGAAGGATGCTTTTGTTGCAATTGATTGTGTGTTTTCTTGATTGTCTTGAATTCTTGAATTTGGAGGTTTCTTTTTTTGACAATTTATCCCTAAATTAGAAAGACTTGCGAATCATAGTGGACATCAGCTCGGACGACAAGGGTAAAAAGTTATGATAATTGTGGGCTTCGAGTTGCATATTGCCTACTTCCTTTCAGCTTTGTCTACTAGCTATAATCTTTCCTCTCCAACTGTTGCTCATGACAGCATGGCGTTGTAATGGCCTCCTTTACTGGACACCATTTCTGTTCTATCCTTTTACCACAAGATCCTAACCCTTAGTATCTTCTAATAAAATGTAACACTTATTCCGCTTGTGTTTTATTTTTGGTTTTATTTTTGGCAAGTTGCCTATGTATCATCTGCCAGTTTATCTGTGTTATTGGGTTCAGTTGATGTTTTCTTGCAGGTTTTAATTCATATGTTTAGCTAGTAAAAATTTCATTTTTTTCATTGTAACATCGGTTCCTTAGCAATTAATCTATTTTATAAACACAGCTATATGTGATATGGACATTGTTGGCTTGATTAATTTGTAAGAGAGGAGTCTTGTCTAGTTCTTTGCCACTGGAGTGCTACCTAGGAGGTCCATCCAGCTAGATCCTAGTTAGGTTCTAAATAACAACTATCAACTCTTTTGTGTGTTCAACTTTAAATGTTTGTATTTTATGTTTCAAATATGTAAATGTTCAGCCGTTTTGATCAATTCCAAAGTTCTTCTTCTAGCTGTTCATTGTTTCATCTTTTTAAATGTTTACACATTAAATTTTTATTTTAATATGTTACATTCACTGTCATCAATATTTCGAGTCCAATGATGCCAGTCAACGGTTTCCGTGACATGTCAGGATAATTCCAAAATAGATGTGCTATGAATTATAGCCCGAGGTAATGTTGAAAGGAAAGGAGGAAAAATAACGCAATCACAGACCATGCATCACACTGGTGGATATATATAGCCATTTTCTTTTGCTAGTTGATCTTCCCTTGTCATTCTGCACTTGTGAGTTTGGCAGTACAACCTCTCTCTCATCCTATGAAAGAGACATTGAAGGAGTGGGTGATGTAGGACAAGTAGCAGCAGATTTCCTTTTGATGATAGAGAGGTAGAGAGAGAGAAAAAGAGATAATAACAAAAGATAATAGAAAAAAAAGGATAACTACTAGGCTCGCTTTGGTTCAAGAAGCGAACTCCTAGGATAAAGGCCTCGAACCTCCATACGTCTCGCATATAGACAATGGAAGGGTTCCATCGGAAAACAAATGTGGCCTCACACCACTCACACACAAGGTGGGAAAGAATTCAATTCATTGATTCATCTCTAGTTCATCTTCATTACAATGTTCTGGCCCCTTTTTATAGGCTTAAGTACAAGAATAAAAAGAAAAATACAAAAATAAGGAAAATTACAATCGCATCAAATCTAATATACGATCTGTTTCTTCCTTCGAAGAAGATAATATTCGTGACTTAATTTAAAGGAAAATCTTCCTTTTTGACAACATTATTGATTAATAGACTTTCATATTTGCATAGATGAATCTTTAAAATCTTCCATCAAGATTTGCAATCTTCAATCAATAACGAATTTAATTTCTTCCACTCTTTTCTACTTTTGTTTCTTTTTTCTCTGTCTTGAGTAGATGTTGCCATCTAACAACTTATGACAAATGCAAATAACAACTTCTGCATCAGTGGTTTAGAAGAAAAATGTGAAACCTGACAGGTCTGGCTTGGTTCAAGGTATGTCAATCTTGAATATTGGCATTATGCATAAGGATACAATTTTTTTCTAATATGATAATCCAATAAGATGAGGGTAATAGTGTTTTATGGAAATGCTTCCTTATCTAACAACTGAGATTATTCAGGCAATATTCTATTTGCAAACATATTCAAGATAATACAAGGGAGCAATGCCTGAAATGAGCGGAACCAGTGTGTGAGGCCTACCAAATACGAATGCAGGATTCGGGAAGCATCAATGTACATAGCCTTTACCATTGTCTCCCATGTTAAAGGCAGTTTCCATGACTCGAACCCTGATTTACCAATTCACAAAGGGGCAACTTTGTCATTGTGCCAAGGCCCACCTTATATCTTAAGATGAGGCTAACAAAGCCTGAAATACAGTTAGTATTTTAGATGTTCAACGATTAACAAGTTATTGGAACATTACTAGAGATGCATTTACTTCATCAGTTCCACCTTTATATAATATTCTTGGGAGCCATGAAGGAATGGTTTGTTAAATAAAACTATTGGAGATTAACCTTGATTTTGTCTCATTGAACTATTGTTTAATAATCATCAAGTACATTCTAATTTTCTCCCTTTTTCTGGTAACATAATGAGATTCAACAGTAAGGTTGCTCCTCTGTGTCCAGTTTGAGCCATGAAAACAATCTCTCTATTTATTAGGATAGAATTGTATGCCCTGACCTTCCTCAGACCGCGTTGGTAAAAACATGGGCTTGTTCTTTATAACATACTGAAATAACATAGTTCATTGATACAAGGGAATAAAAATTAACATTAATTTCATCAAATTAGAAACACTTGAACTGAAGAACATGTTGAAAATATCAATGACTTGAGTGAAGAAGAAGATTATTTGAATCCTTCATGGATATCATGTAGATCGCTGAAGTGCTGAACTTGAAATTATAACTCCCGTCTTTTGTGTTGACACTCGTGTACCAATTATCATTGTATACTTTTATCCTTGCCAGAGGCCGCATTAGTAGAAGCCTTGTGCACAACATATGTTGTTTTTTATAATGATATATTATGGTGGATTGTGCGAATAATTCCCTCATAAATTTGGTTTTCTTGATGTCATTTTGATGTCATATTATGGTGCAAGCCTTTGTTGTTTTTAACTCTATATATTATGGTGGTGGTTTGTAAGAGTATTTTCTTCTTAAATTTGCTTTTCTTGATCTCATCTCAGTTTATGGTGAATCTTGTTAATTTCTTTTTATGTCCTTTGTGATAACATTTGTGAAACAACTTTTTAGTTTTATTTACTTCTTAATGCTGCTTATTCAGGGCTACAAAATGTTTAGGGACATAGTAAGTGTCTCAAAACTTAAAGAGGCATAAGTACTTAGTAGTGAGTACCACATACACGTCTATCAAAGATGCACAAAAAGGCTAAAATTTGCTTTACTAACTATGGTTGTCTTTAATTTTACTTCTGATTTTGACAAATCTGGTGTGATCGCCTGCTGATAGACTAACAATGGGAAGTGACAACTAAATTGTTGGTATAATTTTGCAGCATTTAATATGTCTTGCACTCAAAGAGAACACATTTCAACTGTTGAAGATGCTATTCCTGATTTGCAATCTCTTCGACTCAGCCTTTGTCCCACCTACATGAGTGAGGAATACTTTTGGAGAATATACTTCACATTGTTGCATCCCAAGCTGAGCAAACATGATTCTGAACTGTTATCTACTAGTCAGGTATGTAATTAATTTTTTTGTAGTACATATGAACTATACTTAAGAAAATTCCCATGCTTCAAAATTTCCAAATGATTTTCTTGCTTATTGATATAACCAAGCTATTAGTTGATCATGCTTCAAATAGTGGGTTTCCATGTAGTTTTCGTGAATGTGGTGGCTACCTGGCCTTATCTTGCATAGTAGCTTGTACTACCAATCTGAACAGCCATTAGGACCCAAACGTAAGTTCTGATTTATGCATTTATATTAAATTGATCCAAACTCATATTTAGGCTTTGTCGTTCAAAACCGTTCAAATTAGCTGATGTGCCCTTAAAAACGATTGTGGGTCTTTTTCTATTTGTCTTTTTTGTTGAAATATGTTTCACAACACCCCTTGTTTTTCCTCCTCTCTAACTATGTATCAATTTTTTAGATCCGGCCACCACTGTCCACCGCCACTACTTTTTGCTGGCTAGAGGTCCCATTTCTCCTGTTAATTTTTTTTTAGATGTTGAACTTGATAGACTCGTCCACCTCCTCTATTGTCCCGATCCTAACTCTTCCTGTCCTAGAGTTGACTATCACCATAGATGCCTGTAGCTGGCGACCTGCGAACAACTAGGTAAATTTTTTTTTCTTTTGTTGTTTCATGTACTGAGAAGTATTATATGCAAGAATTTCCTTTTGTTTTGATCTGTTTGTGAGTTATTAATTAGATCTGTATAAAAGTAGACTTTCAACCGTAGTATATGTTTATAGTTACCCATTTTTTACTGCTAGCTTAAATAAATTCTGTTATTTGCTTTACAATTATATATATCTCCCTCATCATTCTAATATGTTACTTATGCAATTATATATGTTTCACTTGACAGAACAACTTCCGTGTACCGAACTGGGGACTGCTGAATGACCTTTACTGGAAGTCTTTAACCATATAAAACTTAAAGTGCAACTGCATAGAGATTAGAGATGGACAATATCTTGTGCTAGATAGATAGCTTATATTGATATTGTGTATGTGCAAAACTGACCATCACCTAGTGACCAAATATCATACCTCAGACTTTGTTATTCTATTATTTAAAAAAAACAATCAAATAATATCTGAAGAAAATTAAATATAGAATTATAAAAGAAATATCAGTACTTAATGATTGAGGAACCCATGAGGAGGCTGATGAAGAAAAGCAACTGTGCTGACAAGCAATAGACAAAGAGGATTGAGAACATTTAGAAAAACAGGAATTCCTTACACGTATGAGTAGGCTCTGAAATTTCTGTAACAATTTCTCCAAACAAACATATTTAAGACTAACAGAGTCACATAAGGTCTGGCTGAGGGTCCCAAATGTCCAGTTCAGCTAAAGATATGGTGGTAGGTTCTCCCAGTGGAATAAGTCTCTTTTGGGTTTTTTCATAGCATCAAAATTCTTGTATTTCCTATAATTTTAATTTTAATAGCCATTTTTATAACAATTTGATCAATATATGTTTAGTTATGTGGAAGAAACTACAACTGTGAGTGTTCCATGATAGCACTTGATATTACTCGTCAATGTTGAAAACCATGCATATTTATTAGCATTTATAGGTTCTGAGATATGAATGAACCTTGTGATTCTGCATGCATTTCAAATGGAATGACAATCGTGTTTGTATTTCTTGATTAGCTTTATCACGATCTGGCTTGATGGAAGAACTGATTCATTAGCTTGATATACATGAGAACTATGTGACCTCAAATACTTAAACATAAGTTGAAGATGGTAGACTCACCCAATCTAATAATCCTCCCACTTCCAATCTGGGATTAGAATAGGGTGTTCCAGACATTTTAACATAATAGGCCTTCCTACTTATGTACCCCCCATTATACCTAGTATTGGGTTCATTCTGATATCAATTGTCACAATTCAGTGTCATGAGAGAACTGGCTAACTTGATAGACTTGACACTAAGTGCTCCAAAATGTTTAAATCCAAGTTTATAGTGGTAGATTCATCTTCCATTTAAACTATGTTTAAATCCAGTTGATGTTTAAATCCTCCCTCCCACTTCCACTTTATAAAGAATCTGGTTTGATGTTATCTTTCAACACTCTACAGTTTTCAACTAACGTGGTACAGATGGTTTAATTGTTTTCTTTGTTGCCTCAACAGTGAGAGAGAGAGAGATTATTTTTGCATGTTCTTTTATATTGTTTTTACCTCATCGAGAAATCAAATACATTGATAGTCATCTTGCATGACTATTTTTGTCCATGTTTGCTCAGTGTGTCTAAATCTGCTCATTTTCTTGGTGTCTTGGCTATCATGTTTGCTCTCTCAAGTTCTCCACTTTTGCTTGCTAAATTAAATTTATTGCATGTGTGGTGTTCTGGCTCATACATCTATATACTAATTATTCCATCTCTTAGATTTCATGGTTAATACTTCTTCAAGAATTGATTGTCAATATTAGAATAAAAATTGTGCTGTAAACAAGAAATATTGTGACATATGAAGCTGAAAATTTGCACAAAGATATTTGCAAATGTTACTTTGAATCTGAATATTAATGGAGTTTTCACAATTCTTGAATGTTACTTACATTGTTCAACCATGTGATCTTGTCAGTCTGTGTTTCTGCTAGCTTGAAAAGTTATTCTTCCATTTGATGTGCCTAGGTGATTAAAAAGTTGATAGCCTAAATTTACAGTTGTTGTTGCCTCGGTGCAATATTTTTCTGATGGGCTATTTACAGATTAGCCCTTGTATGTGTACCCTATTAGGATCATGATCCTTGTACTTCAAATTGGGATCCTTATAGGTTTGAAAATGAAACAAATAACCCTATTTGCCCTAACACGGTCAATTGACAGAAAATACTACATGTGACACCACGTGCTGGATCGACACGAAAGTGATGGACAAACAGATAATTTCAATATTTCTTCCGTTTTCAATGACTTTATTGGCAAAAAGGTAATTTCAATATCCCACGTGTCGAAAATGGAAGAGATGTTCAAATTATCTTTTTGCCCATCATTTCGTGTTGATCCAGCACGTTGTGACACATATTATATTTTTCGTCAATGCAGCTGACGACGTTAGGACAAATGAGGTTAATTGTTTCACTTTCATAACTATAGGGATCCCAATATAAATTTTTTAAATACAGGGATCACAATGCTAATAGGGTCCAAGTATAAGGGGTAATATGTAATTAGCCTTTTCTTGATAGAAAAAACCTGCTTGTAGCTATATCTTGTTAATATGCCTGTAATATTTTACTAACACTTAGGCCTTTCTGTTGACTCTTGAGAAAAGGATGTGTGTGATCATTTGCATCATCCTAATGGTAACTAGTTAAAGCAAATATTTGCTCCCTTCCTTGAGGTGACTTATTCCTAAACAGTCTTTCTTTGACTTATAGAACTCCTACTGCTACTCCTACTACCTTTAAGATCCCCGGTTTAGTCCCACGTGCTATACTAGGGAATTAATTGGTTGACTTATAAGGAATGTCAAAGTATTGAGCTACCCCTAGGGTAGGCTAGTGCTAACCCCAGTTTGGTTTGGACCAGAACCAAACCAGCCCAATTGTTCATTGGTTCAAACTAAGCCAAAATTGGCTTTGGGCAGTTCGGTTTCGGTTCAAATTGGTGATTCCATAATTTAAATGAAAAATCAGGTCAAAGGGCCCTTGATTGATTGTTTGTGCTGACTATTTGAGCCCCAATTGTCTAGTGGTGATCATTTAAGCCTTCAAGTCTTCGAGGGATAAATGACTTATTTGCCCTTCTTAATAGTGATATAAATGCATTTTGTAAGGGTGTTTTGGTCATTTCGTAGTGATTTAATCATTTCACCGATCAACACTTAGAAATATAATTATGATCTTTTGTTGTTTTAAACAAGGTTCATCGTACCACATTGTATTGCTCAGTACGGGCAGTATATATCGGCCCGACAAGGGATCGGTATTAGTGGTACATATTAGTATGTCTGTATGCCCCACCATACCGTGTGTTGATATGTTGGTATAGCTTAGTATGTACCATACCAATAGCCGGTCAGTACACTAGTACAGATCGGTAAGGCAAATCATGGTTTTAAGCAAGGTTCGACTTACAGGTTCGTACTGATGTACCGAGCTTATCTCGGTACCGGTACCCGGGTGGTATGCACAGTGCGTATCACCTGGTATATTATAAATATTTTATAATATAATATTATATTAGTATAATATTAAATATATTAAAAAATTAATAAAAAAGAAAAGGGGCGATGTCGCCTCGACCTTTCTCCCCACACGGGGAGACGTTTCGTCTCTTCGCGAGCGGTGACGGCGCACGGGCGTCGGTGACCCACGAGCAACGACGGCGCGCCGGCGAGGATGGCACAGGGAAATAGGTACTCCTCTTTTCTTTTTTTTCTTCTTCCCTTTTGCTCCCTCAATCGATCGCCGAGGGTCGATTTCTCCCTCAATCGATCGCTGACGGCCAAATCGACCGTCGATTTCTCCCTCAATTGGCCGCTGACGGTCGAAATTGATCGCCGACTGTCGATTTTTGGCGGAACCGCCTGGTAGCGGGCAGTCCGCGTACTGACAACCTGACGGACCTATATGTACTGCCCATATTGGGCGGTACAGGTCGAAATTGCAAACATTGGTTTTAAGTTATTTTTAATTAAAAATTAAAAGTAAAAAAAGGAATCGACGGTTTAAATCAAAACTAGAACCATCAAAATTGGAATGGGACCTATGTGGTTTGGTTCCGGTTCCTAAAATTTAGAAATCGGAATCGTCGATTCCAAAACCAAGGTCAAGTCTACGGTAGGCATCATATGCCCCTTGCTAGGAATTGTATCTGGGCTACATTGGTGCTTTGGTTTAGTCCCACACTGAAATTGAATTGTGTTTGATGAGTGGAGGAATACGGCTAACTTCAACTTAAGCATTTTGAGCATTTTGACTAGTGGTTTCGGCTCAATAAATAAACATGTCAGCATCTTGCTAGCCTGGTTATGATACTGTTTAGCATAATTTTTTCTATTGTTTCAGGTCAACATTCTTGAACTTCGATAATGCTTCATTGCAAACATGCACCATAGCTTAGCAAATTAACTGATCATTTTGGGGTTTATTGCTTCATCTCCCTTTGATCATTTTACGAGCCTGTTGACAGATTTTGGACTCGATGCGCATAACTGCCAAGGAGACATCCAATAGGCCATCTACTCAATCTCAAAACCTTGACTCGGAAAGCTTACCTTCATTGATGAGCGAGAAATGTAGCAGTATCCAGCAAGAGCATAATGAAGCATGGCAAGATGCATTGATCGCCAAGTCTAGATCTCAACTAAGCATTGATCAGTGGTCTGAGGTAACGAATCCAGCGGATGCTTCCAGTGACACAATAAAATTTGTACCTGATGATGTTTCATTGAGGGACACTACGGAAGGTAATGTTTTAGTGATGGAGAAGTACATGGATTCGCTCTTGACAGAAGAAGAGCAGATGAGTTTGCCTTACTCCTTTAGGAGGAAACATGTCTCTGCCGATGAGGAGATCATGGTAAATCGAAAAATGCCAAAATTGAAGATGTCTTCTGATGAGGAATCTGGTGATTGGCAAGCAGTTGAAGATTCTGACTTTGAAATTCTGGAGAAATCTTCAGTTAATAAGAGCACCGAAAGTTTCCACCGCCATACATAAATTTCCTTTTTTCCTGTTTATTTCTGTAAATGTGCTCGTTCACTGGCATACGATCAACTGCTCGTTCACATCATATGGCTGCTGTGGCACAAAGTCTATCCCTGTATATTTCTGTAATTAACTATGCTTTTGTCAGATGGAAATCTGATTTCAGCTTTCATTTAATTGAAGCGATTGCATCTATCTTGCATCTTCCACGAATAAATATTGTACAAAAAGTAAGTAAATGCCATTGCCAATACTTAGATTTTGTTGCTACTGAAATCTGTAATGTACAAAAAGAGGTAGTTGGAAATGTTGGATTAGATCATCTGAGATGATTCTATTTGTTGAATTACTGGATATAAAAGCTAACCATTGACATTATGTTGGGAGTTTGTTTTTTTTTTTTAAAAAAAACACATACCTCAAAGAAGATCTTGAATTAACCTAAAAGTTGAAGGGATTAGATCGAGAAACTTCTCCTAGCGTCAGTCTTAATCCATGCGACGTCTTGGAAGCTTGGCCCTTCACATCGGAGCTACTTTGATGTTATCCCAAAATCATCTCGGAGCTTTCAAATACTATTACGCTTTTGGGCTTGGACGATGTTGAGTTCCTTTAGTAGAAATTATTATTCGATTTTATTTCATAAAGTAGATTATTATTTCATGAAAATTTATGTCAATTAAAGCAGTGATATCCATTGATTTTAGATTCTAGATATTAAATTCTATAAAGATTGGAATCCCAATAATTTTAACTAATTGCTATGTAATTTTATATTGTCAGACGATAATTGGTAAATTAGTTTCAATATTGCAATCTGATGTTAAAATTATTTGTATCTGTATCGCTAAGTCCATAGATTAATATTAGTAACGCATTATTGTTGCATATTCGATGCTTTTGGGTGATTCCAACATTAATACGATACTAATATTAATCTATGGATTTAGGTGCATAAATAGAAATAATTTTGTCGAAGTATTTATTGGAAGTCTGATTTAACTAAAGCACGTATCTGAATCTAAATCCAAACAACAAAAAAATAAAAATTATTTTTAGATAAATCACCTAATTTTATTGTGTGTGTATATATATATATATTAGATGAAGTAAGTATAATACAGTTTGATGTTAGATTCAAGACAATGAGGTGAACGTTGTGCATTGCCCTCCCCGAATAGCCTCGCTCACATACATACGCACGCACGCACGAACGCACGCAGACAAACCCTCCTCCCTTCTTCCTCGTCTTCTTTCCTGCCCCCAAATGTCCGAAACCGAGGAAGAGCCATTGAATCCATAGATTGCGATCCCCGACCAAAAGCAAAGAAGGAGGGAGATATATACGAAGAGATCGATCGATCGATCGGGCCGCCATGAACACAGCTCTCAATCTCGCTGAGTCAATTTCGACGTCGTCCACCGCCTCGCCTTCGCCGTCGGGGCCGTTCTCGGAGCCCCTGCAGGAGGCGGCTGCGTCGCCCTTTGGGGCCGGGAACGTGGCGGCGGCCGAGGAGCCTGGGGCTGCGCTCGTCCCATCTCGGGATGCGGGCGGCGGCGGACCGGGGGGCCAGGACGCGGTCACGGTGGAGCGGCGTGGCCATCACTCGGCGGTGTGCCGGTGGACGGTGCCCCAGTTTCTCCGTGCGAAGGCCCGCGCCCTGTGGAGCCGCTACTTCGAGGTGGGCGGCTACGACTGCCGCTTGCTGGTGTACCCGCGCGGCGACTCGCAGGCCCTCCCCGGCTACCTCTCCCTCTACCTGCAGATCGTCGACCCCCGCGGCTCCTCATCCTCCTCCGGCGGCAACAAGTGGGACTGCTTCGCTAGCTACCGCCTCTCCCTCTCCAACCACCTCGACGACGCCAAGTCCGTCACACGCGACTCGTGGCACCGCTTCTCCTCCAAGAAGAAGTCTCACGGCTGGTGTGACTTCGCCCCCTTCGCCGCCGTCCTCGACCAGAGATCCGGATTCCTCCTCCCGCCCTCTGACTCCCTCGTCATTACCGCCGACATCCTTCTCCTCCACGAAACCATTGCCTTCAACCGCGACCATGAGCCGCAGCCACCCCCCGCCGACGTCGTCGGCGGCAAGTTCACCTGGAAGGTTCACAACTTCAGCCTATTCCGTGAGATGATCAAGACGCAGAAGATCATGAGTCCCGTGTTCCCGGCCGGCGACTGCAACCTCAGGATTAGCGTGTATCAGAGTTCTGTTGCTGGGGCCGACCACCTCTCCATGTGCCTCGAGAGCAAGGACACGGAGAAGATTGCTGCGGCCACCGCTGGTCCTTCTGCCCCTGCCCTCGAGCGCAGCTGTTGGTGCCTCTTCCGGATGTCAGTGCTGAACCAGCGGCCCGGGTTGAACCATGTGCACCGCGACTCATACGGGCGGTTTGCTGCTGACAACAAGAGTGGTGACAACACTAGCCTCGGATGGAATGACTATATGCGCATGGAGGACTTTGTCGGTCCAGATGCTGGGTTCCTTGCTGATGACACTGCTGTGTTCAGCACATCCTTCCATGTGATTAGGGAGTCAAGCAACTTTACCAAGAATTTTGGACCTGTTCTTGGCAGCAGTGGGGGGAGGGGGGCGGCGAGGAAGTTGGATGGGCATTTTGGCAAGTTTACATGGAGAATCGAAAATTTCACGAAGCTTAAGGACTTACTTAAGAAGCGCAAGATCACAGGACTCTGCATTAAGAGTAGGAGGTTCCAGATTGGCAACCGGGACTGTCGCCTCATTGTTTATCCCAGGGGTAAGCTCATTATATGATGTTCACTCTGTCTTAATTTCATGCATCTTGGGAGTATGGGATTTGGTTGATGAAACTATAGGAAATCCCTTTGATAACTATTCCTTTGTGATTGCTATAATCTTCTTGAGGAACTGATGTTCCATCCACTTAGTATTCTTGCGCTCATAAGGGAATTCTACAACAGTGCTTTTTCTTCAGTAGTTGTATATTAATCTTAATGTTAATGATATTCTTTGACATCTTAGTGATGATTCATGTACTACTAATGCTAATTGTACCAAACCATATATGCCCAGTTTGTGCATCATTACATTCTTTAGTAGTTACACTTCAGTTTACATGCCAATGGGAATTCTTGTAATTGCTTTATTAACTTATAGTGTAATGGTGAGGAAATACACATGCTGATCAAGTCAACCTTTGTTTTCTCTTACATCTGTGATGAGCACCAGGACAGTCTCAACCACCATGTCACCTCTCCGTGTTCCTCGAAGTCACAGACTCCCGCAACATGGCAAGTGAATGGAGTTGCTTTGTGAGTCATCGACTGTCAGTTGTGAATCAGAGAATGGAGGAAAAATCTGTTACGAAGGAGTCACAGAATCGCTACTCAAAGGCTGCAAAAGATTGGGGTTGGCGTGAATTTGTGACTCTGACTAGTCTCTTTGACCAGGATTCTGGATTTCTTGTTCAGGACACTGTCATTTTCTCAGCTGAGGTTCTAATATTGAAGGAGACTTCTATGATTCAAGAATTTAGTGACAGCGAGCCTGCACTGGTTCCCATGTGCCCAGCCTCCCAAGTTGACGCTATTTCAAAGAGAGGATCATTCACATGGAGGGTGGAAAATTTTTTGTCCTTCAAGGAGATTATGGAAACACGCAAGATTTTCAGCAAATTCTTCCAAGTCGGGGGTTGTGAGCTCCGAATAGGTACATTGTGTATCTAAGTTTCTTAATTTATTTGACAATACATTTGCTCTTATTTTACAATTTATAGGCATTTACCCTTTTGACTAAATCACAGGTGTCTATGAGTCATTTGACACGATTTGTATATACTTGGAGAGTGATCAGTCATCTGGGAATGATTCTGACAAAAATTTTTGGGTACGGTACAGAATGGCTGTTGTCAACCAGAAAAATCCTGCAAAAACTGTGTGGAAAGAATCTTCAATTTGCACGAAAACTTGGAACAATTCAGTCTTACAGTTTATGAAGGTCTCTGATCTGCTGGAATCAGATGCAGGATTTCTCATCCGTGATACTGTGGTGTTCATTTGTGAGATCATAGATTGCTGTCCCTGGTTTGAGTTTTCTGATCTTGAGGTATATCTGAATTCAGGAAATACTTGTGTATGGGATAGTTGGAGCCTGTTTATTATTATTTTCTGTCCAACCTAAATTTGCAGTTGATTCTTTCTATCACGAATTACATGCCTGTTGGTTGCCAAAACATGCTGACGTGCTTATGATTACTTTTGTATGGATAAACATGAATAAAGTATAAATAAGTTGGTCATGGTTTTTGGTAATAAACTCTTTTAGCTGTTAGATCAACATTTACTAATCTCATGAAGATATAAGTCCAACTTTCCTTCTTATCCTCCTTTTTCTTTTGACCTAGTAATATCATTTAGGTCGATTTGTATATGCTATACAAACATATTTCTCAGTTGTTAATAATCATTTGCTATTAGATTTTGTTTCATTTGTTAGTAAGTAAACTTTCCATGGCTCTTAATAAACCTACTTTGGAGCAAGGTTTGCAATTTCGACCTGTACCGCGCGGTACGGGTGGTACATACCGGTCCGCCAGGTTACCGGTACGCGAACCGCTCGCTACCGGGCGGTTCCATCAAAATCGATCGTCGGCGATCGATTTCGGCCGTCGGTGGCCGATTTTGAAAGAAATCGACTGTCGGCGGTCGATTGAGGAAGAAAAAGGGAAGAAGAAGAGGAAAAGAAGCGGGGCGGTTCTGTCAAAAATCGGTCGTCGGCGGTCGATTGAGTGAGAAATTGACCGTCGACGGTCGATTGAGAAAGAAAAAGGGAAGAAGAAGAGGAAAAGAAAAAAAAAAAAAAGAGGGGAAGAAAGAATACCTCGCCAGCGCCGTCCTCGCCCGCCTGCCGTCGTCGCCCACGGGTCGCCTGCGCGCGGTCGTCGCCCGCGGCCGCTTTTTCTCCCGCGCGAGGAGACAGATCAAGGCGACGTCGCCCCCCTTTTCTTTTTTTTTTAACATTTTAATATTTTTAATATTATATTATATAATATTATATTATAAAAATATTATATTATATTTTAATACCGGCGGTATGCACTGTGCATACCGCCCGGTATGGGTCCTGTACCGGTACCGACAATATGTCGGTACACCAGTAAGTAAAACCTTGCTTTGGAGTAAATGTTCATTGATTGGAAAAGCAAGAACATTCTAGCCCATTAGAATATTAGGTAATACGTTGCACTATATTCGTTGTGGTGGGTTAATCAGGAAGCATGTGCAAATTATATCAAAGTCTACATGAGATAAGAATATCAGGAAGGGTAAACTGCATAGGTGCATTCCTGGAAAGGTGGAAATGTAATGATTGAGCACTTGATGGTTATCATCATTGGAGTTGGTTATTTTATTGTGCATGCATAAGAGTGAGCAATTTTAAGCAAGTTGTACCAAATCAGTGGCAGAGAACCAATATCAGGCTGTAAATAATCAAAAAGGCATTATGGTTCTTGTACTAATGCAAGATGTGACTTCTAGACAAGGTTTTCCATACTGGTCTATACCGCCCGTACCGGGCGGTACGTACCAGTCTGCCAGGTTACCGGTATGCGGACCACCTGCTATCGGACGGTACCACCAAAATCGATTGTCAGCGGTCGATTTCAGCCATCGACGGCCGATTGAAGGAGAAATCAACCGTCGGCAATCGATTGAGGGAGACAGAGAAGAAGAGGAAAAGAAGAAAGAAGAAGAGGAGGAGAAGAAATGCCTCGCGGCATCCTTGCTCGCACGCCTTTGCCGCCCGCGGGTCGCCTGCACGCCGTTGCCCCTTTTTATCTTTTTTTTAATATATTTTAATATTTTTAATATAATATAATATAATATTTTAATATACCGGGTGGTACATACTGTGCATACCACTGGTATTGGTACTGTACCAGTACCGACAAAATGTTGGTATACTGGTACGGACCGGTAAGTAAAACCTTGCTTCTAGATGCTTAAATATTGGAAAGGGATTATTGTGGCCAAAACAGAATCTTTTTGTCCTTGTTTTTTCTGTATCAGCCAGTTAAAATGTTGGCTAGAACTTGATATGCTAAAAAAAGATGGGTATGTCTTACTGGACCACCCAGTTTGGGCTGGTTGCATACCGGTTAGTTATTGAACCTGTAAAAATTAGCCAAATCATATCAAACCAGTTAGTTTTGCAATCTATGAATAAAACAAGGACCAGGAAAAATCTGCAAGCTTACATCACCAGGAATTGGTACAATTTTGTAGTTATTCCCTTTGGGAGTTAAATGTCTTAATGTTAGATTCTAGGTTTCACTTTATGAACACTAGCCAATTGCTGATGTTTTCCTTGAAGAACAAATATCATTACTTTTTTTTACTGCAAAAGAAAGTACCACTACTAATCATTACCAGAAGAGCAGAAATATAAATAGATTAGGATGATAAGGCTCCTTTAACAGAATTGCATTAGATATAACAATTCAAGAAAGTAATGTTCGCCAATATTACAAAAACTTATCCATATATCTGAAGCCCTCCATGACAGGTTAAACACACTGATACTTCATATATATTCATGCATTCAGTTTCATCCAGAAACACCAAAATTCTGCAAACTTTGCTTAAGTCAAAAAACATGATACTAGGCTTCGTAAAGCGTCTGCAGTCTAACAGGAAACAATTTTCATCGCATAAAAAATTGATTTCTGAGGGTTAATTGTCATGGTTACTTTTAGGAAATAAGAGACCCAATGGTCATTTTAGTCATTTAGTCAATCTTATTCTTTGAAACGGTCAAGGTTCAAGTACAGCCTTGTTTGTCAACACACAAGTGTCCTATCATAGTGAAAAAGCCAAGTATATTATATATTCGATAATTGGGTTTCTCAATTAGGCCTTTGCGCTGGTGACTTGGCTTACGTGTACTCTTAAATAATGTCCAGTTCAACTTGACAACGAGATTAAGAGAAAATATTAGGACACACAGGAGAAGTATATTCATATAGATTGTATGTGAACTTTTTTCAATGTTATGAGAGTACTATGCGACAAGGTTTGCAATTTCGACCTGTACCGCCCGGTATGGGCGGTACATACCGGTCTGCCAAGTTATCGGTATGCGGACCGCCTGCTATCGGGCGGTTCCGTCAAAAATCGAACGTTGGCGGCCGATTGAAGAAGAAATCGACTGTCGGTGGTCGATTGAGAGAGAAATCGATCGTCGGCGGTCGATTGAGGAAGAAAAAGGGAGAAGAAGAGGAAAAGAAAAAAAAAAAGAAGAGGGGAAGAAAGAATACCTTGCCCGCGCGTCGTCCTCGCTTGCCTGCCGTCGTCGTCCGCGGGTCGCCTGCGCGCCGTCGTCGCCCGCGGGTCGCCCGCAGCCACAACCGCTTTTTCTCCCGCGTGAGGAGACGGAGCGTCTCCCCGCGTGGGGAGAAAGATCGAGGCGATGTCGCCCCCTTTTCCTTTTTTTTAATATTTTAATATTTATATTATATAATATTATATTTTAAAATATATTATATTATATTTTAATACTGGGCGGTATGCACTGTGCATACCGCCCGGTATGGGTCCCGTACCAGTACCGATAATATGTTGGTACACCGGTACGGACCGGTAAGTCAAACCTTTCTATGTGGAGCACCAGATTGTAAGTAGACTTTAGGAAAAAGGTCCACTTACCTTATTGGGACTTGCAGTTCATGGTGGTATATATCTACCACAATTTGTAGGTTCAGATGTGTCCAAATACTAGGGTCTAATTAGGAAAACCTTGAGACAAAATTCTGCCTATACTAAAGTTTAGGCAGCATTAATTTTCACCTTTCATGTCAAGTACAATTTTGATTGCTTGCAGTAATTTTCACCTTTCTATTTACTGTAACTTTAGGGCTTTGGTAATTGCTATTGAGAATATGTAATTGTGACTTTCTTATTCTTCTTTCTGTGTTGATAGGGTCTTTATATGTTTAATAAATTTTCTGCTTCTGTGCAAATTAACAAAGCTACCGGGGAGAGGATTATTGAAAGGTCTTCAATCCATTATTTTTGTGAGTTCAAATTTTAAAAGGGAAGGGCAGTGAATTAGGTTTGGACTCATAACTTGGATCAAATCATGATATTTGTGATTTTTTGTTCAGCCCTATGAGGGCAAACAAGGAGAAGGGACTGTGACCAAGATACTATAGTTGTTGTGATACAACAAACTTCATTTGATGGTTGCAAATTTCTGGTGATACACAAGAGATTTTCTGTAGATATATGAACAAATGCATATTGATCATGATACTAGTGAAATGATTAGTCATCATCCCTGTCCAAGCCTTTTTCCAGTGAAATGATCAGCCATCATCCCTATCCAAGCCTTTTTCCAATAGTATGATGTCAGCTTTAGAATACAACTTAAATTGTAAAATTGTGTGGGATTTTGACAGAATTTTCCATCTACTGAAATTATGGTTCCCTCATGCTTGGTGTTATATTTCTATACAAACATAGACAAATGAGAGATTGAGTGTAAAACCTGACAAGGCTTACTTGATATAAAAAATTTGTACTTTTCTTTTATGCAAATGAGGCTAATTAGCAAACACCCACAGATTTCTCTTTGACACGAAATAAAGTCCAGAAAAGAAATACAAATTTTTCTGTGGGTAGTGGTGTTCATCTAGGCAAGAACCAAGGCTCTGACAGAACACAACTCCCTTAAAGGGAACCAGATCGGACAAATAAGAAAATGACAAATTTATTAATGAAAACGTACACTAGTTTACTCTAAATTAGTCAGTAACATTGAGTCCTTATCCTTTTGATTTGATGAAATGACTGGCTAGGATGGTTAACCTTAATGACAATATCCAGGTTTAATGAGTGATAATGTGTTTTTGTTGGCAGAGATCAGGCAATTTACCTATTATTGTTGTGTTAAAACTTGAAAGTTTATGCTTGTTGTTCTTTTGAATTCTAGAAGTATTGACCAATAAAAAAATGAGGATATGGATTAGAAAACCAAGATGTGTTCCCATTTAAAAATTTTGAGACTTCTGTAAAGGGAATAACGTAATTCGTTGTGCGCCCCCTGAAAGTAAGGAAAACTTCTAAAATAGTTCTAAGAGCACCTAGCCTTATGGATTAGAGTGCTGAGCAGTTTAAAAATAACATGTACAAAAAACTATTGTTGCTAGGATCTGATGTTTACTAGGAAAGCTAGAATTGAAATAAATGTATTCATAAACAATTAGTTGTCATTTTAATAGAGGAGAAAATGAGGGAAAAAGAGTTGAGCTAGTAGGAATACATCCAAAGAACTATAGTTCCCCCTGTCTTGCTAAGATGAGTCAATTGGTATTAGTAACATGAGATAAGAGAAAAGCAGACCCTGGAAAATTCTATTAGAAATAATGAAAAGAAGGCTTCTTTTAGTTTGAACTCTGATATTGTCATAAACAAATTTCGAAGATAGGAAGAGATCCATGTGTCTGACCCCAAATAGTTGCAACATTATGGCTTTTATTGGTCACATGCTGTTTTGTGCAACTATTTTTCTTAGGTCCAATGGCCCAATTTGCTTCAGCTTATCTAATTATTCAGTATCCATTTTTCTTATTTCTGAATGCAATATGGTTACATTGTAGTTTGAGAAAAAAATGATGCAAATGAAATCACACAATTTTCTGTATATTTAGGAAAAAATGATATGCTAATATTAGTTTTTCTTAGAGAACATCAAAAGCATCAGAAGTTTCCTGCTAAAACCGTCTTCCCATGCTAATTTTATCTCTATATGGGACTTGTGTTAATACCCTTCTGTGCACTCTCATATTATGAATTTTTCCCCATATGTTCTATATATATTTAGTCAAAATTGAGAATCTTGACCTAATACTGGTTTAAAAATATTATCAGATAGAATCTTGTTCTAAGACTACTACTATTTGGTAAGCTCCAAAAGAAATAGAATATTAGTATTAACATCAGCAACTGAAATGTTCAATTTGATGATTTGCTGAAGGTATTAAATAGTGTCACTTTGTCATTAGCTCCATTCATTATTATGTAAAGCAAGAAAATATTCTTCTATTTCATGAGCGTGTATCCTCAATGTGACAGTAATAGCGTGTTTGTAAATCAGCATATTTTAATCTTTGATTATATTGGTTCAGTAGATAAGTTAGGTGATTAGATGTTATCCTTCTGCGAGATCGTCTATGTTTTCAAGCCTTGTGGAATGCAGTATGCACAGTGGACTTGTTCCTGCATTTGCATCTTTGTTCGGGTTTCTGATTTTTGATGTATGTTATGTCATGATCCAAACCTGAAAACCATGAGGGGTTGGGTAGCAACTTATTGTAATCACAGCCATTCAGCACACCCAGCATTATGCAAAGGCTTGCTGGTTGACTTATGTAGGCCATGTCATGTACGCTCATTTGCATCTGTTCCATGCACAACAGTTCAGATTTTATTGATATTTACTTGTCATCTGTTGCATTATTCAGCTCATCTTGTTGGTATACTTGTGTGTGCATCCTTAGGTTTCTTATCTCTTTGTTGTAAGGTTTTGGCTTCAGAAGATGAGCAGGATGCATTGTCGACAGATCCAGATGAGCTAATTGAATCTGAAGATAGTGAAATTATTAGTGGAGATGAAGAAGACATGTTCCGGAACCTTCTCTCACGAGCAGGCTTCCATCTGTCATATGGAGATAATACCTCTCAGCCCCAGGTTACATTAAGGGAAAAGCTTCTAATGGATGCTGGTGCAATTGCTGGATTTCTGACTAGTCTGCGTGTTTATCTTGATGACCCTGCTAAAGTCAAGCGCTTGCTCCTTCCTACTAAATTATCTTCATCTAGCTGCAGCAAGAAAGATGCTTCAAATGGTGATGCAAATTCTCCGAGCTTGATGAATTTGTTGATGGGGGTTAAAGTCTTGCAACAAGCTATCATTGACTTACTCATAGATATAATGGTGGAGTGTTGCCAACCTTCAGAAGGAAGAACAGGATATGATTCTTCTGAAACAAGTTCAAAAACTTCTGGTTCAAGTGGAGCTAGTACCCCACCAGAAACTGGTGGTGATAGTGAAGTATCAGCAGACTATGCACAATGTGATATGTATCATAGATTGGAACCTGGAACAGGAGAAAACAACCACACATATGCGGTACAGAGCTCATACCCGAATACATGTGAGATAGTGGACAGAACTGACCAGGAGAGACACATTTTTCCCCATGAGACTTCTACTGGAGATCAACCAGCATGTGATAGTCTTGTCCAAGTTTCCAAGGTAGTTTTAAACTTGAGTTATTACCACAATTATCTTTAAGTTTGATATCCTTTATTAATCTCGACAATGATTTTTTTCATAGACAAAATGGCCTGAACAATCTGAGGAGCTTTTGGGATTAATTATCAATTCACTGAGAGCCCTTGATAGTGCTGTGCCACAAGGATGTCCTGAACCTAGAAGGCGGCCGCAGACAGTCCAGAAGATTATTCTTGTGCTTGACAAAGCTCCGAAGCATCTTCTGCCTGATTTAATCGCCCTTGTGCCCAAATTGATTGATCCTTCAGAACATTCTCTAGCCGCTTGTGCACTTTTAGATCGCCTTCAGAAACCAGATGCTGAGCCTTCACTGCAAATATCGGTATTTGATTTATTTCTTTGAGATCATCTTTTTTCTATTTTTTTCCTAGATGTTATTCAGATAAACCTATAGTCTTTGTGCTAAAAGTTACTTTGAAAGAAATTTCAGCTTTATATACATGTTATGCTTGTAATGTATATTTTACCTTTTGTATTTCATATCTAATGCTGGTTTTCAGGTTTTTGGTGCTCTAGGTCAGTTGGAGTTTGGAAGTGAAGTGTGGGAACGTATCCTATATCAGACATTCGAGTTGTTGATGGATTGCAGTGATGAACCGCTTGTAGCCGCAATGAGTTTTGTTTTCAAAGCTGCATCTCAGTGCCAGCATCTTCCTCAAGCTGTACTTAATGTTTCTCCATAACATTGATTAATATTCATATACTGTATATCTAAAGACTGATTGTTGACTTTTTTTTGCTTTCTTCTTTTTCTCCCTGTAGGTCAGAGCTTTTCGTTTGAGACTAAAAAGCCTTGGTACTGAAGTTCCTCAGTGTGTGTTGGATATTCTGACAAAAATACTGCATACTAGTGCAGATGTGGCTGAAGCCATTATGAGTGATATTGACTCTGATAGTGGGCTTGATGGTAATTGCACAATATCTTGCGATACTTATTCAAATGATGCAAATGAGATCTCTCCAGATGCGTTGCACTTGGGGATAGATCAAGTTGTGCATGGATGTCACAATCACACTGATGTTTACATTTTGATAGAGATGTTATCCACACCTGGATTATTTGTTGAAGTTTCACAGGTCTTTGAAAGAGCATTAATTCGAGGGGCTATTGGGCTGCAATCGGTTGCGCTGGTATTAGAAAGACGGCATTCTCAAGTGTTGAACATCAAATCTAGGTCCATTGTGGATGATTCACAGACCAGGCAAGTCCTGGTAGATGGAAGTATTGATTCATTGCCTGGCCAAGAAGATGATTTTACATCAGTTCTTTCTCTTGGTGAAGTATTATCTCTTTCCGGGGATGTGAGAGTCCAGGACTTTGTGAGGATGCTTTATGCTATCATGTTTAAGATTTATACTGAGGAGCATTACCGATTTAGGATGTTGAAGGGGCTTGTAGAACGTGCAACAAATATGTCAAATAGTTGCCGCGTAGTTGATATAGATATGGATGTCTTGGTATTTCTTGTTAGGGAGGAAGATGGAATAGCTAGACCAGTTATGAACATGTTGCGTGAGGTTGCTGAAGTTGCCCAAGTTGATCGTGCAAATCTTTGGCACCAGATATGTTCTGTTGAGGTTGAACATATTCGTTTTCGAGAGGAAAAGCAAGCAGAAATTTCTAAGGTTGCTGATGAAAATGCTTCTTTGTCTCAAAGGCTAAATGAATCTGAGGCAACTACAAACCGTCTTAAGGTCTCTATCTTCTTGTTTAAGTTGCTGGGGCACATTAACCTCTGACCATATTTTTTGCCCTCTAATTATCTAGTTGACTATTTTTTTGAATGAATGACAGGCTGAGTTAAAAGCTGAGGTGGAGCAATATGCTCGGGAAAGAAAGGAACTAACTGAGCATATGCTTGACATTGAGAATCAGTTGGAATGGCTTCGATCAGAGAAAGATGAGGAGATTGCAAAGCTCTCTGCTGACAGGAGAGTTCTTCAGGACCGACTTCATGATGCAGAGACACAACTTTCACACTTGAAAACTAGGAAGCGTGATGAGCTAAAGGTAATGTAAATGCTTGATTGGAACAAAAGAGAGACTTTCCTTTCTGAATATTACTACTTGTGGTTGTTATTTTATTTGTCATGTCATGATGTTAAAAAATGTTATGCTAATTATTTTAGAAGCATTACTTTTACTTGATTCCCATTTTAGAAGCATTTTATGACACAATATATCTATGTACAACTGCACTGTGAATGCATCATGACATCCATTGGATATATCTTTTGCAAGTTAACACAAAGCTTACTATTTTAAAATTTTTATTATTATAAACATAATAGTAGTATATATGGAGATATTGTTATTCTGGATCTTGGGCAGTCTTTGCAGAATCTCAAAAATTAAAACTTAAAATTCTTTAGTTGTGTTCTAATTGTTTGGTCACTGGGTGATTATTCCCTTGAAGAATTTTTCAGAAGATTCTTTATGTTTGGTTTTTTTCTTTTATTTGCACCAACTCTGAACAAGACACTGAAGTATAATGGTTTTTTACGGATGACATTCTCTGAACAAGATATTGTATTATAATGGTTTTTTATGTTAAGTCAGACTTTCACCATGTTATGCAACTCTCATTAAGGCTTTGTTTCAAACATAAACAAACTGAACCTTCAAGTTTTGGAGTGTAAATATTCACATGAAGGATACAAATACCCTTGTATTTCAATTTGTCATTTATAACAATTGATTCTTGTTGATTTGATTTACCTAAATTCATGCACAAGTTACTAATAGGTTCTATTTCTTTTACTTTTATTGTGGCATTATAGTATACATCAATTTCCTGCATTTGTTCTTCGTATGAACTAACTTGCAACATTTTATGTACTGTGTCTTGTACACTTGGCATTGGAGCTCATTGGTATGAGAAAATAATTTGACCTTATAATTGACGCAGAGGGTAGTCAAAGAGAAAAATGCATTGGCTGAAAGGTTGAAAAGTGCAGAAGCTGCACGTAGAAGATTTGATGAAGAATTAAAGCGATATGCCACAGAGACGGTGACTAGGGAGGAAGTCAGGCAATCACTCGAAGATGAAGTGCGGCGCTTAACACAAACTGTTGGACAAACTGAAGGAGAGAAAAGGGAGAAGGAAGAGCAGGTTGCTCGATGTGAAGCATATATTGATGGAATGGAAGCAACATTGCAAGCATGCCAGGTTTCTTTCTTTGTCTTAATTTTTCATTACAAGTTTCTGTTTTTAGTCCTTTTCTGCAGCAAATTGTTAATGACCTTAGAGGTTCTGGATCTTTTAGATTATTCACAATATAAGGGCGTTTTGAAATGTTTATTAACTTCTAAAGTTTAGAAGTTTATGACATGTCAGTGAAGATGCTCTGATAGTACGTGCAAGATAAAATTTGTTCTAGAGGATAACCTGATTTCTCTTACTGTTTCTTGGCAGTCTGCTAATATCTTCTTGTGCTTGTTCTACCTAGACTTTCCTATTTTCCTTCCCCTCTTCTCTTCTTTTTCTTTAAGCAGTGACATCATCTAAAGTTGTTGGCCAACTGGGGTTAAATTAACATGGATTCTAGTTATTCCCACCTATTTCAAACCATGCAACCAAGAAATCTGCGAAAAACTGTACCAATATGGATTGGGCGATGCTGCAAAGTGCAAACTATGGTATTTAATCTTTAAATTCTAATTTATGACAATGAATTCAGACATTTTTAAGGTTACAGTGATGGGGTGAATGATTGCTCAATTCTTCAATGGTCTCCTATGACCATGAAGATTTAACTGAGTATTTAAAATAATCTTCTATTGCATTAAGAGACAACGAGAAAATAAAAATGTTTGAAGGATTTTAGATATTCAAATAAGGCACATGGAAAAATTACTTTAGCATTGAGCCCTATCTTGTTTATTTCTAGAAGGGGGCATAGATTGGCACTATGGTTTGCTCCTTTTTGACATAGGAGATCAAAGTTCCAATCATGGAAACATCGACCTATCAGACATCGACGGAGTCTCATATTCGAGGCCATCCTTTTTGAATTATATTTTCTGATTCTATTCTTGTTAGAATACTCTTGTCCATTAATAACCAGTCTGCAATTAGCCAGCCGGTAGGTAAAATTTTATTTTTCTGACAATTTCAGTGTAGTAACCTTCGGAAAGTAGAAGTGTGTTCATGTCCTGGGTCTACTATGTTTGGGTCATACGGATTGGGATTTTGATGTGAACCAGCTTTTGCAGTTGGATCTGTTAAGCCTTGAAAACCTGTTATTTTGTGCTTCTAGTTTCCAAATAATTGATTTTGCATTTGCTTGAGAAACTTCATGATCAATGACTGACATGTAAGTTGGAAGAAATTTTTTCATCTGGGTGGCTTCTTTTGTCTCCGTGCCTCATCAGATCAAACTATGGATACACATGCAAACTCATCACATTATGTAAGATAATTTTTTGTTAGTGTTTTCATAGTGCTTCCACAGTCCACTACAGGTCGACTAAGATAAGTTGTCCCTTCAGGAACCTTTTCTGGTAGACCTCTGTGTTGTCTCCTCTGTATATTGTAGCATCTTCTTTTACATGCACGTTTTATTTTCTTTGCCTACTTCCTAGAAATCATTCATCAGAATGCTGGCTAATTGTTCAACCAGGCAATCATAATCAAACTACATATCTATGTGTAGTTGCTTTTGTTGGATAGGCTTTCTGGAATGGAACTAGCAAATTCAAACAGATTACCTTTCCCCTATCACTAACTAAAAGGGATGTTACTCTGGGTTTTTCTGCAAAATGAAAATTGGAATACTGAAGATCTGTTTTCTCCTAATGTTATTCCTTCATTGGTTCGCAGCAATATATACATACACTCGAAGCTTCACTTCAAGAAGAGATGGCACGCCATGCCCCACTATATGGTGCAGGTCTGGAAGCCTTGTCGATGAAGGAACTTGAGACAATTGCCCGCATTCATGAAGAAGGGCTCAGGCAGATCCATGCAATTCAGCAGATGAAGAACAGTAACAATTCTCTGGTGAGCGGGCAGTCGCTACCTCAAGTTCATGGCTTATATTCTTCAGCTCCTCCATTGCCTGTTGGTATGCCTCCATCGATAAACCCGAATGGAGTAGGAATCCATGGAAACGGGCATATGAATGGTTCGGTGGGGCCTTGGTTTAGCCCCACCTAAGAAACAAAAGGTACAAGCAAGGATTGTTGTTCTTCTGGCCTTGTGTCAAGTAATTGATATGATAGCTTTTCTCACTCAAATCTCCCCAAGCCCCCCCCCATTCATTTGAACTGGTAGAACTATCGGATCATTACCCGATATGAGAAAGTTATGTCATGTACAAATAAGCTACGAAACATGCTTTGAGAAAAAATAGTTTTGTAATACTTGGAAGTGCAAGAAAAAAAATCCGATGGAGCTAGCAGTTGGAAATGAAAGCTTTTTTTCAGTATGGTTGATGCCGCCATCTGTTGGTTATGTTATTTGTTGTTTTATCTGCCTATCTTAGACAAAGCATTCAGATTCAATGAGGCCATTTTGTTGTATTGGTTGTCGTCACAGATCTGAGTGAGCACAGAATAATAGCGAAATCATGTGATGAAATCTTTTTTTTTTTTTTTTTTTTGTGGAATAATGGCGAGTCATTGTCTTTGTGTATCTAATTATGACATTTTTGTTGTCGAAAATTAGAAAAGTAATGTAAGTATGACAGTCATGTCTTGATCTTGTTGATTATAAAGTAATATAATTATAATTGTCATGACTTGATCCGGTGGAATAATACTTAATCTAACATGTTAAATCTTTTTTTTATTTTTTCATCAATAATACATATCTAACTATTCGAGTTCAACTTCTCCTACGAGAGTCATATATGACATTTAATATAATAAAAATAAAAATATTTTTTCTTAATAAATCCACATATTCATATTAAATTCCTAATGGAAATTTATTTTTTAAGAAATATTCATAATGATAGAGGAAATATTAAGGGCCACTTGTCACTCGATATGTGACCGTGAATGTAGATAGCCTGGTTAGTATTGAGGTCAGGACTTACCCCTTTTTGTCTACCCCCACATGGATATAAATCAAAAAGGTGATTCCATGTTGTCTCCCCTCTTACACTCACGTTGGCAAGAGGTAAAAAAACTAATGGATTTAGATTGTTCCGTTGGGAATATTTCATGAAAGATTCTCTCCCCTTTAATCTATAAAAGAAAAACTATAAACGGGATTAGGTTAGAAAACCCTATCTCGACCTTAGGTTTCTATTTTTTTTTTTTTTTTTTTTTTTTGTAGATCTCTTGGAGAGGGTGGGTCGATGCTTCCACTTTGGCAGCATCTCAATGGCGCTTCATCCACCCTAAGCACACAAACCCTAAGCTGGGATATCATCGTCTTCTCTCTTAACACAAATAAAAATATGTATTTCTTTCCTAATAAAATCCATATATCTTGATAGCATTTGAAATCCTTTTCTATCCTTTTAAACTTCTTCTTTCACTTCTTCTATTAGTAATAATAAAAAAAAAACACACACACACACACATGGAGATTGTAATTTTCTAGTGATCTTGCCAGGCTTGGATATGATAACTCGAATTAGCTCCTGCCTTTGCAGGGAAAAGAACAGGAAAAAGATTCCGTGTGATATGGTTTCAGGGAATTAAAACCAGAATTATGGTGACGTTTCACTCTCTGATGACTTCCGCAGTCCATTGAAGAGTACGAAAATGCACCGCGCTCGATAACCAGCTGCGATGAGAAACCCTTCACTTGGGAAAAGCTTCGCCGAGATCCGACAATGGCCGAGACAGAGAAACAAAATTTACAAAGCTGGCGCTTCGCCTTCAGTACCCAACACAGGAGCCCACATCCTCTCTCGTTCTCTCTCTCTCTCAGCTTATAACGTGGAGCTACGTTTGCACTTGCGAGGAGAAACAGATCGCCCGGCAAAGGGAAGAAGAAAGCCATGGTCACCAGCAAGCTTGCGGTGCTCCTCCTTGCTCTCGTCTGCTGCACCTTCTCCGCTGCCACCACACCATGCAATCCCGAGCCCCCCGTGCCGAAGACACCCAGGCCGTACTACCCTCCCAAGACGGCGCCTCCCAACCCATTCTGCCCCTGGGACACCCTCAAGCTGGGCGCCTGCTTCGACTTCCTCGGCGACGTCGGCTTGCTCGTCGGGGCGGCGCCCTCCCGTGGCAAGTGCTGCGCCCTCCTCGAGGGCCTGACGAACGCCGAAGCCGCGCTGTGCCTCTGCACCACCATCAAGGAGAGCGTGCTCGGCGTCACCACCAAGTGGACGGTGGCGCTCAGCATCGTGGTTAGCTCCTGCAAGAAGCAGATCCCGGACGGGTTCAAGTGTGTGTAGGCATCTCGTTCTTGCCTTTGGACTGCACTCATCAAAGCTTCGTTCATGATGTCTGTGCGTGCGTCTTCTTTTGTGGATACTTATGTCTCAGCCTTGTTCTCGTGATCACTACAACCATCTCCTCTCCTTGTTCTTGCCACTGGAATCATCTCCTCTAGTTATGTCTTAGCCATGTTCTTGTCATTGTTAAATGCCGAAATAAATTCTGAATGGATGGAACATTAAAAAAAGAAAGAAAGGAAAAGAAGAAGGATGTGAAGAAACATGGATTAATATAAGTAAACTCAACATGTTGAGATATTAAGGTTAGTGTCCATCATATTGTTTAGTGGACACAAGAAGTCATAGACTTCAAATGCCTACCATGAAGGTATCATCTAAAGTGAAACTCCATCTAAGCCTGTGATCGAATTCTTTTGAGCTGTTCTTCTGGTGTAGTTTGGGTGATATGATTTCAAAGATTGACCTCCTTTGCCTGGATCAAACACTCGGGTGTTAGGTTTAGGGAAAAGGATAGGAACTCCTCACATGCAATCTCTCTCTACTAAACTGATGTAAAGGTGGCCACAACATACCGGTGTTTGGAATTTTGCATGAAACATGCACGGACGTGAACTGTGTTCCTTTGGGAGCAGGCCTGCCATGGCAAGCTGTGGACTAGTAGGGGAGCAAGGGAGAGAGAGAGAGAGAGAGAGACAAAGAGGACGACAAAGAAGTCTGAGAGAGGAGATAGGAGCCCGTGAAGAGACTTTTGGTTGTCATAGCTGGCAATGAAGTCTCTTTCTTATCATTCATCATATCATATTCTGATGGAGATGGCTGTTGTCTCCCCTTTCTTCTCTCGGTTTACTTCACTTCTTTTACTGGAGTAGAGATGGATGAAGCATCAGAGCCAGTGATTAGTATTCATGCTTTGCTTCAGATCAACAAATATCAAATATCATCGAAGAAAAACTAATTGAATGGATGAATAGGTTTTACTATTCCAAGATGATGTCTGCAATCTCCTCTCTTGTTTATTCGATCAAATCCTTACATTAATTAAGGATATCTATCTCCTCGTCATCTAATTTTAGCTAGTACATTTTTTATGAAAATATAAAAACTATAATTATGTAATCTGTTATACAAATTTTTTTTATGCCAGAATCAAAATTAAATAATATTAGAATTGTTTAAAATGTATGTATCTTTAGATGTCATCTGAATAAGATCAATTTAGATCTGTAAAAGTACTATCTTTCGAATCAACGCGATTTGCAAAGAGAACTACAATAGATCTAGAACCGTTCTCCTCTCTTCCTATCATATCCTTTCACAAGACCATTGTGATTGATGATTTTAGGAAGATTGAGAGAATAACCGTAATCCTTCCACTCTATGTCGTATACACCGTTCTGTTCTGTGCACTTCGCATATTAGATTTATTAGATTTAGAGGAGGTCCTGTCTATTTATAGGCAAGAGCAAAAGGTCTAGGATAGGTTATTATGAGAGTTAATTCCATCAAAGGCATCCTCTAAGGTATCCTAATATAATATAAATTTTAATTTAATATTACCTAATATCTGTATCTAATTAATCCATTATATATCTTATGCAATTATGAAGGGCCACATAATCTTACGTTCTCCCACTTGACTCATTAATTTATAAGATATAGAAGATATTCAAAATCAAAATAAATAAAATAAAATTTATTTAAAAAATAATTTTATATAATTAGATTCTGAAAATTTTGAAAAAAATTTTATACATGACCATGATTTTAAAAATAAGCCAATAAGTCTAATAAGCATACTAATACTATATTCAGTCCAATTATCAATGCGAGTTATAGCGGTTGTATGTCATCAATGTCACACTTTCTTCTATGTACTATAATACTATTAGTCTTTCCTTATATAGTCTATAATGACCCTTATAATTTGTCTTATCAAGATAATTTTGTTATTGCATTCAACCATAATATGCATAAACATAAACACAAACAGGATAGAAGAAATAAATAACTTTAATTATGTAAAAAAAATGACATAATAACATCAACTTAAATATGCATCACAATATCCTTTATGACTTGCTCACAAGCCCCATTCTAAGAACATGTTTTTTTAATATTTTGCACTGTAAAACTTTAGTAAATGGATCAACAATCATCATAGTGGTGCTCAAGTTTTCAATTGACACTTGTTGTTTTCGGACTCTTTCTCTAACCACCAAGTACTTTATCTCAATGTGTTTAGTATTAGGATCACAGCGTCACTAAGAGGGGGGGGTGAATTAGTGCTTATAAAAATTTCACTTCGATTTAAATACTCACTCAATAAAAATCATATCAAAAATATGTTTAAGCGTAAAAATACATTTAAGCGTAGAGATGTGTTTAAGTGTAGAGATATTTGTAAGAGTGCAAGCAAAGGTAGTAGACAACTAAGTAATGAACATAAAGAGCAAAGAAGAGGAAGCAAACCAATTTTATGGTGGTTCAGTACCCTTGACTTACGTCCACTCCCGATTCCTCTTCACTTGAGGCCACCGGCTTCCACTCCTGATCTTTTTCAATGGGCAAAGATCAAACACCCCTCTTACAGCTCTATTCTCCTTTTACAAGTTCAGGAGATAACCTTTACAATTCTGTCAGCTCTCCCTTAAATAAAAACTATACAAGAAGAAATGAGGGGAGCTCTCAAGGGATTACAATAGCATTTTCACAAGTTTTTCACTCTTGATTCTTGCTCATTCACCAGCAAGAAAGGGTGAGATATTTATAGGCCCCAAATGACTTCAAAAGTGGAGCTAAAAATCAATTTTTAAGTGTTCCCGAGGTGCTAATTTCGAAGACTACGTTCTGTTCAGTTCAACCGCTTAACAGAGTTTGACAGACTATGTTTGGGCGGTTCAATCGCCTGACACACCTTCGAAGACTGTGTCATCTTGGAGATCGTGTCTCACCTGACCTTAAGTTACTGAAATGACTTTTATAATAACTCCAAATTAGCTCCAATTAAGGCCTAATGACCTCTTAATTGAGTTAGTAAAAACTAACTTTCATTATGATGCTAACTACGACTCTTAACACACAATCTTCGTTGTCCGATCGTCTCTCGATAAACTCCTGGCATCCTTTCAATAAACCCTCGACGAGCTCCTGATTTCCTTCTATGAACTCCCAATGAACTTCCAGCATTCTTCCGGCGAACACCCGGCGAGCTCCCGACAACCTGTCGACGAACTCTCGGCAAACTTCTGGTGAGTTCTCGGCGAGCTCCTGATAACATCGTTCGAACCTCAGCCAACCTCTTGCATCGTCCAAACCTCGACTCGATGCTCAAACTTGACTCTAGCCCAACATCTGATTATACTGTCATTTACTATCGTAGTTAATCCTGTATCATTTTCTTTAACACATAAGTTAGATCATAAAACCCATCAATTGATTTTATCATCAAAATCTGAGATGCCACACTTAGAACCACTAGAGTACTTGTTATTCTTAGAGAAGAAAATTGCTACGATATTATTATAAAATATATTCAGCAGCTTGGCAATTGAGTCGATCACACCAAGTCTTAAGATAAAATTTCACTGTCATAAAGCTTGATGCCTCAAAGTATGTCACAAATTCAGCTTCCATCGTAGATGATGCAATAAGTGATTATTTTACACTTTTCCAAGAAATTACCCACTAGCTAGCATGAACATAAATCCTAAAGTGGATTTCTAGCTATCGACGTAATTTACAACATCAACATATGAATATCCCGCCACTTTAAGTAAATCTGATTTCCTATATGTGAGTATATAATCTTTTGTCCCTTGTTGATATCTCATTACTTTCTTTACAGCTTTCCAATGTTTCATTCCTGGGTTACTCTGATATCTACCTAGCATTGTAACTGCAAAATTGATATATGGTCTTGTACAAGTTTGAGCATATAATAGACTTTCAATTACGCATCCATAAGGAATATTCTTCATTTGATCCATTTCTAAGTTATTTCTCGAGTACTGGTTTTGGCTGAATTTTTCACCTCTAGTAATTGGTGTATCATTGGTTGAGCAAAGCTATATATTAAATCTCTCCAAGATACGATTAATATAACCTTTCTGAGATAGTCCTAATAAATCTTGAGATCTGTCCCTGAATATCTCAATACCAATAACATAAGATGTCTCATTCATATCAACCATCTTAAAGTTATTATTGAGAAATATCTTGATTTCGTGCAACAATCTAAGATCACTATTGGCAAGCAAAATATCATCCACATATAGGACCAATATAATAAACTTGCTCCCATTAACCTTCTGATATATACACCGATCAACAGTGTTTTTCTTAAATATGAAGGAAGTAATGGTATCATGAAACTTTATATACCATTGTCTGGAAGCTTGTTTAAGGCCATAAAATAGATTTCTTAAGTTCACAAGCTCAACTTTCCTCATCTAGATCTCATTCAGAAATAATATTTTCATATTCATCTAATATAACTCAAGATCATAACGAGTTACTAATGTCATGATGATCCTCAATGAGTCCTTTCGACTAAAGAAAATATCTCATAGTAATCAATGTATTCTTTCTGAGAAAAACCTTTGGCCACAAGTCTGGCTGTATGTCATTCGATATTACCCATTGAGTCACATTTTGTCTTAAAGACCTATTTGCAACTGACTCTTTTATAATTATTAGGCAATTCGATGAGTTCCCAGACACCATTCTGGTCCATTGATTTTAACTCCTCTTTCATTGCATCATATCATTTTTTCGAATCATTAATTTCTATGGCATGTGAAAATGATAAAGGGATCTCTTTTAATTCCTATATCAAAATCTGATTCTTGCAGATATATCATATAATCATCAGAAATTGTATATTCCTTTTCCTTTGAGATATTCTCAAAGTTGCTAATTGTGATTGTTCTACAATACTATCAGCGTGACATCAATATCATATGAGAGTTCATCAATATTATTTTATTATTTATCCTCATCAATTCTTTCATGGATTTGAGGAATAATAATTTCTCGAATAGGAGTTGATACGGGAGAATTAGCCTGAATCTCCTTAATATCAAAATTGATCCTTCGAGGTTTTTGACTCCCATTAATTTTGTTATTTTCTAAAAATTTTGTATTACCATATTCTACTATTCTCATATTATGATTAGGGTAATAAAATCTGAATCCCTTGGATTTTTCTAAATAACTAATAAAATATCTAAAAATTATTCTTAGATCCAATTTCTTTTCATGTGGATTGAATAATCTTATCTCTGTAGGATACCTCCAAATATGTAAATGTCTCAAACTGAGTTTTCTACTGGTCCATAACTCAAATGGAGTTGATGGTACCGACTTACTAGGAACCCAGTTGAAGATATACATAGCTGCCCTAAGAGCATCACCCCACATTAACTCAAGTATAGATGAATAACTCATCATGCTCATAACCATATTTATAAGAGTACGATTTTTTCTTTCAGCAGCATCATTATGCTATGACACATCTGGTAATGCATACTGAGTATAAATACCTCATTATTCTATAAATCTAGTAAAAGGACCAACATTATGATCAGATACATCATATCTGCCATAAAATTTATCATCCTTGTCAGATCTAATAATTTTAACTATTTTATCTAATTATCTCTTGACCTCATTTATGTATACTTCAAGAATATCGACGTCCTGAGACTTTTATGTATTAGATAAACATAGTCATAACTGGACAACTCATCTATAAATGTGATGAAATATCTTTCTCCACTAAAACAGAAAATATAGAGTAGTCCACAAATATCAATATGAATAATTTTAAGAAGTTCTTTACTTATTGTGACATTTTTCTTTGTATGATTAGTTTGCTTTCCCTTAATGCAATCTATGCAAACATCAAAATCAGTAAAGTCTAAATCTTCCAAAATATTATCCTTTACTAATCTTTCAATTCTTTCCTTTGAGATATGCCTAAAACGTCTATGTCATAATATAGAAGATCTTTCATTATTGAAATTATGTTTCATTTCAACACTTGATTGCAAAGGTCAATAATGTCTTTGTAAACTCAAGATTCAAATTAATTATGTACAAACCATCATACAAAATCTCAAAACAAACTTTTATTGAATCATAAAATATGTTGAGTTTACCATTACTAAAAGAAATATAATCTCCTAACTCATCAATTCTAGATAGAGAATCTAAATTTTTAGAAATTGTAGGATCAAAACATGTCTTCAAGATCCATCAGATGACCAATCTCTAAGCGTAAGCGATAAGTCCCTACTGATATCACGTTTGCTTTTAGATTATTTCTCATAATTATGAATCTTTCATATTTTTTTGGTTTCCAGATTGAAAGGAATTCCTATATATTATTAATAACATGAGTTAAAGCACCAGAATTAATCCATCATATATTAAAAGGTACTTCTGTAATTCGAAACATACAAAGGTCGAGTTTATACATTTCTTTTTGAACCAAGTCTTACGTTTAATGTAATCCTTCTTTACACGTCCTTTCTTATCACAAAAGAAGCACTTTATTGTAATAGCCTTTTTTTAATAGTCTATCTAACATTTTCAAACCCAATAAATTTTTTTGATGGATGATGTCTCAGTTTTCTTTTCTTGTTACTAGTTACTTGAGTAGCAGTCATAACATTATATGAACTTTTATAGCTTAATCTTAATTTCTCCTGAACACATATACTAGTTAACTCATTCAAGTCCTACTTATCCTTATTTGTAATGTAGTGAATCTTGAATGAGCCAAACTGAGAAGGAAAAAAATTAAGAATGAATTGCACGAGGAAAGATTCATCAACATTCATTCCCAATACCTTAAGTTTTGTAGCTTTATCAGCCATATTGATGATGTGATCATGAATTCCTCGAGTACCATCATACTAAGCTATAGTCATTTCTTTTATTAATGTATCAACCAATGACTTATTTGCATATTTAAATATGTTTTTAATAACATTTAAATATTATCATACGCTAGTTGCAACCAGTAATGAAGTCTTTATATTATTTAAAATTATTATTCTATGAATATTAAACTGAGCCTATCAGATCTTTCCCAAGCTTTCATTTCATTGACATATTTCATAGTAATTCTATCAGTTAATTCTGCGGGCTTTTCAACAAGCAATGCTAAATCAAGATCTAATACGCCTAATGTGAATTGCATATGCTCTAACCATTCTGATTAATTTGATCTAGAGAGTACATGGACACTGGAAGCATGATAATATATGGACGAGAATACCACTATAGAATATAAAATAATATTAATACTTTGAGTTTATTAAAATATGATGAACTATTGATATTATCAATATTTAACCTTTAAGTAAAATATTGACATATCTAGTGTTCACTAAAAATCATTTATAGAGGACTAATATCATCCTTGTGGAATAGTTCTGCTACCTTTGGGCATACAATTTTAAACTGTAAGGATATTCATAACAGTGTCATCTGACCCCATCACATAATTATTTGAAATAGATTATCCTTTGAGATTATCTAAATCTCTTAATTATGCATGTCATTTTGAATATTATTTTTTTAATATCATTTAGGACTTGTTCCTTAATATAATTTTATAAATCATTGATCTATGCCACTTTGGTGACTACAAGACAAATACAATAATATAAAATATAAATTAAATTATCCTATAAATGATAAGAGTTTAATTGTATTTCATATCCTATAAGCCTATCATCAGGTCACTTTGGTAACTATTGGACAGACATAACTTAAGGAGATGAATTACAAATAATATTCATCAAGTTCATTTAATCTAATTTATGCTAAAGTAATTCAATAATAGAATAATAATCATAATAATTATTGAATATTATTTAGCAGAAGAAAACTCATATGATGACGGTAATCATAATAATACATAAATCGTGCCTTCATATGAAAAATAAATATTATTTCATAATTTTATACATCATATTTAAAATTTATGCATGTGAATAACTGAATAAATATCTAAGAATAATAATTAGATTTTATTTATCACATGCAATCACTAATTCATATGAGAAAAACTATAAAAGAAACAATAATTTATATTTTTTAATTAAACTAATTAATTTTATTTAATTGGGGAAACCCATAAGCCCAATTAAATAAATGGATCAAAATCACAAAAAAGATCAAGATTTGATTCTTTCAAAATTTAATCAAACTACATTTGATTAATGAATAATCAAAAATATAATCATGATTAAATTTAATTAAATCATATATTGATCAATTTCATAATTGAAAAAATAAACTAAAATTTTTCAATTTCATAATGACCGTAATTGAGAAAATAAACTAAAATTTCTCAATTTCATAATGACCGTAATTTTATGATAAGATATAAAAGAAATTATAAAATTTATGAAGGGCAAAAATGTCATAGGTGTAACATATATTAATAAAAAGTAGAAGGGCAAAATCGTAATGTTCTCTAAAATAAAAGGAACACCCTAATCCTATTCTGTACAAGGGCAAAACTGTAATATTAGCTAAAGGATAAAACCATAATTTTAGCTGAAGGGCAATATCATAATTTTTATCTGAAAAATCTAACCACATTCGGTAGAAGGGTAAAATCATAATTTTATCTGAAAAACCCTAATTCCCTTAATGTCGTCGATGTCGCCTGTGCGGTCACCAGCACGCGACTACGGCCTGTGCGACAGTGTCGCTTGCTCGTGTTTGCCTGTGCGACTTCTGGATGCGTGGTCGCTGCCACCGCGGGACGTGGCTACCGCATGCGCACGGTCGCCAGCACGTGGTTGCTGCCTTCGCAGCCTCTGCCCGTGCGTGGCCGTCGCTGGAACGCGGCTGTCGCTTGTGCACGGCCACCAGCGCACTGTTGTTGCCTATGCAGCCTCTACCCGGGCATGGTCGTCGCTGGATGCGGCCTTTATCCGCGCGTGGCCGCCACTAGTGTGGCCTCTGCTACACGCGACTGCCGCTAGCGCTTATGGCAGTTTTTACCCGTGTGCGATAACTGCTGGATATAGCTACTACCTACGCGACCGACCTAGCGCCCGGCCTGGACCATCACCAGCATGGCCATCGCTGCTACCCTCTGTGTGACCGCTGCTATTGCACTTTCTAACTGTAGTGCGTACACACTACCACAAGCAAAACTGGTTGAACGCAGCGAGATTGCGATGCACAACAATCATCTAATGTCATGAAATCAAAACCTAGGCTCTGATACCAATTGAAATCATAAAAACTATAATCATGCAATCTGTTATGCAGAAAACTTTTATATCATAATTGAAATCAAATAATATTAGATATGTTTACGATATGCGTACCTTTAGATGTTATCTAAATAAGATCTCTTTCGATATGCAAAAGTACCGTCTTCCTAATATGAATATCACCGTAACATCGATCTATAAAAAGAACTAGATCCTGTCTATTTATACGTGAGAGCATAGGGTTTAGGATAGGTTATTAGGAGAGTGAATTCCGTCAAGTACATCCGATAATGTATCCTAATATAATATTAATTTTTAATTTAATATTAATTAATATCTATTATCAAAATCTAATTAATCTCATTATATATATTATGTAAGTATGATAGTCAACATAATCTTCTCCCACCTGTCCATTTCTCTTCTACGACTTCTTGCCTTCGGAGGACGGGTGCGATGGCTTCGTCCTCGTCACCTATGCCGAAGTCCTCTTCCGTTTCGGGCAATGCCGACGAGGAGGGAAAGCAGGAGCTCCAGGGAAAGGTCGGTCAGGATCAGCGATTTATCTCGCTCTAAACCCCTACTCCTTCCTGATTAGGGTTTCGTCTTGGCTTGTTTTGCAGATTCGAGGCCATGAGGTCGCCATTACTGAACTGGAGCACCTCCAGCCTTCCCGAGTACGTTCCTCCTCTTTCTTCCCTCTGGGTGATGTTTCTTTTTTGGCTTTGCGCAAGATCTGGGTTTATTTGCCCCGAATTAGATCGATCTGTTGAAACTTGACATCCAAGTTTCTTCACTCTTTCCGTTTAGTTCTATGTGATGTTTCTTGCTATCATCTTGTTCTAATATTGGACCGTTTCTGGGTTCGCTTGAAGTAACTCATGTTACGTCGATTGAAGATACCAAGGTAGAAGTGCGTCGTGTGGGTGACAAACCCGTCTTGAACTTGTGATTCAAGGCTTGTGTTGCCTCCGTTTGGGGTTCTTGTTATGTCATAAGTTATTGAAGCGATTCTTATGTTCCGATGCCTCTTTTAGTGCCTTATCATCAAGGGTTGTTATGTTAGATCACAGGGCGATGCAGTTCTGTAGATGAAGAGACCATTGATCATGACGATTAGTGGTCATTTATTCATGTATATTTGCCTGTACTTTCATGTTAGAGGTGGCTTTTGTGTGCTATTTTTTCTCTGTCTGAATTCCTGTTTCTGGGAGGTTCTCCTATATATGTGAGTGCGTGTGTGTGTGTGTGTGTATACACACGCATGTATGAGCATATCCTATAAATATGTATTTATTGAAACACATCATTTTTATTTCGTTCTAAAAACTTTCATCAATGTTATTAATTCTCTGAATTCTTTATATTATCTCGGCTTGGTTCAGAAAAAAGTCATTCAAATATGTATAATGTCTTAATTTGTTTTCATTTTTTGCCTTCTTTTCTTTAAGAGGTCCACTTATTGTCACATATAATTGTATCCTAAACTAATTTTGACTTTTCTATGCATCCTGTTGTTCCAACAAGACTGTCATGCTGCTCTTATAGTTCTTTGTCATACTTAATTGAATGTTATGAAATTTGTGGCCTCGTTGCTATTGTAGGACCTATGCCCAGGGTATCAAGACATGATTCAAGTTACAGTGAAGCACCTTGGAATTATCAATTCAGCTTTCATTCTATTTCTTAATGGTTATATATTTTGTCTCAGTCTGTATCATCCTTCCATGCTTTGAATTTTAAATTGAAGATACAAATAGGTGAGTTGTGTATATGTTAGTTGTTGTCTGCAACCTGCAAAATCAGTATATAGTCTAGTGTATACATCATCTGAAGCCATAAGAAACATTGTTACTTATAAGTACCAACTTGAAACAAGCCTTTTCTCAATTTAAAGAAGAAAGAGCCTCCCAAAAGCCAGAATTTAAGTAGCTTTATTTCAACAAAATAGGGAATTCCAACCATGAGTTACTAGGTATATGACTGTCATATTTATAGGGGTTGTTGGAGAAAAGAAAATCCATTAAAAAATGGCCTCCAGAACTCTCAGAACATAATCCTAATGGTAAACTAACTCGTCTGCCCTATATAATACATTAGTAAGATTCTAGGAAACTTATCAGACTCAAAATATTCCCTTTTTGAGCAGTTAAATAGGCTACATAAATTAGTATCAAATGACAGTATGAAAATAATCAAAGAATTGAAAATTCTATCCTTTTACCATTAGGTGCTCGTGAGGAGGCTTGGTTAGCCAACCCTTTATTAACTCGGAGTCCTGTGGAAGGATTTCTACACTCTTCCCCTCGCCAGAAATGGACTGTTCATCTTTTGCCGAATTCTGCTGGAATGATGTTGAACTGCTGCACCAAGCTGGGTTTGACCAGCATGCTAAATGGACAAATATATGGGCATTTTGGTTGGTCAAGAAGGCTAATATGGGATCAAATTCAACTACATGTTATCATGTTCGATAATATAATGATGAGAGAATCTTCTATATTTTCATTATTGCTTGAGTTGGATGAATGTTTTTGGACAATGTGATGTTTTCTTGGCCATGTTTCAAAATCCACCCCCTTCAAGAATGCTGGTAAATAATGTCATGGACCTTTATCAAGTCATGCTAGAAATTCCATGATATGGATTTAACCATCAATGAGACACTATTTTTATGTCTCATTTTGGTTGATCAATAAGTACATTTGGATTTTTGAGTGTATTTAAATTGAATACTTGTCTTTACTGTCTGAGTGTGTTGATTTATCAGAGTCTGCATGTGTCTCATGTCAAGCACGGCCAAGTGGCTTCTTTTGGGAAATAAAGAATTAAATGCATAGCTATATCACATATCTGATCAGGTAGTCATAGATTGATATTCACTGTTAATTAGTAAATAATTCTCTATCAGTTAATAATTAGATCATTGCTTCTCCAATATTTAGCCAAGCATCTTTCATCAGCTGTCAACTCTCAGGACTCTAAGGCTGTGATATTCTTGCAGAAGTTCATATTTTCCAAATTTAGCATTCTTCACTATCATATGTAGCAGTTTCATTTTTTTGTTTTGATCGTAGATTCTTTTATTTCTCTTTTTAAATTTCAAAAGTTGTTTACCACACAACTTAACTTCTAGAATATTTTGCATGTCCTCAGACAATGGCCAAGGAATCTCAAGTTATTTAAATTGACATATTTATTTGCTTTTTTTAAAATCAGTAATAACACGAGTACTTGTCGTCTAAAGCTTCTCAAATAACCTTTTTCAGCATGTAACATACTTTGGTGACCACTCAGTTCCGGATATCGCTTCTTATTCCATCCATAATGAGGGTCAAGATAGAGGTGCTAAAGTTTTAGGTTCCTCTGTGTGTTCATGTTGGTTTCTGTGACACTGCTGAATTTTTGATTTAGTATCATTTGCTATTAATATGTAACTTTCTTCTTTATATCTACCCTAGTCTCATAGTGTTAGTCACTGTTGGATGTGACCTTCATTTTTTTAATGTAATATGCTTGTGCTTGTCTTGTGAAGCATCCTCTTACCTGAACATTTTGAGATACAGAATTCTATGATGATGTTTATATCATCGGAATAGCTAAAAAAATAATGTTCAGCCAAGTAAGATACTGGAGATATTATGAATTTTTAGTGGCATACTCATTTACTGATATATGAAAGTGATGACTTGATGTTTACTAGTATATAGTTAATTTTCTTTTGGAACTGTTACAGTAAAAAAAGTACATAAGACTGTTTAATATATATCAATATGACTTGGAAGACCGTCGATATGTATCAGTATGGCCTTGAGTAGTTGAAGAGGATAGCAATGGATTGTTACATACCCAAGAATTTTTTATACAATCTTTTGAGACTTGGGTTTAATGTGCATGTCATCATCAATCTTGCGTAAGGAAAGATAAACCTCTTTCATTTTCCCTGTTTTCCTTTCTCTTCACATGTACTGTAGAGTTGTAAAGATGATTGTGCAACAGATATGTTATCCAGGTGGTCAATGAGTCAGTATTCCTAATGAGCTTTTTGTTGAGCATTTTAATTGTACTTCACTATTTCCCACATCAACAAAGAAATTGTACCTGCTTGTATGTGATGTTTGTGGTAAATTGATGAGAAAATATACTTCTCTTTTAGTAGTAATTGGTTATTCATATGGATAAAAAGTGTTGATCATTGGCTTTGGGTATTTTTTGTTGACCACAGGCGGTATACCAGAAGAGTGGCAATATCTTTTTTAGCCGAAGTATCCAGACAGCAATAGCATCTGAACAGAGTAACTCTCCCTGCAACCCTGGTTACCTTTATATTAAGTGTTTGTGGTATCTCTTTGCACTCTCTTTACTATTTGAGATGTGATGGTCAGAACAACTTGATTTGGCCAAAGCTCGGTTGCAAAAAATGAATGCTATTTGATATGATGCTATTGTATCAAAGTAACAGTACGCAAAGGTATGCTCCCGTCCTTAACTTTCCATGTCCCTTTGTACATAGTGCAGGTCATTGTGTGGAACTTGCTGATGATACAATAATTTTTTTAATTTCTCTGCAATGCATATGTATGACTTTGTAATATCCGATAATAATTTTCAATGTCATTTGATAAGGTTTTCTGCTATGCATATGATAGCAACGTATGAAGAAGTTGCTATGATATGCACTTTTGTTCTGATAAGTTGAAAGGACAAATTGCTTTGCATTGCCAGCCCCATTAGATGAATCTTTAAATAAGCTGAAAGGACAAAAGGCCTTTTAAGTGACACTCCATTAGATGCACGTGCTTTTTCTCAGGATCCCATAATTCGGATCAACAAAAAGCATAGTGGTAAGTTCTTTATGATTATTGTCTGTTGCATTTGAATAATGCTCTCTATTTGGACCCCCAAAAAGAGATATTGATGCTGGAAGCTCAACAGAGTTTCATTTGGGGAAGGAAATATCTATCTGCCTTTAAAGTTTTTGTGTTTGGGATTGATTACGTTCATTTTAATTAAACCGTTGAGTTAGAGAAAACAATTCTGGATCACATCCAAAATTTGAAGAATTTTTACTTTTTAGTATTTCAGATCATTACTGATATGTAAACAGAGAATCTAAGTTGAAATCAAAACGTCATCCAAATTGAACGTCGTCCACGCGGCGCGGCCATCCAAAGGTTTTGTGCTGTTTGCCTCTTATACCTTTGCCGCGCCCCTAGACTAGATCTACACTTCAGCAGGAGAAAGCCAAAGTGCCACGGTCCCACCCCCCCCCCCCCCCCCCCCCCCCCCCAAATCCCATGTCATTTACTGTGATATCATAAAGAAAAGAAAAGAAAAGTTATCTCATTAGGCTTTGCTTGTTCAGAAAGAAATGCAGAATTCTTACACTGTTTGTCCTTTTCATCGTTCAGCAAGTGGCATCTAAAAAAAAAATCATAATACAAAATTTGATAAGACAAGAAAAAGATATATATTACCATTTAATTCTTGCTAATATCAACTCAGGTGACTCACCTACATTAACAAATTCTATATGATATATATGTATGGTTCTAGATTATTGTTATACAACTTTATGCTGTGGTTGAGTCATCAACACGGCTTGGTTTGAACCTAGACACGCAAGGCGGCCCACGTAGCTTGTTGATGTTGACGCCTAAGGTGGATCAAACGTGATCACTCGTTCTTGAGGCGATCGGTGGTGGAGCAAGGAGATATGCTCGTTGGATCTTGCATATATATCGGAGTCGAGGATTTCCCGATCCAAACTCTTCGAAAATTAAGTTAGAAAAGATAAGTCTTTAGAGTCCCCCCTTTCAGTTGGTTAGGGGGTTCATTTTATACTAGCGGATGTAAATTAGTCGTATGCGACTTTCATTGCTTTGAGTTGTCAAGTCATACGTCTCGTACGTGCGTCGACTGACCTGAATGGGTTAGTGTTGTGCGATGCCACTTCGAGTTTCCCAGAGGGGGCCGACTTGCATGTCTCATACGGGTGTCAACTGACCCACGTGGGTCGGTGCCGCGCGGTGTCGTTTCAATCTTTCCGGAGCGACCCTGCAACGCCATCTTGTACGAATTCTGATTGCTTGAATGTCAGAGAGGTTGTGTTAACATAGCTTCACATGTCAGCTTTGAGGTTCCTCATTGGCACCTCCACGTTTGACTACTATTGCTACGAGGGTGATACTAGAATATGTCATATCATTCTTGTGCACCTTGGGTTCCTCACGAGGATGGTGGCCCGGGACATGATAGTGCCTTCTTCCGTTGTGCTACAATTGATGGTTTGATTGTCGATTGATTGGGAACTTTCGTTCGATAGTCGAGTCGGTCGGGTGGCACAACTCTAGAACTGGGCTAGTCAGGTAAAGTCGTGCTGGTATTGGATTGGATAAACGATGCTGCTCGGACATTGGGGACTAGATTGGCCGAGCAACATGACTCGAGTATTGGGCTGACACAGCGATATTGTTTGGGAACTGAGCGCTAGACTGGTCGAGCGTCGTAACTCCACAATTGGATACTGTACTGGTCGAGCGCTGTTTCTCAGGCATGGGGTTGGTCGACTGATTGTGCCCATAACATTGGTTGGGTGTGTATTTGTGTGAGGGATGCTGCTCAGCAAGACATTTGTCCGACCTACACTATTCAAGAGGATGTTTGATCAAGCAGCTCTGCTCGGGCATATATTTGCTCGAGCAACGCCCCTCGGGCATATGTTTAACTGTAAGACACGGTCTGGAGTCACGATTGGTCGAGAAATAGTGCTTCAACAAGAAGGCATGGGTTAGGATCATGATTAGCCGTGCAACATTGCTTGGGCATGGTTTTGCGAGAAGGCGCGACTTGAGACCATAACTAGCCGAGCAACACTGCTCGTGCACAATTCTGCTTGTAAGGTGCTACTTAAGATCATGACTAGCCGAGCAACATTGCTCAGGTATGATTCTGGCCGCAAGGCATAGCTTGGGATCATGATTGGTCGAGCAACACTGTGTGGGCATGATTCTGGCTGTAAGGCACGGCTTGGGATCATGACTAATTGAGCTACACTACTCAAGCACAATTCTGGCCGTAAGGCACGGTATGGGATCATGACTGGTCGAGCAACATTGCTCGGGCATGATTCTGGCCACAAGGTGTGGCTTGAGATCTTGACTGGTCGAGCCACACAACTTGGGCACGATTCTGGCTGCAAAGCACGGGTTGGGATCATGACTTGCTGAGCAACACTACTCGGGCATGATCTTGGCTGCAAGGCACAACCTGGGTCCGTGACTGGCCGAGCCACATTGCTCGTTCACGATTTTGGCCGTAAGGCATGGGTTGGGATCATGACTAGTCGAGCAACATTGCCCGAGCATGATCCTAGTCGTAAGGCGTGGTCTGGGATCATGAATGGCCGAGCCACACTGCTAGGGTATGATTCTAGCCACAAGGCACGACTTGGGATCATGATTAGCCGAGCAACACTGCTTGGGCATAATCCTAACCGCAAGGCGTGGCCTTGGATCATGACTGGCTAAGCCACACTACTTGGGCACGACTTTGGCCGCAAGGTGCAACTTGGGATCATGATTGGTCGAGCAACACTACTTGGGCACGATCCTGGCCGCAAGATGCAACCTAGGATCGTGATTGGCCATGCCAAGCTCTTCTTTTTTTTAATAAAGTTTTGGTGGGAGTTTTTTTGCGAGAGTTCCTGATTCCACAGGAGCCTTAACTTTTTGGTGGGACTTTTCCCGCCGATGGGATTGAGATGCTCAAAAAGGCTGTTCATTTCCTAAGGAGCTATAATGGCGAGGTGTGTTGTCTTCCTCCTCATGGAGGTGAAGGGTCATCTCGGACGAAGGGATTTTTCCCTATAAATTTCTCTACGGGCTTCACCCCTTCTCATTCTGCTCATTCACCAGTCTGTCGTCCCTACTTCCCCTTCCTATGCTTCCCTCTTTTCCTAATTTTTAGGAGTTTTAGGTCGGTTAGGATGTTGTCTTCTCCTTCTCTTCCTCTTCTTCTGGTCTGGAGATACCCATGGTCGTGGCTTCGACCTCGGGTAGCCTTGGGGTAGAGGTGATAAGTTCATCCTCGAGAGGGGTGTCCCTCATGAACAAGGTCTCTCGAGCCCTTGAAGCCTTGAAATTATTACACAAATTTGAGTCAGTTATGACCAAGGAACTACTTGGTCGCATTCAAAAGTGCTATAGTATCTCACCCGATTACGAGCTGCATGCTCCTCGACTTGAGTAGCTCTCCTACGACCCATTTTTTAATGGGTTCAGCTTGACTCTCGATGCGCTTGAGGCAGGACTTCGGTTCCCATTGCATCCAGTAATTGAGGATTGCCTCGCATGGTGGCGAATTTCCCCGTCGTAGATGACGCCCAACTCGTGACGCTATCTAGTGGCTTTCCTTGGGGAGTGTCGAGGGATAAGGATCGCCTCGACCCGTACTCTCTTCTTGTCGTGCTTTTGACTTTCTAAGGGGCGAGATGGTTATTATGTGTCATCCCAAAGGTTTTAGAGTGAGCGGGACACCCTCAAAGAAGGGGTGGAAGACCCGTTACTTCTTTATCAGCTATAGTCAGGGATGGGATTTTAGTCTCGAGTGGTTGTCTTGGGCCATCAATAACACCCCACTGGGCCTATCATATGAAGAGTCTTAGCAAGTTAGGTGCTTGAAGGAGATCTCATCTTCTTCTTGCGCGATTAAGAACATGACCGAGTGGTTGATCAAGGTGAGCATCAATCCAACTCCTCGGGGTATGGCTCGAGCCCGTTTTGCTCTTTGCTTCTCCCTTATTTGTCAACTGTGGCTGATTTATGTTTTGATTACCTTTTTTGACAGGGATGGTGAACCTCAAGCAGATGAAGGGGATGCCCCCTATCTTCTTGGCTCCCCAGCCTTCACAATCGACTATGTGGGCAACGGAAGAACCAACCCTAGAAACACAACCTAGGAGCACAGAGTGAGACCAACCAAGAAAGAAGCAGAAAGTTGGAACCCGTAAGATGCTCAAGGCCACGCCTCGGGAAGCAACCACCTAATAGATTGGTGAATCGGGCAGAACGTCTCGGGTACCTCCCGAGGTAAGGGTTCTGTTGTCGGGAGTGCACGCGCTAGAGGTCGTGCGCCTTCATGTAGAGTGGACTCCTCGACGAAGGCGACCCGACCCGTGTCAATTCAGGACCTTTGCCAGATGAGGGCGTGCGTGAAGGATGAGCCCTTTCAAGCTTTGTTTCTAGAGGATCTGCCCAAGGGAGAACTGGGTGCCCTCCTCGAACCCTGTTGGTTGGGCATGATAGCCAAGAGCAGAGTATTGTCGGACAGCTCCTCTGTTGCCGTGTATGAGCGTGGAGCAGTTTGCCCCACTCTAGCGAAGCAACTGTATGGTTCCACACCCGAAGTGTTTCCTAATTACAAGCCAATCACATGAGTGATGACACGTGTGACATGTTGCACAATCTTTTGCATTATTATTATTGGCATATTCTTGCTAGTTATAGGTGCTCTGCAATCTAATCACGTGAGTGATGGCACATGTGACACATTACGCGATTATTATTGGTATATTCTCATATTATATTATTTACTAAATATATACATTGTGATGTCTTTGATTTTGGGTAATGTGAATCAAATCGTGATGAGATCACGATAATGAGACCAATTCGCCTTTAAACACATACGAGACTGACTTGATGAAATGTCGTCGAGGGACTTGACCAAACATACCATGTCCTCAGGTCACTAGTGGCATCTCTATGTCGTAGACAAGATCTCAATCACGTAGATAGATGAGCCTTGAGGGACTCGACCAACTCAACGTATGTTGTGATACAATTTCATCCTATAACAATGGAAGGCCACGTGGGTTAATCTTATTGCCTCACGCTCACCGACTTCATATTTTCGTAAGAGGAATTTTTTGTTTTTTATCGATCTCATAATATGTTGTGTCATACACATACATATTTAATATATATATATATATATAGTAAGTGTATAATCACATATTACATATGCATATCACATCGGATGATCATGAACCGTCACCTAATGTGATTCGACGCTAGCCAATGGGCCCAATCACTTATAATAAGATCTATGTGTGTATCGACGCATCTCCATGCCCTGTGATCGTCTTTCTCGTCATCATCGGCTCTATCGGATCCTTGGCTCATCACCATGCATCACGATCGCCTGCCATGGCATCGTGGGTCTCGTTGACACCTTCACGCTCTCGTCGCAGATTCTCATGTAATTACAACATAATCACAAGCACACATGTTCGATAATAAACGAGAAAAACGAAGACTCGTAGGCTCCAATCATATTTATGCATATCACAACATATGGCTCATGATCATCCGTCTACATCATACATCACATGTACACATCATCATGTAGGACTACTAGATAATTAATAATTAATTAAACTATTTAATTAATTATTTTTTTGAAAATCGGGACATGTTAGGAATTTTAGAATTGTCAAGGGTATTTTTAAAATTATGGACAAAAGGATAAATCATGGAATTTCTAAAAGTCTGACGGGCATATTTATCCTTTTGTCAAAAGGAAGCCCTAGCCCTCCTGCCTCCTTCTAACTAGTTGCCATTGCCGCCCCTACACATCGACGGTGTTGCGAGCTGCTGGCGATTGCCCCCACGAGCAGGCACCATCGCGTATGCACGCGGCCACTTGGCCCGCATGCGACTTGGCGTTTGCGTGCAAAGCTTCCTCACACGGCCACCTGGCCCACCAACAACCCACACACGGGTGTTGTGCCCGTAGGTGCCTCCTCCGTAGGCGACCCTCGTCGTAGCCTGGTTGCAGCTTGGCTACAAGTGACTTGCCCGCGAGGTTGTTCTCACAAGCAACTTGGCTGCGGGCGATTGCCTCTATAAGTGGCCTCTGTCGCTAGTGGTCGCCCTTGCAAGCGGCCTGGCCACATGCGATCGCCCCTACAGGGGCCCTAACTGTCGGCGATCTGTTGGTTATAGGTGCCCTGCAAGCCAATCACGTGAGTGATGGCACGTGTGACACGCTGTGTGATCTTTTTTGCTTATGGTTAATATTGGTATATTCTCACATTATCTGTTACATAGATATTGTGATGTCCTTGGTTCTGTGCAATGAGAGTCGGATCGTGATGAGATCACGATAATGAGATCAATTCACCTTTAAACACAGATCCTAAATAATCCAGATCATAGGTTACTCAAGAGGGACATTGAGATAACCGGACAGATCGATGTACTATATATTCATTCATATGATGAAGGCAGTTGGTCTCATAGCCACTTGTGTGGAGACACTAAGGATATAGTACAGGTGCTCATTGGAGAATGAGTTCACTGATTGATCCGCTTATGGAATGTTGTATGGTTAATGATACCTAATGTCAGACAGCGATTTCATAATCTCAGTTGTGTATCTGGTCCTTAGACTTGAGATACCAAGGATGTCTTATATAAGTACTCCTTTCTTTGACGCCAGACTTACAGGTTTGGAAAGTTCTAGATCTTATACAATTGGTTATTAGGATTGGTAGCCAACCTTACGAAGGCAATTGAATGTCAATAGAGGATCATTCACTCTCGGTATCACGAGAGAAATATCCCATATGTGCTTACTCAGACAAATCCCTGGCCAGGGTCATTTAGATTGAGAGAGAAAGAGTTCTTTGAGAGAATCCGATTAGAGCGAGACTATGACAGATTCCGTATGTGACCTAACAGTACCATGTCCAATATATGGTCTCTGGGATATTAATTGGATGAGGGATTGTAGATACACGGTAACTGTGGACAGACATGTCCGATGGATTTGATCCCCCTTGTTGGGGATTGTGGCGTAGTGGCTTAGTACGGATTCCGTACGTGACCTGACAGTACCATGTCCAATAGTTACTCTCACTACTATGATTATTAGATTTCTATCCAATAATCTCAATTGGCCTCTAATTGGGTCTTATATAGTGATTCATCAATATTGGGTCTCATCCAATGAGAACAGGGGCTAATTGGATAACTCATATATAATTCTCTACTCGCTGAAACATCCATCATATACATATGACCCTTTAGGCCTAATATCGAGCTGATTATGAGTCCTCTTTGTCAGAACTTCTTACTCAGTGAATTGTAATCTCATAATAATTCACTTGACTCATCGGCTATGGACGTACTAGGCTAATACGCCATAGTCCCCAGATGGTATAGTGGATCTTATCTATTAGATATATTTGTCCTTATTTACCATGTATCTATAATCTCTCATCCATCTAATATCCCAGAGACCATATATCGGGCATGGTACTGTTAGGCCACATATAGAATCCATCAGAGTTTCGCTCTAATCGGATTCTCCCAGAGAACTCTCAATCCAAACGACCCTGGTCAGAGATTTGTTCGAATAAGACTACATGAGATATTTCTCTCGTGATACTGAGTGGATATCATCTATTGACACTCAATTGCTTTCGTAAGGTTAGCTATAATCTCGATAACCGACTATATCAGATTTGAAACTTTTTATACCTGTAAGTCCCTCGAGACCATGGTGGTTCGGATGCCAAATAAGACGGGAATCATAAGGAGTTGTGATTGGCAAGAGTTGTATACCTTTTTAGGCTTAGTATGATTGGTTGAGTCCCTCGAGGTTACACTAAGATGTCGATTGGATCCTGATCTCCACTAGAAGTCTATCAGAGACTTCCATTTTACGTGCTGAGGGTGTCACGTGATTCGCTAGGAAATATTGGGAGTAGGTTAAGATACAAGTTTATATCTTAATTATTAAATTTCTATAAAATCTACATGTTATTTATTCATGCTAAATGTTGTTTCTTAGAAACATGACATTTCCAAACCTCCTACGTGGCATACTTGATGTCAACCGCCTCACTGGTCCAAACTATACAGATTGACTCTGTAATTTGAGAATTGTTCTCATGACAAAGAAAATTACATATGTTCTTGACACGACTCTGCCCTAGAAAGAGAATCTAGTTCTCTATGTTAATGAGACCAAAAAGAAAAAGAAGGCTGATAAGTCTCTTGAGAATGACAAGGGCAAGGGCAGATCAGGTAAGGCAAAAGTTATCAACAAAGACCCGGTAAAGGACAAACGCCAATGCTTCCACTATGGCAAAGATAGGTACTGGAAGAGGAACTACAATGATTACCTTATAGAGAAGGTGAAACAGAAGCTTGGAGAAGCTTCAAGTTCATTCATGATCAGTCTCTATTTCTCATATTTTTATAATAGTACATGGACATTGAATATTGAGAGTGATTATCATATCTGTGTTAGGATCAATTGGCACTAAGAGGGGGTGGGGCGGAGGAAGTGAATTAATGCAAGTGTTGAAATCTCGATTTAAAAAAAAAATTGTTTAAAGTAAGACCAAAAATCGAAAGCGTTTCGTTCAAGTTGAGTAAGTGAGCAATTAAACTATTGAATGATACTAAGTTATGATCTTTCTAAAAGAAATCTCAAGTAAGAACAAGTAAATTCAAAAAGGAAAGTTAAGAGATGCTAATAGTTGATAGTGGTTTGGCCATAAGAGATGCCTTATAAGTCAAGAATGATGACATGTGTGAAATGTTGCACGATCTTTTTACTTATGATTATTATTGGCATATTCTCATATTATATTATATGCTAAATATATATATATTGTGATGTCCTTGGTTCTGTGTAATGAGAATTAAATTATGATGAGATCACGATAATAAGACCGATTAGGCTTTAAACACGGATCCTAAATAATCTCGGTTATAGGTTACTCGAGAGGAATATCAAGATAACTTGATAAATCAATATACTGTATATTCATCCATATGATGGAGATGTCTGGTTTCATAACCACTCGTGTGGGGACATTAAGGGTACAACATAAGTGCTTATTGGAGAATGAGTTCACTAATTAATCCACTTACAGAATGTTGGATGTTAATGATACCTAATGTTAGACGATGATTCTGTAGTCCTAGTTATGTGTCTCATCCTTAGACTTGAGACACCAATGATGTCTTGTTTAATTACTTCTTTCTTTGACGTCAGACTTACAGATCTAAAAAGTTTCAGATTTAGTACAGTCGATTATCAGGATTGATAGTCAACATTAGAAAGGCAATTGAGTGTCAATAGAGTATCATCCACTTTTGGTATCACAAGAGGAATATCTCGTGTGTTATCTTACAGGCAAATTCCTAGTCATGATCGTTCGGATTGAGAAAGAAAAAGTTCTTCGGGAGAATTTAATTTGAACGACACTCGAATGGATTCTATATGAGGTCTGACAGTACCATGCCCAATATATGATCTTTAGGATACTGGATAGATGAGGGACTATATATACATGGTAACTGAAGATAAATAGATATGTCTAATGGATTAGATCCCCTATACCGTCTAGGAACTATGGCGTAGTGGCCTAATATATCTATAGTCGATAAGTTGAGTGAATTGTTATGGGATAACATTTCACTGAATCAGAATGAATTCTAATAATTGGAACTCACGGCCAGCTCAGTATTCAACCTAAAGGGTCACACACATTTGGTGGATGATTACAACGAGTATAGGATTGAATATGAGTTATCCAATAATATTATATTTTCATTGAATGAGACCTAGTATTAATGCACTCCTTGCATGAGACCCAATTAGAGGCCAATTAAAATTATTGGATGGAGATCCAATAATCCAAGAAGTAAGGGTAATTAGATAAAGATCCAATACCCGTTAAGATATGATCCATTAAAGTTTTTTGATGGCTCTCTATAAATAGGAGGCAAGGGAGGCCAACAGGGTGATAGGATGTATCTTTGATCGCTCACACCTGTTCTCCTCTCTCTCATCTCTTTTTAGTCGACCACCCTTCTCCTTGCTATAAGAGGACAACAAAGAAGATAGATCTTCCAAGTTCACTATAAGGTGGTGCACAAAAGTTGCGATGAAGGTGCACAAAAGTTACGAGCTTTTGGCTGCGATTAGGGGAGCATCGTTGCATCGATCTATCGTGTTGATATCACTAGAGAGAATGATATTTGACCTTCTTTATCCTCTTTCAAAAAGATAAGTTATGATTCGTTTAAATAATTCTCTTTAATAAAAGGAATGGATCATAATAAACGATCTTGACTTATATGAAAATCTCAAATTATAATTTTCAAAATGTAAATGTAATAACTTTTTTAGTTTAAATCATTAAATCATTTTTGTAGTTTAACAATAATGGTATTGAAAGCTTGACAAGATAAGAATATTTTCAGGAAGAATTTTTTTCATTTTTAGTTATTTTAGTTATTGTGATTTGTTTCAAGAATGATTTTCAAATCCATACATGCACGGTCATTTAAAACCAAAAATCAAGTTATAAAAAAAAATCATCAAAATCATTACAATAAAATATTTTTAAACAAGTGAAATATTTTCAAATATTTTAAAATTGAAAACTAAGTATCATTTCCAATGTAAATCATTAATATCATTACAATAAAGTATTTCCAAACAAAAGTTTTAATTTATTTTAATTCTAATAAATTTTCTTCTTTAGACTTAGTCCCATAAGTTATCATGCAATTTTCATTCTATTTTCAAAAATATTAATTTTAAAAAACACTCAAAAGATATGCATGATAATTTTATTTAAAATTTTATTTTAATTCATTCAACAACAAACAAACTACTTTTAGCCATTTAAATCAATCATTCAACAATAACATTTACAAGCCAACTTACTTAATACCAACATGCAAGCTAATAATTTTTGACCTATCATCAAAATCTTTTTTGTAATATTTTTGCATTAAAAATAGCTAAGATTTTTATTCTAATTTATTTTTATTCTAACATACTCTAGTTTTCCATACAAAATCCTTTCATCGTCGAAAAGCAATCAAGATTAATTATATAACCATGAATCATCAAAAGATTTACTATCAATAATTTTAATTTTAATAATTTTTCTTATTATTGTTGTTTAGGCTAGTGAGCTTGAAAAGAGTATTAGATCTCAAGTCATGTATTTTGAGCATCTTTTATTAAAATATTATTTTATGCTCCTAGCGTTAGTTTGGAGATAAACATATAACAAAAATAGTTAGATTTTGTTTAGGGTTGCCTACAAAAGTCAATACCTTCTTTTCTATGAGCATGACCCTTATTTGTGTTTAACGATTTATTCTCACTTCAAATTTCTTCTAAAGTTTGTTGTAATATGATATTTTCCTTTCTAAGTTCCTTTAATGTTTCATATTTAGTGCAAGAATTATGTGATACTGATGCTTCGTGCATTTTTTTCAAGTTTACTAACTAGTGATGCATGTTTCTTCTTATGTAGTTTTGCTAATTTTTTTAAATTCATCAAAAAGTTCATGAAAATCATTTAGTAATTCATCAAACATAAATGAGACGTCTGAATATTTACTTACCTCATCATGGACAGTCATGAGTGCGAGATGCTCCACTTCTTCTTGGTTGTGCTTTTTATCTTCGGAGTGCCTCGGTTTCTTATGTTCATAACAATAAGTTTTGTCCAATTTAAGTTTATTTTTTATATTTTTTATTTATTTTTCTTTTGTCATAAGTGCAATTTTATCATACTCATCACTCGATGTTTCATTCGAGGATTCATCTATTGTTCTTAGTTCAATTTCTTTTATGTTCTTTAGAATGTATTATTCTTGTGTTCTTAGTTCAGTATCATTCTTGTTCTTTGAAAGGTGTTCTTGGATTCTCAATGTAAAATTGTTTATGTTCTTTGGAAGGTATTCTTTTTATTCATTTTTACAAATTATTTTATTCATTGATTCATTTAATTTAATTGTGCTTTCATATGTGATTTCTAACGTGTGCCATATATCAAAAGCCGAATTACAAGTAGAAACCCGATTAAATTTATTTTTATCTAAAGTGTAAAACAAAATGTTCACTGCTTTAGTATTGAAAGAAAAATTCTTCTTTTATAAATCATTTCATTCATTAATTGGTTTGGAAGACTTTTAAAAATCATTTTCAACAATGTGTCATAAATCGAAATCTAGAGAAATAAAAAAAACATATTTTTTAGTTTTTCAATAAGTTAATGTCCCATTGAACATGGGAGGATGTGTGTGCTACTCCTTGAGAATGACCCTCGTAAATGTTAAACTAAGTCATTTACTCACATGGGTGTTAATTCAATTGAGTATAATCTCGCTCTAATACCAACTATTAGGATCAAATTGACACCAAGAGGAGAAGAAGAGGGGGCAGGGAGGGGTGAATTAGTGTAAGTGTTAAGTAAAATTTGATTTGAAAGATTTGCTCAAAATAAGAATTGAAATCGAAAACGTTTCTTTTGGAATTTGTTAAAATCAAATATGCAACCGACTTAAACTTAAGATCAAAAAAAATATCTCAATTTAGCTAATGAATGCCAAAATAAAGAACAAGGAAAGAAGGCTTACAATTCATAGTGGTTCGGCAAAAAGCTTGATACGTCCACTTTTGGAGTCCTTCGTCAAAGTTCGCCGGCATCCACTAATGATCTTCCATTGGTGAAGATTAAATCTCTTATACTTTTCTCTTTTTCCCAGGCTTAAGAGAAGAATTTTTATACTCTTCTTTTCTCAGGTTCAGGAGAGGAACATTTACACTTCTTTTTCAGCCCAACCCTTACACAATTACACTCTTTATAAGAGGGAGAAATCTCACAATCAATTCCAACATAATTTTATCAATTTTTCCTTCACATTATTATTATCCAATGCAAGAATACTTGGGGTATTTATGAACCCCAATTGGCTTCAAAAAATGGAGCCAAAATTTATCCTTTTTTTAGAAAAACCAGCAATAGGCGATACTACTATCGGCACTGGCAATACCACCACCAACAGCCATCCGGAAAACTACGCGACGATGGTACCACCATCGCCCATCGACGGTACTACCACTGGAAATCCAGAACAATACTTCTCCCATAATATTTCGTACCTGACTTATAACTCATGTTGACCCCTTTCTAGGTCAACCAAATGAGCTCAACCTGAGCTCAAATCCAACCTAAAGTGGACCCAGTTGCTTCTCATTGAGTTAATTTGGATTTCTTCAAATCTAACTCAATTATGACTCTAAACAACAAATGCTAACTATGACACACTAAGGCACACAAATATAATCATCCTTGTTGTTCAACACATCAATTGATCTTCTGAACTTCCGACGAACTTCCCAACATCCTTTGACGAACTCCCTGCGAGCTCTTTATCATCTTCCGATAAACACCTAGTGCATTCCCGGTAAGCTCCCGATCACCTTCGGCGCGCTCCCGATGAGCTCCGACAAGCTCCCAACGAACTCTTAGTAAGCCCCCGATCACCTTCAGCGAGCTTCCGATGATCTCTCGATAGTTCCCACTACATCGTTCAAACCCCAACTTGATGCCCGAGCTTGACTCAACCCAACATTAGATTGTATTGTCTTTTCACCATCATAGTTAATCCTGCATCACTCGTCTCTTACGTATACTAGATCATAAAACTCATCAATTGATTTCATCATCAAAATTCGAGATTCAATAGGTACTACCCTGATCTGGAAATCGAGGACCCATTTGCCAACCTTATGGAGGATGACAACGTGGGGATGTCGAACAAGGTTTCCTTAAATGATAGCCTCAACCTGTCGTCAACCTAATCATATATATTTTGATTTTTGACAATCAGGTTAAATTTTGCTTTGTTGTGAGGTTTCGATCGACCATCTTGTCACAAACAAAAATATAAATAGGATGTTTATATATGTCTGTGTCTTTCGGGTTTTGTTCATACTTTGTATAAGTATGAGGCTAGCAGTAAGCTTGGCAGCCCTAGTTTGCTTAACTTCTGTGGTCGATTTTAGCTTGTAAATAAGAATTATGTCATGTGGATACTTGTAGGGATTTCAGTTTATAATGGACCATAATCCTTTGTGTGCGATCGTTAAAAGCTTATGAAGTCTACAGTTGTAATTTGTATTGGATATATAAAGTGTTTGCTAAAATGGTTGCTTGTGAATCTGTGTGAAACGTTTTCTCTAACCTATTTTTTCTTTAGTAGGTCATAAGGGATACGGGGAGGTTGATCTTTATGAACAGGAATACAATGTGCCACATGACTTAGGTAAAACCAGCTAAGTTCGTGACAACCAAGTGTAATTTTTTACTTGAATGAATTTGTCTTTAGTTACTTGAAACTGATGACCACTTCTCCTGGATGAAATTATCTTTTTTCTAAAAAATTGCTTCCTTCTTCTTACCCGATGACGGCCTTGATGTTAAACATAAAATTTCCTCAGGTTTGATATATGTCAAGTTCTCGACAGATAGTTCCTTTCTTGTGTAATGAGTCGATAAGTCTCTTCCTGGATAATGTTGATTACCCGATAAAGACCTTCCTAGTTCGATGCTAACTTGCCTCGATATGAGTCGAGGCATTGACCTTGGGTTTTCACAAGACCAATTCACCGACCTTGATAAAGTTTTATCACTACTTTTTATATGCCAACATTCAGAAGTGTGCCTCAGCTCTTTTTTCCTCGAGGAGGTCTGGCTAGGAGCCCCTCCTCCAACGTGCCTTCTCCGAAGTTTGTGACCCAAAAGGTTAGGAAAACCACGTCAAGTGGTAACACGACTTTAGTCCCAAATGTTCGGCTAAAGATGCCCATAGAATGCTTGGGAGTTCATCGATTCATGCGTCGAGTGCCCCGACAACCCTCTTCTTGAGACCCTCAAATATTGCTTGATTGGTTACCTCGACCAGGTCGTTCGATTGGGAGTGTGCCATTGAGCTAAACCTTAGTTGAATTATGTAACTCTGATAGAATATTTTGGACTTTGAATTGTTAAATTAGGTCTCGTTGTTGATGACGATGGTCTTCGAGATATCGAACTGAGTGATAATGTTCTTTCAGACAAGCCCCAGACGTGTTTCTCGGTGATGGATAAGAAGGGTTCAGCTTTGACCCATTTTGTGAAATAGTTCGCCCCGATTATAAGGAACCTTCATTGTCCCAAAGTAGCGGAAACAATCGAGGAGATCCATTCCCCATTGTGCAAAAGGCCATGTGCAAACAATTGAAGTTAACAGCATCGCAGGCTAATGCGGGACCCGAGCATGCTTCTAGCATTGCAAGCACCGTTGTACATAAGTTATAGCATCTCGACGCATGATCGGCTAATAGTAGCCTTGTTTGGCCACCGATGTATTATCCACAAATGCCCTTGTGGACCTCGACCAGAACGATCTTGACCCCTGTAGGAGCAAAGCATCAGTGGAGGGGTTGGCTAAATAGCTGACGGTAGAGTTGGTCGTTGATTTCACAATTCCAAGCCTAAGTTCGCCTGAGTCATCGAGAGGCGATCAAGTCGATGAGTAAAGTTTCATCCTTTTTATAACAAAGGATCTCCTCCATCTAGTTAGGAGTGACTTCGATCACGGCTATATTATGAGTTGGGATGGTTCGGTAGGGAGGCTTCTTAACCATCTCGGGGCATCTTCCCGAGTTTCGTGCCGAGGCAAGCTTGACTAGCATGTGTGCTTGCACATTCTTGGCCCATGGTACCTTTGTTATTGAGAGGTGTTTGAAGTGGCTAATGAATCTACCAACCTCAAACAAGTATCTTGCAATAGTTGCTTCTCGAGCCTCACAATCTCTATTAACCTAGCCTACGACCAATTATAAGTTCCAAGGCAATCGAAGCCCTAACAACAATGCTTTGTACTTGGCTTCGTTATTGGAAGTTTTGAATTCAAAGCGAAGCACATGTTTATATAGTTGATCGACTGATCCCTTCAAGACGAGACCAACTCTTCTTTCAATGTTGGCCGACCCATCAACATATAGGGTCCATCTTTGCTCGATGAGTTGGTGATTGTTACCTTTGAAAGGAGCCAGCTCAAAAATGAAGTCGACAATTGCTTGAGCCTTGATGGCTTATCTCGAGAGATATTGGATGTCAAACTCCCCAAGCTTGATCAATCATTGGAGCATCAATCCTGATACATCAAATTTGGATAAGATATTGCATAGCGATTGGTCAATTACTACTCTTATCGTATGAGATTGAAAAGTCTCTAGAGTCCCCCGTTTTCATTGGTAAGGGGGTTCATTTTATACCTACGAACGAAAGACAATCAAACATGACCTATTCATAGCTTCTATCGCTTTAGGCGACTGAGTCGTACGTCTCGTACAAGCTTGCACTCCTCATACAAGTGCCGATCAACCAATGTGGGTAAATGTCACACAACACCGTTCTGATTGTCCCGGAGCGACCTTACAATGTCGACTTGTATGGATTTTGTTTGCTTGAACATCCGAGGGGTTGTGCTAATGCAGTTTCATATGTCAGCTTTGAGGTTCCTTGCTGGCACCTCTACGTTTGATAACTATCGCCATAGGGCGATAGCAAAATATGCCATATCAACTATATTGGCTGACATATTGGTTTCGTGATAGCATCATCAGCAACTTCAGGAAGACCATGCGATATACCTATAAGAGGAACTACATATTTATCAAAAAAAAATCATAAATGTTGGAACCTTACATAAAAAAACATTATAAAGTCAAAGGTATATCTTTAATTGCTTTGGGGAACAATCCCAAAATTATAAAAGATGTAAAGACATTCTTTGGGTTAACCTTATTTCCTGTGTGTAAGTAATCATCTAGAAATTGGTATTAGTTTCATCAAAAGATAAATAAAAGAGCTCAAGCATTCTTCGGCCCATGTAATCTACGAGACAAAATAAACCCAGATCATTTAAAAGGTGTGTCCATATCCGTAAAGATAAGCTTTAGAATTGACAATCATGTTATTAAAACAGCGTCTACCAAGATCCTCCAACGCAGCAACTCTGAACAATAAAAGATCCTAACTCCATTCAGAAATTTTGAATCAAATACATGCTTGAGCCATCAAATCCTAAATAAAGAAGAAAGATATTTTGAACATCAAATCCTCTTTGTATGGAATAATGAAAGCATGTATTTGATTCGATAATAGGAGCGTGGAGGGATAAAAGGATGAAGTTCCATTCAGAAATTTCATGTAAAATATGAGTGTAATCTTTTCGGTACATGAGAGATTTAGTTATAATAATATTATATGATCCAAGGGATTATACAACATCAAGGAACTTATGAGTCTTTTCATAGAACAATATGACTGAAGAAAGACAGGAAGAGCATGATTCATTCAACAAATAGACAGTAGATAAGAGAAAGATCATCAATATTGTTGATAATACGACAGCATAACAGACTACAATATTACACTAAACCAAGTCAGACCATCTAGAATGAGATGTAGATTCGCACGACAAGCAGCTACAGAAGAGATGAAGACAAAGAATTCCATGGGCGTCCTTCCATCATTGCCCAAAAGAGAGATCATAAGAATCGTCTTTAGGATACATGATGACTAGATAGAATAGCACAGAGAGGGTGTCCTAAAGAGATCAATATCAATAGTCCATATAGGATCATCCAAAGCAAGATTTTAAAATAAGTTAATATGCTGCATATATTGCTGACCCTCACAACAGCCCCTGATCCATATTTATGGCTATTTATAACCAGAAAAGGATAGCAGAAAGACTACCTCTAAAGTACATAAGATCTAGATACAATAATATGTGATCCAAAGGGACTAAACATTACTGAACGTATGAATCTTCTCAACACATGCAGAGTAGATACTGAGAAAGATCATCAATAGTGTTGTTGATAGTACCACGGCATGACAGACTGCAATTGCACACTAGACCAAGTCAGACCACCTAAAATGAAAAGCAAAACAAAAGAGAATAGCATCAGAGAGGGTGTCCTACAGAGATCAATATCAATAGGGCATAATAGGATCATCCAAAGCAAGATTTAAAAATAAGTTAAAATGTTGCATATATTGCTGACCCTAACAGTCCTGATCCATATTATGGCTATTTATAACCAGAAAAAGATTGCAGAAAGACTTACTTTACGGTACATTAGATCTACGTATAATAATATGTGATCTAAAGGGGGCCTAACTAAGTACATATTACCCAGGTAGTAGCCCTTATATTTTAAAGAATTTCATCAACATCTGTATAGTTATATAAACAAAACATCTAGATCTATTTATTTTGATGTCATTAGTTTTGCCAATGAAAATATGAAAATAAAAGATAAAAATATAATTTTAATGCTCTAGTTGGTGGTGAAGGAGGATGATGTCGCTATGGGCTACGGGCAACTCTAGTGACGACGAGAGGTGATGGCCGCTCTACATCTGAGTCGACATCGCTCTACATTTATGTCAACATCAACAAAATTGATGAGCAACACCGCTCCGTATTTGCATCAGGTTGGTAATTACATCAACGTCGATACAGATGCAGAGCGACACCACTCGACATTGCATCGACGGCCCTTTCACATCTCAACAAATGCATCGACACCGACACAAATGTAGTGTGATGTTACTTAGCAATTTTGTCAATGTAGTGTGACACTAATACCAAGCAACACCACTTGACAATTACATTAGCATCAATGCAAATGCCGAGCAGTCCTCACCTTTCGCTACCACTCTCATCATTCACAATGACCACTCACAACCCTCAGCGATGCTGTTATTCACCACCATCAACAATATCCATCAACACCAATTGAAATATTAAAATTATTTTTTAATTTTTAGTTTTTATATTTTTATTGATAAAAATGAAGAAATTATGATAAATGAATCTAAATATTTTAATTTCATAATTATATGATACCAATATAATTTTTTAAAATATAAAGATCCAAATATTAAGGATAACTAAATACAAAAGCTATTCTATAATTACGTCTTCCAATGCACTAAGACAACATTACAGACCTTATGAATCTTCTCAACACATGCATAGTAGATACTGTGAAGTATCATCAATAGTGTTGATAGTACCACGGATGACAGACTGCAATAGCACACTAGACCAAGTCAGACCAACTAAAATAAGAAGCAAAACCAGTTATAAGATTATGCAAGTTTGAACCAATAAAAAAAGAAAGAGATCTTGTAAATAACCTAGTGCTGAAATGAACAACAATAACATAAGATCACTAAATGATCAAGATTTCTCAGTAGGTTTCTCTGCTGCATCATTCTTGAATTTCCAAATAACCTATTGCTGATAGGCACAGATGGAGACGACAAATAAAATCAATGCCTCCATGGGTGTTCCCTACATTTTTTTTTCTCAAAAGTGAAATCACAAGAATCATCGTTAGGATTACATGATAACTAGATAGAATAGCATCAATATCAATAGTCCATAATGGGATCATTGAGAGCAAATCTTGATTATCCAGATAACCTAATTCGCATAATCCAGAGATATTAGACAACACCAAAGAACGTATGGATCCTCTCATAAGACACATCGTGATTCAAGAAAGTCTAGAGCATCTGGTGTATTTAACAGATACAAAGTAGATACTGATGAAGATCATCAATAGTGTTGATAATAAAACCAGGTGAGACCATATGAAAGGAAAATTAAAACAAGTATTAAGATCATGCAAATTTTAATCGATAAAAGAAGGAAGAGATCTTGCAGATAACCCAGTGCTGGAATGAATAACAACAGCCGAGACGAGATCACTAGAAGAACACTTTCTCATTAAGTTTCTCAACTGCATCATTCTTTGAAATTTCAAATAACATCTAATGCCGATCCACTCCACGGCCAGCCAGAACAGAGAAGCATAAAGATCGAAGAAGAAGATCACTGCCTCGGTCGGTACCCCTCCATCTTCCCCCAAAATGGAGATCACAGAAGGATCATAATTAGGAGATAACTGAATAGATCGATCTAGGAAAAATAGAAAGATCAAGAGACACAGGGTCCCCAACGGCATCTCTCCTCCAAGAACAACAAGAATCAAGAATGACAGGAACAGGCATCTAATTCATTGTACAAGCAAATAACAGAAAGATCGTCAAGAACGTCGAGCGGAAACGGGAGAAAAGGAGTAATACCACCTTGATGCGTTGCAGCTCCGTGCCAAGGAAGCGAAGCGCCCGAGTGCAGATGTCGATGGGCGGGAGGATGCCACAGCCATGGAGATCGAAGATGGTTGGCTAGGGGGCACGGTGGTGGTTTGGGTTTCGGAGGATGGCGCTGAGAGGGAAAGGGGGCGAGTGGCCAAGGATCTCGTGGAGGAGGTGCTGAAGAGGGGAGGTCGAAGTCGGAGAGACAGGAAAGAGATCGGAAAAGGAAACGAACCTTATCCCTGATCACGGCTCTCTACATGATCGATGGCCTAAGTCTCTCTCGTCCCTCTCTCTTCGTTCGCCTTCTCTTTCAGTCCTCACCGAGGGAATGGGACTCATCTCTGAAGCAGCCACTGCTATTTATAGAGGGCGAGGCGGGAAGGACTCTAACAGAAAAGATGACTAGGCTGCGGCCCAAGGATGCCGTTTCGGGTGACGTCACACATTTCCTTACAGGCACGATTGTTATTGAATTAATGATGTGTTTATAGATATATATATATATATATATGATATGGTCATTATTAATTTATTTTAATTATTAAAATATATGTATATAATATACTTGTATTCCTTTCATCATGACAAGTTTCTAGAGAGTAGTAATATAAATTTCAACTGATGGTTAGCTATTTAAGATTAAATATAAAATAATTAAGGACGAATTTTCGATTTTTTTTATTATTTTCGAGAAGTGTCTCATTCTTTATCCAATAACTTGGAATATATATTTTTCTTCGTATTACTATGGATTGGTCCATAGGGTGAACCGATCTAGTTATAATATTTTTTGTATTACGTTGTAGTATTTTTAAAAATACCAAAAAATATTGTAACATGATATTTTTATACAAATTTTATAAAAAAATATATTATGTTTATAATTTTTTACAATGTGTTATAGTTGTTTTATGTAAAATTAGGAGCCCACCATATCGCAATAAGAACATAATATTTTTTTTACTGTATAACAGTGTTTGTTTTTTTTTTTTTTTTGGCTATGGTTGAAAACATTGTGATTAGATTAGTTAAAGTTGTCAAGGAAACAGTCCACAGAAAAAGGGTGGAATAATAATAAATAAATAAAAGACACTTTTGAAAGAAATAAAATGCCAGAAAAAATGGTGAGACTAAAAATAATATTTTACATTATTACATCAAGATGTCAATCACAATATCAATCCGATGGGTGCTTGTCGGCTTCCCCCAGAAGTCGACCGCGCAGGAAGCAAACGCAAGGAAAGGAAGGCACTGGCAAAACATCTGCACTCCTTGACCTGCCACCAACATCACCAGGTTTTCCCTTATATCATTTAATGAGGAGAAAAATAGCTGCTCGCTGAACAAGACAGTTCACCCAGACATGTTCCCAAACAATATGAATGATCATAAATTTTGACAGCTGCACTGATGTGTGCAAATTGGCTCTACTTGTTCTTATTCATAGAGGCATGTTGGATGGTGTGGACTTGTTCATGGTGTGCATTGATTGCCTCATGGCTCATGGATTAAGATTCTTCACATGATGCTATATGGGTCACGAAAGAGATCCAACATGGAATTGAAGAGGAACAGCAAGCAAGCAATCAATTTGAAGAAAGATATATGTCTATATTCATTCATTTCAAGTGCCAGAAGGTCTTGCAGTTTGGATGCTGCAGTGAGATTAAAATTAGGTTATTGGAAGAACCAGACACGGTGGTGACATTTGAGTGGGAGTTCAGCCCCATATTTCCAGTCTTTTCTCCATCTTATACCACTCTCATCTGCAAGCATCATATAGAAAAAGTATTCTGCTCAAAAAACTAAACAAGAAAAATGCTGGATATTTTATGGTGATGATTAAAGCTTAGAGCTAAGATAAAAAGCATCTGCTCTAGGGTGCCACTTCCTGGTTTCCAAACTTATAGTGAACAAGCAGCAAGTTTCATGTGTGTGAGGAGAGAAATTTTGTACAGTATTTTCACTGGAAACAGTAGATCGGTATCACACTTCACCAACTTACCTTTTGACAAGAAGCAACCTGATGAGGAATATACATAATACATATATATATATATATATATATATATGTATATATTTATATGAAGGCTAAAGGATGAAATGATATGCACCTTACATGACAGCTTGGTAGTTTACCTGCCCACTCAACAACTTTTCTATCTTTTATTGACAGTGTCTCTCCATCAAGATTGCTGAATGATCAAACTTCTTTTTGGTTTCTGTAGCTTATGAACAAGATATAGTGTTCACATCAAGCATACATGCTGTGATCATATAGACATAAAAGTAACCCATCAGTCTTTAATTTTGGCTGCTAGCTTTTGAGAGCTCGAGTCGCATTTGATGATAGGACATGGGGCTGACTGCTTCATTGTTTTATGAGAGAAGCAGCACAAGGGACAGAGGGTATGATGGTTCAGTGGCCTCCATTGTCCAACAGCACAACTGCACCCACTGTTACCTTGACATGAAGTCCTTGAACAAACGGAGTTTGGGCAAGCACAAGGAGGATGCATGCAATCTTTGTGCTCAGAACCGGCTCTCATCAGTCTCTCAGAACCCCCACAGGCAGCTCTCATTCCATGGTTAAATAAGCCTGCAAGAAAGGCCAAGACTTGCACTGTGCATGAGGATGGTAATCCATGTCAGAGGGACTCAGTGGATGGTCTTCGTCGACACATCCACTCATCAAACGTAAAGGGGAGAACGTGAAAAGAAAATTCACTGGGGGAGCGTGTGACCGTATGGCCACAAATAGAAGTTTGCTTCAGCTCACAAGTACTCATGGAGGACGAGAACAAACCCAAATAAGGATACGCATGAACAAGCTTCCATCAGCTTCGCATATTGCGTGAGAATAATGGGAGTTTGGGAGGAGGAGGAGATGAGCAGGCGGTGATTTGAAGTTTCATCACGAAAGCATCTTTTTGTTTCATCATGAAGGGAAGACGAACACACATCCATACATAATTTGCACACAGCATCTGCTCCATCGAAAGTACTGCCGGCGTTCGAAGCACAGAAACTTCCACCTACTCGTTCAATTACACCGTGGGGAGATCACGCAGTAAAAGATCACCGAGTCAGAAATCATTCACAGGGATGAAACTGGGATTACCTCCTCTTTCACCTCGTTATTTATCTCTCCCGGCTTAACAAAGCACAAAAACCAGAACTGCGAATCCATCCTACTTTACATGAAACATCACATGGCCAAGGAAAAAGAAAAACAGCAGAAAAGATCTCCATGCATTCTCGCTTCTCAATTTGGTCTCTCTTTGTGACTTCCCACAGCTTTATTGAACCGCAGCTCAAGCCTCCGCCATAGAGCAACCGATGCAGTTCAAGAAAGCTGTGGAAAACTACAAAGAGGATCATTTACAGACTTCACACACAAAACTGAGGGAATCAAGAAGAAGAAAGAAGAGAGGAAACATGAGAAGGGGAGAGGCAGCGGGGGAGGGTATTTATAGAGTGGAGACAGGGGAAGAAGGGTTCATGGGATTGGGTGCAAATGAAGGTCCCAATCCCGAGAAGAATATAACATAACACTCTATTATTCTTTACCTTCCATCATTTCCTCTTCGACACAAGGAAAATAAATAAAAATAAAATAAAAAATAGAAGAAGAAGAAGAAGAAGAAGAAGAAGAAGAGAAGAGGCAAACAGCACGGCAATGACACATCCAACACGAAGGTTTAGTAGAAAGCTGGGGAAGACTTTTTGAGGGCCATCAAGTCGCAATTGTTAATCCAATAAAAGGTGATGTCCTTCTTTAACGTGACATGCAGCATATAAAAATGTGCCGGTTTTGGGTTGGTTGAGATAGTGGCCAAGAGGTGGCCGGACTAATTAATCCCATAAATTCTCATTTAAGTCCTAAAAGGACGAAGTCACAGCCAAGCATGTTTGCTCCAGCCAGGCATGTCGGTAAAGATAAGCTGGCTCTAACCCAACCATGAGATCCATACATCATGAACACCATTATTCACTACCAAACATCTTAAAATACATACTATCTTTGTATTCATCCAACTTTGTTTCACCTTTTTTTTCTTATTTTTATTTGTATAAGAGAAAGCGTTAGATTCGAGAATTCGAGTCATCGAAATTCCTTTTCTTTTTCTTTTTTTTGAAGAAATTTAATCCATTAAGGACTCCCAAAAATTACAGTTTACTCTTATTTATCAATCAATATATATATATATATATATATATATATATATATATATATATATATATATACTTTCTAATAATGAAATATATTTAGGTTAAATTTTGATAGGAAAAACTAAAGAAATAATAATAATTTTAAAATGGATAGAATTAGATAAATTGAGTTCGATTATATGATTTATGAAAACGAGTAAACTACTGCAAAATAAGTAGTAATGTTACGAAAGTTGATGGCTTCATCTATCTATGTTTATACAATGATTTAATCCTGATATGACAGATGCCAACCTGGCTGTCAGGTCATCACGCCCTCTAACACCTGGGCTGCTGACGTGGCCAACTCGACGTGACTAATCGACCGGTTGTACGAAGAACGCCAGGAGTCGTACAGCCGACCTGGCGAAGGTAAGGTCAGCCTCTCCCCACCTGCAAGCGCACGCCTCACCACCCGTACACTAGGCATGGTAAGGGGTGCGGCAGCATGGTGAGTCATGAATGCGGCAAGGTCATCAGGTACGAACAACCTATAGCACCCACTATAAAAGCTCCTGCACCTCCACGGGGCAGGGGGGGTCACAAAAAAGACGATTAAATTGACTTGATCGTCGGAGGGGTCACATCGGGAACCTACCCGACCCGACCTCCTTGTAGGAACCAGCGGCCGACCCCAACAGGACGATCCCCTCTTCACCCGGGCTTCGCCACTCCAGCATCAGAACTCCCGAGCCGACCCTTGAATCACCGCTCATCCGGACCAGCTCCGCTCTGCGCCGAAGAGATTGTGAAGCGGGCGGCCTAGCGCACACGGGCCTGGACCAGCAAAGGCTTGCTCAGCATATTTGAAGACGGGACGCGTCCACTAGGCCAGCACCAAATTCGTCCCTATCATTTTTGGCGCTAGAAGGAGGGCCCATGTCGCCAGAACGCCCACTCGCTGACTCGGGCACAGAGCGCCGGACGGAACCTGATCACCCTCGATCGGCCGAGGAAGCCCCGGCTGCCATGCCGACTCCCAACCGTTTTTGGAGAATGATGACCGACCCCGGGTTCCCATCACCCGCGTCGAATCCTGCGCCCCCCATGGTCACTGCCGAGGCCTTCCTCGGCCTCACCAGCCAAGTCCAAGCACTTGCAGGCATGGTGCAGACTATAATCCCGTACCTGCCACAACTGATGCATACGGCGGCGCATCAATTAGCGCCTCCGCGAGCGAAGTCACCAACGGCCCCAGGTCGGGGAATCCCGCCAGTCACCGAGGTGCCACCACCCCGGGTGACCGAGGCCCCACCACCTCGTGTCCCGGTTTCGCCGACATCGACACCAACCCGATCCCAAAGCCGATCTCACAACCCAGCACCGACTGAACCTGATCCTGATGTTCTGTCAACCGACTCCACCGACTCTCTGAGGAAGCAGGTCCGCCGAGTCCATCAGCGACTTGACGAGGTTCAGAAAGAAGTCTTCAGATCGAAAGACGAGGTCGGGGAAAGCTCTAAAGGAGGCTCCCCGTTCACCACCGAAATACACTCAAGGCCCCTGCCGGTAACCTTCAGGCTACCAGCCCTCGAGCCCTACGACGGCAGCGGAGACCCAATAGAGCATGACGCTACATTCCGTACCCAGATGGCCCCTCAGCTCCCTCTCCGAGGCCTCATGCCTGAGGAGCTCCTCTGCTCTTTCAGACTTAACTTTCTCGAGCTCCTCCTTCAGCCTCGACGCCCGCTCCTCGGCCTCGGCAACTGCCTCGGGCCCGCCTTTCGACTTCAGGACGTCGAGCTCCTCTTGCTGCTGCTTGACTCGATGGTCCATGAAGGTGATCAACCGACCAGCATCATGGACCCGGTCGATCAACGCCATTTGAAGGTGTTGGCTCTGCACGGAAGGACTCCGTTAGAAAGAAAAAGAAAAAAGAGAGGGAAAAAGGAAAACGAACTCGCAGGTCGGCAGACTTACCAGGACGAGCTCTTTGGTGGCTCGGGCCATCAAAACCTCCGATGGGAGCGTGTACAGCTCCCGCGCCAATTGGGGGTGGAGGATCCCCCTTTCATACTCCTCGGCGGCCGACGAAGTATGCCATACCTTCGTTGAGTTCCTTAGTCCCGCCTACCGAGCCTGCAGCTCCTTCTCGGGGTCTTGGTGCCCCAGGTCAGACATCATCAGGGCATAGTAGCCCTGATCTCCCTTGTAAACTTTTGTCCTGAAGAGGTCCTTCATGGACCTCGGACGCTCATGAACTGGAGAAGCGGCCCCCTCCTCAGACTCGGCGGGCGCTTCCGGCCTCCCGGGCGACGCGGCTGGCTCCTTACCCTTGGAGCGGGGTCGGGAACCACCTTCGCCGACTGGGGACTTGTGCTTCCTCGACAGCACCTTTACCTTCTTGACAGATTTCCCCGTCGCGTCGGCCCGTTCAGTCGGAGGGGGAGCTGGTCTCTTCGCCGACGCCCTCGGAGCATCTCGAGCTGGGGATGCACTGGCCTCACGCGCGGAGGGGCGGCTCGACGGGGCCCGTCCCCCAGCTACTCTCGGCATCCCACGAAGATCCCCAAGATCCATCCGGTCTGCATCACAACTTACAGGTCAGTAAAAGATTAGTAAGGTTTGAGCAAAATAAAATGCTAGTACCCTTGGAGGCCGGACTCAAACCCGCCTCAACGAGCCAGAGCTCGGTCATCTCCTTGATCGCACAAGAAGAGGAGAGGATCCCCTTCAGTCGACCGACCAGGACGGTCTCCTCCTCGGACAGACAAGGGGGGGCGTTGCCAATCGGGTGAGCCGACCAGCTGAACCCAAATCCCCAACCCAGACCACTGACATAAAGGTAGCGGGACTTCCAACCCTTATTACTGGAAGGGGCCCCGCTAACCCTAAAACCAACTCGGGCGGTGAGGTAGTAACCGCCCCGACTCTTACACAAGCGAAAACACGCCATGAACAAGTCCCGAGTCGGGATAATTCCCGCTCCCCGGCACTCACCTAAAAAAACCACTAGGTAACGCCACGAGTTGGGCGCTACCTGGCTCGGAGAAATTCTCCACCGCTTCAGGCACTCCTCGATCAGAGGGTGCAAAGGAAACCGAAGGCCGGCTTCCAGGGCATCTACCGAGATGCACATGCCAGGGACGTCCAAGCTATAAGGACGTTGCCCCGGCTCTGGAACATACAACCCGTATTCAGCCGGGATGCTGTACCGTGCCCTGATCGCGGCAAGTGACCCCACGGTCACCGCCGAGTCGAGGTCATGATGTGATATCATGACCTCCAAGTCCCTCTGAACCCTCGCGTCGACAGGCGACGGGGGCTCGGAAGACGCTCCCGAGGAACTAACCCCGGGACCACTATGACTCGACTCTCCCGACTCCGAGGGAGAAACGACCCTGCCGCTAGTCGAGGAGTCCGACGAGGTCATCGCGACCTGTTAAAAGGGGCTGCCGAGCTGAAAAGGTGAAAGGTACTATGGTGGTCCGAGGCAGAGGCAGGAAGAAAGCGAAATGAGCAAGTAAGGTCTCTGCGCAACCCCCCAACCAATTTATAGCACCCAGGCGAGCCGTTTCAGCTTCCCGAGGTGAGAGAAAACGCCGCCGCACCGAAGGAACACTCAGCGCATTGAATGCGCCATGATTGCGACCGAAACCCTAGGCAGAAGACCGAAACCCTAGGAAATATATATATATGTATATTTATATATATATATATTTTTTATATGCGTACGTAAAAAACATTATCGTGGGGGCGCAAATCTCCAGATTTGCACCCGAACTCACTCTCTCGGCCAAATCTCCGGATTTGCGCCCGAGTTCACCTCCTCGGCCAGATCTCCGGGTTTGCGCCCGAGTTCGCCCTCTCGGCCAAATCTCCGGATTTGCGCCCGAGTTCGCCCTCTCGGCCGGATCTCCGGATTTGCGCCCGAGTTCACTCTCTCGGCCAAATCTCCGGATTTGCGCCCGAGTTCACCTCCTCGGCCAGATCCTCGGTTTGTGCCCGAGTTCACTCTCTCGGCCAAATCTTCGGGTTTGCGCCCGAGTTCACCCTCTCGGCCAAATCTCCGGATTTACGCCCGAGCTCACCCTCTCGGCCAGATCTCCGGGTTTGCGCCCGAGCTCACCCTCTCGGCCAAATCTCCGGATTTGCGCCCGAGTTCACCTCCTCGGCCAGATCCCCGGTTTGCGCCCGAGTTCACTCTCTCGGCCAAATCTCCGGGTTTGCGCCCGAGTTCACCCTCTCGGCCAAATCTCCGGATTTACGCCCGAGCTCACCCTCTCGGCCAGATCTCCGGGTTTGCGCCCGAGTTCGCCCTCTCGGCCAAATCTCCGGATTTGCGCCCGAGTTCGCCCTCTCGGCCGGATCTCCGGATTTGCGCCCGAGTTCACTCTCTCGGCCAAATCTCCGGATTTGCGCCCGAGTTCACCTCCTCGGCCAGATCCCCGGTTTGCGCCCGAGTTCACTCTCTCGGCCAAATCTCCGGGTTTGCGCCCGAGTTCACCCTCTCGGCCAAATCTCCGGATTTACGCCCGAGCTCACCCTCTCGGCCAGATCTCCGGGTTTGCGCCCGAGTTCTCCCTCTCGGCCAAATCTCCGGATTTGCGCCCGAGTTCGCCCTCTCGGCCAGATCTCCGGATTTGCGCCGGAGTTCACTCTCTCAGCCAAAAATCCGGATTCACCCCTGAGCTCATACTCAGTCAGACCTAGCTCGCGGTGCCACATTCCCGAGCCCACGCTAGGTCAGATCTACTCGTGCTGCACTATATTCCCGAGTTCACGCTCGGTCGGATCTAGCTTCCTGCACCATATTCCCGAGTTCGCGCTCGGTCGGATCTAGCTTCTTGCACCATATTCCCGAGTTCACGCTCGGTCGGATCTAGCTTCCTGCACCATATTCCCAAGTTCACGCTCGGTCGGATCTAGCTTCCTGCACCATATTCCCAAGTTCGCGCTCGGTCAGATCTAGCTTCTTGCGCCATATTCCCGAGTTCACGCTCGGTCGGATCTAGCTTCCTGCACCATATTCCCTAGTTCGCGCTCGGTCGGATCTAGCTTCTTGCACCATATTCCCGAGTTCACGCTCGGTCGGATCTAGCTTCCTGCACCATATTCCCGAGTTCGCGCTCGGTCAGATCTAGCTTCTTGCGCCATATTCCCGAGTTCACACTCGGTCAGATCTAGCTTCCTGCACCATATTCCCGAGTTCATGCTCGGTCGGATCTACTCGGGCTGCACCATACTCCCGAAGCTCACGCCCGGTCGGATTCACCACCGCATCATTCGAAATCTCCAGAGGTCCGCACTCAGGACTAGTTTAAGGCAATCTCAAATAGCGACCATGCGCAAGACCTCATCTTCGACACCCCCATCAGGCGCCTCGAGAAGGTCTACCTGGGGGGGGAAGAATGATATGACAGATGCCGACCTGGCTGCCAGGTCATCACGCCCTCTGACACCTGGGCTGCTGACGTGGCCAACTCGACGTGACTAATCGACCGGTTGTACGAAGAACGCCAGGAGTCGTACAGCCGACCTGGCGAAGGTAAGGTCGGCCTCTCCCCACCTGCAAGCGCACGCCTCACCACCCGTACGCCAGGCATGGTAAGGGGTGCGGCAGCATGGTGAGTCATGAATGCGGCAAGGTCATCAGGTACGAACAACCTATAGCACCCACTATAAAAGCTCCTGCACCTCCACGGGGCAGGGGGATCGCAAAAAAGACGATTAAATTGACTTGATCGTCGGAGGGGTCACGTCGGGAACCTACCCGACCCAACCTCCTTGCAGGAACCAGCGGCCGACCCCAACAGGACGATCCCCTCTTCACCCGGGCTTCGCCACTCCAGCATCAGAACTCCCGAGCCGACCCCTGAATCACCGCTCATCCGGACCAGCAAAGACTTGCTCAGCATATTTGAAGACGGGACGCGTCCACTAGGCCAGCACCAAATTCGTCCCTATCAAATCCTATTCTTTAAAGGACCATAAAGTGCGTGCCAATTTGGTTCCCACTTACAATGACGCAAAAAGTAAAATCGACAAATTGCCCCCATTAATCTATCAGAAATTTTCTAATCATGAAACAAAAATAAGCTAAAATTTGATATTAACTGTAATAAAAAAAAAATTCAGTTTCAAAGTAAATGGAAGGCAGTAATTAGTCATACGAGATGCTAATTTTACTTAATATTAAGTACAAATATTACCATGTCCACTTGATGATTAAATGCTTCCATGGCATGCCCTTCCACAAAGGAAAGAGACAAACATGGATTCCATCGACGCCTCTCTCTCTCTCTCTCTCTCTCTCTCTCTCTCTCTCTGGTGGTGGGGGGCTACGGAGTTCGTGCGCGGCGGGAATCGGACGGTGTCAGAGCCCGGTGTTCCACCCTTCCCCGCCACGGGGAATGTAGCACCACCACCTCGGAAGACAGTGAGAAGCCCATGGAAGACGGTGATGTCTCCCGTAAGCCGCCGGATCAGACGGTGGCGGTGGGCCGCGAGGGGGACAGCCATGTGACGGCAGACGCCCCCCCTCCATAACCCTTGTGGATCTCGTCACCTCCACCCCTCTTTAGGTTAGCCCTCGCCACACGTGCACGCATGTGCAGGGCGGACACCGTGTGATACCTACATACCCTATTTTATTTCCATGTAATTTTGGACGCATTTACGTTCATCTTATTCTTTCTCGCCGGGGCCCCTTTAATTGAATTCCCATAGCAAATTTAGTACTCGGCTCAAGTTCTAATTCAAATATAGCGAGATTTGCAGGTACAATTCTCGTAATTAGGTAGTCGAATCGATTCAATTATACACGGTTAGTAGGTAGGGTTCGAGTTTAGATAAAATTAGTGAGCACCTTATTCATCATAATTTCTAATATAAAATGTGTTGATTAAGTATAATTAGTCGGTTCGATTCGGCTCAACCCAACATGGATGAGCCCATAAAGCTGACATGACCTCAGTAGAACCGGTTCGATTCGGATCGGTTTAAAGCTGATTCCCTTGTTTGGGTTCGAACCGCTGTGTCTTCGTGATTCAATTTTTTTGGGTTGGGCCTCCGGTGTCCGTCGACTGACAGCCATTAGAGCCCAATTTGTATCATGGGAAATTAAAGAAGCGTTCGGTGAACCCATTCGAGCCCAATTGTGGTCTCAAATTTAATAAACACCGGACCATATTTGAATGTGGATCGTCTCAAATGCAATGATAAAAAATATGTTGGCATAATATTAGCAAATAGTCATACTGATGTTAAAAATAATTTCGTGACATTTGGATCCTTGGTAATAGTCACGAAATTTGTTGAGGTCACGAGCTCAAATTCTGTCTTGCCATTTACCTTTTAAGAAAAAAAAATTTCAGATTATTTTTTTATCAGTTATTTTTTAATATTTATTAAATTAAGAAATTGAGTCTCAAAATTTTCTAGTATTTAGGAGTTTATTTTCTGATTCGGAGACTTGTCTTGATCTTTGCTTGATTCTTAGTGCATATAACCCAAGGTATGTTTAAGTATACATACAAATAATTACCACATTTAATTAGTTTGTGCTCATGGATCTCAATGCTGTTGACTCCAGGAAGACTAATAATTATTTACAACCTAAGGCACATTTAAGGATAAAAAAACACAAACAAAAATTAGCTTGTACTCATGGTTCTAACAGTGTTATGGATAATGACTTATTGGCCAATAATGTGATCCATGGAAAGGTTCTCTTCGTATCCAATGATAATTAGATAAGGACAAATCTTATCAATTCCCATCTTGACTGTAGCACAAAACGATAACGTTGGTAGTCAAATCTGTCTCTCCTCTCTCATACAACTTCATTACTTAGGCATAAGAGAGATCACATCGGATCGAAACACGGCATATTGACTGTTCGACTCTCATTAGATAGTTAGACTCCTTGGTACATTTGGGTTAGATCAATATGCTTTCCCTTTAGGCTCGGACCTCGTCGAGTCATCCCATCACTTTGGAGATAGTATCTAGCAATACAAAATTGATGGGAATTTATCACATCAATAGATCAATTAAAGAAAGTTTCATTTTGCTCTATAGCTATAAGTCAATTACATACAATAAGGTATTGTCACGATCGGAACTATATTATCCGTAGATGAGGACAACCCTGTCCATCATGTACTTTTCATGTGTATGCAACAGTGCCAAGTCTTTCTTCTTGTGTTTGAGATCCGTCTATGTTGGTGAGAGCAGTGAGAGTCGTACAATTCAAAGACTCCCGTGAGCATCCACTGTTGAATGATCTTGCAATCTTATCTATATTTTGGCATGTAGCAGTAATGCTCTACTAATCCGAGGCAAACACTGAGATCTAACGATCTGTCTGCTTGCATCCACATATTGGCTATGGTAGCATCTCCTTGCATATTTTATCTCATCGATGGGAGTCTCCTAATCATCCATGAACAATCGACGTGCATTCTTTCTTTACTGTCGATTGTTCTTGACGGTGTGTGCTAGCAATGTTTGCCACGACTTAAGTCGTGAGTTTAGTGTTGGCTGTTTTTTGATGCGCGGCAACACCGTCGGCCGCGACTTACACTGCGAGTTCAGAACAGAACGAAAAGGCTCTTTATACGTAGACACGTGAAGTTGTACGAGACATGCATGCATGAGAACTCAGTGTACAGCAGGAACACAAAGCTTTACGTTCATTTCACACCAGAAGCACACTAGACAAAGAACATCGTAGTAAGCTTATTAAGCTTTCACTTCGGGCTGTCCGCAGAATTATTCTCTTTTTGATCTCCAAATAACCTGCAACCAAAAAGATTAGGGGGATCTTACATTGTAATTGTTCAACAAGGAAGACGAGATTAAGAAGAAGATACCATTTGGAGTCTAAGCAGGGCATTGATAACCGGGAGGAAGGCTCTTCCCGCACCCAATAAGCATCTCCAACGCAACGGGCAGCACAAGATTGAGGTTGAGCAACTTCGCCTTGATGGTGGTGCAGAGGCACAGAGCGGCGTCGAGAGCTGCCAGGCCTTGCAGCACCGGGCAGCACGTCGACTTGGCGTCCGCCCCGATCCGAATGGGTATCATGCCGCCGATCAGGTCGACGCAGGCGCCCAGCTTCAGCGTGTCCACCGGGCACGTCTCCTTGGGCGGCGGCGGCGGGCACGGAACCTCGCCCTCCGGCGGTGGCGGCTTGGGTGGGTACACCACCGGAGGTGGCTTGGGTGGCCCGACAACAGGCGGAACGGGCGGGTACACCACCGGAGGAGGCTTGGGTGGCCCGACAACAGGCGGCACGGGCGGGTACACCACCGGAGGAGGCTTGGGTGGTCCGACAACGGGCGGCACGGGCGGGTACACCACCGGAGGAGGCTTGGGTGGTCCGACAACGGGCGGAACTGGTGGAGGATTGACGACAGGCGGCAAAGGCGGAGGCATCACATAGGGAGGAGGATGGGGAACGACTACAGGTGGGAGTGGAGGTTGGACAACCGGAGGAGGTTTAGGAGGGCCAACTACTGGCGGCTTTGGTGGCTTTGGAGGGTGAGGTTTGGGCTTAGGGTAGGGTTTCGCCTTGGGAGGGTGCTCGGGGGGCAGCTTCGGGTGGTGCTTTAGGTGTGGGTTGGAGGGAGTGGGATATGGGCATTTGGGACACGCAAGGGAGGAATGCAGGAGTGTGAAGAGGAGGACGAAGAGGGTGGCTGCAATGAGCCTCCCCATGATGGGAAGAAGAGCAGAGAAGAAATCAAGGACTGAAGAAGAGAGAGGTGGGTGCAGAGCTTGAAGGTGGATGGGGTGTATTTTATAGAGCCCTCAGGAGTGTAGGGTTAGTGACCATCACGAGGAGGAAGAAGAAGCTCTAGAGCTTGGATACGGGCCTTGTCATGTACAAGCTTTGGCAATCACCAAAAGTTATTTGGCTGGGTATCCCAAAGAAATAAGAAAAAAAGATATAGTTTCTAAGGTAGTCATTAAATTCAAACTATCAAATAAATCAACTTGGAAAAGAGTATAAATTGAACAAGGATAATTATTGGACTTATGAGCATCACTGCTCTTGCTTAAACTGCAATGGCATGGAAGCACTTCTAAGTTTGGTGCCAAGTGTATACGTGGGATATCTATCACCTCGCCAACTCTCATGTCATCTCATTCCTCTTTCGCCTTGAAGTCAAGAAGGACTTGCAGGTTTCGGTCTAAGTTTAAGAGGCAGTAATAAACAGTGCTAAATCTGTGATCAGAAAACAACGCAGAATAAAGCCATGAAGAATAGCTTCTGCGTCCCCGAGTTTACGGTTCAGTGTAACAACGAACAGTGCATGCCACCGTCCACACAGCAGAATGAAGTGTGACGCAGAATGCTTCTACAAGGCGAATAGTAGGTTGCAGTACGAGTTTGGAAGTAGGTGCATGGCCACGAGGGTGAGGGAAGCCGCCATGATTCCAAGAACAGTTGCTTCCTGTCGCGTCACCAGTAGGGTTCGTACGTGCAACCCGTGACTGCTGCAAGAAAAGAAGAGCTTCACTTGGGTTCTTCTCCTTCGTCAGGTGATACACCGCAGTACCATTATCCTTGGCCTGATTCAGCTCAAACTCCATGGCGATGGTAAATGTAAGGAGTACAGTGAGCGGAAGGACGGGGAAAAGCCAAGACTCCGCTCATCAGCGAGGCACACCGGACACGTCCACAGTTAGCAGCTCAATCATGAAGACCTTCTGAGGGTTCCAGCTGGTTGTGGGATGAACGTTTTCTTGGAGCAAACAGCTGAGCAATACTATTGAATGGTTTCATTGCCAATGCATTCGTTCACATCACTGCTTTTTGTCATTTTGGCCATTAACTCAGTTATGCAGCTATGTATCAATGACCCTGCAAATGTGACAGGATTAAAACTAATAGGTAGAGGAATGTAAACAGGAAATATATAAGCAGTAGCTTTTTTCCATATATCAAAATCGCATTCTTCAATGGAAGATAGAGGGGATTATATTCTTTTATTTGAAGAGAAAGTATGAGAATTTTTCACCATAAAGATCCAAAAATGACAAATAAAGATACCATTAAACTACCATTTTGCTTCCTTCAGCAGAGAAAGTATGTGAAAGAATGATACAGTATTAATCACCAGATTTTCTGAAATATATGGAGAATGTTTTGCTCAAAAGTACAACAAATCAAGAATTAAATTGTTTTGGATGTGATATATATATATATATATATTCTTGATAGAGAAGACCCAACCTTCACTTCCACTACGGTGTCATGTGATTCAGCCAAAAATAAAAAATAAAAAAAGGAAACTAAAGGCCCTTTAATGATGTCTTCATCTTCCTTATCCATCACCAGTATCATTGTTTATGTCATCCTTTCTCTTTCTTCTCCTTTTCGGCTTTGGCACCATGATCATTCTCTAGTCTCTTTCTCTTTCTCCTTTTCCCCTTAATGATCTTTCTCCTTTTCGGCTTGTTGGTTCCAAGATCATGTCCCTCATTCTATTCTCATTATCAGTATCATTGATGTTATTTGATCCAACTATTATAAATATATTGACAAGCATTCTGCAAGGTACATCAAGAACAAATCTATGTTGCATGGTTCCTGTGTAGTTAATGATATACTGATAATTAATGCTCTAATATTACATGCACAATAATTGCAACTTTAATTATAAGTGAAGACTACAGTCGTTCATGTAACCTTTGTCCTTTTTTCTTAACACATACTGCATCTCTTGGAAGATTTTGGCAAGTGGTAATTAAGAGAAATAATCAAGATACTGCATGTTATTTTGTTCCTAACACTTGGAATTTATCTTTTTCTGTTCTCAATGGTCCTAAAAACATAATAATCATAGATCTGTTGTACATTTGGTATATTGCATAAACTTATAAGCAAGCACAAATTTCCTTTTAATTAGTGTCAAACCATTGTGACTTGACTATTACCAAAGTTACCGATGTGGTTAGTAACACATTTTGTCCAAAACCTAATGAGAACAGTGATGACAAAAGATGTCAGCAAACCCAACATTGATGTGTCCACCATCAATACATGAATAAGTACTGTGTTCCTTGTGATTATTCAGATTCAAATACGATAAAAATTCTGAAATAATTCTTTCTGTCATCGTTACTATCCGTAAATAATCAAATCGTCAATGCTAGAGTGTAATAATCTTTTTCATAAGACATTATGGTGGTTAGTGTTCAATCAGTGAACTTTGGAAACCATCGAGGGAGTGTTTCTGAGTTGTGGAGGTTCTTCGACTGTTCTCCCTTATCAAGTGTGGAGTGCTCACCATGTGGAACGAATGGTACGTGTAAAGGAAAGGCGACCCCTCAGCAAAAGGTGTGTCGGCAGGGCAAACTTCCAAAGCTCATGTGAACTCATCCAAACGAGCATTGCTCGATTCGGTGCAGCTCTGAGGGACGGCGACGCGAGGATAGGGAGGGTGGTGCAAGAGGCCAAGCGTACCGGAAGCCGCCGGCGAGGACACAAAAGTGCCGGGAGCAGAGAGAGAGGAGATAGGAGATAGGAGATAGGGAGGGTTGGGTTGGGTTGGTGAAAAGAGATAAAAGCGCAAAAGTCTTGGGAACAGAAACTATTGGCTGAAAGGATTTTAATTAAGAAAAATAAATAAATTATTGAAAAAAATTTAAATTTGAAATTTTTTTGCATATCGCTCGAATATCAAAAAATTCTCATATAATACTTTTTTCATAAATAATTATTTTATCTTTATCCTTTTGCTAGATCTATCATCACCTTTATCATGTAACGTCGTATTGTATTATCCTTGTGTGTGCACAGACAATGATGGATTCGATGGAAGCCAATTATGGGACGAACAGCAGAGACTAATCATAAGAGCAATCGAATTTAGGGTTGCGAGAGATAGTAACGAACCATCACGCCGAGGATTTTTGGGATCGATTACATGGACCTTTTTCGATCATATAAAAACTCATATATTTAGTTAAGTACAAAAATAATTAAATTTTTATTTACAGTTTAAAATCCTTTTTTAGGATAACATGATGATTAAAGCCAATCAGCACAGACTTGCTTTCCTGATGTGGCACTCATCTGATTTTGATATTAGATTTTTTGCATCGGGTAAATGGCATACTTGTTGTATTAGATGTGCCTCAACCAAACCAACAAGTCCTGTTTTTGAGAGCATGAGAGTTACCTGTGCAGGTGTAATATGGCTAATTTTGCAATGTAGATGTTATGATGCCACAATCTCTGAGTTCATGCAGAACAACACATAAACAGACAGGCATCTTGACTCGTTGGCTTTCTAAACCTTTACAAGTAACAAGATCAGAACAGCCTTGTGTTTGATTGGACAAGATCAATGCATTAAATTGGTCATGGAAGTGATCATCCCGAGCAGCAGAACAGCCTTCTCTCCCTGACTTGTGTTTCATTGGACAAGTTCATCCCGGATGACTGCTGTGGCCGGGCTTTAGCTAGTCTCTTGGCTGTGAGGGATGAAAGTTGGCATGTTACTAGGAATGCATTGAGATGGTGAGAGAGAAAGAAGTTTACCTATTTCATAGAAGAGCTCGTTGATGTTCTCTGCTGTTTTTGCAGAAGTTTCAATGAAGAACAACCCGTTCTCTTGGGCATATTGCAAGCCTTCCTGAGAAGAAGCCAAAGTTTCAGCACCACATATCTACCAAGCATTTCATAAACTCTAGCCTCATAAGTAGCACAGCAACACAGGTACTGTATAGACTTACGATGCTAAATCATAAAAATGCAAATATCATGGGGCTTAGGATGCACACACAGTTTGTAATTGTCCATTCATCTTCTACATTCCATGATGAATTACCAACTCATGTTGATAGAACTGGTACAATCACTGTCTTCTTTGCCATTGCTTTGCTAGCCATATATTTGATCGATTTATTTGAAATATCGATATCTTTAGTTGACTATGACTGGCTGTTGAAACATTCCTTGTGTGTGTGGCATCATAATATGTGGATTCTCTAAAAGGTGTTCTTAAACTAAACTAGTCTTCATTCATCCAAGTCTGTCCATCCACTGGTTTGGAGCCATCTTGGTTTGATAAAGATTTTTCAATATTTTGGACTAGATTGTGATTTATATTTAGTGCATGTGTGAGTTACAGCTTACTCCAGTGAATTTGGCTGGTGGTTTGCTTTGCTTGTTTTAGTGTCTCAATTTATGTTTACTTCATAGGACCTTAAACCCAATGAACAGCCTCTGCAGCCTAAGCTGAAACCAGCTATTATCAAGTATTAGTCTTCCGCAGTGGCACATTTGGTCTTTCTTATTTGTGCAGTTTGGATGGTGCAGGCTAAAACTAAGCCAAGCCTAGGTGTCAATTGAGATAATATGACTCTGGGTTTTCTCATAGATGTAAACAGCCTAAGAATGAATTGGTACAAACAAAAATGATGATACAAGATATTGTGGAAAATGCACAAACATATAATTCATATGGAATGTCAATCCCTCTTTTTCAAGTCACTCATCGAAGAAGATGATTTGTTCAATTGAAAAGACAGGTTATTATTAAGCAATTTTAATCTTCATTCTTGCCAGTAATTTGAAGTTCTTGCTTCATGATCATCACAGGTAACAAAAGAAGAAACTAAAGTGTGTACATCACAAGAACAAGTCCTTATTTACCTCAGATTCCACCTTCCTTTTTCCCTCCAAGTCAATCTTGTTCCCGACCAGTGCCATTATCAGATATGGGTTTCCTGGAACGGAGTAGATTTGTTCAACTTATATGTGATGCTGACTCAGCAGAACACAAACAATTTTAAACAAGGTGAGATCACAAAATTCATATAGAATGAAATAGTTTGACTGTTGGAGCAGCATATAAGAAACATTCAAGATGCATGTTGAGTAAAAGCCTACAAAGTATATAATATTTTGTTCAAATTGACTAGTTAACACAAATTTTGCCAGGTTACATTTCTAACAACATTGTCAAAGGCTTAACTGCAAGTTCATATATAGAATGTGATTGAAAACACAAGATGTCAGTTCAACTGATTGATGGCTTATAAGCATGATAGATAATTAAAGCTAAAAAACCAACTTTGAGGTATGGAGCAAAGAAAATTGACATGCTCTCATATAACCAAAATTTATGGTAAAATGCACATCTAAGGTAACACTAAGTCACCTTGTCTTTGGAGTTCTCGAACCCACTTTTTTGCTCTAACATATGAATCCTGAGGCAGGAGAAACATGTTCTTGAATTCAGCATAATCATCAATATCAACAGTGTAAAGCAAATGAATCAAGGAACAGAGTGATTCTTGAAAGAATATGATCCGTTCTGATGATACATAAGTTTCTATAAAATGACCAAATATGAAATCCCACATAACCAATGCAATCATATGTGCCATTTAAAAGCATATACGGCGAAGACCTATGCCGAAAATACAACTTATTAATCTGAGTATTGTAACTTGGATTGTAATAAGCATGAACAGACACACTGTTGTTCAACGCAAAAAGTTCTAGAGCATATACATCTCATGTTTCTGTGTTCATTAGCCATTCCCCAAATATCTAAGGAATAGAGAAACTGCAAGAACATAGGATTTTCTTTTTTGCAGTTAAATCACAGTTCAGCACAAATTTCCACTAAAGCAGTTAATGTTTGTAGCAGTAATATAACAGTTAGCATGATGTGCATATGATATGCTAGCTTAAGCTAATTTGATAAGAAGTGAACCATGTCTGTAGCACTCTTGTGACATGTCAACTTTGACATTTTACAGTCCATCAACAGGACAATGATGGTGGTGGTATTGGTAGTGAACACAAATACCTCTTTTGATGCTGCAAATATGCATGACTACAAGGTATTGTATGAATAAAACTTCCATATTTGGGTGAATATAGAGAGTATATTCAGGAATAGACATTGTGATGGTTTGTACCAGAACCATTCTAACTGTCCAACATATTTAGGTAGTCGAACAATGTGGAGGAAATATCCGGTGCTGATTGTTCAGTATAGACCTAAAGTTCATGCCAGTTATGGGGATATATAGACAGATTGTAGCAGTAGTACAGGAAGGATTTATCTCATTTATCTTATCAATGTAGCAAAAATGTTTACCATGTTTGAGATATCATAGACAATGATAGCTGCAGCTGCACCATGGTAGTACATGGGGACCAAACTGCGATACCGTTCCTGCCCAGCAGTGTCCCATATATCAAATTTTACAATAGCCTCATTAAGTGACAGAACTTGAGAGAAGAATGCAGCTCCTATTGTTGATTCCTGAAAAATGAGCATCCTTGATTACTCTTACTGATAATTATTCAGATCAAATCAACAAAGATAGTAAAAATTTGTAAACCTGAGAGTCAAAATATTGGCCTTTGACAAACCTCAGCACCATGCTTGTCTTTCCAGCTCCCATATCTCCAAGAAGCACCTGTGAGAACTTACTTCCTATTATTATTACTATTATCATCGGCATCATCACTAGATCCACTGTTTTTCTAAAATTTGCAAAGAAACTTTAGGAAGTAGTCCAACATATATGAATGAAGATAGCCAAAGGTCCAGTAATATTTTCTCAGTATCACAACTCCAAGAAAATAAGATATATTATATTTATTAGGATCCGAGATTAAAATGAAACAATGAAGTTGCTAGTAGAACTTTTCTGGACACTATTCTAGCAACAATTAACTTGATGTCATGAAGAACATGCTTTACAAAAATTCCCCTGGGAGAACTGATGAGTGCATGCATTTCCTACTTTCTTTTGGCCTTATTCTGAAGTATGGATCCTGAACATTCAATTTTTTCGTAGAACGATTAGTAAATGACTGCTTCCGCATTTTCCTAACTAACGACATCTTTGCCGCAATAAACTCTGCATCCCCATCTTTGCCACTAAAACAAATAACCAGTGAAGTCTTCCTTCAAACAGTTCTTTATCACAATATCACAGCATTTTCTCTACGTAAGGAAGTAATAGGAATTAAGGCGTACTGAATACTTACCCACATGAATCTATATATTGCTGCACAACATTTTGGTTTATGCGAAGCAATTCACCGTCCGGAACATAAACCATAATGACCTCATCCCTGACTATTTTTTTCTGTTATTTTTCCTCTGTTTCAATTAATGATCTTTTTCCCTTTACATATCTCATAAGGATGAATGATCATTCTCATCACAGCAACTACAAAAAAGCCCCACCATCATATCTCATATGCCACCAGAACATCAGATCTCAACATAGTTGATGATCATACCTTTCTTATGATCTCCCAAACTAAAGTACACAAAATCTAAGATGCTCAGACATCGACTTATCAGTGTCATATCTGATTAATCCAATATTTTCTCCATGACATGCTACCTTGAGCCCTAATCGTGGACCATGAAGACAACTATAGAGCAGGCAGAACAAGGACAATAAAGATCAAACGAAAAGGCAGGATTTTTAGACCCAGCGCGAGAGCAAAGGGAAGACATACCCACCAGCTTGGCTTGTATGTTGTTGCTCCCCGTCCGGGCCATGAGACCAACACCAGCAGAAGGGAGAAGGGACGTGTTGAGGAAGCTTTATGAGGTAGGTCATCGTCGGAGGGCAGATCAAGGATTCGAGGCAGCATTCGGAAACGGTAGGTGTGTAGCGTTGTGCTCTTGGAATGTTCGGTCGTTGTTACCTTCGCTCGCGTTGCTTTGAATCCCATCCTCCATTCCTGGCCGCTTGATTCTTGACGTGGGGCTGAGATTTATGGTAACATGAGTAGAATCTTGGAGTGGTGTTTCACGTCCTAATGATCCTATTTTGAGTTAATATGTTCTTTGTTTTCTTGGAAAAAAATAATAACATGAGCAGATTATGGTAGCATTTAGTGAACTTAATCTCGTTAAATGTAATCACTATAAATTTAAGACTAAGTAGGAAAATAGCTAATTGAAATACTTCAAGACTTTGTGAGTTTTCATAAAACCTACTAAAAACACATATAAACTAATTTATAAAATCTAAAAATATTAAAGTTAATAATTAAGGTTTATGAGGAATTTAAATTAATTAAGATATGATTATAGTGTTCGTGGGAAGAGTTATAATGTGTTGGTTTATTAATTTAAAACTTTATATTAATGTTCTTCCAAAAAAATATATGTATATATATATATATATATATATATATGGGGCAAAAATTACTTTTGATTATAGGATATGCTGTAATAGTATTTTACGAAAAATTCGTTCTTATTAGATTATTTTAACGCATTTTAATAATATTATTATTATTACTATTATTAATATTAATAAGTCGGGCTGATGCCCACCAAATATTTGCAGCAAAGACGGGGGGGGGGGGGGCGGGACGGAAGTCGTCAACTGCAGCCGCCGAAGCTCGAGGCCGTCTCCGGGCGATCTCTCGTCTCCAAACACGTCCACGCGCATCCTCCCTGCTTCTTTTCTGCTGCTCCACCTGGTGACAGCGTACACAGCAGCGACGAAAGCGACGGAGAATATCCATCTGCAGCTAGAGGAAGAAAGAAGACAAAGTCGGCGAGGATTGCAACGCCAAGCGGAGCCGGCCCAACTCCCCATATTACCATCTCCCTCGTTCTCTCTCCCCCCTCTCTCCTCCATGTCTCCGCCCGCTCTCGTTCGTGTCGCGCGTCGCCCGACACCGGTTTCGGTGGAACCACCCGCCGCTCGATCGTCATGGGTTGCGTCCAGGCCAAGGGCCCCTCCATGGATTCTCCCCACGGAGAGAGCCGCCTCGACATGATGAAGCGCGAAAACGACTACTTCCCCGTCCGCCGCGACGACGAAAAGCAACAGCCCCTGACCATCCGGCTGCCGCCGGGCCGCCGAGCACACGGCACGGTCGTGATGGGCGAAGAAGAAAGCGAGGGAAACGCGGTAGTGCCTGAAAAGACCTTGCTTCCGCTGTCCCAATTGGTGAAGCCGGTGGTCGGTAACGCAGATGAGTTGGTCGATGGATGGCCTCGCTGGCTTGTCAATAATGTTCCACCAGAGATGCTCGCCGGGCTGATCCCCAAGAGTGCCGATTCCTACGAAAAACTTGATAAGGTATTTTACATATTGGGGGTTCTTCGAATTACTTCCTGCAGTGCTAACAACGGACAAACTTTCAGCTATATGATTTTTTATTTTACTGAATACCTCAAGACCTTTATTATTTATGAAACTTTTGATAGAATCTATGAAATGCAAATAAATATGGTTATCCACTTTCAGCTATATCAACTGTCTATCTCTTTTCAACTCTAGACGAATGCTAATTGATGACCAGGACCACTAAGGGAAGCACCATGCATACGGAAGCATTTCAGATTTTCTTGCAACAATCTGCAATACATTTGCTTCGTATCCACTACTTTTAGGAAATTGTTGAGATGGCTGATTTGTTGTTGATCAGAAGAATCTTGGCAATCTCTATACGGACGTCTTTGGAGTTAGTATGATGATGTAAAAGGGAGGAAGCCTTACAAGTAGTGAACATAATCTCCATCAATTTTATTATACATTCATCAAATTTGTTTGGCTAATGCACCACAGTATCATAATTTATTTGTTGACATATTTTCTGAGAATTCGTTGCCATCCCTCCAGGTTGCAACCTTGCTTTTGGATAATTTTCTTGCATGTCCTAATATACTAGTTTGTTATGGTGAAATAAGATTGCAAATTATTTATGCACACACTTGTATCGTAGTTTCATTTCCTTGTAATCACATGTACTTTGATGTTCGACAATTAGCTAACTGTTAATATTTTCTGTTGCTGCTTTAGGTAGGCCAGGGGACATATAGCAATGTGTACAAAGCTCGAGATCGTGATACAGGAAAAATTGTTGCCTTAAAAAAGGTTCGCTTTGATACATCAGAATCTGAGAGTGTGAAATTCATGGCAAGAGAAATTATGATACTGCAAAAGCTCGACCATCCCAATGTCATTAAACTTGAAGGGCTTGCTACTTCAAGAATGCATTACAGCTTATACCTTGTCTTTGATTACATGCGGTCTGATTTAACAAGGGTTATTTCACGGTCTGAAGCAAGACTCACTGAACCACAGGTTTTTATACTTTAAATTGCATATCATCATGTTTTAGTGATAAATTCGCTGAAACTTTTTATCTGAATCACGAGCATAATAGTTCCTTTACCCTTGAAGTCTTATGCTGCATCTGTAAGATACTTGCAACCCAATATAGCACTCGCATCCCTTCCCCCTGTAACCTTCTTCCTCCTGATCATTTTGCCTTTCATATTTCTGATATTCTTGCAAAAACTTAAGTTATGAAGACTGCATTACTATCTTCTTCTGCAGGTAAAGTGTTATATGCGACAACTTCTCTCTGGTCTACAGCACTGTCATGAGAGGGGAATCTTACATCGGGACATTAAGGGTTCCAATTTATTGATTGACAAAAATGGAGTGCTGAAAATTGCTGATTTTGGCCTTTCAAATTTTTATAATCCTAACAAGAAATGTTCACTTACGAGCAGAGTAGTGACCCTCTGGTATAGAGCACCTGAGTTGCTATTGGGTAGTACAGATTATGGAGTTGGTATTGATCTCTGGAGTGCCGGTTGTCTTCTTGCTGAAATGTTTGTTGGGAAACCAATCATGCCCGGAAGGAATGAGGTCCAATCATCTTTTTTTTTCCCTTCATTTTATTATCATTTTCTGATAGCACACACTAAATTGCAAGAAAAAAATTGTATATTTCAAGCATTGATTTCAATTTTGTTTTTTTATCAATTAGACAACCATTTAAGCTAAATAGTAATTGATTTTGCATGAATCATAACATTGGCATGAAGAAAGTGTGAGATGTAATCCATATAAGTACTTCTCAGCTAAGATACAATTTTATCATTGCTCTCAATAGTCCTTTCTAATCCAGTTGTTAATTCAATGATTTTTCTATTTTCATTTTTTAATCAGAAAAATATTTTGATTCCCTCACCATATTAGTGTCACTTTTTAAATTGTTTCTCATGTCTAAAAAATTCCATTTGCTTTTCAATCCCTTATTCTCCATCAAAGCAATTCCTTAACTAATTGTACATGGTTGATCTGATTTTAATATATTTTTCATTTTGCTTTGTTCGTGAACAATCTGCATATGGGCATCACCTCGTCTTAGCAGCTTCATATTTGTAGACAATAAGATCATGTGATCTTTTTTCATTTGAACTTTCAAAAGCTGTCTCCATACAAAATATAAAAATAATCTATTTGGTTTGGAATTAAAATAATGAACATAACTCAAATTCTTAGGCATTATTTGATGGTACTTAATATTTAGTATTTTGTCTCACCTTTTGCAACCTTTTGTTCTCAACCTGATTAATCAATGAAGAACTTCCTTCACAAATTTTGATATCTTCGATGCCTTAGCTTACTAATATTGGTTCTTAAACTACAACCATTGCAACTGGAAGAATGCAAGGGTTAAGAATAATTTATAGTGCATTCCAATTCATTATCATCCCTCCTGTACTCCCCATTATTCTTTATCCCAATGTTGCATTTAACATAACAGCTTCGTAGGTTGTCTGTTGTTAACCTTCCCAATATCATGGGGTGGCTCCTTATGTAGTTTGATCATTGTGAAAGCTCCTAACCAATTCTTGCTTATGATTCTTATGTTGGAACCCAATAGACGTATTATTTTCATGGGCATGTAGCATGCTAAGTTCCACTAGCTTATCAGCATTGAATTCAGCCATTGCAAGGAAATAAGGTTTAAGAGTAATTGATTGCTCTCTTTCATAACCATACCTCTTGCATTTCCCATTATTGTAATAGGTGATTTTGGCTTCTTGAGATTGCCTCAATAGTTTAGCCAAGTCAGTCTCTTGTAAACCTCCTCATCTGCATGGGAAGCTCCTATATATGGTTTAATTGCCTTCCAAGCCCCTGATCAGCCCTAGCATGATGTTGGAATTGCCATGTTTTGTCTCCATTAGCATGTGGTATTTGATATGGACAAGGGACTGGCCTACAATTATTTTACATAGTCTATCATGTCTTCTTTTAAGATTATTGAATCTAGTGACTAAAATCTTGAAGTTAATTGTTTGGTCGGATCAGGGTAAGCTTATGAGCTGTGGTTAAAGAGCTAACTGATGAAGTAATAGATAATAGAGTTTAATAGAGTAGTCAACATCAGCGAGAAGATACAAAGGAATAGCAAAACATAATCTTTGTTGACCAATCAAGCAGGTGCTATTCCTATTCAATACTATTACTAGTTTAACCTTGATCAAAACTGGTCGAACTTCTGTACAAGCTTTATCGGGTGTACACATAGGTATCCAAGTGTGATGAAGGTTTGAACTAGCATAGCAGCAATCTCCCGTATATGCTCAAATCAAGTTGACACCAATATGCTGGCCATCCTAGCATAATTAGATGGTTGGGCCCTTAGCTTTCTGACCCTCTCATGACTTATGTAGGACCTCGGTATGATAATAATGATGATTCAACGACCAATAGTAATTGCATAATAACAATTGCCTTTTGTTAGAGTCACCATGTTTTTAAGGTGGAGCATCAAAAAATCTTTGGACCAATTCCTCTTCGTAATTCCATGCGACTATTTTCTAGCTTTATTGATCCCTTGGGTTAGAGCTTTGGTTTGTATTCTCCCATTGATGCAGCATCATAGCCTTTATAGAACTTTTATTGGTGTATGTGCTTGGTCTCTAATGAGTTCAGATAGTATGATAGGTATAGCATCAAGATATCTTTTAACCTGAGATTGAGAGCTGACCTGGGCCCCTTTCTGCATTATGCACCAACAATAAGGTCCCAATGATGTGGGAGGCCTACAAAGATGAGAGAAAGGGAGGTTAAGAATTTCTTGGCAGAGTTCCCTTTGATGTTTAAAGAGGGATGTGAATGAGAAGAGAGAATAGTGGTAAAAGTGCAAGTTATTGAATGTTTCCCTAGTGCATGTCTTAATTGTTTTACAGAAAAATTTGCTATTCTACTATTTAGTTGGTGTTGCATGAGGTTGCCATCTATACTAAAGAGGTATGTATTGACGGTAGTAAAGATGTCCCACATGGCTAGATGTGGAAGTCATGTACCGATAATAGTAAGGATGTTCCATGTGGCTGGATGAGGATGCCAGTTGTCATGCTAAGATTGGGCGCCCTTATGTGGAGCAACATGTGCCTCTCTACTTCTATGAAGTTTCATTCATATAAAGCTCTACTATCCAAGATAGGAATCCACGAGGCAGTCTTTAAGTCTGTCATCTTCCATGTGATGCATATGCCTGTTTTTTAATGTGTTTTGTTGAGTTTCTAGGATGTTAGTCTTGTGAAAACTAGAGTTCTATTAGTAGTAGTGATGATACGGGTTTATGGAGAAATGACAGTTGGTTTGATTAGGACCAAATAGATGTTCAATCATGGCCAACTTGGCATGTAGGAGGGGTCCGATCGCTCCCAACTTGCCTCGGTAGTGATCAAGACCAGGGTGGAGTCCCATCATCGCCGACTCTGTCGATAATGATCAGGATTAAGTAGGGATCTCTTCTTCACCAACATGATTTGGTAATGATGGGGATGAAGGAGGGTGACGATTATCATCAACTTGGTAACAATGGGTCAAAGAAGGGTTCGATTGTCATTGACTTGGGTCTGTAATGGTTTGGACAAAGAAGGGCTTTGATCATTGCCAACTTAACTTGGTAATGGTCAGGACCAAGGAGGAGTCAAATCGTTGCTATCTTGACTTGGTAACAATCATCACTAGGGGTGCAATTGTTGCCAAGTTGGCTCTATAACGAATGAGACCAAGGATGGGTTTGATCATTGCCGCTAATTGGTCATCTAGGATCTTCAAAATCATTGAAGGCTGGAACTGATCTAATAAAATCTTGTGTCTGTTTAACCTATTTCATGCCAAGGATGCACCACAGCTTTTTAAGTGTATTTTCTGCTAAACATATATCAGGAAATTTAATTAGAGACATATCAGACTGAGGAATTTTGTTATGTTATGGAAAACTTCCACATTCTTCCTAGATGCACTAATAGATCTGAATCCTACCAGTGTAAATGATATGACAGTATGCTATCCTTTAGTCTTTCATAGGACCTGTAGATACACAGAATATACATACATCATCTGCTCTTTCTTACTAAGTATGTTATGAGTTAACATGCTTTTGGGTTATCCAGGTTGAACAGCTCTATAAAATATTTAAGCTATGTGGATCACCATCAGAAGACTACTGGAGAAAATTGAAGTTGGCTACTATCTTCCAACCCCCACCGCCCTACAAACCAAGCATTATCGAAACTTTTGGAGATTTATCATCATCTGCCCTTAGTTTATTGATGGTGCTTCTTGCGCTAGACCCCTCAAATCGTGGCACTGCAGCATCTGCTTTGCAAAGCAATGTGAGTTATAACTCATCATTAAATTATTTTATTGATCTGAATATATGGGAAACTTAAGAAGATAATGCTTATAAGAGCTATGAGCATCATCTTTTTTCTCCACCATAAAAAGCATGGAATCATAGCATGGTACTGCTACTTAGCAGCCAAAAGACACTTTCTACTTTATTTTTAGTTCTGCTAAGTTTTTCTTTTATTGGAGTTGGGACCTGAAGACATTTTGAAAGCCATATACAATGTATTTGAACCTGGTGCAACTTTGGAGTCTTACTGTTCTAGTCACAACTCATATACAAAGATATAAACTTTGTGATGTTCTTGCTTAAGAAAGAATTTTTGCATTGATGGAGGGAGATTGATGCATTGGCCATTAAGAAAGCAATTTACAAATTTCTTTTTTATATCATAGCATTTTTCTAGGATCAGAACTAGTTATTCTTGCTTATTTCTATCACAAACCTATTCTATTATAATGACTAGGTTGATCAATAATGACTATAATGATACAATTCTTACATATGCAGAATTGAAATATCATCGGAACTCATCTTGCATTACAAATTAGTGTTTGCATAATTGAAACACTTAGGTCAGTTATGGGAAATGAGTCATTGTTTGGCCAAGTAAAATCAGACTAAAATTTAGGTTCTTTTACTGAAATAAGCCAGAATTTTATCATTGGAATGAATGCATGATAAAATTCATATCTATTATGATAATATTTTCACCTATTGGAATTGTAGAGCTTTGATCATGCACACCATTCGCTACTTCAATGCAGAATGTAAAAGAGCTCCCAATTTCATGATTCATGGCATCTTTTTATGAGGAACTTGTGTTTAAGAAAAGCCTAATTAGGTCAAATATAAAGGGCGGTTCAGTGCACATGACTCCTGCCAATGTGAAATTCATGGAGGGTCAATGTATGCAGTCCTAACCTTGCAAGCAAAGAGGTTGTTTCTATGACTTAGAACCCTGATAACCTAGATTGCAGAGGAGTGAACTTACCATGACACTAAGGCTTATACATAGTTGACTTAGTGGATCACCTTTGTTAACTGTTTAGACAGTATATAAAATGCAGCATAAGCCCAATAGTAAGTGCTATCCTTGCTCGGTAGTTTAATATTATTTTGATTTCCAACATTAACCATATTGGAGATCTTTACCTGGCAATGGTCTTAGTCACTGGCTGGATGACAATCATGGATATTTTTTTCCCTTTCTATGTGTCAAATTAGATTTATATAAGAAGCAATTATATTGGATAGGAGTCAGAGACATCCAGGTTTAATTACTTTGACATTAAGCTCCACTGGTTTAATCTAATTTGCTTTTATTGACTATAACCCAAAATAAATGTTATTATTTTCCCCTTCAATCGCAGTTTTTCAGCACAAGGCCATTGGCGTGTGACCTTTCAGACCTTCCTGTAATGTATACAGAGGCTGATGAACCAGTTCAGCCATATGAGCGAAGAAAGTGAGTTCATTTGGTCTCTTGGGTAGTGTTTCTATTCCTCAACACCTACAGAACGATGACGTGCTCAACAAGAATATGAATTTTATTATTTTTCTTTTATATCGAAAGATACTTTTTTCATTCCTGCTCCATATTTTTTCATTGTGAATCCTTGTACTTGTATTTGAGTAATGTGCATCTATGTGTAACTAGACTCAGAATTTTATGCATGTTCACAAAGCCTCATCTATGAATCAAGTATCATAGCCTGTTTCAACAATTACGTATCTGCAGTTAGTTAGAACATCTTTTGAATATAAGTACGGCATCTATGTTTAACATTTAGTTTAGCATCGATTTGTGATTCAAGGAATTCTTTCTGATGTCATTTTTTTGTATTTATTCAGAATTGCTAGTGACACTATATCACCAAGAATTTCTAGTTTCACTCGACATTTTTAAATGCACGTAAACTTCTTCCTGACCTTGATGTGGAAAATGAGATAGGCTCGGGGTAATTTGTTTTCCATCAAGATGCAAAACAAGTTTTAGCAAGCAATATTTATATGTCCATCAAGTCATTGCGTGACTTTAATGTGACATCTCAAGTCCCCATGAATCTTGTTCTGACATGTACATTTCAATTTATTACAGGCGTAATGCTTCTCGGAAACAACAGTCTCGAAGACAAAGAGATGGTGAAAGGAAACTAGAAACTGTTAACACAAAAAGTGATTCTGGATCATCAAAAGAGGTAAGATCTTACTGAAAAGTACTACAACATCACTGCACCGTCTACTGCTTTGCAAGTATTTTCTTCTCAACCCATGGTTTTTCTTCTATCGGATTACGTACCACTAGCCACAGAGGTTATTTTAGTTTACAATTTGGACTTTTGACTCATCCCCTTCTTAGGTATAATATACATGTTTTGGTTCCAATATGTAATGATCATTCAAGAACAGATTAGTATTGTTATCTCAAGAGAACTGTAAGTCGACCTCGCTAGGGCCAGACATGGGGGAGACTTGGCTGGCCAAGTCAAGGGCAACCATCCTTAGGCCATGGTGTCGGTGCACGAGACACCTCTGGACTCGGGCTGCAAGGAGCAGATCATCTTGGCACCTTCCCTAAAGTATGACTTTGAAACTCTATATGAAAGCAGCCACATAAGATGTGAATCATCCTCTGCAAAGTGAGAGGAGGATGATTCTATACGAAAGCATTATTATACAAAGCGCGACCGAATAACCAATTATTTCTTTGAAACTCTTTTGTGTTTCACAGATGCTCTGATCACTTGTTTTTCTGTATCCTTCTTTTATGATGATAGGAGAAACTGACGGATCCGCTCATCGATAGCCAAGAACTGGGCAGCAGCACAGGAAGCTCTTCCTCTAGTATCAAACCTGAAGGGTCAGCTCCAATCCAAGGAGAATCACGGGGAACAAGGCTTTCTTACAGTCCATATGTCTGATGGAAAACATGCATATGCGTCCGATGCCTGCTGCTTCCACATCCGGTTTCCATATGTTTGATGGAATTTATACAAATATACATATGAAATTTTACCAGACTACCATACTTTTTCATATTATGTCAATCCACAATTATCGTCTGTGTTGCTGTCACTTGGCATCCGTGTATTAAGTTATATAAATTGTGTAATTGACATGACTAATTCGTCTTACCTCGGCCTAATACTTGGATGGTTGACCTTCTTACTGGAAAAGTCAAGTGATAGAGATCATACTTTGCAGGACCAACCGATTATTAAAGATGTATTAAACAAATGTACTAAAATTCTCTCCGTGTATTAAGTTATATAAATTGTGTAATTGACATGACTAATTCGTCTTACCTCCGTCTAATACTTGGATGGTTGACCTTGTTACTGGAAAAGTCAAGTGATAGAGATCATTTTTTGCAGGACCAACCGATTATTAAAGATGTATTAAACAGATGTATTAAAATTCTCTCTTTTGTAATCACTCTTAATCTAGTTTATTCTCTTACCTCTCTCCCTCCCTCTCTCTCTCTCTCTCTCTAAAGAAAGTTGAATGATGAATGTGAGGATAATGTATCATCACGTTCATCTTTCTGACATTTGTATCTCTCTCTAAGTGTCGTACGCCATAAACAATTATAATCTTAATTAACGATGCAAGTAAGGACATGACAAAGCGATATCACTTGAGTGTGGTATGTGTTAGATAATTCTAATCTCAATTAATGACGTAAGTAAGGATGTGACGAAGCGATATCAAGTATTTGTTTGCTAAAATATTAATTAGTCCTCCTTAAAGAACTCAAAAGGTTACGAAGCACATCCAAAACAAAGATATCGAAGAGACAGCAGCAGAAGTTTAACCTAACCTTTACACGACATCAGAAAACCATCATGATCTAATCCCATACACAGGCAACAGTAGCCGCACAGGGCAACCCCGAACAAGCAGCACTTGCATGAAACAGCTTCGACGAGGAAGAAGCAGAGGCTGCTTGCTATAGAGGAGAGAGATGTGCTTAGATTCATTCATCCATGGAGTACGTCGGCGAACTTGTTCTTGATCCACTTGAAGCTGTTCCTCACCGAGGACCTGAGCTTGCGCTCCATGGTGAAGGAGTTGTAGGAGGCGACCCGGCGCTTCCTCTTCAGCTCGGGGTCGCCGGAGCTCGCAAACCCATCGCCTTTCCCATCGGGACCGTTGAAGCTGTAGGAGTTGGACCTGTTCTCGTACCCGAACCCACTGCAAGAGGAAGATGAGATCTCCGGGAAGGACCTGCACTTCTCCATCCCCTCCCTGTACGTCTGCATCCAGAGAGAGATAATGAACGAGGAGGAAGGGACAGTGTGTTAGCGGCGTTAAATTGAGATGAGATGAATGAGAGAGAGAGGTGGGGGAGGAGACGATGGGACCGCAGGAGGAGTGGGTGCAATCAATGGATGCTCCATGTGTGATGTTGGGAGGGAAGTCGCCGTGATTCTGCCAACCCATTGGATTGGATTCGCCGGATTGGACTGCAAATATATCTCATCTCATCTAATGAATGATTCAACTCATTAATATCTCATCTATTTAGGAACGAGTAAAAATATTTATTTATTGATGATCTGTTCGAGATGTTAAGAATATAAAATTATAGATCATATCTCATCTGACACCTTAATACAACTTTTGATTTACCAAAATATTTATGAAGATGCAGACAATCTTGTCATTAACTTGAAGACATGTCTGCTTAGGTAGGTAGGTTGGCAACCTCAGACAACTAATTCACCTCCTTCAAAATTATATATTTTTATGTAATGAATTAATATATTGTGGCCCTTTGGATTTGATATTAATGTGTGGTTATGTGTTTTTTGTCGAAAGAATAAAAAGTTATGTTTTTAATCCTCGATATACTCCTCAATCAACGAGTCATGATAAGACTCTGAACATGCAAACATCAAAAAGAGAGATTTATTACATGTGATTGGAGGATTTTATTTATTTATTTATTTCTCTTGGTTGGCCTCAAGCAATCTAAAAAATTAGCTTTCTTGAGTTCAATATGATGGCAAAATGTCAAATAATAATAATAATAATTATTATATGTAACTACTATAGATATTACTGAAGATAATAAAAAAATATAATGATAAAAGAATTCATTTTACTAGAAACTATAAAATAGAAAAAGAAAAAAAATGAATTCCGTCGATTTAACTAGAAATGTCATGTCATATAAGATAGATTGAGTTAAGGCATTTAATTTGCACCATTAATTAATTCAAGGTAATAAGCCGCATGAATCTATTGTGATGAATCAAGTGACCAAATAAAAAGTTTGTCCGGTGTACTTTTCGATATTGTCCAACCTCTTTGATGCAGTCAAAATTATGCTTATAATATTTGAGTTGATTTATAACAGTTAAATGGATCGATTATTTGGGTCTAAATGTGACAAAATCATCATTTCTTATCATCATAATGACTCATAAAAAAATATTCACTTTGTGGGTGCGCCGGTGTGATTTTATTCTTTTAGGATGTATCCGCAAAAAGAGAAAAAAAAAAATTGATTTCCTTACTCTATAATCGAAGTAGGATTAAATATATTTATCAATCAATACCTCCAATTATCGACGGAGGAGTAAATGTACTTATCAATCAATACCCCCAATTAGGAAATGAAGGCTCCTTCTAGCGTTAATGTCAGAATCAATGTTCACCCTCTTATCAGTAGAGACATTTTTTTAGGGTTTACCTCGAAAATATAAATTCATACTGCCTCATTCAAGACAGATAACTCGTAATGATCGTACTGGCTGATTACGAGAATACTAATCACCTTTAGACACAAATACTAGATCGATTTGATTTAAAAAAAAACAATTTAAATATTTAAATCTAAGTTAATAATTGCATACTCATATAACCATCATAAATCGACAAAAAAAAGTTCACAACATTATTTAAAAGCGTCCAAATGTGTCTATTCATATGCATGTCCAAAAGTGGACCTACCGGCAAGGTGAGCTAATTACAAATTATTTTTTTTAGTTAATTATCTTTTAACATTTTGATTTATATACTTTAAAAATTTATATTATCATCCATAAATATCTAGATCTATTTACTATAATGACATCAGTTTAATCGATAGAAATATAAAAAAATTTGATAATTTTAATATTTAATAGTAGACGACGTCGGTGATGGCAGACGATGTCACTGTTGACGTCAACGTCGACACGCTTGCATGGCCACCTCTGACGACGTTAAGATTCACTCTCATTGCAATACCACTCGCCTCCACAAGAAGCGCGTCACTGACCTCTTCGTCGCTCACCTTGCATCACTTTACATCAATGTTAATGCTGACGCAATTGTCAAGCGACAAATACATTGACATCGACGTAAATTGTGGTAGCCACACTATAGCATTTACAATGAAGATGATGGTCACCTTGCTATTGACCCGTTGGGTGGTTCCCAGCCTCGACCCAAAGCTGGGATTGCTGGAGCTCCTACCACCCGCCTCGTGTTGCTTTGCATTTACGTCAATATTTGATGCAGTTGTCAAGCAGCAACTATATCGATGTCGACACAAATGGTGGTGGTCGTCGCGACATCTACAGCGGTCACCACCATCTATGTTGACATTGATGTTGATGCAGTTATTATTCAACAACTATGTCAAGTGTCGATGCAAATGCAAAGCGATACGAGGTAAGTTAACGAGGGGAGCAACAAAGATTCAGGTCAAGGCTAGGATCTACCTATTAGATCTGTGGCGAAGTGGTCACCATCTTCGTTGTAGATGTCGTGGCAGCCATCACCATCTACATCAATGCCAATGTAGTTGTCGCTTAGTAATTGCGCCTGCATTTATGCAAATGTAGAGTGGCGTCGGGTGGGTGGCGATGAGGTGCTCCACATGAAGGTGGGTGGTGTCACGGTGAGAACGGACCTTATTATTGTTGGAAGCGATCATGCAACTACATCGGGGTCGACTCCAACGACATTATTGTATGTCATCGAACGTTATAATTATTTTTTTTTCTTTTATTTTCGTATTTTTGTCCATAACCCTGATACCGTTAGGATAAATAAATCTACATATTTTATTTTTATAATTATAGAGATGTAAATATAATTTTTTAAAATATAATGATCAGGATGTTAAAAATAACTAACTATAGGGGATAATACGTAATTGGCATGGAGATGACAAGAAAAAAAAAAAGAATCACCACATTATTATGCTCTGTATCCGCTTAATTCGTCATAAAGTTGAGCTCAACTTGGTGTCATATCAATCCGTCTATTTCTATCGAAACCCTTACTATCTACTCACTAGGATTCACGGAAGAAAAATTGTAGGTTTACCATATCATCGTCGGATGTCAACCATAGTTATCAGAACCTGAGGGTTTCCTCCGACTCAAACTAATCCCTCGATTGATTTGATTTCCGATCGAACATAGATTCGACTAATGAATTAACGGGCAAATTGGATCGATTGATCCGCCAATCGAACCTGTGACTCAAGTTTTGATGGGGCCCTTCTATAGGCCAATGCTCGGAGATGGGAGTCGGCTCGCTTTTCCTCTAGTAAGTCGAGGTTCTCACGAAGCTATTGGTCGGACTCCTCCTGACGCTGGGTCTGGACTCGGAGGGTCAGGAAAACCACCTCGGGAGGTAGCACGGCTTCGGTCCCAAAAGCCAGGCTATATAGGGACTCCCCCGTTGGGGTTTTCGGAGTCATTCGTGACGCCCATAGAATACTTGGGAGCTCCTCTACCCAAGAGGTCGTAGCGCTGGAGACCCTTTTCTTCAGCCCTTCAAGAATAGCTCGGTTTGTTACCTCGGCCAGTCCGTTGGCTTGGGGATGGGCAACCGAGCTGAACTTCAGTTGGATGCGATAGCTTTGGCAAAACGTTTTAAACTTTATATTATTGAACTACGTGCCGTTGTCTATAATGATGGCCCTGGGGAGGCCGAACCTAGTTATGATGTTTTTCCACACGAACCCTTCGACTTGTCTCTTAGTGATGGAGGCCAGTGGCTCGGCTTCGAGCCATTTGGTGAAATAGTCGAATCCGACTATCAGAAATCTTCTTTGTCCCAAGGCCGGGGGGAAGGGGCCGAGGATGTCCATTCCCCATTGGGCAAAGGGCCAGGCGCAGTCGGTAGTCGTGAGCGGTACCATCGGTTGATGTTGGAATCGGGCGTGCTTCTAGCATGGCTCACAGTTCCGAACATAAGCTTGGGCATCCTTTCATAGTGTGGGCCAGTAGTAACCTTGCCTGAGGACCTTGTGTGCCAAGGTGCGAGCACCGACATGGTCCCCACATATTCCCTCATGGATCTCGGTTAGGGTGGTTTGCGCCTCGGTCGGGTTCAGACAGCGAAGTAGGGGTCGACTGAAGCCTCGTCGGTAGAGGCAGTCATCGATACAGTACCATGATTCCGTCCTTCTGATTCTTCGGGCAGCCGCCTTGTCCTCGGGGAGGATTCCTGCTTGTTTAAAGCGAAGGATCTCGCCGGTCCAGCCTCCGTTTTTCTCATCAACAGTCAACACAATCGAATTGACGGAGGGCCCGATGGTCCTCACCATTGCTCCGGAAGGCGCATCGATCACGCAGGAGGATGCTAGCCTGGCTAGGGTGTCTGCCTGCACGTTCTCGCTGCGAGGTACGTTGGTGATGGTACACCTTTGAAACCGACCTGCCATCCGTCGCGCCTCGGCTAGGTACTTGATCATTGCTCCTTCTCGGGTCTCAAACGCTCCGTTGACTTGGCCTGCGACGAGCTGGGAGTCGGTGAATATCTCGATGTCTTCTGCGCCCAGCTCGGCTGCGACCTTCAAACCGAACAAGAGCGCTTCGTGTTCTGCTTCATTGTTTGTAGCTTTGAATCCTAACCGCATAGCATGTTCGTAGGTGTGGCCGGAGGGGTCCTTGAGCACCAAGCCGACGCCTCCTCTTTCCGAGTTGGCGGAGCCGTCGATATGCAGAGTCCATCCGGGGTTCGGGTTCGTCGGGATTTCCGGGGGTGTGAGCTCCGAGAGGAAGTCCGCGAGCACTTGGCCTTTGATCGCTTTTCTCGGCTCGTATTCGATATCGAATTCCCTTAATTCCACCGATCACTTGAGCATCTGACCCGCAACATCAAATTTGGAGAGGATCTGGCGCAAGGGTTGGTCGGTTATCACTTTGATAGGATGCGTCTGAAAATACGGCCTCAGTTTCCTGGATGCTAGGATCATCGCCAAGGCTATTCTTTCTATGGGGGAATAACGGAGCTCATGTCCCGCCAGGACATGACTAGTGTAGTAGATCGGCTTTTCCCCAACTTTATCGAGTGTCACCAAGACCGAGCTATCCGCCAGGTCGGTCGCAGCGAGGTATAAGCCGAGAGGCTCCCCGTCCTTTACCGAGGCTAGTTGCGGTAGATTTTCGATGTGGCTCTTAAGTTGGCGGAATGCTTCCTCGCACTCGGGGGTCCACCTGAAGTCCTTCGCCGACCTCAGTGCTCGGAAAAAGGTAGAACTCTTGTCTCCGGCTCGGGAAATAAAGCGGCTCAGGGCTGCTAACCTTCCTGTAAGTCGTTGGACCTATTTTATAGTCTTGGGGGGCTGCATTTCCTGTATTGCCTTTATCTTGTCGGGATTGGCGTCGATCCCCCGCTGATGCACTATGAAGCCGAGGAACTTTCCGAATGTGATGTCGAATGTACATTTTGCCAGGTTGAGACGCATCTTGTATTTTCTTAGCGTGTGAAACGTTTCCGCCAGGTCAGAGAGATGGGTCTCGGCTTGCCGGCTTTTGACTATAATATCGTCTACGTAAATCTCCATGTTCCTTCCGACCTGCTCCTTGAACATACGATTTACCAGCCGCTAGTAAGTTGCGCCAGCATTTTTTAGCCCGAACGACATCACCTTGTAGCAGTATGTGCCGTTATGCGTGATAAAGGTTGTGTTTCTTTTATCTCTCGGGGCCATCTGGATTTGGTTGTGCCCCGAGAAGGCATCCATGAAAGAAAGCAGCTGATGCCCCGACGTGGCATCCACAAGTTGGTCGATGCGGGGAAGTGGGTAGCAGTCCTTTGGGCAAGCCCGATTGAGATCGGTATAATCAACGCACATCCGTCATTTTCCATTAGCTTTTTTGACAAGTACAACGTTGGATAGCCATGTCGGATATTTTACTTCTTCGATAAGCTTTGCGTCCAACAGACGAGTGACCTCACACACAATGCTCGGAGATGGGAGTCGGCTCGCTTTTCCTCTAGTAAGTCGAGGTTCTCACGAAGCTATTGGTCGGACTCCTCCTGACGCTGGGTCTAGACTCGGAGGGTCAGGAAAACCACCTCGGGAGGTAGCACGGCTTCGGTCCCAAAAGCCAGGCTATATGGGGACTCCCCCGTTGGGGTTTTCGGAGTCGTTCGCGACACCCATAGAATACTTGGGAGCTCCTCTACCCAAGAGGTCGTGGCGCTGGAGACCCTTTTCTTCAGCCCTTCAAGAATAGCTCGGTTTGTTACCTCGGCCAGTCCGTTGGCTTGGGGATGGGCAACCGAGCTGAACTTCAGTTGGATGCGATAGCTTTGGCAAAACGTTTTAAACTTTATATTATTGAACTACGTGCCGTTGTCTGTAATGATGGCCCTGGGGAGGCCGAACCTAGTTATGATGTTTTTCCACGTGAACCCTTCGACTTGTCTCTCAGTGATGGAGGCCAGTGGCTCGGCTTCGAGCCATTTGGTGAAATAGTCGACCCTTAGCTTGTCTCTCAGTGATGGAGGCCAGTGGCTCGGCGTCAGGAGGAGTATAGCTTGGTGACGGCCCTTCTATAGGCCAATGCTCGGAGATGGGAGTCGGCTCGCTTTTCCTCTAGTAAGTCTAGGAGTATAGCCACCATTAGGGACTGGATTTCAGTTCGTTGGAGATCACTGTCTTCGGCGAGCAACATAAGAAGACGCTGCTACTGTTCAAGTAAGCGATTGATGGATGCAATGGATTGCCTACGCGTGGTGATGATGAGTTCCCTCTCTCTCTCTCTCTCTCTCTCACACACACACACACACACACACACACACACACACACAACCCTGCACCCACCTCAATCTGTGGTTTATATGGTGCATGTCCTTTGTCATAGCAGAACTGTAAGCAGAAAAGAAGAGCCTGCTTGCCAAATCCCTTTTAACATAGAGCTTTTCACGATTAAATTCCAAAAATATCTGTTTTATTTCCATAGATCGTATGCATAGTCTCAGACAACAATTTTTATATGCTATATTCATTTATAAAGTCTTATAAATATGATATGTTATTCGATAAATTTTAAAGATATTCACTGGCATAGTCATTGATGGCCAGACTAACGGATCCCATCTTCGTCACTTATAAGAAAAAATAAATTTACCTTTTTCTTTTATGTTCAAATGGAATCAAGCCAAAACCGATTTATCTGAACCAATTTGTTAATAATTTGATTTAAAAATTATAAACGATTTTGGTTCAGGATATTTTTCTTCAATTCCATTGATTGTTTTGATTCAAATCGAATAGATATTATAAAATTTCTTTGGTTCCTTAGGTTCCACAAATTGATTATCTTTTTTTAGATGTACAATGTAAAATTTCTTTGGTTTCTTCAATTCCATTAATTGTTTTAATTCAACCAAATTTATCAATTAACCAAACTAGATTTATCAATTCTGATTCTAACTTATAATATTATTAGCATATGTGCATTAGTCACATGAAATTACCGAAGTCCCATTTATTATAACCCTTCCCTTGTCGAAGTTAATCAAACTCGACCCAAGCAAGTCTATGCATCACAAGCTCCAGTCTGGAAATTGCTATCCTTTCACATTATGAATCTTTGAATTTAATATACGAACCACTCCATAACACAAAGGGGTGGAAGTCAAAAGTAGCACTCAGTCTCCTACTAAGAAAACACCCATTTTCTTTATAATTAGGAACATATCCATCATTGCTTCTATTACCGATCTTGAAGATGAAGTCAAATTGATCTACAATGGCGAAAACTTAACCTATACCATATATGCAATCATAAAACAAATATAGACTAATTTAGTTTGACCGCCATTCATTAACCGAAAATTTTTGGTACATTTGAAACACCCAATATCAACAAAACAAAAGAGCTAAGTCAAAATAAATAAATAAAAAATGGAACGAGCAACCTATTGTTTCTTTTTTCTTTATCTGAATAACTTATACACAATTCCTGACTCAGGTAAGTAATAACTATTCCTAAAAGATGCATCTGCTATAACAATTCCTAAAAGAGAAGGTAGCAGATTTTACCAGCATACAAATGCAGACTCAACAGTGAAAAAAGTCGGCTCCTTCCTCGACATCATCAGTTTTTATGCCTCCAGTCTGTGCCATAAGAACTCTGTACACTCTCTTCGAACAAATCTCACCTAGCCTCCTGTCGTCTGTTCCCACAATCCCCGAAACCATCAAATCCTTAAGCAGGAACTCCTTTTCGTGGACCTGACATTACAGGAGAAAGAGTCAGCCTTGGCTTTGTTGAACCAAACTTTAACTACTATATCCTAGTGGTACTACTAAGTACTAACCGATTTATTTGGGTCCATGTATACATTCAAAAGGGATCTCATAGTTGGATACTTCTTCCAAATAGCAACGGCATGTCTTGGTTGCACTTTGGGGATGGCTACTAGTGCTTTCAACCTGGCAAAGCAAAGTGATTCAGAAATTAGAGCCAGCTAGCTACATAAGTACAGCAGTACACAAGAAAAATCTGAATAGGAACAAAATTGCAATGCTAAGGCCATACTATTCCACAAAAATAAGTTAGTTGCAGGTTGGTTCAATATAGAACAAAATGAGAGGGAAAAGAGTTGAATTCATTTGACCACATAAATCTGAAATATGAAAAATATGCAGGAATGAATTAACAGGATATATCATAGGAACCCATCTTTAATACTAACATTAAACTAATCCTAAGTTGTTCCAAATAAACATTAAAAAAAACAATTATTGCTAATGCAACACAAAGGATAAATTAGATTATTTCTGAACTGTGAATAGATAGGTCGAGATCCACTAAAGTTCAGGTGCAACGTAAAGCCATTCCATGGCAGTGGGCCTCATAATGTAAAACATTTGTTCAAACATAAAACTAATCAAGTACTACAGAGGAACCAGGACCTAGTTGTTCAACTAACTTTGATTTCATGACCATTAGATAAATTGACAGAATTGATGTGGACTGTCTATGTATCTAGAGAAGAGCATAAACATGATCTAGAAAAGACAAATTGAAGAAACCATTCCATCATTTTAAAAAATTGAAGGCATTTTAACATATTTATGTAATATAGCCTTATGAACTCTATTGAGAGAAATAATTGAATATAATTTAATTTTTACACAATCCTACAATTCCCATCACTGGGTGATTGTCAATTAGCAGATAGAGTTCTGGCACTAGCATCCGTTTGTTTTGTACCAAAGATTTCTGGTTATAACTTATAACTATAAATGTCAACAAGCTGACCAAACTAATATCGAGGATGTCCTGATCAACAATTCATGCATTTCTTTTGATCATTTCCATACTTGCATATTGGTCCATCCCAATACATAAAATTATCAATCAGTTTCAGACAAATGACACATGCAAGCAGCTACCAGAATGCAGTGGCATCAGATATGATAATTCTTTGTCTAATCTTTGTACCTGGCTTCCTAGTCTTGGTGCATTTCTCAAAATCATTTTGTGCAGATGAATATATATTTTCTTTCATGATTTCCCAAATCAAAATCAGAATAGACAATGAGACCTTGACAATATAAGAACACCAGTGCTGATATATTTGAGTAGATAACCAAGTTATTAGAGCTATTTGGCCTGCTATACTTGAGATTTTTTGTATTGCCTAATCATCATGGTAAGATGCAAGCCTTCTCGTTGATGACTCCAATCCTTGGGAAAGCAAACAGAACTCCGAACAAAATAATACAACGTCAATGAAGGGAATATCCTCAATGCATAAGTATAAACAATAAGAAACCAGTTGATTGCTACTGGATCAGTCCTAAAGGGCAAGGATTGTTACTTCACAGAACATACTCATGCCATTACCCAATTAGGCTATTAGTACATAATATACTGCATGTTGTACGGCATCAATAGTCAGGCTTATTGGCATATATGAATAGATTGATATTTTGACCTTTAAGATACATTAGATGCAAGGTATTCAAATAAATGCCTAGTATGATGTACCTTAACAAAAAAGTATACCACATAAAAGAAATATTTTAATTCCAAAACAGAAGCAAGCCAACTAACCAGCAATGGACAGTTTAAATGCTTGTTGTCTGTCCCATATCTTTGTCGGACAAAAACTTATTATCATATATATATTGGACAACACCATACATTCTAGAACAAGTTTGTCATCTGCAATTTATGTTCGCGTTATCATGGTAGGTCACTTCTATCATCTACATAAAGCTTCTATATGAACGTTGAATATTCACAAGGTTCAGCTTGGTCCAGTATGTATAAACTAATATCTACATGCACCCACACTGGACAATTTTACTTGGCCAGGTTCGGAAGTACTATTTTTTTTTCAAATCTGGACAGCTGTTGACTCAACAGCCCTGTTGTTGACAACTGACAGTTGTTTTTACCATCAACAGTAAGGATGTTGACTGTCAACAACTCTATGCTCATCCACCTCCTCCCCTCTTATCAGTCTCAAACCGAAAATTGAAACCTTGATTGGCAATATGTATAACCCGCATTTTTGAACTTACAATGACATAGTAGTTGGTATTTCTTTTCATCAGTCCAAGGTAACTTTGTGAATAATTGTAATGCTTCTGATAAATTATATATATAATGATCACAAATTGTATAAATTCTACATAATACATCTTCAAATACAATATTATCTGCCATTTATAAATTATTTAAACTATAAAATGACATGTCCATACTTTTTCTAATGATCACAAATTGTATAAATTCTACATAATACATCTTCAAATACAATATTATCTGCCATTTATAAATTATTTAAACTATAAAATGACATGTCCATACTTTTCTAAAGTTAGTCCTTTCAGCATGCTTATATCATGTCATGTCTCTGTTCATGTCCCGCTTCATTTATCAAAAATAGAAAAACATAACCCCAAAATAGCCAAACTATCTAAACCATGAATTTTAATTGATTCTTATGTATAGGTAGCTAGACATCAAATTTTGCACACTTGAAAAAGTATATAAGGGATTATTTTCAATATTTTAATTTATATGTAAGTATGTCTTTCTGTTTATTTAACTCACCAAATCAACTCCATTACTAGGCTTACAACGAGGCAATGTCCATATAAGAAGTGTCTGATTAAAACAAGAATGGGAAAAGAAAGTAATGCATTGCTACACATATGAATGTGAGTATGCAATAAAAATAACATATTACAGCAAAGAATTAAAATCCTAAATAGACCAATGATGACTGGGATCAAATGTATTGGAACACAATCTCACAGCGAACAATTGATTTGTGATACTAAACATTTCGAAACAGGATTAGCAGGATGAATATACAGGGTGCTACTTTTAAAGTGTTTCCTACAAAGCGATAAATAAGACATTGAACTAAAAGGCATGTAAATTGTTGAATAGTAAGTACATAAAGCATGTTATACCAGGCACTCTTTTTAGCCAGATTGTTGTCAATGAAATCCTTTGGAACAATGGACCCGTTAGCATGTACTGACAACCAAGTCAACTTCTTTCTGCATATAATTAGAAAGTTCATTAGCAATTTTAATATGGAAAAATGATAACCAACCAGAAAAATAAGCATACCCTTAATGCCAAATTTCTACTAGCATATATGTAGATAAACATAAATTCAAGATACAAACAAATCAAGATTAAGTTGTACATCATTAATTACTAGAATGGCTTAGTCAAATTAGTGTAACCAAGTCATTATACAAAAGATACTTGTTTTTTAACCTAAAAAATGGAAAAGGTCCAGAATAATTTAAGTTCTACATATTTTTTTACCTTTCAGAAACATTTTCCTTTCTTAAAATGGAGTTATTGGTATGTGAAACTGAGATGGCACCTAACGAGCACTTATCCAATTCTAGTTATAGATGCCTCCCAAAGATTATATCTAAAGGAAAGATAAAATGATATTGCTAAAAAACATCTAATATATAATCTACAATTGCCTACTATTGTCTAATCAAACTATACTCCAAAACTAAAAAATAAAAACCCATGTACACATCCCAGAATGAGTCATTGACTCCCAGGCGCAGTCAAGAGGCTCAATTAATGTCGTTCACTCATGTTGATGTGGGCTGAACTCTGAAGGAAACTGGTGGGTGGAAAATGAGTAGAGCAGGAGAATAGTTGGCTAGGCTTCTATTCCATCAAAACAATCCCCTCATATTCAAGAATGAGATGTGTTGTTGCTAATTTGATGTCACGTCGCAGAAACTGAAATCTCGATCTTTCGGATAGAAATACTTTTAGAAATTCAGCTTCCCTAATATTGCACTTGAACATTTATTTCAATGATGATAATTATGGTGTCAAACTATCAAATCTAGTTAATTGTTCTGTTAAAAATAAGTGCATACCCAGAATGACATCCATTCTCCTGACATAAATATAGTAGAGATTGTCAGGATAGTTCTCTCCTTGGAAACTGATGAAGACCCTGCGGCATCTAGAGGAAAAACTAATTGTCCATCCACCTCCAGTGTGGAGTTTGAAAAAATTGATGGTCACTTATAGCAGGCCAAATTGCCTGGCAAGGTTGGCACTAAAGTTGTGTGCTGACCTAAATATCAAGCAGAGGAGTGATAAGGTAATGCTTCAAGAATGCTGTGAATCTATGGAGAAATGATGCAAAGATCTCAGATGGTAATTGGTCTAGGCCATTTGTTCATTGCTTTCACCTTATCAAAATCAATTGCTGCTGCTTGAATAAAAATATTGTGCCCCGAGAGTTAATAGTTCTCTAAAATGAAAAATTGCTTCTTTCTGATACCGTTAGCACACTCCTGAGATACTCCAAATGATATGTCTAAAAAGAACAATCACCCATATAGGCCCTTGAAATTTAGGAGCAGTCCAAAGGGCATAACCAAAATTCATAGTGCTCATTGTGGATTCTTTAAGTTGTTTAATAAAAATCATCCAAGTAGATTTGAGTCTAATGATAGATTGATCTGAGTCCAATTAAGAAAAGTGGCAAACTCCATTTAGCTCATCTAGCAATTTAACCATTACAAGAATTAAGTCTTTTATCTTGTCCAATGATGTGGTTCAGTTTCCATTAACCCATGTATCAACAAGTTTCATCTTTTTTTCTAAAGAAACAGATTAGAAATCCTGGGTGATGGCATCACTCTAGTTTATTCACCTGCTTTTCAATTTGAAGTTTTTTATACATAAGGATATCAATTAACTCTTGCATTAATGAGAGGCAAGATAGGAATCCCATAATCATGATCTCTTGATGGAGGTAAGCCTTTCATTCTTCAAACAAATTTGTGAACTATTGTAGCAACTCCTATATAAGCCCTTGGTGGACTACAGTTTGATACTTGCGGAGTCAGTTCAGAGGTTAAAATAATCTGAATGAAGTTTAATTCAGATCTTCTACACTTGAAATTTTTTTATCTGAATCATATTTCAGCAAATGCCAAACTTTGGGCAAGAAAGTATGACTGCACCAGAGCTGCAGTTTGTTCTACTGATACATTGCAGAAAGATGAAATTTCACTCGCCTTCTTGAGAATCTTTTTGGTACTCTACCAGAATCAAAGATTGATTGAGGCAAAATAGGTGTGTTATTTTCAAAATTTGTTGGAGGGCCTAACAAATGTCAATATCATGTTTTCAATATCCCAACTAATATTAATAACTACTTCAATCAACCAATATAAGCTTACAAGTATATCAGCATCCTTCACCAACTTTAGCCTTAAATCTTTGCCAGAGTCAGGCTTATATTTATTGACAATCCATAACCCAAATATCTGGCCTGAACAAATTGAAGTTTACCAAACGAACAGGCTGTATCCAGCTCTAGCTTGATTCCAGTGAAGACACATCTCAAGCCGACTTTTGGGACTCAAGTCAGCCCATTCAAGCAGCATATATTGTCAAGTGTACAAATGCAAATAAATACTTTTGAGACTCAAGATTAGGAGACAAATGCCCAAACTTACCTAAACTGGCAATTGGCAAGGCTACATGTTAAGCCAACAACATGTTCTGCTAATTCTGCTTCATCTATGCATTGCCTTGAATGCACATTCGAGTAATGAGTTGTTAACTTTGACAAAATCTATAAAAGAAAAATTCAAATACTTAAAGGTGAAATAATTTAAACAAACAGAACTCAAGAAAAACTCAGGAGCAACAATTTTGATAAAGATGCAGACCTCCTCAACAGGTGGGCATTTCCAACAGCTAGCATTTGATGGATTTTTGTATTGATTCTGTTCACTGACAAAACAACATGCTAAAAGTACTTAAAAAGTCAGATATAGAAATCTTAGGAAACAAGAAAGATACTTATTAGAGAAAACTTGCAGCAAATAGAGGAACAAACAAAAAAAATATGAATAAGCTCAAATAAAAGCAAATATTTGCTCAAAAAAGTAAAGTTCAAATCATGTCAACATAGACAAGCTCCACATATTAGAAACTCACAGAATGCTTAAGTTCTCAAAAGAATATCAAGCACCAATTTCTCAAAGATACAAAATACTGTCCATGTTCAGTAGCCATTTTGTTCAACAGGTAAGCGAGACTTTTAATAGAAAAACTAATTGTTGACAGAAAAAGTATATTTTAATTATTCAAAAATGATTCATGTCATGGCATATGGCTATGCATATTGCATATTTTGTGTGAACTAAGGAATTCAATCTTGGATACCTGACTGTAAGGGGCACGAAGAATGAAGAAGACGAAGGAAGAAAGAGGAAGAGGATGCAGAGGACGATAGAGGAAAGGGGGAGGATGAGTATTGGTCTGTGGATGGTGGACAGGAAGTGGAGTCCAGGCCACAAGCGAGGGGCAAGCCTATGGTGCCGTTGACCACTCCATTGGAGTCATGTGTCCATGATTCATAAGACAATTTAGAAAACCTAAATGTGTAAAGTTCAAAAAAAGACTAGATCTGACTGATTGGAAGCAGTTCCATCCACATCTCACATCCTGATTCATGCCAAGACCAGTAGATAGTGGTCAATACGAATAGGTCTGAGTGGTTTTGCATGGTACAAACATTTACAGGCCATCCATGTGCTCGAACTGCTAGATACTAGTCGGTGCAAACCGGTTGCAGCTGCCAAAACAAACCAGGATCGCTTGATCCTAAACAAGAACTCCTTCCTACTGTCAGTTTCAGTTAGCATAAGTTAGTTTCGATGGTTTCAGCAACTTAGGCAGAACAAATCAGCAGGTCTAGAAAAACTGAACTTCACAAAGAAAAAAAATCCCTTTTTGACTTTTCAAAGCAAATTGTTATATTTGACCTACACAATCAAACAACCAAAACAAAAGAAATCACCAAACTAAAGTAGTTAAAATCAAATTAGTCAAGATTGGAACTACATGGTCAAGCCATCAATGACCAGAATGGCACAAACCATCAAACAACTCTCTTTATGCATAGAGTTGATAGAACTATGGAACTCAAACCAAAAACCTAGCCAGTGATGTATATATCACCATATAGCAATATAAAATTACCAACTTTTTCTTAAACAAATGACAGAGATGGATTACACAAGCTTACTCATACTTAACTAGTATAGATGTGACTAAAGTAGCCTCTGTAACACAATAGAATATTAGCATAATGGCATATTATTTTAGGGCCTTCTTACAAATATTTCTGTTCCAGGCTACATAGTAACAAGGGCTGACAATTGTGATGCTTAATAGAAGTCTCTTAGAATTATTTTATTGTATCATGTTTAGCTAAAATTTATGCAGATATTACATGGTCCGGTGCTCCATAACAAAATTAAAATAGTCTCACCTGCAAAAATATATAATTTAAGATAGATTATATAAAGTTCTTGGATCAACATATCAGCAAAAAAATAATCCCACAAGAAAAATGTAGAAATCATTATTTATCATTCCTAACAATTGCACATATATAGGGTCATCAAACTATTTATCATTCCTAACAATTGGACAAATACATGGTATAGAATCCTTATAATATAACAGGACAAAAAATGAAAACTGCAATAGGACCCACCCAAATTTAGAATGAAATTTTGAAATCTACATTTGAGTAAAGTTACTAGATTCCAACTGCAGCATCAGAATTAGTTCTTGTAACAGTGCTATCAAATAATACAATAACTCCATTGCTTCAATTAATTACCAACCGACACCACAAAACTGAGAATGCTCAATAGTTTCTTGTATGCATATTGAAAATATTAGGAATTAATAAAACACATTTCTAAACTAAATTCCCACAAAGGTTGATCCCTCGGAGATGACCAAAATGGAACACATATAATAGCCACTACGGAATTGTAGATGCAAAAATATCGAAGAGCCAAGAATAAAGTAAAATTGGAAGGAACAAAAAACATGAACCAGAAACAAGAACTAACCATTTTTTTATGTAACTCGTTAGTTTGTTAATAAGATAGCATATCGTGAAAGTTGGGTACTGACTTTGGACTCTATGAATGCTATCAAAGAAGGATTCGCTGATTACAAGGTCACAAAATTCCTCTGCCTCATACACAAGTAGTATGTATGGCACTTCTGATCCAAGAGAGGAAAGCTGCATATTATTTGTAAGGATAGTCAGTGCTAAATAACAAATTTTGATGCAAAAGCAGCCAAATACATATTGTTAAAAAAATTAAATTATACCACTAAATAAAAGTACAACAAATTTCATGCAGAATTGATGCTTTAAAAATAATTTTCTTCTCCAGTTCATATCACACCATCTTTTTTATCTTTTCTCTCCTGTACCTCCTTTGAAGCATAGTCAAAGCTTTCCTTCTTCAGCTTTAGCTCAACCATCTTCATTGAGTCATCCCCAGTCTACTAGTTCTGCCTATCCTTGTAACTCCACTAACAACAAGTTTACGTTTACTATGAAACTCTCAAATGTGGAGTTGAGAACAACATTGGAAAAGTGAGAGAATGAATTAAGACTTGTACTTCTATTGCCTCCCTCGAAATTAACAATTATATCTTAATCAATCTTGGAGACATGGTTTCCCACTACGTAATCACTTCACTAACATTTACACTTCCATGTCAGCTAACCCTGTGCCTTAACTTGAGGGCTTCCTAACCAAAGGATCCTTTTGAATTTGATTGACCAAATTCCCCTTGAAGAATTGTTTTATATGTACCATAAATTTTGGAAAAGGATCTTGGAGCTGACAATTGCTTTATGCTCACTTCTAGGACTCCTTTGGCCAGCTTAAGAAAGACCTGTTTAAGCAATCTAACAATTCCTCTTCTGGGTCCATGCTATCTAGCAGCTAAACTATTCCTTGCATTACATTAATTTTTTTATTTAGAGCCTGCAAACAACTTGTTTTAGATGCAACAGTCTTTGTAGTTGTTTATTCAAAACCAAGGTTCGCCGTACTAGTCGGTACCAACGTACCAAGATTTGGCCGGTATGGTATGGTATGTTGGTACAGCTCGGTGCGCTTGGGCATACCGAGCGGTACAAATAAATAATATTTTAATGATTAAAAAATATTATTTTTTTTAATACCTGAAAAATTAGAAAAAAAAGTTGGGTTAGGGTTTGTAAGATAGAAATTGGTATAGATTCAATAAAATCAATGTAAATTAGGCAAAAATAATATTACATATCTTTTTCGAGCTTTGAGGAACCGTTTTGAGAAAGTGAGAGAGTTTTAGAAAGAGTGAGTGTGTGAAGTGAAATGGGAGAAGGGAGAGTTTAAATAAAGTTAGAAAGGGTTTTTCGACCGTTACAGAGTCTGTAACGATCGATTTTGACGTTTTACAGGGTCACTAACGGTTGAGTTCGACTGTTACAAAGTCTGTAACGGTTGAGTTCGATTGTTACAAGGTATGTAACGGTTGAGTTCAACCGTTACAAGATCTGTAATGGTCGATTTTGACCGTTACCAACCATTAACGATCGGTAACGGTAAAAAATTCGACCTTACCGAGTGGTATCGATCAATTTCGCCCATTATATTTCTATAACGGTTGATTCCGACCGTTATATACTATGTAACGGTTGGTACCCGCCCGGTACAGGACGGCCCACGTACCGGTAAACCATCGGACCGGTACATACCACCCGTACCGGGCGATACAAGGTGGTACGGAAAACCTTGTTCAAAACTGTAACCAAAGGTCACAATTACTTGACTGAATGCACTTCTAAGGGATCTGATTATGAAGGAGAATTCTTTATCTTAAAAATCCTTCCATCAAAGATTATTGCATGCATGCCTAGTAAGTCACCCACTTAAGCGAAAAGTGAGAATAGGAAGGAATTCTGTTCAAACTTTATTTCGAGAAAAACTTTGGTAGAACCCCAAAAACTTCAATTTGGTTTTATCTCACATGATACATTGGGCATAAATAAAAACTTTGGTGCAATTTAGTCAAAACTAAAATCGAGGTGGCTTCAGATGACGAGATCCAGGAGGACTTCTTGAGCTTTGGCATGCATAATTCTATCCCAATGATGTTAAGGACAAAGCTTGCAGCAAGTTGATAAAGTTCAGAAATGGCAGTCAGACTTAATAAAAAAACCCGTTGAAATAATCTCACATCAGCAACTGTTCGTCCCTTTACAGGCCAATTGCAAAGCTAATCAGTTGCCGTCTTGAACATCATCGAGATAAAAACAAGCATATCAAGACTCTAGACATATCTCGTATTCTATCTTCTAATGTTGATTGATCGACTTGGGCGGAGGTGTAAATCAGGATCAATTCATTCAGCGGGTTCAAAGCCAAAAATTATTAAAATTATAATATTCACTTCTCCCCTCAGCTCTAGTTGTGGTAAATGATATGCTCCAACTTGTTCTAGATATTGAAGGTATATAACCATAGCATGTGCAAAAACATCCTCTAACTCTAGTACAGAAAATGACCCTCATTTGTAGTGTTGCTCACAATTGGGTGGCAGCAATTTGGAACTTATTCCCTTGACCCTTGAGACCATTTTTGACCTTTCTATCAAATTTTATATGAACCAACTATATACTCAAAAAGTAGTCATGCCAATGGTTCATATTTAGCTAATTTGGACACTGCCCCTCGTAAACTTTCTTATCAGTTGCCTTTGACATCCCTTTGAATCAGATGCTCTTCGTATATCTAGCATGTTCTCTGTGATTAACAAGCCAGACCTCCGACTTTCTCTTTGGAAACCAGCCTTTTCTCTCGTGAGGGAAGATTGACCTTTCTTGAAGCCTATCTTTGTCAAAATGACTCATCAGAAAGATTGATGGTCACTACAGATCTTTCCTTGAAATGGGAGAAAAATGTCTAGTAGTATGCAAATCCATGAATCTGAAAGGATTCACTAGGATCAACCTAGATGCATGGAGCCACATAAGCTACATATGCTGCACATGAACTTAGACAACTATAACTGCTGCATATGCAATTAAACTGCATATTCAGGCCACAATGCATCATATCACATATGCATATGTTCACCTGGATAAGCAGCGTCACAGATTACTTTTTAAGCCTCCCACCACCACCACCATTCATTAGAGGTGCAACCAAAGCATATTTTAGTTGATCATGAAAGCAAATAATTTCTTCATTGGAAATCTAGAAGGCCTTTTCTAAGGGTTTACACAGGTAATCTTACATAAACATGGCGATTTGCAGTGCCATGCCAAACCAGCTGGCAGTAACCAAGGCTTGAATACTGCCTGGACCAATCAGTATGCAGACCAATACCTAACAGTATCAACTCTCTCTCTCTCTCTCTCTCTCTCTCTCTCTCTCTCACTCACACACACACACACACACAATTCAATTCCCCACCCCTGGCCAAACCCATGACTGTCAGCATGAGCACATACCAAAACATGATGTCGCCAACCACCGAAACCATATCAGTACACCCAAGGACCAGTATCAATACAAGTCTGAGATTTAAAATCTTGGTGATGACAAACTCAGGAACCTCAGTGATGCAACCAAGTTTCATACTCCTTCCAGCCTACCTTCTCCCATTACCCATTTATCAGAGATTGAATCGCAAACCTGAAACTAGTTCCAGAGGTGGGAATCTTAATCAGTGTTGGAACTCAAATGCCACTCCAGTAGAAAATATCACATTGAGAGCTTCACCTCTTCAAGTCAAATTTTCCAAAATACATCTATTATAGACTAAAGCTCTGTAATCTTCTTGATTTCATCCACCAAGTTTGTTAACTTTGGAGAAATAAGTGCTCTTACTAGGCCCACCTCTGAAAAAACCAAGAAGAAACAAAGACCCTAAACATCAGGTGGATAGCTCTCAAGACATAAAACCCATATTAGGAGTAATCACTTTGCTAAAAGATAACTTCTCCCATGAGGTTGAAACAATTGATAACCTCGTCACAAAAAGTCACCATATCAGCTCGATCTCAAAAATCAAAGCCACAACTCTAACATGTGCCAGATGTCAGAAATTCACTGGCAGTTGGTGCAACTAGGATCCGTATTATGACCTTCATCTATAAAGATGGCTGATGCTCGCTTTTGTAGTACTAACATGGTTAATATATTTGGTAAGAGAGGAACGATAGGATTTCCAAGCTTGACACCCCCCACATCTCTCACCTTTTCTATCACCTGTGTTGCTGTCTCTCTCTCTCCCTCCCTCCCTCATGATTGCTCCTATGGATCTGGTAAGATTGACCACATTGTGACATTCTTCGATCTTCCCTCCCTAATCTTCCTTGCTCTTCATTTATCTTTCTTAGTTCTTCACCCCTCTGGGGTCCCTTTGTAAATTCTATTTAATTTTCTCAATGAAATACAAAACAACTATAATAGCCATTCTTTTGTGCACAAAAAAGGTACATTTTATGTTACGTCTATAAACTTACAAAAGATGCATGTTCATCAGCATGCATATGAGGCAAAACCCATATGAACATATATTATCATATGATATGCGTATATAAAAAAATAACATAAGCATTAGAATTTACAAACACTAGAACAAGAGATCATGTGTGCAGAACAATGATCTTCAAGTAACACATTAGCATGAGTGTTGGATAGTGTGCTCTAAAAGATCTACACCATACCTTTGCAACATGATCAGGTACATTCATTTTCCACAAGATTGATCTTTCAACCGGATTTGAGGTTACACGAAAAGATAGACCTTTCTCTGCAAACCTGGTAAGAAGATGCCCTACATCAAATTTGGACAACAAAGTTCAGGAATGGAAAATAAGCTAATAATATAAGAATGACATGACTATTTACAGGATTAAATTGACATGTTTACCATACCACCAACAGACCCATTTTCGATAACTTTAACATCAATCTCAGCCAAGATAGACTTTAATGCAAATTTCCCTTTTTCCCATCTTTGCCTTTCCTTCTCCAATTTCTTTGCTTCTGCTGCTTCAGATTTCAAAGCTTCTTTCTTCAATTTCTCTTGCTGTACACAGAAATCTGTAGTCACATTTTGCTTTCTGTTTCAAATATCAATATGAATTTACTCGAAACTAACCTGTTTCTGTCGTTTTCTTTCTTCAAGTAAATGACGTTTCTCTTCTTTGAGTTTCTTTTTTCTTTCATCAGCCTCAGTTTTGCGGTTTTTCCTAGCATCAACTACGACACCTTTGCAGGTCTGATGTCCAGTGCAATCTCCTTTATCAAACATGCAATCCTGATCATCACTGTGGTATCCAGTCTGTAATGCGGATAATAAACATTCAGCTCTGTTCTGTCTTAAGTATAATATATGACTAATGACTTGTAGAAAGCAGAATTAGTGTGCCCAATAGTATGAAACATATACCGGCATATATATATTAAGAATGAAAAATTAGTCCAAAAAAATTTAAAGGTCATTATTGAAGCAATATAAAACCAATAAAAAACATTAATCATAGAGACATAAATCTGCAAGGAGCAACTAATATAAACTATCATGGGCAGCAAATGGCCAAGTACCAAAAAGTTCCATGCAAGAGGCAAAAAAGCTGACAAAGGGTGCTCTAATCACAAGAGTTATCTTACTACTTGAATGTTGATGGGCAATCTAAGTTTACAAGATAATGTCGTTTACACTCTCGCTGTGATTGTTAACCTTATAAACAGGTATACTCATTGGTTCCAATCAAGAAAATAAAATTAGTGGTACACCATGCGATACAGGTTCTATGCACCAGTCAAACAAAACCGTGGTTGCAGTATACCACACTTTACTGCTAAAACCAAAACAAGCCAGGTAAACCAGCCCAATTTGGTGTGTTAATGGATAGGGCCTACCACTTAATTCAAGGCACCAGCAAATTGCAACAATTTTCAGGTGGTTATAAACTATTCCCAAATTGGTAGTGGCAGCAAACCCACAGAAGAGAGAAAAGAAGAGGAGAAGAAGCAGTATCAACAGCAACAGGTAACGAGGTAAACGTACAAGTACTTTTTTCTCCTCATTATTCTCTGTTTTGTTTTATTAATTTTGGCCTGTACCAACCGATACACTACAGTACATTGTACGAGTATTAGCCCAACAGGCTTTTGGTTCCAGTACCAGGACCGGTATTTGACTCCTTGGTTCCAAATCATATAAAAAGATCACAAGTACTATAATGTGATATTAAATTTTGTTTTCTCCTTTCCCTTTCGTTAGAATATCCAAAGATATGCTTGAACAAGATGAATGATATGGATCCCCTCATTAAGTGCACAATTTTGGAGCACTAAAAGTATTAACATCATTTAATATGTTTCAAAAAGTTTTAATTCTTATCAGCAGGAAGTTCATAGAGCAGCTCAAATTCATCACATGTTTTCGACTTTAAACTAAAAGTTTCACTCTCCAATAGACTTAAATGCAGTTTATTATCTGAAGATGAACAATAAAGACAATAATAGGTAACAAGGACTAACATTTTCTAAATTCAGTTTTGGAATCTGTCATATCATATACTTGATATGACATACTTGGTCAATATAATGTGGTAAGAGTCCCCACCAACTTATGGACGTATGAAGTACAAATATTTTTTAAAGTATTATAACTGGAAAGAAAGAGAGTAAGAAAGAGAGAGAGAGAGAAGAAGAAGAAGAAACTACTAGCACCAGTTTTCAGTTGTCTGAAAAAGTACATAATAGCAAGGTTTGACTTATTGGTCCGTACCGATGTCTCGAGATTATCTTGGTACCGGTACCATACGGTACGCACAGTGCATACCGCCCAATATATTAAAATATTATATTATATTTTATTATATTAATATATTAAAAAAAGAAAAGAAAAGGGGCGATGTCGTGTCACGGACTTAGCTGAATTTGCCTAAGCCGTGCGGCACCCATGCGTGTCCGTTTGCACAGGTCAGCTTTCCCCGAGATCTGCTAAGGTTCCTTAGACTTACAAAAGAGAAAACGGGCCAGAAGAAACAATTCCATCGGGATCCACAAGCAAACACTTTATAAAGCCAGATACAAATTACACCCATGGACATTACAAACTCAGAGAGGTTGCACACAAAGGATAATGGTCCATTACAGACCGAAGACCCCACAAGTGCTTACAAGACACTCGTATTTACAAGCCAAAATTGGCCACAAAGCAAACCAAAATAAGGCTGTTCAGCCTACTGCAAGCCCGCTTCTTGATGTACAAGGTATGTACACAAACCGAAGGACACAAACAAACATGAGCATTTCATCGAACACCTTGTTTACATTACTGTCCGTGACATTCTCCCCCACTTATTCCTTCAACGTCCTCGTCGAAGCCACTGTAGACGCTGCATCTCCTCGCATTTTGCTGAATCTTCAATCTTCTGCTTTGGCTGCAATACGCCTCCTTGGCTGCCAGTCGCTCTCTGCCGTTGTTGTTGAGTAGTCGAACTCTGATCCGCTATGCTGCTTCAACTCACCAATGACTGAATCTGGTGTGGGGTTGGCTGAGTTATGCTGATCCTTGTCGGTTCTCGTAGATCCTTCTGATGAAGGAAAAGACCAGCCTTATTATGCACCAGTATCGCAGTATACTCATGTTGCTTGAACTGGATTGATGCTTGTTGGAACTTTAACGAGCATCGTCTCGCAGGCATTAAGGTTTTTGAGGTCCTTCCTCCACAATGTTTGCCAATTGATCCCTCTTCCACGTTTAGTTGTCACTTCCAAGGAGGTTCGCATCACTCCCGCTTTCGATTGGTCAATTGGGAAATGAAGCGGACAATCTACTTTCAGTAGTACTGATCACCATTGGTGAGGATTTGACAACTATTGTCTTTCATAAGCTTTCTTTGAAGGGTCACTGAACTTCTACAGAGCTCTTCTGCTAGATAGGTAAGAGAACTGGGATACCTGACTTCACTCATTCTCTTAGTAGTTGAGAAGGCAAGGTTACTTGGCTTTGCTCACCTCCTCGGGTTAAGAGAATTGGGGTACTCAGTTTCGCCCATTCTCTTGAGTTGAGAAGTCAAAGGTTACTCGATTTCGCCTGCCTCCTCGAGTTTGTACTTCATGCATTGAGCTAGTTACTAACATTCGCCCGCTCTTCGCTCACACTTCTGAAGCACTATAAGTGTTTGCACTCCTTGCGTTGAGTTAGCTACTATGATTCGCATTCCCACTGCCATTAAACTTCTGGAATGCAAGAAGTTTTGTCCGAAAAGAGCAAAAAGTTTACCCCAACTTGGAGTAAGTCTTTGATAGATCTGGTCGCCTCTGGGATTGTACCGTCTTCTCCATCACCTTTGCCGCCTACTCCTCTGAGTAGAAATGGTACAGTACCGCGTACTGCCTACTTCGTTCCTTGGTCGAGCACTCCTGCATCAACCCGAAGTCCCTCACTTTCGGCTATCTTGATGAGAAGCCTATTGACATCGGTCTTATGAAGTTTCCTGCCCTTCCGCTCTGTCTTGGTACTTGGAGTTTGCCTTTGCATTCTCCACCTCCTCGGCCCCTTCTACGACCAATGCTCTCCCTCCATGAGAGCAAGAGATCGATGACTCCATGGAAGTCCCGCTTCTGCGATACCATGGTGCTGCCAAGCCCATAGCCCTACTATCCATTACTTTGCATCTTCATCCCTTCCTTCGCGATCAGTAGATCTGCCTCTACGACACTATGGTGCTCCTCTGAGTCCACCTCCTTTCTAACCGAGGCTTTGCTTTTGGGTAGCTGAGCCCCACTAGACTTGTCGTCGCTTCCTCGCCCCTTTCGACCACCTGCTTCAACACCACTGTGTCCTCCTAACAGTTCTTGGTCGATAGAAAGACAGACTGCAACTCTCATGCATGGCCTCCGCCATCTTGTTGCAAGGCTTGCGCCAATTCTGTTCTCCTTAGCTTCCTTGGTAGCAACGTTCGCTTACTCGACTTTGTCATTTGACTTGTCGGGCTCCCTTAAGCGAATGTGAGCACTGAAATAGTCCAACTCTCCAGCTGCTCCGATCATAACTTAGTATAATCAAGTCCCCTCCATGGGACTCACCGGTACTTGCAATCTGACTGCTTCCTCGGTGGTACACAACCCCCATATGCTGACGATCAAGACTTTCATCTGATGCAAGCTTCGATGCATACACATGGAAGACCCGCCTCTGCGGTACCGTGGCATTCACTCCTTGAATCCACAGCCCTTCTTGCCGTTGCATTGTTCACCGAAGTAGAGCTCCCAGTAGCTCCTGATCATTCACATGATCACGTCCCCCTCCATAGGACTCACTGGTACTTGCACTTGGACTTCTTCCTCGGTGGTATACAGCCCCCATATGCTGATGACTAAGGCTTTCATCCAATGCAAGCTCCGATGCACACACGAAGACCCGCCTCTGCGGTACAATGACATTCACTCATTGAATCCATAGTGCTTCTTGTTGTGTCGTACACCAAAGCGGAGCTCCCAGTAACTCCTAATCATACCTCCGCATGATCTTGTCCCTCAGGGGACATGATCGCTTGCGTTGCATTGCCACGAACTATTCCACCACGATCTGCTGCACTATGTCGCCTCCTGGTGATATCTCCATTGCATACAGATTCTCGTGTGATGAACTCGGACTACGACTTCTCCATGTGTGGCCTCTGCCAACACATTTTAGGGCCTCCGCCATCTCCGATTTTTTGTTCGCTCCCTTGGCAATTCACCTTCGTCAACCCGTTCTTGGGTCACACCCGGACGAAGCATAGCTCTAGGACAGTCCATCGCCTAGTAGCTCCTGAAGTCCCTTGACTTCGCAAGAATTGGTGCACCATTGTCTGGATCCTGGGCCTCTATCCTCTACCAGCACAATCTCTGTTATGCACCACTTGTTCCTGACAACTCGAATGGCAACACTGTGGCATATTCTTCAAGAGTACCCGTCTATGCGTCCTCTTGCCCTGTGCTAAGGTATCATGATCCCAACTTTGCCTCAGCAAGAAGTTGAATCACCTTAGTTACTCCGTCAAATGCATCTCTGAGATAACTTACATGTGCCTCGAAGCTCCCTTTGTCTTTGGCACCATGCAAGATAAGTCTGCCCCATCAGAATGAAGAACCCATGGAACGACATGATCTCACTCTTGCCTCTACAAGAGTTCATGCCCTTGACCTCTGTCCAAGGAAAGCTCCGTGCCTCCGCTCCATGTTCCATCTTCTATGTCGACTCTCTTCATGCGACTTGGATACTTCACCAAGTTCCACCTAAGTCGCTCCGCTCCTCGATTTGCATTGAGTTGATAGTGGCCCTCGCGTCCACCATTCCACGGGTCAGCCCTCCGTTGAGTTCGATTTCCACATCGACTCGAAGTGTGCCTTCATATGATGTTGCCTTGGATTGTTCCCCCACTTGATCTCGAAATGCATCCACCAATGCATTACCTCATTCGAGATCATGCGACGACTCTTCGTCACTCGCTCGGTCCGTTGAGCTTTGTGAAGATATTACCTTGAGAAACTCTTCCTCAATATGTGCGATCTGTTGCACATGATTCTCCCTCTGGAGAACTAAGGCTTATCCCTCCCGGATATCTATCCTGTTGGAGCAACTTTCCTCTTTACATTCTTCCCACTGGAAGTTTCGGAGACCACCATCCCCTTTGGACTACTTCATCTTGCTAAACAACTTGTGCCTTGTTCTGCCCCCGCAAATGCACTTGCTAGATTGCGACCCTTCGCCAATACAGTCTCCACTGCACCCTTAAGGGTCTAGCAACGTGCTGAACTTGTTGCACATTTCAGCCACCTACGGACGTATCCTTTCCATGTCGAAGAGAAAGTTCTGATGCTCATGGCACTGAGTTCCGATCGCTCCTTAGGATGGCCACGAACAGTCCGTCGTCCGTGTACAAGCCCTTGCATGAGTACTGAATCCTTCGAGTTAGCAATTCCCCTCACCTCTGTGAGCTTTGCACAACTCTTTCGGTCGTTACGCAACACCTCCCACTTTGCACGGTCTCATCTTTCACCAAGCGCCCCACTTTGCCTTGAGCACCGTCAAGTTTGGTTGCCAACGTCGAGCCGTAGCTCGAACTCAACCATCCCAATCATTGTGCACTACACATTCTTCTTTGCTTGCTTGTCCTCGTGGTGCCTCTCGCACAAAGGGTTGGCCATTCCTCTGAATGCCAAACCTGAATGTCCGCTCCTCTGAGCGACTCCTTTCCCTACATCTCAATGTCCGCTTCCCCCAAACGGTTGCGCGTGTTGGCTGTCCTCCACACAGCCCAGCTAGGTCCCCCACGTTTGTATGGAAAGTGTTTTTGCGTGTACTTGTCCCGCTCTGATACCACAGTGTCACGGACTTAGCTGAATTTGTCTAAGTCGTGCAGCACCCATGCATGTCCGTCCGCACAGGTCAACCTTCCCCGAGATCTCCTAAGGTTCCTTAGACTTACAAAAGAGAAAACGGGCCAGAAGAAGCAATTCCATCGGGATCCACAAGCAACTGCTCAAGCAAACACTTTATAAAGCAAGATACAAATTACACTCATTAACATTACAAACTCAGAGAGGTTGCACACAAAGGATAATGGTCCATTACAGACCAAAGTCCCTACAAGTGCTTACAAGACACACTCGTATTTACAAGCCAAAATTGGCCACAAAGCAAACCAAACTAGTGCTGCTAAGCCTACTGCAAGCCCGCTTCTTGATGTACAAGGTATGTACACAAAACGAAGGACACGAACAAACATGAGCATTTCATCGAACACCTTGTTTACATTGTTGTCTGTGACAGTTGCCTCGATCTTTCTCCCCGTGCGGGGAGACGTTCCGTCTCCCCACGCGGGAGAAAAAGCGGGTGAGGGCATCTACGGCGCGCGGGCCACCCGCGGGCAACAACGGCACGCGGGCGACCTACAAGCGAGGGCGACGCTAGGTATTTCTTTCTTCCCTTTTTCTCCTCTTTCTTCTTTTTTCTTCTTCGTCCCTTTTTCTCCCTCAATCGACCCGATTTCTCCCTCAATCAACCGCCAACAATCGATTTCTCCCTCAATCGACCGTCGACGGTTGATTTTTGACGATACCGCCTGGTAGCGGGCGATCCGCGTACCAGTAACCTAGCAAACCGGTATGTACCGCCCGTACCGGGCAGTACAGATCGAAATTGCAAACATTGCATAATAACACTCAGTTTAATCATAATGTCAAAAACTATCATCCTATGAGTCAGGACATTGCATCAAATAGTGCAGAGACTAGCCATGCTAGCAAAAGAAGCAAAATTATTGTAAGACTTAAAATAGTTCTTCTCTAAATTATTTAATTAGGCCTTGCACAAAAAAACTCCAAAAGATATGCCTATATCTGATGTGATGATTTGGTGTATCGACAAGTACTTAGTACCACATTTGGAAGCTTGTGCACACACTCGACGAAAATGGAACTTTCATGGGATCACCTGCAGAAGAGCTTCTTTAGCCATGCAGCAACCATGCGGACTGGCACCAACAATCTGTACGAAACTGGAGGTGGCTGGAAAACACATTCACTTTATAAACCAAAATGACCAGAAAGTGACACATTAATAGCATAATTCTAGCTTCAACTTGGAATGTCAGAGATATGTATGAGTTACCATTAATGCAGTCATCAATCAATCCATGTCTGCCATCCTGTATAATATCTTTATTGTTCTTATAATAGCTGTCAAAAACTACATCATCAATTGGGAAACATAATGTATCATGGTCCTTTTCTGCTCCTGAGACTTTTAGATCTACAGCTCTGTGGAATCTTAAATCTGTCCCAGCATGCTCAGGTGATGTAGATAAGGCACTAGTGGTATCTTGTTTGCTCACATTTACCAAATGTGCACCAAGTTCGGACTCATTATCAGATTCCAAACAAATCAACCCACTAATTCCTGTCAAGAACAACAGCAACGACAAAGTTGTAAGTCCCAACTAATTCCTCTCAAGCACAACAATGAAAAAAAGGGCCTTACAGAAAAATCTGGTGGACAAACAATCAAAATAAGTGAACAAAGTGTAGTTACCATTTGATAACCACAATTAAGCTTTGAAGCAAAAAGGAGGAAATGAGTTAAATAACAAAAACGATAAATTAACCAACGAACAACTACTAACATGCTTGTGCACTACAGCTGTACCAATAAGCAAACAAGAAAACAATAGACAAGGAAAATGAAGTATTACCAAAGCATGCTTATCATTAAAATGATACAAGGCACCACAGACAAGAGTCAAGAATAGATTCGCCATACCGCAGTATACTACTCGGTATGGGCGGTACGTACCGATCCGTGCAAATCGCTCTATACCGAGCGATACACGTTACAAATCCCGTACCGATGATACGAGGTCAGTACTGATCAATAATGGTCGGATTTCGATCGATACCAATCACGGGCAGAGATTGTCCTATTTCAAACAATCAATTTCATCGTTTGAACCAAAGGAGAGGGTTTAAAACAACACTTTCCTCCCACCTTTTTCAACCCTCTTCAACTCTCTCAAATTCTTCCTCGCTCACATCTCTCTCGCATTCTCACATTTTCAACTCTCTCAAACAACCAACAGTAGAACGGTGATAGTTGGTCATTCTTCTCCGAGCAACAGTACTGTGATCAATCTTATAATACGGAGTAACAAATCAATGGCAAAAATAGTACTAACATTCTCTATGCTCCGCACAAATACATGCTAAAATCGTGCTTGCCTTAGGAGTCATCTCGAACACATATGATTCACGACAATCAAACTACGACCATCACCACATTGATGCATCAATGACATGCAGTGTATCAGTATACTATGTCGTGGGATCAATTTCAGGATTAAGTTCGACAAACATATCAAGTTGATATATAGAAACATAGGATCGAGGACCCTGATCCACCGCCCTGTCATGAACTTAGTTGGTTTTACCTAAGTCGTACGACACCGTTGCATGTCTGTCCACAAAGGTCAGCGTTTCCAAAACCTCTTATGATCCCTTAGGACCTACAAAAGAGAAAATGGGTTAGAGAAAGTGTTTCACACGGGATCCACAAGCAACTATTTCAGCAAACACTTTATAGCCAATGCAAATTACAATCATGGACTTCACAAGCTCCGAAGGATCGCACACAAAGGATCATGGTTTATTACAGACCGAAATCCCCATAAGTATCCACATGACACAACTCTCATTTACAAGCCAAAAATAACCACAAAAGCTAACCAAACTAGGGCTGCTAAGCCTGCTACTAGACCGCTACTTGCTTTACAAAGCATGAACAAAGACCAAAAGACATGGACATACATGAGCATTACATCGAGCACCATGTTTATATTTTTGTCTGTGACATTCTCCCCCTCTTATTCCTTCGACGTCCTCGTCGAAGGCGTTGTAGATGCTGCATCTCCTCGCCTTTTGCTAAATCTTCAATCTTCTGCTCTAACTGCAACACACCTCTTGGCTCCCAATTGCTCTCCGCCGCTGTTGTCGAGTAGTCGAACTTTGATCCGCCATGCTGCTTCAACTCGCCAATGACTGTCGGCTGAGTTGTGTTGATCCTTGTTTATTCCTATGGATCCTTCTGATGAAGCAAAAGACCTTCCTTGTTATGCGCTAATATCTTAATTGTCTCATGCCACTTAAACTAGGTGGATGCTTGTTGGAGCTTTAACGAGCAATGTCTTGCAGACTTTGAAGTTTCTGAGGTCCTTCCTTCACAAAAATTTGCCCATCGATTCTTCTTCAACTTAGTTGTCGCTTCCAAGTAGGTTTGCATCACTTCCGCTTTTGATTGGTATTCTGTTGGGAAATAAAGCGGACAATCTATTCTCGGTAGCACTGATCACCATTGGTGAGGTTTTGACAACTATGGTCATCCATTAAGTTTCTTCGAAGGGTCTTTAAACCTGTGCAAAGCTCCTTTGCTGGATAAATAAAAGAACTGAGGTGCTTGATTTTGCCCATTCTCTGAAGTTGAGAAAGTAAATGTTACTTGTCTTCACCCGCCTCCTTGAGGTTGTTCTTCATGCAGCAAGCTAGTTACTAGTCTTCGCTCGCTCTTTGCTCACACTTCAGAAGCACCAGAAGTGTTTGCACTCCTTGCATTGAGTTAGCTACTGTGATTCGTCTTCTCACTGCCATCGAACTTCTGGAATGCAAGAAGTTTTACTCGAAAAAAGCAAAATTTTACCCCAACTTGGAACAAGTCTCTGATAGTTTCGGTCGCCTCTGGGATTGTACCATCTTCGCCATCATCTTTGTCGCCTACTCCTCTGAGTAGAAAAGGTACAGCACCACGTATTGCCTACTTCATTCTTTGGTCGAGCACTCTTGCATCAACCTGAAGTCCTCCATTTTCAACTATCTTGATGAGAAGCCCGTTGACACCGGTCTTATGAAGTTACCTGACCTCTGCCCTTCAGCCTTGTCTTGGTACTTGGAGTTTGCCTCTGTATTCTCCACCTCTTCGACCCCTTTCATGACCAACGCTCTCCCTCTATGAGAGCAAGGGTTTGATGACTCCATAAAAGTCCCGCCTCTATGGTACCATAGCGTTGCTAAACCCATGGCACTATTATTCGTTGTCTTCCATCTGCGTCTCTTTCTTCGCGATCGGTAGATCCGCCTTTGTGGCACTATGGCGCTCCTCTGAGTCCACCTCTATTCTGACCAATGCTTAGCTTTTAGGTAGCTAAGCCCCTCTCGACTCATTGTCGCTTCCTTGCCCCTTTTGACCACCTGCTTCAACACCTCTATGTTCTCTAAGCAGTTCCCCTTAGTCGATGGAAAGACGGACTGCAACTCCCATGCATGGCTTCTGCCATCCTGTTGCAGGGCTCACGCCGATTTTGTTCTCCTTAGCTTCCTTGATAGCAATGTTCGCTTACTCGGCCTTGTCCTCTAACTAGTCGGGCTCCCTTAAACAAATATGAGTACTAGAGCAGTCCAACTCTCCAATCGCTCTGATCTTATCTCTATATGATCAAGTCCCCCCTATAGGACTCACTGGTACTGGCACTCGAAATTCTCCCTCGGTGGTACACTGCCCCATATGCTAATGACCAAAATTTCCATCCGATGCAAAATTTGATACACGTACAGAAGACCCGCCTCTGCAGTACCATGACATTCACTCCTTGAATCCATAGTCATTGTCATCGTGTTGTTCACCAAAGTGAAGCTCCCAACAACTCCTAATCATACCTCCGCATAATTAAGTCCGTCACGGGACTTATCCCGCGTGTGTTACATTGCCCCGAACTGTTCCACCACGATCCGCTGCACCATGTCGCCTCTTGATGACATCTCCATTGCATTCAGATTCTTATGGGATGAACTCGGACTATGATCTTTCCATGTGTGGCCTCTACCAACACATCATAGGGCCTCCGTCACCTCCGATTGTGTTCGCTCGTTTGGCAATTGGCCTTCTCCCACCTATTCTCGGGTCACACCCGAATGAAGTATAGCTCTAGGACAATCTGTCGCCTGGTAGCTCTCGAAATCCATAGACTTTACTGAAATTTGTGCACCATTATCTGGATCCTGGGCCTCGATCCCCCGCCATTACAATCTCTGCTACGCACCGCTTTTTTCATGACAACTCGAATAGCAACACTATGACATAATCTTCAAGAGTACCCGCCTCTGTGTCCTCTTGCCCCGTGCTAAGGCCTTCTGATCCCAACTTCGCCTTAGCCAGTTGAGTCGCCTTAGTTCCTTCGTCAAATGTTTCTCTAAGATAAGGTGTATGTGTCTCGAAGCTCCTTTCATCTTTGGCATCATGCAGGATGAGTCTGCTCCATCAAAATGAAGAACCCATGGAACGACATGATCCTACTCTTGCCTCTGCAAGAGTTCATGTCCTTGACCTCTGTCCAAGGAAAGCTTCCTGCCTCCGCTCTATGTTTCATCTTCTATGTCGACTCCCTTCATGCGGCTTGGATACTTCACCAAGTTCTCTTCAAGCTGCTCCACCCCTCGATTTTCACTAAGTTAATGGTGGCCCTCGCGCACCATTCCACAGGTCAGGGAGTTTGATTTCCACATCGGCTCTAAGTGTGCTTTCGTTTGATGTTGTCATGAGTCGCTCCTCCACTTGATCTCGCAATGCATCCACCAATTTATTACCTCATGCAAAACCATACAACGATGACTCCTCGTCGCTCCTTCGGTCCATTGAGTTTTGTGGAGTTGTTGTTTTAAGGTACTCCTCCTCAACTTATCCCTTCTCGATATATCTCTTGTTGGAGCAACTTTCATCTTCACATCCTTCCCTCTGAAAGTTTCGGAGATCACAATCCCCTTGGACTAATCTATATTGCTGAACAAACTGTGCATTGTTCTACGCTCGCAAATGCACTTGCTAAATTGCGACTCTTCTCCAATACAACCCTCCCTGCACCCTTTAAGTTCTAGCAACGTGAACTTGTAGCACACTTCAGCCTCCTACGGACGTATCATTCTTATGCCGAAGAGAAAGTTTCAATGCTCCATGGCGCGGAGTTTCGATCGCCTTGGGATGGTCACGGATACTCCATCATCCGCATACAAGCCCTTGCATGAATACCAAATTTTTCGAGTTAGCAATTTCCCTCACCTCTGTGAGCTTTGTATAACTCTTTCGATCGTTGTTCAACTCATCTCACTTTGCACGGTCTCATCCTTTACCAAGCCCCCTGCTTGTCATGAGCACCGTCAAGCTTAGTTACCGACAGCGAGCCATAGCTAGAACTTAACCATCACAATCTTTGTACGCTACATATTCTTCCTAGCTTGTTTGTCCTCGTGGTGTCTCTCGCGTAAAGAGTTGGTCATTCCTCTGAATGTCAATCTTGGATGTCCACTCCTCTTAAGCGACTCTTTTCCCTGCACCTCAATGTCCGTGTCCCCCCAAACGGTCGCACGTGCTAGCTGCCCTCCAGCAGCCCAGCTAGGTCCACCACGTTTGCATGCCAAATGTTTCTACGCGTGTTTGTCTCGCTCTGATACCAAATATCACGAACTTAATTGGTTTTGCCTAAGTCGTGCGGCACCCTTGTGTGTCCGTCCGCAAAGATCAGCCTCCCCGAAACCTCTTATGATCCCTTAGGACCTACAAAAGAGAAAACGGGTTAGAGAAAGTGTTTCACACGGGATCCACAAGCAACCATTTCAGCAAACACTTTCTAGCCAATGCAAATTACAACCATGGACTTCACAAGCTCTGAACGATCACACACAAAGGATCATGGTCCATTACAGACCGAAATCCCCACAAGTATCCACATGACACAACTCTCATTTACAAGCAAAAAACGATCACGGAAGATAACCAAACTAGGGCTGTCAAGCCTACTGCTAGCCCGCTACTTGTTTATACTGCAATTATATTTATTTCCAACTTAAAAAACCTAATCTAACCTTTTTTTCTATTTTTTCGGGTCATTTGTGCGCCCCACCATATCGACACATGATAGGTCGATACGGACCGGTACATACCGTATCAACGACCGATCAGTACACTAATACAGATCGGTAAGGCAAATCCTCACACTGCATTGTACTGCATCCTATAATGATAGATCAATGCTAGATATTCAGAGTATCTACTAAAATTCATAGACGCGCAGTAGGAGTTATTCTGTAATGTGAATATCACTTCCAGGATGAAGTTAATTGATAATTACTAGAAGTCTAAAAATTGTTTTTAATTTACAGAAGACAATGCATACAAAACATTCTTTGAGTCCAAAAAGGCCAATATTATCATGCAGACTATATAAACTTTTCTGTCTGAATTCAGGTTTTGCACCACTATCTGATGGGAGAAGTAGAAGAGTTGCAAGAGAAATCAGAACTAGCCAATGAGAAAGACAAAAATCCTCTGTATATTCATTTTCTAATTACCTCTGAATAAAATTCAGATACCAATGTGCCAGAAAGTACACTCTTCCAAATAATACAATACATCAAAATTTTTGTGGCCACACATGCGAGCCTGCTACCAGAATGATATGTGCCAATATGTCCATCAATGATGAAATGAAACATGGCTATTGTATGTATTTAAAATTTCTTTTTATTACTGAATAAACTTTGACATAAAAGTATATCCATATCGAGTCAAAACAGTACCCCACACTTAAGATCCATGTATGACCGTGTCTAGATAATTTATATGAGTCTAAGTGTTTGGACCCAATGTTCATATCATGATTTTGATAATAACAAAATATTTATTAAATTAGTTATTATTATAGTTATCTTTAAGGGTGATTCATATAAATAAGTAAAAGAAAATGGTTTCTAGATCAATTGTTCCGTGGCATACAAAATTTATCACAAGTAGCATCAGAGCAATCTCAAGAATTCATTGAAGGAGTAAAATACAAGGTTGGTGGATTCATTTTTATTTATATCGGGAACTTGATTACTTCAACATAATAAGAGGAATTCAATACAAACCATTGGACTTGGACTTAGTGACTACAACTATTAACCTAAAACAAAAGTGCAAATTTTGAAGAGACGTGTGACTATATCTTTACAAATAAACTTCAAAAGAGGATAAACATAATGCTAAAGATACTAAACAAATTCCACCCTAAATCCAAAGCAGGGTACAACACCTATTTAATCCCACTTAAAGTGACGAAGGAGAATCAAATCAATCAACCACCCATAAAAGAAATGCACTCGTGAAAGGAATAGGGATCAAACCCCAACCTCCACCGGGAAGACAAACGCCCTACCGTCCAGCACAAGGGACGGCAGGCAGAACCAAACCTCAAAAAAAAAAATCAATCTTTAATTTAACAAAAAAAAGAGGAGTACTCACCGGCGAATTTATCTGAGGAAGCGTTTCCGAATTTGGCACGGGAAAGGCTGCATTTGACGACAGAAGGATCAGAATCGAAGGCGAAGCCAGAAGAGAGGGGCGTCTCGGCAACAAAGGTGGCGGTGCGGGTGGCGTCGGCCTTCTGAGGGGTTAGGTCGTCGTCGATGACGACAAGGGTCGGAGGCGGCCCTCCGCTTCCCCCGAGTTTCAACTGCTGCCTCTTCTTGGGACGACGCGGCGAGGGAGAAGGGGACGAAATGTCCACGGCGACTGCGGGCGGTCGCGGGGGCCGGCGATCCATAAACGCGGTCGGGACGCGCTCTAAGATTGGGGATCTTTGGGGTTTGCGAGAGGGGCAGGCGACGGTTCCATCGCGCCAAAGAATGGTGTCAAAAAACCTAGCCCCCGTCAAATTATCGGGTCGGATCGATAAAGATACCGGAGTTTTGTCGGGGTAGCGAGGTCACAAAAACCCGACCCGACCTACCAAAGAAATGGAATTATCGGGTCGGATCATCCGAAACCCGGAGTTGGGAAGGGATAGTGACCGCTTAAACCCGAGCCGATCCGCCATTTGATCAACAATTCTTGATCCGAAACCGAGGTATATAATTAATGGGTCGGATTGGGTCAGATCGGGTTGGCAAATCAAAGCATGCTTTGAATTATTGTTCTTTTAGCATCAGAATCGGATTAGGCTTAGGGAGACAGGACAGATTAAATCATACCATCAACAAACAAACGGTTAACCTGAAAGATGAACATGAATCTAATTTTACTTTCAACTCGGAGTAAGGTTCAAGCCAAAATAAAAATGATCGAATGAATCTAAGTCAAATTTAGGGTGCAAATAGGGTTCGAAAAATAATGTGACTCGATATATATAATTATACGAAAAAAAAGCGATAACATTATTAGTGAATTGTATGTTTTAAAATATCATAAATGAATTTTCCTTAGCAAAAAAATGCTTAGATATATAGTTATAACTAATGAAAAAAATAGAAAAGACCATATACTTTAAAAACAATAAAAGCTAATAAAATTTATAGTTGTTTAAAGTTGAGCTAATTACAAATTAACCCCTATGTTAAACCTTTTTAATATCTAAATTATTAAAATTAAAATTTTTATATTAGCTTCATTTCTCTTAATGCCATCCATCGATTTTGATAATTATGAACAATAATATTATTTGGGTCGCAAGTCACAATCGTAGCTAATAAGAGAGCAACAATAAAAGATGAGATGATAACATAGATGATAATACTCTATATCTACGTCAATGCTAATACAAATACTGAGTGATCATTTCACTGCACTTGTATCAGCGTCAATGTTTATTTATCAAGCACATCGACACAAATGTAAAATGCTGATATCTACATCGTCGTCTCACCTCTCGTTATTGCTCTCCCTCCTCATCTCTATCAGTCGCCCACAATCTCAATGTTATTATCGTAAACATAACTTAGACATTAAAAATATCCTTTTACCCAACAATTTTATGCTTATATTGATAAAATTGATAATGTTAAAATAAATAAAATTAGATATTTCATAACTATACAAATATATATAATCTAAAAATTAAAAATTAAAAAAATAATTAACCCTTGAAAGGTACATAATAATAATATGACTGTCACTTCTATCGAGGACTTTGAAAATAGGAAACCTTAAAATAGATAGAGAGAGGACAAAGGTAGATGAGGAGGAAGAAAGGAGGGAAAGAAACTAAGAGATAGAAAGTAGGGTTATAGAGAGATTTAATTCTATCACCATAAAGATGAAAATTCCCGCACGCAAATGATGAAAATTACTGGAGAGCAGTAAGTAGATCATTTTCTTTTTCAGATTCAGATCAATATCCTTTTTGACATTATCATCGGGTTAAATGCAAAAAGATAGGTAGCAACAAGTTCATAGATGGGTAATATATATTTTAAAATGATGCATAGGACAAAGGTCTAGCTGATAGACTCAAATTGCACAATCTCATGACGTGCTACAGAATCTAATATACCACGTAAAGTACGACTTGATCACCACATAGGAAGAGGAATCCAAGAAAAGTTAGACAAACAGCCTTTTTTTTTTTCTTCCTGAGAAGTTGGACAATCGTACAGTAGGAAGAACATTATTTCTTGCCACTCTTCTTGAGACCTGTACCCCCGAATGATCCCTTCTGGGTTGCCTTGGCCCTGAGCTCCTTCAGTGCCTGTTTAAAGTAAGCAAAACTTAGCCATCCAAATAATTTTCATCTGCTTCGGAAGATAATCCACAACTCATACGAAATTTAACTTTACCTTCTCCTCATCTTTTTTCTTCTGGAGGTTTGCTACGTCTGTCTGCAAAGAGCCCAAAAAAATGACGGTGTCAGACACAACACAGAATTACTATAAATCCATACACTTGTATAATATCATACACTAGTATAATATCAAAGTAAATGAGCCAGCAAATTTAAGAACAAGCAACCTCATATGAACATTTGTTCCTAGTTGCAACTCAAGTTTTGGAAATTTAGTCTTCCGCCACAAAGTGACATAAAAAATCAGCAAAATTGATGAGACACAGATTTTGCGAACATCATATGTACTCTTATTAGTAATTAGCAAAGAATGCCTAAATAAACAAAACAAAATCAGTATGATAGGATTTGCTGCTGCCCCAAGTCAGCAAAGACCTATCCAGAGTCTTCGCCCGAAGCACAGTCAATGTAACAAATTCACTGGCTCAAATAAAATTTACAAACCTCAAGGGATAGTAATGCAAATATGAGAACTCCCGGTGACTGGTAAAGTATAACAAAGCAAAAGGGTAAAAGAAGTTAGAGGGAGCGATCGGTAGCATATCTATAGTTGGAAATAATCCATTCCTCATGATCCAAGGAGATGAGACAAAATCTTGCTTGATTTAGTGCCAAGAGTATTGTTTTTAATAGCTAATAATGACCCAGAGACACCTCAAATCAAAACAACCACGTTAAAAGAATCATAGTTTACATGTTCTATATAGTGGCACAATAAAATTTGAACGCAATAATGCATTATGGAAGGTAGGCACTGATCATCCATTCATAAGTTCTTTTCCCCTTCTAATTCGGAGGCAATTTACAGAACAAATTTGTATGCTTTAAGACTAGAATCGTCATATGAGATTGAGATACTGGAGATCATTGGAGACAGACATCCGTTAACCCATGTAGGATGCCAGTTTCTTGTTCCTTTTGCTTTTTGGTACTTCAAATATTCCTTGTCCATAATTACCTTTACATTAAACAATTAAGCATTGAGATAGTCTTCGTTACAACGAGTTAGCTTTTGTTACTTCAAATATTCTTTATGTCCATAGTTACCTTTATATTAAACAATTAAGCATTGAGATGGTCTTTGTTACAATGATCTTTTAACATAAACTGTGTAACAAGATTGTTTATTTTTCCATAGTTTCAAAAATAAACCATGTGGGCAAACTAAGATTGAACCAAGGACATGCATTCTACAGCATACGCTATATCTCATAATTTTCATAGAACAAGAAAGGATTTTGGGCATCCTGGTTTCCAACGAGCCACTGAAGTAGATGATAATTAAGTAAAGGTGCAATTATTGGATTTGCTTCATGTATGGTAGGAGAATTCTAAAAGCTAGAGCCATTAGTCATAACAACAAGAACATTTAAAGCTAAATGAATTGAAAACCTTTCGCTGAGTTCCCTAAACACTCACCTCAGATGATTTGCTCAGAAGATTATCTTAGTTCTAAAGTATGAATACCACCATTCCATAATCATCCCAAGGTACATCTAACATGCAGCATCTCCAACAGGGTCAATACCAACTAACTAGTTCTTATGCGGTCTAAGGATTTCAGGTACTCTAACTAAACAAGCTTAATTAAGATTAAATGAGAGCCAATAGAACCTTTTTTTTTTAGATAAAGAAACGAAGTATCTTATTTGGATTTACCCTCATAACATCTTTATAAGGTACAGCGCTTCCAAACCAGAGTTCGACCGTTCACACCATAAAAGCAGAAGAGCAGTAGAAAACAATCATATCACATGGCAGCAGAGATAAAGTTGAAGAAAAAAGACACCAAGATTCAACAAAAGACATTATTACGCAGAAACTCAAAGAATCAATCAAATGATTACGTGAAATCTATTGGGAACAGGAGAGAATCTTATGAAGCAACGCTTTTCTAGGCATCAAACATCAATTATGGCACGGACAGAAAATCCAAGTTTCCCGTTTTATAAGTAAAGGTATCAATCAAACGATTAGGGAAACAATTATAGATAGACAGAGAGAGAGAGAGAGAGAGAGAGAGAGAGAGAGAGAGAGAGAGAGAGAGAGAGAGAGATGATCCAACTGAAATACCGTATTGCCAAAATCAAACATCAATTCGAAAGAAAGACAAATTTGAGAAAAACATCGAACCCAAGCGCCTACTTCCCGTTAAATAAGAACTCGAGGAATCAAGAACAAGCCAGTCGAACAGATCAAGAAGCCACCATACCTCGTCGTACTCCTTCTTGTCGGATTTAGGTTGCTTCAGGGGCTTCAACTTGCCACCTGAAACGATCACATGGACATCGATTCAAATCCTCGAGATGCGATTACAAAGAAAATGACCCGAATCTTAGAACAAGAGGTAGAACGAGAACGATAGAGAGACTAACCTTGCTTCGACGACATGGCTGCTTCGAGAGGAAGGGAAAGCGAACCCCAATTTTTTATGTCCGATACCAAATCAAAGAGGAGACTGTTGGTGCTATGGGTATAAATAAGGGACGGGGTGGCGAACCCTAACGGGACCCAATATAACTCCAGAAGGTTCTTGCGAACCGACACGAAGCTGGGCCTGAATTGGATATTGTGGAGGTTCTCATAATGGGCCTTGCAAGCTAACTAATTTGACATTTATTTATCACTCATAAAATAAAAATAACATATATTGGACGAATTTTAGAAATAAACTACTTAGGTTTGAGAACTATTTAAATAGTATGTCAAGTTTAAATCTTTTTTACAAATTATTTTTTTTTATTGATCATTCTACCTCCATCAATCATCGCTCTCCTCCCTCAGTCACATTAATTGTTCCTCTCTATCGGAGTTGTCCAATGATAAAGACACAATAGCCCTATTAGACCTCACTATTGGGGGTAGCCAAAAAACTTATCGTCAAGAGTATCGGGAGCTTTCCAGGATAGCACAAGGGAGTTCATCAGAAAAAAGATCGAGACTCGCCAAAAGATTGTTGGGGCTAACCAAAAAGCTCGTCGGTAGTTGGAATGGTCGAGCGTTCACTAGGACTTCGCCGAAGGTATCGAGAAGATCGCTAGCAACACGTCGGGAGATCGTCGGAGGAAGACCATGAGACTCACCGCTGAAGAAGTCGGAGGTTGCCGGTTTATAGGAGTAAGGTCATTAAGCTTGGTGATCATGTTTTGATTATAATTTTAAGTCATAGATTAAGATTGAGTCTTAAACGAGTGTGATTTGGATGGTATCCAAATCAACTCAAAAATACAACCAGGTCCATTATGGGGTTTGATTGAGCTCAGGTTGAGCTCCATTGGTTGACCAAAGAGTTGGTCAACATCAGGTTCAAGCCGGAATTCAAAAAGTGAAGGGAACTATTTTTGCGGAGTTTACGACAGGTAAACCACCATTGTCTAGGTTTCCGGGTGGCTGACGATAGGTAAACCGCCAATGGCCAACATGTAAACCGCCAAGTGCCAATGGGTAAACCGCTCGTACCCTGGTATTCGAGTGGCTGAGTCACTCAGATCGGTGGGTAAACCGCCCGTACCCAGATTTTTCAGGTGAGTTTGATTTTTAACTCCAATGATCTGAAGTCACTTGGGTTTATAAATACCCTAAGTTTTCTTGCATTATATATAATAATTTGGGGAAAAAATATGTAGAAAACTTATGTAGATGGTAATAAAAAGGAAAGGAGTAAGAGAGTGATGAAAGAATTATAAATCTTATCTCCCTTGTAAGCTCAATAATAAGGGTTTGGTCGTCACCGAAAGAAGATCGGTAGTGGATGTTAGTATCACTCATGAAGGACGACTCAGGAGTGAACGTAGGCTGTTGGTGTTGAACCACTATAAAATTGGTGAGTTATTTTTTTACTTTTATTGCTTACTAATTTTGTATGATCGATTCCGATTGAATTTACTCTTTTAAATTAAAGTTTTCACATCAAATACTCCTCTATAACTTGCTAATCTTTTGAGTTTGCTTATTAAATTAGTATTTTTTTCACTTGTTTTAATTAAATAAATTTTTTTAAATTTTTTATCTTGTTCTAAGCAAAAAAAACTTTTGTTTAAAATGAAAAAATTACCCTTATACTAATTCAACCCTCCCTTGCCAATTGATCCTTATATATATATATATATATATATATATATATATATATATATATATATATATATATATATATATATATATATTACTAGGGATAATAATGGATGATTTTATTTTTTAGAGTTTGAGATGGATAAAGATAGAAAAATAAGCTACTTACGTTTTTAAGTAAAATATGTGACTATTAATAGTAAGTTACTAAGAGTAAATATAGTCTTTACTATTTGCCCTTTGTAAAAGAAGAAATGATTTTATAGTATATTTTTTAATCATAATTATAAATTTTAATTAGCTTAAGACGAATTTAGAATATATAGATAAAAATTATAAATAGTAATCTCCTATATAAAAATTTTAAAAAATTATAAATAGTAAAGAATATTATAAATAGTAGTCCCCTATATATATTCAGTTTGGGATAAGGATAGTTAGTTTTTTTTTAGATACCATATTAGGTATCTTGATATGCTTATCCAATATGGTTAAGCCATATTAGGATACTTCGTTTGTGGAGTTTGGCACAGATAAGTAAAGAGAAATAAGTATGAGTTATGTCATGCAATTGCATTATGGTTTCTAGTTGGTTTAAATATTTCACTATTAATATTAAAATATTGAGATTAATATAGTCTTTAATAAGGTTTGAAATAGATATATCTAAAAATTAACTTAGTTTTATACCTAATAGATATCACTATTAATATTTTTTATTATGATGGCTTTAAAAAAATACGTATCCATTAATATATTAATATTATTAAAGATGTGCATGATAATATAGCTATTAATATTAGAATTATAGAGAGTATGTTTAGTGAGTTTCCTATCGACATAAGATTATATTAATGATTTATATTAAGTTTTTTATCTTTTCATATTGATAATAAATAAATTTATTAGTAATTTATATGAAAGTCATATTTAGTATATGTTATTTGTTGATGATATTATCTTAGTTGATGAGTCTTTAGGTGAAATTAATTATAAACCTAATTTAAAATTAATTATAAACTTTAGTTATGAAACCAACTTTAGAAATAAAAGTTTTTGAATATATAAAATATAATTTTAAAAATATACATGAAAATACTTAAGCTAAATGAACTTATTAGTCACTTAAATAATGGACAATAAGTCTCCAAATAAAAGCTTTAGGTATCTTGGATCAATTATTCAAAGTAAAATAAGATAGTTAAAATAACAAGGGACATCAAATAAATGAGACCAATAATATTTTAAAGATACATTAAGTAATTAAGAAATAATATATCAAAAAAGTTTATATTATTGAGATAAGAATGATATAGATTTATAGAGTTAGTAGGAAAGATATGCAAAAATATTTTTATTTATAAATACCTAGATATCACTTTCATCAGGGATAACACGATACAAAATGATATAGATGTAGATATAATAGTCAAAAATGTGAAATAATTAATATTAATAGTATGATGAATGATTAAAGAAGACCTAACAAATTATACTAGAAAAATCTAAAGATTTAATTACTTTAAATTTAACTAAACATATAATTTATTACATATCTCAATATAATAATCCACACATCCTAACTCAAAAAATTGAGAGTTATGTCCTGTTATTGTACTGTCTTCGCTACTTAGACATCTTAAATTGTCGTTTTCTAACTATAATTATACCTATCTAATCACTTTAACTAAAATTAGATGACTCTTAATTGAATTCATTATAGATATAGACATAACGTTCGTACCAAAGTCATATGTTGGACTCTTTTTCAACTAATGACCTATCGCATTTAACGAGTTCTTTCGACATTATTCATCCAAATTAATTGTCCATGCCTTATTTTGATGGAATTGATGAGACACATGACACATATATAGATAGAAATTATGTTCCGAAGTTATATTTGCACTTTTTCTTAACTAAAGACCTGTCGCATTTGATGAGTTCGTTCACTACTAATCATCCAAATTAATTGTCTATGCCTTATTTTAACATACGATTGAATTGATGAGATAAATAATATATTAACTTGACATACCTCAAATCACATGATCATTACTATTTTTCGTATAAGAGTTTGATACGGTGTCTCTTTGTTGTCATGTACATCTAGACCTTCTATATTTAGACCTATCATCATGTCCATACTTAAATATTACTAATATTGATTAAAAAATTTACTGATTTGTAACTGACAGTCAATTGAGAAGAGATAGAGTAATTGCAAGAGTCTCTCTCTCTCTCTCTCTCTCTCTCTCTCTCTCTCTCTCTCTCTCTCTCTCTCTCTATATATATATATATATATATATATATATATATATAGATCCAGTAAGCGGTTGTTTGAAAAAATATTTTCTTTTTGAGTATTTCTAGGATAGCATCATCGTTTTCATAAATTTCAAACCGTCATCCCCTATTTTAAAAATCTAAAAAATACCTCTCATAAATCGCCATGTATTTTCTCGTCCAATTCAAAATCTATATATCGTCAACTATTTATAATATTTTGTGGTTTATTTCTACCCATAATATCAATATTTAGTTTAAAACATTGTATAGTGTTTTTAAAAACACTATATAGTTTTAGAGTATTTTTTGAATTAGTTTTTAATCATAAAATACTATAACAATAGGAAAAAAAATGTACTGGGCTAAAAATATAGATTTTTTAAAGTTCATTTTTTTAACATTAGAAATAGAGGTTATTGTTTGAAAATTACAAAAATGGGATATCATTTGAGAAATATAAAAAATATTAGAAATAGAGTTGATTCTTGAGCAATCGTTATATATATATATATATATATATATATTCCCTAAGACGTAATCTATGGGCGCAACATTTATCATTTATTTTCCATATTACGTATATATATATATATTCCCTAAGACGTAATCTACGGGCACAATATTTATCATTTATTTTCTAATGTCAAATTAACTCGCAGAAAGTCCACGGATTCGACCCAATTGATTGAACCGCTCAATTCGCACCGCGTGGCGTGTTGCGGCGAAACCACGTGGTTTTCTCCTTATTTATTACGTGTCCGTTCGTCATGATACCCGAGAATATACCCGACTATTGATTGATCTGAGGAACGTGATCCAGACATCCCTTCGATGCCACCGGGGCAAGCGAAGTCGGCGGGTAGGCGGCTTAAAATTTCAGCTTTCTTGTTCCCCGAGCCGGACGCTTACAGCTTGGCTTGCGTTTCAAATGGGTTCTCTCTTCCTTCCCCGTTTTAAGTTGCCGAAATCTTCTCCCACCCGCGTAAATGTGACCACTCCAATACCTGCCTTGCGAATGGTGATTTTGACGCTCTTTTGCCGGTCCCACAACGGGCCAGGAGCTCTCTCCAATAGCAAGGCTACGACAACAAGGAAGGTAGAACGTCTATTAATTTTGGACGGTTAATAAAGTCCGCTCGTTGTCATCACGATGACGGGCGGATGAGCACATAAACACCGAACGCCTTCGCTACCCTTCTCTGCCTCACCCACCTATATAATGCCTTGCCGTTACCCAGCCATTCTCTCCCCTTCCCTATCGCAGATTGTTTCGCCCACAAGATGAAGGGGGGAGAGGGAGAAGAAGAGGGAAGGGAGGCGGTGATGGCGTTTGAGTTGGAGGCCGAGATAGAGCGGCTGCCGGTGGACCTCCTTGCTTTCATCTTCTCTTTTATCTCCTCCTTCAAGGATCTGGCACAGTAAGCGCCGATCGCGATACCCTCGATTCTCTTTTCGTTTCCTAGTTGGGTTAAATCGGGTTGTCTGACTCGCGGCTTTGAAATTCCAAGGGCGAGCGGGGTGTGCCGCAAGTGGCGGCGAGGGGTGGAGGAGTCCCTCGCGAGGAAGGAGAGGCTGAGCTTCGCCGGGTGGAAGGTGGACGACGAATCAACTGCCCGGGTCGTCCGTGCGGCCTACAATCTCAAGGAGCTCGATATGTATCTTCCTTCTCCTCTTCAATTTCCATCGGCTTTGCTTTCCATTTTTCCCCCTATAAGTAGGTTTTTTAGTACTTTTCGTGCTTATATATATATATATATATATATATATAGTGACGTTTAGTTTCAAATAATGAAATTAAAGAAATCGAGAAGTCATGAACCATGTAACTTATTCATTGTTGGACATTGAGAGCGCATCGACTTGAAATTTACGGAGTGCTTGAAATTTTTTGATGTGATTTTTTTTGTTTCTTGGCCTTTATACTCTTTCATGAACTGGTTTTAACTGGCTTTGTGGTTCATACTGTTAGTAAATTCATTCTTCATGTTAAGTGCAATTGGATAGTTATGTTCTGTGATTGTTGTTTAGCGCACCGTATATTTACATGACATAGCAATGGTATTCTTTCTCCGTTGTTCTGTTTGTGTATCTTGTAATGTTGCTTATACTGTCATTGACTTGATCAAACTTTGACGTTGTTGTATTTGATGAAACATGTATTAAATCTTAAAAAATTGTCAATCTGCTATCAACTATTTGTATGTTTTCTTAGGCTTGTTGTTTATCTAAGGTCTACTTCATTTTTTTATAGTTCTAGGAGTTGCTGGGGCTGTCAAATAACTGATCGAGGATTGTACAAGATTTCACTAACAAAATGTGTTGGCAATCTGTTGTCTATATCATTATGGGGCATGGCCGGAATCACTGATAAAGGAGTAATTCAGCTGGTAAGAACTTTTCCAACTTGCTCATGAGAACAGAATGGAACAATTTAGTATACCATGCCTAAACTCATGTTTGAAAAAGTGTATATGTTTTAAATTGCTTGGTTCATTCAAAAGTTAAATTGCTTGGTTCATTCAAAAGTAAGGATTTTTAAATCATGTTTATTTATGATTCTTAATTTGATAAAGTGGCTTAGTTTAAGTCAAATAGTATCACTGGGGCTATTTTATGTTAGATTGTAGTTATTTTGTCTTAAAACACTTTGCCTAGGTTTGTCAATAATATGGTCTGGAGAATTACTTGGCCAAATAAATACTCTGGTGAATTTTATGTTGCCATATTTTTATTACTCTCTTCTTTTTGTTATTTATTTATTTTACTCTTTCTTCTGTATACCCTGTAGTTTGACTGTACTTATCTATATCATTATCAAATCATATGATGCTTTTCGTGGCACACAACTCAAATTCAGAAGCCACCATGAAATATTGACAAAATTTTGTGATTGATTGGTAAACTGATATCCATCCTGTAATTCCAAATTCTTCAACAGGAAAAGTTTAGACAATTGAAAGAACGACCCCACGACCTAAAGGATAGATGATGGTAGAAGTGTTGCCTTATGGTTGCAGTTTAAGCATAGACCATGGAGGAACTGTCAAAAGTCCTTTGCAACTCAGAAAGAATCTAGTATAAGATTAACTTACAAGTTTCTTTATGTGGATTAATTTTCCTCTCAAAGACACAACAAAACCTACTAGAAGCTGTAGGTGTAGGCGTGTAGCCCATGGGTTTGGCCCTTCATTTACTTCAATCTAGAGAATGATCTGGTTTGATGAGAAAAGAGTAGAAAGAACTTACTTCTGAAAGTAATGCTGAATACATGACAAGTTAAAAGGATAGTTGTTCCCTGGTTGATTTGTCTATCTCAGTGTGTCAAAAGAGATAAAAAAACACATATTTAAAGAACTTTTGCAGTTTCAAATCAGTAGTTCAATTGTTCTTATAAATTATATCACGTGTCAACAACATGTTGCTTTTATTGTCATGAGTGTTTGGCCTCTATGTGACTATCATTACTGTAATTTGTATTAATTTATACTGGTTGTCCATTGGGTTTGATGTTGTTCAGGTGACAAGAGCTAATTCCTTGCAACACCTGAATGTTGGAGGTACATTCATTACGGATGATTCTTTATATGCAATTGCAAATAGCTGTCCACAAATCAAGGTACTTTCTTAAATACAAAGCTCACAAGCAATTTTGCATTTTATGTTTAATGATTTCCTAAGTTCTGACTTTTGGAACTTAGATTGTATATGATAAGTGAAAGACCTATAATTTCTGGTCCTGGGATCCACTTCATCTCATATAAAATTGATTGCAGCTAGTTTCACTTGTGACAGTTGCTACTGTTAAATGATCATGTTCCTTTGCTCTTCTGCTACTTTATTCGAATTAATATTTCGTTGAGTCCTTTTATAAGTTGATTTTGGGATGTCTTTCCACTTAATAAAAAGTTAAGATTTGTCAATGTTGTTTGCATTTTTGACATGTCTGGCGCGTGGATATTGGTTATTATACTTCAGTTCAAGAGTTTGTCGACTTCAAACAGGCTGTGCAATTTTAGGTTGTCTTGATGTGTGACTACTATGCTAACTTGATCAATCTTGATTGTTGAATAAGATACAATAAGTTTACTTGTACACTGCTTCATCAATAGAGATCTATATAGGTTGGATGAATGTAAAATCTTCTTGAAAAAAGGATCAATGTCGATAGCTATGTAGGGATGTAAACTGTCATGCATCGGACTATAAGTGCATATATGGAGCAACCAAAGAATTAGGGGTTCACTTTGTCAGATAAGGATCAAAGTTACTTGCTATGTAGGTATGTGAACTGTCATACATTAAATTTTAAGTGGTATAAAAACTTTTAACATATGTTTTCCAACTTTTGAGTAGAAATACGTGGAAACCCCATTTGTCTCTTTTTCCTTAAGTAGATAGAAAAAAAATGGAGATAGAAAACTAAAATGGAACAAAAATAAAATAAGTACAAAAGAAAGAAGACAGAGGGACGAGGTCTTCAAGGGCCTTATAGGAAGGAATCCAATTTATAATAAGCCCAATAAGGGCCACATTATAACTAGGTCAATAAGTGGAAAAAAAAAACAGCTTTGAAGTTGGTGTTCATCTGCTAATTGATGTCACATTTTATATTATATTTCAGTGCTAATTGCACTTGTAAAACTCAATCATCAAGAGAAAAATTACATTAATACAACAATTGGCAATATCATTTAATTTGAGGTAACATCACAACAAAAATTTTGATTTGCGTCTAGTAATTTGTAAGAGAAGCTGACGTGTTGTTGTTATTACTCGACCAATTAACACTTGTGAAATTGCCATGTCCTTTGGATAATTTGAAATTCGATTTAATGCCACGTTTATATAATATCTTTGGTGCTAATTGCACTTCATAAAACTCAATCATCAAGAGAAAAACTACATCAATACAAAATTGGCAGCAGCATTTAATTTGAGGTAATATCACAAGGAAAATTTGATTTGAGATAGCTGTAGCAATTCTGCTGATATATCTTCTATGCTAAACATATATAAGGAGTGAATTTGTAATAAGTAGAAGATGAAGTATTGCTGTTAGTACTTGACCAATTAACACTTTTATGGAGTTGCCATTGTACTTTGGATAATTCTAAATTCCGGAGGCATGATATGGTTTTTATCAAAGCAAATTCGTATCGTCGATGCCAATTTCCTGATGCATATGCTGATGTTTGGAATTTTTGTAATAGACTATTATCCTATGGAGCTGTCGACATGTGACACAGAGTGGCCTCATTATGCTCGTAAATAAGTGTGATAAACTTGAATCAATCAATGTCTGGGGTATGCGAGTACCTGTGGATTGCTTCGTCAGCTTGCTAGCTATCAGCCCTGCTTTGAAGATAAAACCTAGCACGCAACAGCTGAGTGTTGGAAGGAGTTGGGTAGTATCATAAGGGAGGTTCATTTTATTGCTCCAATCAATATGTTAGTCAATTTCTTGTCTTTATATGTATGTATGCATGAAATGACATGGTCATGATCATGCATACAAAGATAAATATTTGGACAGTGATGTATACTAATGTGAAATGTTTACTTATGTTTGAAATTCTGTAAATATTTTATGACATGCAAAACTGTTTGGAATGGCATTTGAAAAATTAAAACATACATTTTATAAGCTTTCACTTGGCTTGTAAGCGGATTACATCAAAATTGTTGGTTAAGTGCATCATCAAGTGTCAGATGTTTGTTAACTCTAATAATGTAAGAAGTTGGTCATGTTATTTTTGTCGATATTGGACAATATATTATGAATACTTTCGAGTGACAACATCAGATTCATGGATACAGATCAGAATGCTTTGAGGTTTGGTAATTACTCAGTCAATCAGAGTTACAACACAATAATAGAAAGAATAAAATCTATTTCTCTTTTGTTACCTGTACAGGCAGAGAAGCGAGCAGGGCAACCCAGCAGCCAAAGAATGTCCTTCTAATGAGAGTGATGGTGAATTGGCTGCTACCTTTCTCCCTTGGCCAAGGTACAAAGTAAGACTCTTGTTTGTTAGAATTTGTTTTCTCTCTTTAGGCATTTTGGATCGTATTATGAGCTTCTAACTCATCTATATTACATGCCAAAAGTATAAAAAAGTCCCCTTTCAAACTTTCCATCTAAACATTTGTATTATGTTTACTTCTTCTTTGGTGTTCTTTCTGAACCATATTCTAATGGTTTTTTTTTTTTCTTCTTTTAAATAGCTGCATGTTCTTTCTTGGTGTTCCAAAAGAAAGTAGGTGGTGGTTTTATGCCATAGGTCATAAACTAATTACAAAATAAGTGAAGTAAACACCCAATGATCAATGGATTGATGTCTTTTATCTTGGAAAAAAATGATTCTATTGTTGTGTTGAAAAATATGATACTATTGTAGGATTTAATTGCTACAGGGAATAACGGCAACCAAAAAAGGGTTGAATTGGGTGAATTTTTCATGTTTATAACCTATCCAGCTGTTTTTTTTTTTTTTTTTTTTGGGTGTGATCAATCCGAAATCAGTGAAGCAATCAAGAATTGGGTTTTCCCCTCTGTTGTTAAGCAAGTTTTAGGATGGTTCATATGAGCACTTCCAACTCAGTGTCCCACATGTGATGCCATGTCAAAGTGGTGAAGGAGAGATTGAAAATGAAAAAGATAAGTAGACTCAGGTAGGGTTTGGGATTCTATGGACCAAAGTCCATAAAATTGTTTCTTTACCCCTTCAAATCTAGTTTTAAAAATACCTGTCCTTTATATAGAAATAGTTTATTTCCCCTCCAAAGTTTATTGTAACATATATGTAGATGTATTTCTTTAAATATTTAAATCCTTCATATCATTTGTCTAACAAATTAAGATTAGCTACATTACGAATGAATTTAAAAATATTAAAATTTATAAACATTTAAAAGATTCTGCATATTTTCACAGAACAATGCAAATTCTCGTTTTCTATACTTACTTTCAGAGAGAAAAGTAGATATTAAGTTAGCAGGAATATAAGTATATTAGTGGTAATTAAAATTTTGGTATCATTAAGTTGATCAGTAGAGGGTTAATCAGCACAGCTAGGTGGTGCATAAGATGGACGACACTATTAGTTTTTTAACTTTTTAAAGTAATTTGTAATTTAGGTGCATAATCTGATTTTTTTTTTTTTCTTCTTTCAGTGACTTCCTAAAGTAAGTTTAGTATAATATTTGAATCAAATCTACAATCAAAGTCACACATGCACAACACCCAAAGAAATGGAAGAATTGGATAGCACAATAGACATGATATTTGCACAAATTTAAGTGTACATCCAATCAATCAAACGCTTCATATTATGAAGTCAATGCCATGTCCACATGCTGAATAAGGCATCCTAAGTTCAATGAATGTTAAGGTATGATTGCTGTTTCTAATACACCAGAGGTGATAAATAAATATCAGAAATTGATATGTTTCACCTCAAATTTAAAAAAAAAAAAGTAAAATAACAGACGTCCCAAAACATATGAACAAATGCTAGGGTACAGAATCAACAATTCAGATCACTTTGCATGAATGATGACAATATAATGATTACATATCGAGGAGGAGGATGATTAAATACACTAAGAAACGCTTGGCTCATGGGAATTGAGCTTCGTCTTGATTGGATAAAAAATAAAACTAGAATGAGAGGAGAAAACACATTTCATTTAAGAGAAGAATGTTCAATGGGATTCTAAAGAAAAGAATGTTCATTCTAAAGAGAATGAGCAATCTCTTTAGGTGCAAAAGAGATTAAACAATCTTACCGCCCCCAAAGTAGAACCAAAACTTGATTGTTTCATCCAATCCCCAGAAAATAATCTCAATGGCAGTGAGCCATCTTTTTTTTTGCCTTGATTTGATAGATTCAACTGTCATTATTTCTGGAATCGACAAAGATCACAAAATAGTTGGATCAAATTTGATTTCCCAAACCTTGTTTTCTTCCATCTGCTGTGCAACAGAACAGGGTGCAACCCAAGTATGAGCTCAGGCATAAAATCATGCCTTGTCAATATGCCCACCACAGGTGTCGTCTGCAGTAGCCAAAATAAAAAAAATAAAAAACCCAATGTCAGAGAGCAAGACAAGCACTAATAAGATTGCAAAATAAGCAATAGACTAAATGAATACATAGTTTGATAAAAAAATATATATATATTCAGTACCATCATAGAAGAAATTAGGTTTCAGTAATATATAGAAAATACAATGGCACATATATACTAACTAAAGTGGGGCAAAGAAACATACCGAAGAGGACTTTGGAACAACCAAGAGGTGCCTCAAGCCAACTTCTCTGAAAAGAATACCTGCTTTCGCCAATGACATCGTCTCAACAACCGTGTAAGGTGAGGTGTTGGTAAATGGATGCAAATCGATATACATATCCATCTCTTCGGCAGTCAGCTCAATTCCTTCGATGTTTTCATGCTTGCAGGAGCCACGCTTGGCGAAATCATCAGCTGAGAAATGCCTTGAAGCATCAACGCTTGCGAGCGTGCAGGCATGAAGAAACTCTTTCTTCCTCAACAAGACAAGCAGGTTTGCACGAAGTATCAGACCAAAAAGCACTGGTGAATTGGAGAACGGAGGCTCATCCACCACAGGGAAACCATGGTGGCCGGTCGTCTTCAACACATGGACTATGTTGCTAACTTTCTCCACACCATTGAATATCTGCAAAGGACCTCTAACCACATCGGCAACCGTGAGCTGTCTCATGTAAGGCTCAGCATGGGGTTTAAGATAAGGCAGCCCCTTCAATTTCACAAGCAGGTCATACATGTTGGCGTTGAAAGCATCAGCCACAGTCTTCGATATGAGCAACACCAGCATAACCAGAGGAAGCAGTAGCAGATTGTTGGTCAATTCAAGCAGAACCACACAGACAGACACGGTCATTCTCATTGATCCACCTAAAAGGGAAGCAGAACCAAGGACTGCGAAGAGACCATGGTTGAGAGCTGAATGTGAACCCATCAGCATTCCAACAAGGCGTCCATAAGTTGCACCGGTCAAAATAACTGGCACAAAAAGGCCTGAAGGAACTGCTAGACCGTAGCTGATGATGCCGAGAAAGTAAGAGGTGATAAGGAATAAAATGACCGAAGATTTCTGGAACGCATTATCTGTGCCGGCACTGTAGAGGTTTCTGATCGTGTCATCGTTGGTGTTAAAAAACAAGCTGGCTAAGTCATTGTACTGATCAGGAGGACACTGAAATTTTTTGAAATTTCCAGATCTGCCTATCGAGGGACAAGCTTCTGATGATTCGGCCGGGCAAGGTTTACAATTTGCAAGCCAAGGCATTCCAAATAGGCAACAAGATGTGAATATGGAAACAGAAGCAGCAAGAAACAATTTGCAGACATGGCCTTTCCTGAAAACGAAAATTCAAATGTAAATTCTCCAGAGCAACATTGAAGGAAAACATTTGCAACCTCCTCTGCAGAACTAGATAAAAGAAATGAATCATAAGAGCTCAAAGACATTGGTTTTCTATAATGAAGAATTTGTGGGGTTTATTTAGCAAAAAGTGATAAGTGACCACGGAAAGAAGCAAATGGAAATAGGAAGCAAGTAATCCTTACTCATTGATCAGATTGTAAATCCTAAGAACCTTATCAAGCAGAAAGTTGTAGGAACTTCCCAAGATTCCTCCTATGATGCCTAGCACGATTACCGGAGGTAAGTCTTCTAGGTGATAAGTGACGTCCGCAGAAGTGACATCGAACATTATGAGACCACCCTTTCCGAATAATCCACATTTGCCGCTATTGCAAACATCAATCAGTGCCCTCAGAACGACCACGACAACTGCGGTTGTGAAGAATGCTCGCCAAAGTAGGGCGCTTCGCCACCTTCAAAGCCAAGGCAACAACTATTAGGATATGAAATGAGGACATTAAATAGCTTTGGGAAAAGACAAAACAAAAGCCATTTCCTCTTAAGAGATAATTCTCCGGTGTAGGCAGTTCTCAGCGAATGCCCCCCCCCCCAACACTTGCTGTTCTCAGCAACAATTATGCATAAAGATTCAATACATATTTATGCCAATATGTTATGCAGAATACTATGAACTCTGATTTCAACCGCTTTGTTCAATATAATTAGTGCATTGCAACAAGTAGAGAATCTATGCTCCCCAAGGCACCATGTTGAAATATAAGGCTTATATAAGTTCCAAAAACATTTAAACATTAAGCATCACATGCAAACCTCAACACAATTTATGTGCATCATCTTGATAACCTTAAGAGTAATAATAATATCTTACTATCTGATAAAGAAACTGATATGTTAGTGAAGAACCATGTTGAAATATAAGGCTTATATAAGTTCCAAAAAATGAAACATTAAGCATCACATGCAAACCTCAACTCAATTTATGTGCATCATCTTGATAACCTTAAGAGTAATAATAATATCTTACTATCTGATAAAGAAACTGATATGTTAGTGAAGAACCATGTTGAAATATAAGGCTTATATAAGTTCCAAAAAATGAAACATTAAGCATCACATGCAAACCTCAACTCAATTTATGTGCATCATCTTGATAACCTTAAGAGTAATAATAATATCTTACTATCCGATAAAAAAACTGATATTTTAGTGAAGAACCATGTTGAAATATAAGGATTATATAAGTTTCAAAAACATTTAAACATTAAGCATCACTTGCAAACCTCAACTCAATTTATGTGCATCATCTTGATAACCTTAAGAGTAATAATAATATCTTACTATCTGATAAAGAAACTGATATGTTAGTGAAGAACCATGTTGAAATATAAGGCTTATATAAGTTCCAAAAACATTTAAACATTAAGCATCACTTGCAAACCTCAACTCAATTTATGTGCATCATCTTGATAATCTTAAGAGTAATAATAATATCTTACTATCTGATAAAGAAACTGATATGTTAGTGAAGAACCATGTTGAAATATAAGGCTTATATAAGTTCCAAAAACATTTAAACATTAAGCATCACATGCAAACCTCAACACAATTTATGTGCATCATCTTGATAACCTTAAGAGTAATAATAATATCTTACTATCCGATAAAAAAACTGATATTTTAGTGAAGAACCTACTAAAAGATTTCCTATCTGCAAGTTACCAGGCCAAATTGAAGCGAAAGAACACTATAAACCGATGGTGGCATGAGATAAAAATCAACTTGCACAATACCATGATGATACACATTCCAAGGCAAACAGAACACCACCAACCGGAGCACGAAATGCGGCAGCAACTCCGGCACCAGCTCCACAGGTGACAAGATCCCGTCGGTCTCTGTCGTTCTTGAAGCACCTCAACCACTTACAGGTTAACTTGTACTTCCGAGACCCTCCCTGCCCCAGTATGGATGCAATGCAAGCGCTTGTATGTATCATGGGACCGGCTTTGCCCACATGGAGAGATGAGGAGACAGCAGCGATGCAACCTACCACCTGTTGATTCCAATTAAACATCTACGTTACTCACCTCCATCATATTAATAACTTTGAAGGATCACATAAACATGAATTCATGACAATGCAAAGAAGTATGGCCTGAGATAGCATATAAGACTCTCAGAGAAGCATTGATATCTAGGTTTTCTCAATTAACAAGTCGACAATAATTCTCTTGGCCAAAGAGTTTTCTGTAGTCTTCAATGCGATCTACCAAGTAATTGACCTATCTAATTCAGTTGAATAAAGCAGCGCAGCCTTCCACAGAGAGATGATGCCAAATTTTGGTGGAACACAGATGAAAGCATGTAGAGAGTTCCGGTAACCCTCACCTTGACGACGAAGGTCTTCAACGAGAAGATATCCGGAGCATCAACGCCATTTAGGTAAGCCATCACTTCGGGTATCCCCGATCCAGCCGCCGCCGGCGAAATGTAAGTGGTGACGACCGAAGCAAACATGAGAAGCACAAAATTCGTGCTCGCAAACACCAGGAAGGCCCGCTCGTACCTGCTCCGCCCAAAAAATAAAGGAAAAAGGATCAACCAAATAGAAGGGGAGGCGGATCGGAAATCATCAGACCCGATCGTACTTCCCGGCCAGCATCATGTTGGAGGTGACGACGAACTTGACGCCGGCGATGTTCTCAACGGCGAGGTTGTTGAAGAACCCGACGGCGCCGGCGAGGGCGCCGACGAGAAAGCAGAGGGTCCACTTGAGGATGACGTACCGGACGATGTGGGCCTGCCCCCGGCTGCGCCAGTCCTGCTTGAAGAAGTCATTCTCGATCAACCTGCAATCATCTCCCATCCCATTTCGTCACAGATCGAGACTCCAACAAGCGAGCAAACAACCGGAACGGAATCTTTCACAGAACTTGATGTGGCTTCCAAGATAAAATCAAAATCGGGAGAGAGGAAGGGAGGCGGCGAGTACTCGTAGTCGAGGCTTTCGATGGGGCAGAGGCTGGAGCCGACGATGGCGAGCTGGGAGGTGGTGAGGGGGGCGGATCGGCGAATGCGGAGGGAGTCGGAGGCGGAGTGGAGGAGCGGGGTCTCGACCTCGTTGTCCAGCTCTTCGATCCCCATCGAAACCGCCTGCTCGAGTGGGAGAGACCCTTTTTCTCTTGCCGTCAACTTTCGTCTCCGACGTGGGTTTTTGAAGGAGACGGCAGGAGAAACGAGGGGATTGGGTTGACCGGATCAGGCGCAATGAAAGCATGGGTAGTTACAGAGGGAGGCGGTTAAGGGGTCACTCGGGGTCTGTGTCTCGAAAGAGTTCGTTACCGTATCTCCGGCCAAAATTGGCATATACCTCCAAAAGCTGGTGATTTCTACATCCATCCCTCCACATTGGAGAAGTATGTGCATGGGAAGCTCCAAATACACTTACCTCTTTTTCGTATTTTTAAGATATAAATTAATAATTGTTAAATATAACCCAAATTTGGGGCCAATTGTAGAAATCAAGAATTTTAAAAGAATTATAATATTATCAATCATCAATTATGTTAAGGTTTATTGAGGTAACCCGGTGCTTCGAAACTTAGCAAAGATCGATGTGTAGAAATATTTATTTAAAATTACAGACAACCTTTCCCTCACAGTCTCGTCCTTAGCGGAGAGAATATTGAAGGACAGTTGAAAAAAAAAGACCATGGAAATGGATAAGTTTGGAGATAAAAATTTCTTGAGCTTTATTATTATGGAAAAAGAAAGCTGGTGTCGGCGCGTACCATTCAACGAACGTCCCCACAACAGGTTGCATAAGCTGATGGACCCTTCTGTAATAAAAGAGCCATACCGTTACGATAGTAATAATGAACTGCAATTAAAGAATAATAAATAACACAAATTAATTGTGAAGTTCATAGGGAGAAGGGAAATAATGGTGTCTTTGATGAGAACCGACTATGGGAACTATTGGAACAAAAGTTTATGAAGCTACCGTTTGTTGGAGTTTTACTACCGTTTCAAATTGTTCATTTTTTTTTTAATGAAAAAATTATGCACCGATAACGTGAAACACTAAAGATGTTCTTTTTTTTATTTTTCTAAGAGTACATATTTTAAATATTTCTCGAAGAGCATCTAGTATTTATCATAATCCTTGAAGCAAGTACCTAGTGACACCATCGATCTAACCACCCATGTATAGGATTCATATTGTTAAATTATGTTATTTTTTAGTATGATTATAGTATTTTTAATAACTCCATCAAGAAAGACACTATAAATCTATTTAAAAAACAGTAACTACCGAGACAAATTATTGACTAAAAAAAAAAAGATCAGTTGATATAAAAAAATAAATTTCAAATAAGTATTTTTTATTCAATATTTTTTTAATGATTTATAGTGTAAATTTTTTAAATGATATCATGAACCATCGATCCTTGATACATCACTATCACTGTCACTACCCGAATACGACGCATAAAGATACATCGCTGTGGTATTTGCAAATTAGTGTATATAATTATGTTGTTGGATAGAGATGTTTAATTATTACTCAAATTAAAATATTGGTGAGAAGTGGAAGGCACACACACTGGTGATGCTGACGACTCACGTTAACAGCAATAGTAAAGAAACAAAGATGAATGGCCTGACAACTTTATTTCGAAGAGAATCTTGCAATGGGAATCTGAACAAGGAAGAGACGGACTCTTAGATAAAGACATGATACAATGGAGTTTCTTTAGCTTTTTAACCCGACAGGAGACGCACACGTTATGTGAAGAAGTCAAGGAATTGTACCTGTTCATTAAAAGTTTGCACTGCACACAAAGGATTCCAGGGTGCTTATAGTTGGAGTTGTATGGTCTTTGACGATAGACTTGCCGGGTTTTTTATTTAATCTTTGACACATGCCATGTGCACCATTTGACATCTCTGAGACACTCCCACCGTGTCCTAGTGCATCATTGGAACTCCCAGTGTGTTTGTGCGAGTGATCCAATAGAAATATAATGTGATTGGAAAGTATTCTGAGCTAGAGATGTGAATAATTTTGTATGATGGCTAACACTTGAATTTTAGGGCCTTAAACCCTCGTGTTGGGACAACTCATATCTAATAATTGTGTTGGGGAGTCAGAGACAGTATAATTGTTCCCCACTAAATTGTCGTGTACATCTCATGAGAAAGCTCTCTGGTGTGCCAAACAACTAGATTAAAGTCCAGTGGGAGGGGGAAAATTGAAGATAAGCTTGATCCATTTTACATCATCCAGACCAGATCTACAAACAAAGAGAAGACATATAACAAAGCTGGCTGTAGTGTTGACTTACTGACTATAAGTACACATTAATATTGACCTATGTACTAATGTGTACAGTTTCTCCCGCATGTGTAGTAGCAACTCACAAATACGCAAGAAATGGAGAGAGAGAAGAGGGAAACATCAATGGTCTAGATAAAACTGATGTGGGTTAAGATGAAGAGATCATCGAACAAAAAACTGGCCGTGTAGTTGACTTATTTAGATTTGGACTTTCGAGCTGATGCAAGGGCCTGAACAATGCCATCCCAAAAACATGATGACCATTGCCTGTGTATAAGACAAGGTAGTCCTATAATGCTGACTTGAGATTAAACATTTTGAGATTAGTTTCATGAACCGGACAATAGTTTAAAACTCTTCTATCTTAAGATGAAGAGATCCTAAAACAAAATACCTGGTTGCCTTAATTTAGATTTTTTTTTTTTACCTTGAAGCTTGTGCAAGGTCCTGATTATTGCTATCCCAAAAAAATGATGACCATTAATGTATACAAGACTAGGTAAAATCTTATATGTCGACTTAAATTTAGGCATCATGATAAATATTATGACAGTTATTAGACGACATTCCCATAAAATTTAGTTTGAAGCTATTCAATTTGTTTTTTGGTTCTATACTAAGTACCCCAAAAAAAATTTGTGTGCATTGAGAATGGACTATATTCCCAAAGCTTCTTGTTTAGTTGATTACAGGCCATCTTCAAAATCACTTTCATCAAAGTTCGTGAACTTCATTTAAGAACTAATTCTCACTTTGATGACTTTAAATCATAGAGAGATTTTAAGCTACTCAGAATACTATACATTCTACTCACTTGTCGCTATATGAGCACAAGATATAGCTATGACCATAAAATTGCTTTGTTGCAAATAGTATAATATGGATTTTTGGAATATATTTTAATATCAATTTATGTCTGCCGTAAGGACATTCAATCGAATTAAATATGAAAACGAATATGTAAAATTAGAAATTCGTTTGGAGCAAATGAAACTATGAAATAAGTTAGATGCTGCTTCTCTTGGTAACAGATTTATCATACATGGTGCTTAGATCAAGAGAAAAGTGCTTAAGGCTTGTTATACAATCAGCCAATCTATGTAAATATGTATAAAAGTAAATCTTGACAAAGAAAAAAAAATTGAGATGGATGTGTAAGGTCACTAAAAAAATATTTTCATTCGCAAAGAATTACATACAACTCCAATAAAGGAAAACATGAAAAAAAAAAAACTATTTAAAATGATGTAAACATGTTCAAAGACGGTTTATGGCTGTCCTAGCCAAACAAGATGGACCAATAGATATTAGTAATGCAAGAAGATAAAAAGATAGACCTAATAACTAAATCTTGGGAAAAGATCCATATTATTCAACTCGAACAGTTGGAACATGAATGCTTGTGGTTGCTGCTGAAGATTAGCAAATTAATACTGTCTTACTGCATCTTGTTGTAATAATATTATGATTCTGTCTGAACCATGATTTGAACCCTATATGGAATGAGCACTTTGGATTTCTAGTTGAAGATGTAACTACATATTTGGTAGTGAATGATAATGAAGTTGAAAGGAACACAGAATCTAGCATCTGAACGAATTTGTTGTGCTCAGGTCAGAATTAGTAATGTTGAACCTGGTGAAGTGGAGGATATGTAGACTAAGCTCTTCAAAAGTTTGGAGGTGAGAAACAGATAAAAAAGAAGGGTGGATCAGTTGGCACTTCCTAATATAACTATGCATCTCTGTAGCTAGCAAATCTTGCAAAACCATAGTACAACAAATAATCTTCAAAATGTCTTGGCTACACTAACCTCAACCACCATGTACAAACACATTCACTTAATATGACAATAATGTACTATTTATGAATTACTCTCATGATTTCATTAATTTTAAGTAGCTTATCTTTCCATTGTTGTGAAATGCTTGTATATATCCCATAAGAATTTAGAAAAGTTGAAATGCTAATTTTCAAGTGATGGTAAGACATTTAACAAGATATGCGAAAATAAATAACTCAAGGTGGATGGGTCTTCTCCTTGTTGAGTTCCAAGCCCTGTCCAAACCCTCCATCCCAACTACTTGGCCTTTGTTGCATTCTCCAATGGCCAAAATACAATTGAAAAATCTACTAATTTGTTGTTGCTATCGGACTGATGTACTCCTTGTCAATTGTTTTATGTGTAACAAATAAATATGGTATAACATAACCAATATTTTTTCTTAACGTTCCTAAAATGAAAAAGAAAAAGCCAACAAAATAAAATTTTGGATGAGTTCACCCTTTCTCAAGGATAAACATCAAATTAGAACTAATCAAGGAAGAATATAGAAGGCCATTGGAGAAGTGCATAAGTTCACCGGTTATGTTTATTGGTCATATATATCCTCTTATAGAACTATATTTTCAGAAATATGTGCAAGCCAGTATAACCAACAACCCATGCACTAGCCGTAAACTTCAAGTTCATAACAAAAGTCTGTCGAAAAGGTAACCTAAAAAAGATACTTAGTCCAATGTTATTTGGCTGCTCAAGGCAAGAAAAGGATGTGATAATATTCGAATGGCTTTGATATTAAGGCAAAATGTCCCAAACAGAATTTTAAGCAACCTTCTCACAGCACTCACAGTAAAATAAATACGTTTTTTTGGCAAAGGGTAGGTGACAAAGGTAGGATTCAGAGTCCAAGGACCTTGCGATATAATGTCAAAGATTTTACCGACTAGGTAATTGACACCTTCTGTAGTAAAAACAAAACTATCCATGACTCAAGGGAGAGAGATATTAAAAGGTCTTAACTATCCACCGCCACATATGACTGCTTATAGTAAAAGTTTCTCAAGTAGAAATCTAAAGTAGGAATAAAAAATATGAACATCGAATGATCAGAGTAATGACACTGAAGTTTTCAGAAGTCCCATGTCGGTAATTTCATGCACCACCAAATATGAAAACAAGAAAGGGTTTCATCCATTTACATGAAATATAACCATTTCATGTTATTTTCCTCCTTTCAGAGTCCATCAGGACATACAAATATCATGAGGACAATTTAGAAGCTGGAATTATAAGCAACAAAGAAATGCATGATAGCATGTCACAAGCTAACCAGAACTCAGATTTATCGTGAATGATGTTGCACAAAAACAACTAGCTGTATGATGAAGCTTAAATAACAACTAAACTGTGGAAAACCAACATGGCAATATCATGAAGCAAGACAGAGATGAGTTCCAGACCTCGTTATTAAGTAGATAATTCGTCGGAACACGGAGAGCCAGATGAACGACAAACAAATAACGAACACATCGCAATCCACAGCAACCGATGATCGGACACACACATTCTGAATCCATCGAGAACAACCATCGTACTCGATTCAGAGCACCCAAAAAACAGAACAAGAGCAATGAGATCGATCATCGGACCAACACAAGAGGAAGGAACCACAACATCAAATCCAAAACCCACCATCAGAGCTTGTCCTTGATATCAGACCCCGGAATTCAAGAGAACCGTCATCAAGTTACGGAACGAAGATGAGCGGAACAGGAAAAGAACGGACTCCAAGCGATAAAACGATCTGAAAGCGAGAAAACGATCGATCTATGAAACAAAGGATGCATCACTAAAAGAAAGGAAGACGATCGAGAAAAGGAAGCTGGATTGGGCGATCGGAAACCTCTTTCTCCTTCTCGGAAGGTGAAGAGGGGCTTGGAACCCTAAATTATACCCGGGAAATGGCGCTTCAAAGATTTCAGGTATGACGGGAGCGGCCAGCCGGGTTAAGAAAGACAACGGATTGCCTGTTAGAATCCATCAGCATACAGGTTTTCTCGTCACTTTTTCTTTTTCCACAACATTGTCTTAGCTGGGTCCCATCCATAATTGTGTAGGGAAAGCCTGAACCCTGTTTCACTTTTATAGGACATCTTCATTTTTACTTGAGTGTGACCACCTAAATGTGCTCGATCAAATAAATCGTACCCCGAAAAAATAAAATGGTCAAAATGACCAAAAAACCCTTTATGGGATGGCTTTATCGTAGTTCAATGTGGCCTGAAACGTGGTCTGTAACCATGGGCATATCTGTAAATTGAGAGGTAGCACAAGGAAATGCATTGTCATGGTAGATATATGTTTATATGAATATTTGAGGTTTACGTACACATATACTAATATCTCGAGAGGCGTATAATATATTAAGGAGGTTTAAATAAATGGATTTTTAGTTTCTGTATAAATCTATATTTCTAATTGATAGGGCAAAAGCCGACCTGGCTGCCAAGTCATCACACCTTCGGATAGCTAAGCCGCTGACGTGGCCAAACCGACGTAACCGGTCAACCGGATGTACGAAAGATACCAGGTGCCGTACAGCCGACCTGGCACAGGTAAGGTCGGCAACCCCTACCTGCAGGCGCACGCTTCACCACCAGTACGGAGGCATGGCGTGAGGCGCGGCAGCATGGTGAGTCATGAATGCGGTAAGGTCGTCAGGTACGAACAACCCACAACACCCACTATAAAAGCTCCTGCACCTCCACAGGGGCAGGGGGATCGCAAAAAGGGAATATTAGACTGACTTGATCATCGGAGGGGTCACGTCGGGAACCTACCCGACCCGACCTCCTTGCAGGAACCAGCGGCCGACCCCAATAGGACGACCCCTTCTTCACCCGGGTCTCGCCACTCCAGCATCAAGACTCCCGAGCCACCCCGTGGGTCACCGCTCATCCAGACCAGCTCCGCTCTGTGCCGAAGAAATTGTGAGGCGAGCGGCCTAGCGCACACGGGCCTGGACCAGCAAAGGCTTGCTCAGCATATTTAAAGGCGGAACACACCCACCAGGCAAGCTCCATAAACTGTACTATCATTTTGGCGCTAGAAGGAGGACCCATGTCGCCAGAACGCTCACTCGCTGACTCGGCACCAGAGCGCCGGACGGAACCCGATCACCCTCGATCGGCCGAGGAAGCCCCGGCCGCCATGCCGACTCCCAATCGCTTTTGGAGAATGATGACTGACCCCGGGTTCCCATCGCCCGCGTCGAATCCTGCGCCCCCCGTGGTCACCACCGAGGCCTTCCTCGGCCTCACCAGCCAAGTCCAAGCACTTGCGGGCATGGTGCAGACTATAATCCCTTACCTGCCACAGCTGATGCATTCGGCGGCGCATCAATCAGCGCCTCCGCGAGCGGAGTCGCCAACGGCCCCAGGTCGGGGAATCCCGCCAGTTGCCGAGGTGCCGCCACCCCGGGTGACCGAGGCCCCACCACCTCGAGCCCCAGTTTCGTCGACATCGACACCAACCCGATCCCAAAGCCGATCTCACAACCCAGCACCGACTGAGCCTGATCCGAATATTCTGTCAACCGACTCCACCGACTCTCTTAGGAAGCAGGTCCGCCGGGTCCATCAGCGACTTGACGAGGTTCAAAAAGAAGTCCTCAAGTCGAAAGACGAAGCTGGGGAAAGCTCAAAGGGGGGCTCCCCATTCACCCTTGAGATACACTCAAAGCCCCTGCCGGCCACATTCAGACTACCAGCCCTCGAACCCTATGACGGCAGCGGAGACCCAATAGAGCATATTGCTACATTCCGCGCCCAGATGGCCCTGTATGACACATCAGAGGCACTGATGTGTCGAGCCTTCCCGACCACCCTCCGAGGATCGGCCAGAAACTGGTATGCTCGGCTAAAACCCGCTTCCATACCATCATTCGACGTGTTGGCAAGGGAATTCGAGTCCAGTTTCTTGGCAAGCGCATGCCCGAGGCCCACCACAGCCTCGCTCCTCGGCATGGCCCAAGGGAGCGATGAGTCCCTCTCCCAGTTCGTAAGAAGGTTCACCTCACAAGTACAGGGCATTCCGGACCTCCATCCGTCCCTGGCCATCCAGGTATTTCTGACAGGGCTGAAGCCTTCTAGGTTCTTCTGGTCGCTAATCGAGCGGCCACCAACGACGCTGCCCGAGATGTTGCAGCGGGCACATCAGTATGTGGCGGCCGAGACTCTAATAGTCGGCAAGCGAGACGAGGCGAAACGTCCTCGGGGCGAGCAGTCTCGGGGGCATCCGGCTCCGCCTCCCAAGAAAAGGGAGGATAGGTCGGGCTTGCTGCCAGCCAGGCCTCCCCCAACTCCCCTCAACTCAACTCGAACGAAGATCTTCTTCCAGATATGGGAGAAGGGACTCTTGAAGGCACCGAGCCCGATGAAGTCGCATCCTGAGCGGCGTGACAAAAGGAGGTACTGTCGATTCCATCGGGAGTATGGCCACGACACCGAAGAATGTCGCGACCTCCAGTACCAGATTGAGGATCTCATTAAGCGCGGTCACCTGCGGCGATACGTCCGCGAACAGCCACCTCTCTCGGACGGTCGGCCACCCCGGGACCTGTCCCCCCGACCACAGGGCCCGGTCGAAAAACAGATCGATGTCATCTTCGGCGGCCCAGCCTCAGGCGGCAGCAGCTCGTCGGCGCGCAAAGCATATGCGCGATCCGAGGTCGGGAAGAGGCCGATGCATCACGAAGAGCTCGACGTCGCGTTCAGATCGCAGGACGAGAAGCATGCATCTCACGACGATGCACTAGTAATCTCAATCCGCATGGCAAACGCCTACGTCAAGCGGGTTATGATCGACACGGGAAGTTCGGCCGACATTTTATATTTCAATGCCTTCCAACGATTGGGACTGACCGACCTGGACCTCACCCCCCTGACATCCACCTTGACAGGGTTCACTGGGGATTCCATTTCCCCCATAGGGACGACTACGATCCCTGTCACGATCGGGGGAGAGCCGAGGTCAAAGACCCTGATGGTGCCATTCATGGTGGTCAGGCTCCCATCTGCCTACAACGCCATCATCGGGCGCCCGACCCTAAATCGGCTCAGAGCGGTCGTCTCAACGTACCACCGGGTCTTGAAGTTTCCAACTCGAGCCGGGGTCGGCGAGGTCAGGAGCGACCCGAAGGAATCCAGACAATGCTACCTGGCGGCGACAACGCTGTGCAAGAAGCCAAGAACTGGACCGATCAACGCCACGGCTCCGGACCCAGTGGAAGACGCCCGGGATGCCCACTCCGCGGAGAAAATTCTCGAGCTTCCACTGGACCCGAGTCGCATTGGCAAGATGGTAAAGGTCGGGTCGGAGTTAACGGAGAATCAACAAATTCAGTTGATAGATTTCTTGAGGAAGAACGACGACGTCTTCGCATGGACCCTGAACGACATGCCAGGGGTCGACCCGGAAATTGCACAACACTACTTAAACATCTCCCCCGACGCCCGGCCAATAAAGCAACGCCCGCGAAAATTTGCCCCGGATCGACAGAAGGCCATAGAAGACGAAGTCACCCGCCTGTTGGACGCACAACTCGTCGAGGAAGTAAAGTACCCGACCTGGCTGTCCAATGTTGTACTCGTTAAAAAGGCAAATGGAAATTGGCGGATGTGTGTTGATTACACTGATCTCAATCGGGCTTGCCCGAAGGACTGCTACCCGCTTCCCCGCATCGATCAACTTGTGGACGCCACGTCCGGGCATCAGCTGTTCTCTTTTATGGATGCCTTTTCGGGATACAACCAGATCCAAATGGCACCGAGAGACAAAAGAAACACGGCATTCATCACACACAATGGCACATACTGCTACAAGGTGATGCCGTTCGGATTGAAGAACGCTGGCGCGACCTATCAGCGCCTCGTCAATCGAATGTTCAAGGACCAGGTCGGCAGGAACATGGAAATATATGTCGACGACATGATAGTCAAGAGCCGACATGCCGAGACCCATCTCTCCGACCTGGAGGAAACATTTCGCGCGTTGAGAAAATACAGGATGCGCCTCAACCCAACGAAGTGCACCTTCGGCATCACTGCCAGGAAGTTTCTCGGCTTCATAGTGCATCAACGAGGAATCGATGCCAACCCCGACAAAATAAAAGTCATACAGGAGATGCAGTCACCCAAGACCGTAAAGGAGGTACAGCGACTTGCGGGAAGGATAGCGGCCCTGAGCCGCTTCATTTCCCGGGCCGGAGACAAGAGTTCAGTCTTTCTTCGCGCATTGAAGTCAGCAAAAGACTTCAAATGGACCCCCGAATGCGAGGAGGCCTTCCACCAACTAAAAAGTCACCTCGAGAACCTGCCGCAGCTGGCCTCGGTGAAGGATGGCGAGCCCCTCGGCCTATACCTCGCTGCGTCCAATCTGGCGGTCAGCTCGGTCCTGGTAACAATGGACAGAACCGGAGAAAGGCCAGTCTACTATACCAGCCACGTCTTGGCAGGGCCCGAGCTTCGATACGCCCCCATAGAAAGGGTAGCCTTGGCGCTTATCCTGGCCTCCAGGAAATTGAGGCCATATTTCCAGACACACCCCATTAAGGTGATAACCGACCAACCCTTGCGCCAGATCCTCTATAAGTTTGATGTTGCAGGTCGGATGCTGAAGTGGTCGGTAGAGTTGGGGGAGCTCGATATCGAATATGAGCCGCGAAAGGCAATTAAAGGCCAAGTGCTCGCGGACTTCCTATCAGAGCTCATGCCCCCACCGGTTCCTCAAAATCCGACCCCCGGATGGACCATACATATCAATGGGTCAGCAAACTCGGAAAGAGGAGGAGTCGGCCTGGTGTTCAAAGACCCCTCTGGCCACGTTTACGAACATGCCTTGCGACTAGGGTTCAGAGCCACAAACAACGAAGCCGAGTATGAAGCGCTCCTGTTCGGCCTCAAGGTTGCAGCCGATCTAGGGGCAGAAGACATAGAGGTATTCACCGACTCCCAACTCGTCGCCGGCCAAGTTAATGGCACATTCGAAACTCGGGAAGCGGCAATGATCAAATACCTTGCCGAGGTGCGGCTGGCGGCGGCGCGGTTTCAAAAGTTCGCCATCACCAAGGTGCCCCGCAGCGAGAACACGCAGGCAGACGCCTTGGCTAAATTAGCTTCCTCCCGCGCGCCCGACACACCAACCGGACCAACGGTTAGGACTGTCGGCCCATCCATTGGCCCGACCCTCATGACTGTAGGTCAAGAAGACGGAGGCTGGACCAACGAGATCCTCCACTTTAAACAAACGGGGGTCCTCCCTGAGGATAAGGCGACTGCCCGAAGAGTCAGAAGAGCCGAGTCATGGTACTGCATCATTGATGGCCGCCTCTACCGGCGAGGTTTCAGCCGACCCTTGCTTCGCTGTCTGAACCCGATCGAGGCACAGACCACCTTAGCCGAGATCCATGAAGGAATATGTGGAGACCATGTCGGCGCTCGCACCCTGGCACACATGGTCCTAAGACAATGATACTATTGGCCTACACTACGAAAGGATGCCCAAGCATATGTTCAAAGTTGCGAGCCATGCCAAAAGCACGCCCGATTCCAATATAGACCGATGGTGCCACTCTCGACTGCCGACTGCGCCTGACCCTTCGCCCAATGGGGAATGGACCTCCTCGGCCCCTTCCCCCCAGCCTCGGGACAGAGAAGGTTCCTGATAGTCGGCGTCGATTATTTCACCAAGTGGCTCGAAGCCGAGCCGCTGGCCTCCATCACCGAGAAGCAAGTCGAAGGGTTCGTGTGGAAGAACATCATAACCAGGTTCGGCCTCCCTAAGGCGATCATCACCGACAACGACACGCAATTCAACAACGCAAAGTTCAAGGCGTTCTGCCAGAGCTATCGCATCCAACTAAAGTTCAGCTCGGTGGCTCATCCCCAGGCTAACGGTCTGGCCGAAGTAACAAACCGAGCCATCCTTGAAGGATTGAAAAAGAGGGTCTCCAACGCCACGACTTCTTGGGTGGATGAACTTCCGAGTGTCCTATGGGCGTTGAGAACGACCCCTAAAACCCCGACGGGCGAATCGCCTTACAGCTTGGCATTCGGGACTGAGGTCGTGCTGCCTCCCGAGGTGGTCTTCCCAACCCTTCGAATTCAAAGTCAACATCAGGAGGAGTCTGATCAACAACTCCGTAGAAACCTCGACCTATTGGAGGAAAAGCGGGCCGATGCTCATCTCCGAGCACTGGCCTACCGGAGGGCTGTCGCGAAAATCTACAACCAACAAGTGCGCCCGAAGCGCGTCGGCCCGGGCGACTTGGTGCTCCGCAAGACCGAGGTCAGTGACCCGACCCGATCCCGCGGCAAGCTAGCCCCAAACTGGGAGGGTCCCTACCGAGTTATAGACACTATCCGAGACGGGACTTATACACCGGCGACCATGGAAGGTCGGGTATTGCCAAGAACCTGGCACATCACGAACCTGCGAAAGTTCTACGTATGACCATGTATCGCAACTCATACCAAATTGCAATGCAGCGGTGGCACCAAAAAGTTCTGACTTGTATTAACTTTTGAAAAAAGTACAAAACAGGTCGGGGCCGACCCAAGTTACAAGCTTCAGGAAAGGGCAAAAACCAAGTTGAGAACAGAATTAAGACTCGGGAGGCATCGAGTCGTCAAAATCCTGCCGACGCTCCATTGGCACCGAGTCGTCTTCAGGGTAGATGGTGAAGGGATCCTCTTCGACGTCGGCATCGGGGTGGCGGGCACGAAAGCGAGCCCGCGCCACCCGATATCCGTACTCGTAGGTGACCCGCCCCATCCGCTTTAATCCCTCTTTGAAGCCGAGGGACTCCTTGTATTCAGCAACGGCAGTTCTGGGCAGCTCAGCTCGGGCCTGCTCTAGATCCTTCACGGACTGTAACAGTTCGTCGTCCATCCTCCTGGCCCTGGCCCGGGCCTCCTTCAGCAGGTGGTGGGCATCACCCAGATGACCTCTCAGCTCTTTTTCCGAGGCCTCATGCCTGAGGAGCTCCTCCGCTTTTTCGGCCTTGATCTTCTCAAGCTCCTCCTGCAGCCTCGACGCTCGCTCCTCCGCCTCAGCAACTGCCTCGGGCCCGCCCTTCGACTTCAGGACGTCGAGCTCCTCCTGCTGTTGCTTGACTCGATGGTCCATGAAAGTGATCAATCGACCAGCATCATGGACCCGGTCGACCAACGCCATCTGAAGGTGTTGGCTCTGCACGGAAGGACTCCGTTAGAAAGAAAAAGAGAAGGAAAAAGATGAACTCGCAGGTCGGCAGACTTACCAGGACGAGCTCCTTGGTGGCTCGGGCCATCAAAACCTCCGATGGGAGCGTATACAGCTCCCGCGCCAATTGAGGGTGGAGGATCCCCCTTTCATACTCCTCGGCGGCCGACGAAGTATGCCATACATTCGTCGAGTTCTTTAGGCCCGCCCACCGAGCCTGCAGCTCCTTCTCGGGGTCTTGGTGCCCCAGATCAGACATTATCAGGGCATAGTAACCCTGGTCTCTTTTGTAAACCTTCGTCCTGAAGAGGTCCTTCATGGACCTCGGACGCTCTTGAACAGGAGAGGCGGCCCCCTCCTCAGATTCGGCGGGCGCCTCCGGCCTCGCGGGCGACGCGGTTGGCTCTTTACCCTTGGAGCGGGGTCGGGAGCCACCCTCACCGACCGGGGACTTGTGCTTCCTCGACAGCACCTTTACCCTCTTGATGGGTTTCCCCGTCGCGCCGGCATGTTCAGTCGGTGGGGGAGCCGGTCTCTTCGCCGACGCCCTCGGAGCTTCTCGAGCTGGGGATGTGCTGGCCTCACGAGCGGAGGGGCGGCTCGGCGGGGCCCGTCCCCCAGCTACTCTCGGCATCCCACGAAGGTCCCCGAGGTCCATTCGGTCTGCATCACAACTCACAGGTCAGTAAAAGATTAGTAAAGTTTGAGCAAAATAAAATGCTAGTACCCTTGGAGGCCGGACTCAAACCCGCCTCAACGAGCCAAAGCTCGGTCATTTCCTTGATCGCACAAGAAGAGGAGAGGATCCCCTTCAGTCGACCGACCAGGACGGCCTCCTCCTCGGACAGATACGGGGGGGGCGTTGCCAATCGGATGAGCCGACCAGCTAAACCCAAATCCCCAACCTAGACCACTAACATAAAGGTAGCGGGACTTCCAACCCTTATTGCTGGAAGGAGCCCCGCTCACCCTAAAACCGACTCGGGCGGTGAGGTAATAACCGCCCCGACTCTTGCACAGGCGGAAGCACGCTATGAACAAGTCCCGAGTCGGGATAATTCCCGCTCCTCGGCACTCACCTAAGAAAACCACTAGGTAACGCCACGAGTTGGGCGCTACCTGGCTCAGAGAAATTCTCCACCGCTTCAGGCACTCCTCGATCAGAGGGTGCAAAGAAAACCGAAGGCCGGCTTCCAGGGCATCTACCGAGATGCACATGCCAGGGACGTCCAAGCTATAAGGACGTTGTCCCGGCTCCGGAATATACAACCCGTATTCAGCCGGGATGCTGTACCGGGCCCTAATTGCGGCAAGTGACCCCTCGGTCACCGTCGAGTCGAGGTCATGATGTGACATCATGACCTCGAGATCTCTCTGAACCCGCGCGTCGACAGGCGACGGGGGTCCGGAGGACGCTCCCGAGGAACTAACCCCGGGACCACTATGACTCGACTCCCCCGACTCCGAGGGAGAAGTGACCCTGACACTAGTCGAGGAGTCCGACGAGGTCATCGCGACCTGTTAAAAGGGGGGGTTGCCGAGCTGAAAAGGCGAAGGGTACTAGGGTGGTCCGAGGTAGAGGCAGCAAGAAAGCGAAATGAGCAAGTGAGGTCTCTACGCAACCCCCCAACCAATTTATAGCGCCCAGGCGTGCCGTTTCAGCTTCCCGAGGTGAGAGAAAACGCCGCCGCACCGAAGAAACACTCAGCGCATTGAATGCGCCATGATTGCGACCGAAACCCTAGGCAGGAGACCGAAACCCTAGGAAATATACATATATATATATATATATTTTTGTGCGTGCATAAAAAACGTTTTCGCGGCGACGCAAATCTCCGGATTTGCGCCCGAGTTCACCCTCTCGGCCAAATCTTCGGATTTGCGCCCGAGTTCGCCCTCTCGGCCAAATCTCCGGATTTGCGCACGAGTTCGCCCTCTCGGCCAAATCTCCGGATTTGCGCCCGAGTTCACCCTCTCGGCCAAATCTCCGGATTTGCGCCCGAATTCGCCCTCTGGGCCAAATCTCCGGATTTGCGCCCAAATTCTCCCTCGCGACGCTACACTCCCAAGTTCGCGCTCGGTCGGATCTAGCCTCCCGCGCCATATTCCCGAGCTCACGCTCGGTCGGATCTACTCACGCGGCGCTACACTCCCGAGTTCGCGCTCGGTCGGATCTAGCCTCCCGCGCCATATTCCCGAGCTCACGCTCGGTCGGATCTACTCACGCGGCGCTACACTCCCGAGTTCACGCTCGGTCGGATCTAGCCTCCCGCGCCATGTTCCCGAGCTCACGCTCGGTCGGATCTACTCACGCGGCGCTACACTCCCGAGTTCGCGCTCGGTCGGATCTAGCCTCCCGCGCTATATTCCCGAGCTCACGCTCGGTCGGATCTACTCACGCGGCGCTACACTCCCGAGTTCGCGCTCGGTCGGATCTAGCCTCCTGCGCCATATTCCCGAGCTCACGCTCGGTCGGATCTACTCACGCGGCGCTACACTCCCGAGTTCGCGCTCGGTCGGATCTAGCCTCCCGCGCCATATTCCCGAGCTCACGCTCGGTCGGATCTACTCACGCGACGCTACATTCCCGAGCTCATGCTCGGTCGGATCAATTCGGGCTTCCCCACGTTCCACATCATTCGAAGTCCTTAGAGGCTCGCGCTCAGGACTAATTTAAGGCAACCCCAAACAGCGATCAAGCGCAAGACCTCATCTTCGGCACCCCCATCAGGCGCATCGAGAGGGTCTGCCTGGGGGGGGGGGAAGAATGATAGGGCAAAAGCCGACCTGGCTGCCAAGTCATCACACCTTCGGACAGCTAAGCCGCTGACGTGGCCAAACCGACGTAACCGGTCAACCGGATGTACGAAAGATACCAGGTGCCGTACAGCCGACCTGGCACAGGTAAGGTCGGCAACCCCTACCTGCAGGCGCACGCTTCACCACCAGTACGGAGGCATGGCGTGAGGCGCGGCAGCATGGTGAGTCATGAATGCGGTAAGGTCGTCAGGTACGAACAACCCACAACACCCACTATAAAAGCTCCTGCACCTCCACAGGGCAGGGGGATCGCAAAAAGGGAATATTAGACTGACTTAATCATCGGAGGGGTCACGTCGGGAACCTACCCGACCCGACCTCCTTGCAGGAACCAGCGGTCGACCCCAATAGGACGACCCCTTCTTCACCCGGGTCTCGCCACTCCAGCATCAAGACTCCCGAGCCACCCCGTGGGTCACCGCTCATCCAGACCAGCTCCGCTCTGTGCCGAAGAAATTGTGAGGCGAGCGGCCTAGCGCACACGGGCCTGGACCAGCAAAGGCTTGCTCAGCATATTTAAAGGCGGAACACACCCACCAGGCAAGCTCATGCTATCACTAATGATGTTTTTGAAGGTCATTAGAATAAAATAATCAAAAAAAATAGTTAGTAAAAAAGGTTTATACTAAAGGTTATAGTGACTGTCAATTGTTGTTATACGTACGCCAATACTTTCACTATTATCCCATTGATCCTTTATTTAGACTTATAATTTCATATTTCAAATAACTTTTTAATAAATAATTAACATGATTGTACAGATTCATTACTAGCTGTAGCATTCATTAATTATTATAGTTAAATATTAATAAAGATAAATTATATTTACAATTTTTGAATAATTATTGTTAGAAAAGATAATAAAATTTAGATCGAATACTAGCACCGTGTTAGGATTATTTTTCACTATGCATCATGGTATCTCAGCACTAGAGAATATTATAATCTCCATATTAAAAAAAATATTAAAATATTTATAATTCTGAAATTAAAATAAATAATTTTATTTATCCAGGTGTTGTCAACTGTATTGATGAAAAATATAATACGTGATACCATATATTAGATCAACATAAAAGTGATGGAAAAAAGATAATTTTAATATTTTTTTTTCTATTTCTAACCCATGGTATGTTGAAATTAATTTTTCATCGATATAATAGTTAGAAACTAAATAAATGATGAAATTAACTTTTTAACCTTCACTTTCATGGTGTTTGTTACATGTTGTATTTTTCATTAATGCAGTTGATGGTGTTATGACAAATATAACTAATTATTTTATTTTTAAAACTATGATAATCTCAATATAAATTTTTTAAGTATAAAGATCACGATATTAATATGATCAGAGTATAGAAGATACTATGATATTAAATTAGAAAAAAATCTCATCAATTATTATGTCATATATTAGTTATGTTGTGAAACATGTCATATTGAAATCTCACGTACCAGAGATGTAATTGCTTTTTAAACCACCACTAGAAATTAACTGTCATTAACTAATGAATGACATTATTTCCTGTTATTTTTTCATTTTGCAATTAACTAACTTTTGTTCTGAGGTTACTTACACGGTTCGTCTAAACTACCGCTATTTACTCTTTTAGTTATGATACATGATAAGGTAATAAAGAGAAAAAAAAAATTGATAATGTCTTAATCTAATAAATATAATCTTTCAATTTTATGCATTTTTTTCTAATATAAAATATTAGATAAATAAATTAATATTATTTAGAGTATGTTATCATGAAAATGATGTGACCGATGTATAGTCAATACAACGGAGTTATTTGATCGATCCGACATGAAGGATACATTAATACAAAACGGGTTTCACAGTTAACACTGAACACATTGATCCAATTTATTTAACTAATCAACGAATTTATGCATCAAATGGGCATTGTTACGATTACTTCAAACATAATTAAATTATAGGATTCGGACAACTCTCATAAGAGTACCTTAATATTGAAAGGAGAATCCAATTGGATCCAAATCAACTTTCAAGTTTCTTAATAAAACTAAACTTTTGCTTAACACTCATGATCCTTACCCAACACATTTAAATGTTCCCAAACAGTTTGGTGGAATGAATGATCCCAACTTCTCCATCACCTACCATACCAATTCCATTATTTATGTGTCACTCTCCCTAAGCTGGCAGGTGTTGTGAAACCCCATCCAACTTTGCTGGTCCACATGCCCATCGCAAGCAATTGCAGTCACAACACCAGTTTGCCATGAGAGCTCAGTGATTCATGGTTTCAAGTATATGAATTTAAATTCTTATTTGGCGTATTATGCCCATATTATGGTTTTACATCATCACAATTAATATATTTATCTTCTAAGCCAGTTGATATGGTCGGATTGGATATATATATATATTTATTTATGTTCTTAGGACATTTAGCATGGGAATTGGGGCCACCGGATGTTAAGAGGATAGAGTTCTATAAAGTTCCCATCAATACATAGCGACGATGGAAGCGATGAAGATTATGATCACCTCGTCATCGCCCACCAACCGTACGATGGCAGTTCGAACGGAGAACAACGCAGGCACCTGCGACCTCGCATGACCACCCTTGCTATTCTTTGGACAAACTTAGTTTATTATAACTTTACGTAGTCAATGGATAATGTTGTGTGCTTGATTTGGCCAATAAAAACTAACATTCAGTATCATTTGATGTAATAAAATTAATTTGACTTAGTTTATTTTGTTTAATATAATCATATTTAGAGGTAGGGATTAATTATTTGTTACTTACGGCAACATAATCAATAGGGACAACGAATCCAACTAGTAATACAGCCACCTATGTTAGGTCTTAATAGATCCTAAAAGAATATTTCATTTATATCATCGAATATTCTTTTAAGCCAATCCCACCATAAAAAGCTCATTAATTCATTATTATTTCTTTGGAACTTATTTTATTAAAATAAATCGGGAGAATGAATCCAACTAATAATACAACCACAATAATAGGCGAATATTTTACCTATATCATGAAATATTCTTTTGAGTCAATTTCTTCCTAAAACTCTTGATTTTTTTCATAGGAATTAACTCTAACATCGGATCTCATCAAATATCCGATGTTAGAGTTAATTCACCGCATTACCAACCTAACTTGAATTGTTTGCATAAGCATAAACACTTGAAAATCCAACTCACTACGTAGAATATAAATAAAGCTGATTAATTAATTATCTAAAACGATTAATTATTTTAGACCCAATTAATAGACATCCGATCCCATCCAATTTAAAGCAACAGTACTCGAACGGACCCATTGCGGATTCGTCATTGATTCGCTAATGCTTCTCCACCTAACAAAGAAAGTGACACAACAACTAAGCATTCAGTGTCGATGGGAGGATTAAGTATATAATTTCCCGAAAAATAAATACAATTAAAAGACATAAGATGGGAGTTTCTATCGAGAATATGACGCAATAAATTGGTTGGATGTGGAATCGATGCACATTATGGGGTCGGATCTCGAGCCCGTTTCCGACCGACATGACTTGATTGGATCCATTCGTGAGCTCGGACCCGAGTTCGCTTTGGGGCTTTTCCTCGAAGCCGCATTGAATTGGTCGCGAATCTTGATGTAACGAGGCTTCCATCAATTCGCGGTGGAAATTGACTGCACGAATCTCGAGGTGGGAGGTCCTCGTTGTCACGCAACTTTGGGAGGACTCCCAAGTTTTTTTTGCCCTTTTCGACGCCGAAGTGGCGGAATCTCATGCGTTCGCAGGAGGCCGCGGGAGCAAACGGACTCCGCTTCTGTGTCTGAAACCGATGACATAGAGCCAGCGCTACTAAAGCTGGTAAATGCCCGCTCTCTCTCTCTCTTCTTCGTTGCCGACATAAGCGAGGAGGAGAGGAAAGGAGAAAAGGAGGGAAGAGGCGAGAGTTCTTCCTCCTCCTTTGCGTGCCAGGATCTGGATGGGGTGGGGGTGGCTCGGATATGGGGATGTCCACTGGGGTGAAAAGCGGTGGAGTAAACGGCGGTAGCCGGCGAGATCTTGACGGCGGCTTGCGGATTCGAGATCCGTCCCTTGGTGGAGCCTGGTGAGCTTAATTTCTTGCATCGAATAAGTTGGTGGAAGAGGCGGCCATGGCGAGCTGGAGGTACAAGGCCGGGTTGTTTCTCATCCTAGCGGTGGTCGTCATTTGGGTCACCTCCGCCGAAGTAACGCAGGTCTAGCCTAAATCCCTGCCTTTCCGTTTCTTGGCTTTGTCTGTGGATAAGGACCCCTGTTGTATCTTTCTTGTGAATTGGATTGCTATTGGTAAAGCTTTTGATGCTCTAGAATTGCTGTCTCTTGTCATTTATGCTTTTTCTGTGAATTTAATATTTGGGGTTCTCTATTGGTTCTGATCTCTAACGTCGCGAAAGAACGTTTGAGACGGTCGCTCGAGCAAACAAGTACTTTTTTAAGGAAAAGGGAAAAGTTTGGTGGGTGTTTCCGAAGACCAAATTTAGGGGTAAATTTGTATTTTTGATCTATCATTTATAAGTATTTGGATCTTTGGACTTCTACTGATGAACATCAGGAGCCATTTGTCCAATCAGAAATGTCTTGGCGGATAACCCACCGCCACTTTTTTGCATCTTAGCAATCGAAGGTCTAGCCAAGTCATTGTATATTTGACCGAGGAGATTAATCACTGAGTGGCCTTGATTTATGGACCAGAAGCCAAAGCATTATGGTTAACTCTTAATCTAATCGTTCTTGATGGGTTTATTTTAAAGAACATTATGGGATAAATGGAAGTAGTATGTAACAGAATAAATGATGTAAACGACCTTAAAAACAATATGCTCATAAAGTGCAAAGAAAATTTTTCATTAGCATTCTGGGATGAGTTTTGGAGGTAGTTGCATATCTGTATGATTGTTTGACAGAAGACACCAATGCATTTATGGTAGTCCTAGCACATAAGACTCATTGTGGAAGGAGCATTTCAAGCAAACAATTTGGAAGAAGATGAATTGACTCTATGGGACCATAGTACTTCGGTCATGAGCATGACTGAATATTGAAATAGTAATTTAAGTCATATCTGTAATTCTTGGGATCAGCTAAGTTGAACCTACGGGATCCATTGTACCAATCGTATTCTACCAAGCGTTCAGGGACCATATACCAAGTGCACTTTGGAGGTAGGTTATCTTTGTTTCTCAGGAAAGAACTGCTAAGCACATGTTCAAATTAAGGAGATTGCCTGTAATGACAGCATCAGATTGATGTGCCTCAATCAACATTGTTTTTTGATCAGATATAGATAATATAGAAAGTGTTTCCTTCATTTCCTTCTACTTATTTCCTTTCTGTCCTTTGTCTGATTTGTTTATATTGTGATGGAATACCAGATTTGATACTATTAAGGTTTCCCATAATGAATCACTTTGTGGTCTTTTGATCATGACCTTGTTGAGTGATGAGAAACAATGATTTATTTAATTGAATGTAAACTTCATGTTAGAGAGTGAGACTTGGTACAACAGTTTGCTTCTTTATGAACTATAAAACTAAGGTTCATGTTTTGGAAACGATCTCTCTACTTAACTTATACCGCGTGCTAATAGTTTTGTATATTTGTGAAGATTTTGGTAGAACAAAATAAGTTCTTATATAAATTCAGTAATGTTGTAAAAAAAATGCAGCCTGTGTTGTGTACTAATTCTTTCATAATCTTTAACATTGTGATACAGGGTATATTTACAGACTACAAACAACCATTTGCTGTCACTTACTTGGGAGCCTCCCTTATGGTTGTTTACCTACCAGTAGCTTTCATCAAAGATTGGATATGTAATTTACTGAGAAAACATTCTTCTAGAAGTGGTAGAAGTACACAAATTGTCAACAAACAATCATCTGGATCTCCTCTAAAGAATAGTGGGATTCAGAAGATGGTGGAAATGGAATCACAATCCCTTTTAACTAGAAAAGATAGCGAAGTTGACCTTTCTGCACAAGAAGAGGAACAAACATTCATTTCTGAGATCAGAGATGAAGTTGGTGCTGAAGTTCTAAAGGAAAGAAGATCATTCACTACTAAGGAGGTCATAATATATGCATTTTATCTTGCCCCTATTTGGTTTGTGACAGAGGTGAGGGTTGACTATCATTGCTGTGTATTCTGACCATGTCACAATTTATGATGCATAAATTGAGGCAAAAATTTTATCATTGCTTGTTTTAGTTTAGAGTTCTTAAGATATAATAGCCCTTGCATGTAACTCTTGTAAATTTATCTTTCGAAAGGTTTTGAAACACATACTGTCCCCCATATTCTAGCATCTTCATACAATATTGATTGTTTTTCTTTTGTGTTCATTATTCTAATAATAGTTTTGTGTTAACAAAGCTCATGCTAGTTGCTACTTTATGCTTTCTAATTCTTTTGTAACGTAGGTGTAAATATCACAATTTGATGTCAACGAAGTACTTTCATTTTTTTTCCCTTTCTTAAGATGTCATCTCTATTTAAGAGGTTACATGGAAAGAGCCTTGAGTCAAAGTGACAGACAAAGTCTCAGTTCTTTTCTTTCGGGTGATGTTGTCTATCTAAATGGCTTTATATGCATTTCTTCAGGATTTCAGTAGAAATTTATTGAAATATTAGATTTTTCGGATGACACACACACAGATTCTTGTAAGTGGTAAAATGAAAATGCTTTTAAATAACCCCATGAAATGTCCTTCAGCCCTATAAGAATGTTGAAGCTAATCCTAAACAAAGTTAATTCTTCGAATGTTTTGTTTATATTCAACTTATACACTATTTAGGGGTGTTTTGCTCAATAAAAAAAGAACAAGAAAACTGTCCTCTAATATAAAGCTGCCTTATTTAATTATGTAAGGGTACTAATATTTCTTTTGATGGATGGATATAGTATTTATCAAATGCAGCACTTGCAAGAACCAGTGTGGCAAGTACCACTGTGTTATCTTCAACATCAGGGCTCTTTACTCTTTTTGTTAGTGTACTTTTGCGGCAAGACTCCTTAAACATGGCCAAAGTGGTTGCTGTTTTCGTTAGCATGGCTGGTGTTGTGATGACTACTCTTGGCAAGACTTGGGCAGCAGATGAGTCACAAATGAGCAACGCTAGGTACATTTTGTGTGTCGGTTGTTCTCTTTTGTGGTTGACTCGGGATATACATATTTCTTCCAAGCATTTTTCAAGTTTTATTTCAGAACTTTAAACTTGATTTTAGGAAGAATTTCTTGTAACTCGTCTTCCTTCTTTATCATACATCTTGTCAGTGATTGATAGCCTTTAGTTCTGAAAATGGGAGTTCTACTCTTGCAGTAATGGTAAGCGATCTCTTGTAGGGGATCTATTTGGTCTTCTTTCAGCGATGGCATATGGTCTCTTTACTGGTATAGTAGGATCTGTATGTTCTTGTCTTTTTGGTGTAAGCCCCAACTGGTTATGGATCACCAGACTAACACGAAATACCAAACATGAACAACGCAGTGCTTCTCAAAAAGTTTGCAGGAGAGGAAGGGGAAGGAGTTGATGTTCAAAAGCTGTTTGGATATGTTGGACTGTTTACACTTCTAGCTTTGTGGTGGCTCGGTAAAGACATTACTATGCTCTCTTAATAGATTAGTCTGATATGTATAAAAATAAGAAATCATTATCAGTTATTTTGTCAAAACAATCCAACTCCTTTGGCTGCTCCAACAAAATATTTTGAGTTGTAACTACAATTTTCATGCTTGTGATTTAGTGACAATTTAATTATTTTCAGTAGACATTATTTACTGATGATGAACAAGCAGACAGCGTTTTATGAGTCTGTCAGGAGTTGACTATTAAAGAGATGCTTCTCAGATCATTTGTTGCTTGCTTCCCTTGATAAAAGCTTACAGACTCAAGAATAAGATTGTAAAAAAGTAAGCCTGATAGTTCTTTGAAAGACCTGTAGCTATCCTCTACAAATTTTGCTAATATTATGATAATTTGCACATAGTCTGTGTGCTACTATGACACTTGGCATAGTTCTGACAGTAGAACTTAACCAAGATCAACATGAGAACATTTATAATAAATTTTAGAGGATGAAACAAAGCATAAATGGGTTATTTAGTCAACTATCTACCTGCTCTAAGAGACTTGAAGCTGTTTGTTCTCAATGCTGTTGGTAATTAATGGCGTTACAGTGTTTGGAGAGTCTATATTGTCTTGAATTGCACCTTCCCTGTTTTTGGTCACAAAGAAATGCTTTCTTTCTACCTAGATTTAAATGAGCAGCTTGCAATACCTTGCATTATGCAAGTTTCTGTGGAGTGTGGGCACTTCATTCTTTCCTTTAGAACCTAGGTTCATGTTGCCATTTATGTGCCACTTTTGACATTGTTGATAAGACGGTCAATAAGTCTCCTACTTATATTACCTTATCTGTGTTTTTTAATACTGAAAAGTGTTTATTCTTAATAATGATGATTTGAGAAATTTTGTTTACCTGCTAACTTGCTACTTGACTTTCTTGAACATATGTTGCTGTTCTGTCTTTGCAGTGTGGCCGTTGACTGCATTAGGGATCGAACCCAAGTTTACGATACCTCATTCTGCTAAAATGGAAGAAGTAGTGCTTGCTAATGGCTTTGTAGGAAGTGTACTCTCGGACTACTTCTGGTACATGTCCGACATAATCGTAATGAAATTAGAATCATTGAACTTGTATTTGATTTAGAATATTATATGCAACAGGGCACTGTGTGTTGTTTGGACCACACCTTTGGTAGCGACCTTAGGCATGTCGCTTACAATACCACTCGCCATGGTAGCTGATATGGTTATTCATGGTCGACACTATTCAGCAGTCTATATCCTTGGCTCAACTCAGGTAATCTACCAAGTGGCAGTTATTTTCTCATGATTGTCTCCATTCTTGATATTAAACGTGCATCTTTTATGCTTCTCGATTAACTGATTTTTATGGGAAAAAGTAATCTTTCTCTAAACTCACAGTATTGTGGTGCACTGAAATTCCATTTATTGGGAAATCATAGGACTTACCAAGGTTGTTTGTCCAAAGAAACATGTCTAATATTTCTTACTATAGTTGACATTTATAATTTTCAACTGAAATTCCATCCAAGGGAAGGGCAGGAATTTACTACTGTCAAAATAACAGAGCAAATTTAATCCAATGGTATGACAACTAATCATTTGCTACTTCAAAAGAAAAAGTTAAGTTCTGCACACATAAGCCAAGGGAATGAATAAGAGCTAGCAACAATTTGAAAGAGACCTATTTGGGGGGAGGGGGAAAAACATCTTCTGTGAAGACCATTGCAAAACCATGGGTAATTGCGGAACCCTCTCTTTAATCTTATCTTTGTTCTCTTTTTTTGTCCTTCACAGTTGACAGTATATAACAAACATCTTGGTTGATGGCCACCCATGGCTTACCTCCTTATATAAAGAAGATATGATTCATCTCTATTTCAATTTAGGAAGTTCAACAGTTTTTTGGTTAGCAATGTGAAGACATCGAAAGAACATCCTAGAACCTAGTGTCTTGGGCTAACATTGACAAATCATGGACCTTTTTTTATCTCTCATGCAACATCCTCTTCCCATAGGGTTTCTGTATGCCACAGTGTCTCACTTCACAGACCTCTATCTGCTCTTTACAGCTACTCTAGTTCAAAATTTGTTGCAAACAGGTCCTTACTGCTATGAAAAAACTAGCTGAGCCGATGCCAGCCACTTGTCCAGATGTGTTTGATCCAATTTTCAAAAACCATCTAAACTTTACCTATATGGGTCATTCATCATGACGATTCTGTGAAGCAAGATACTATTCACTGCCATCATTTCATATTGTTCCAACAGTTCGACTCATAGGGTTGTCTGAAATTCTTTTATTCTTATTATTTAGTAATTTAGTCAACCTCGGTCATAAGCTAAAAACTTTCTGTTTAATTTCTCCACCATGGGCCTTTCCACTAAGATGTGTTAGTGTAACATCCTATTTAGATTTTTTATCCAAGGATTCTCCATAGCACGTCCACTTGATTCCTATCCTTTACTGGTGCTATTGTTTTAATATCAGAGACTGGAAATTTCATGAACCAATAGACCCTATCCTACTCACATATGTGCAACACCATAAGGACAATAGAGAAAATAATCAAGTACTATAATGATGGTAGGCATGAAAGTTGGTGCTTTTCAGTGGCATATGCCCTTGAAGGAAGCACATTGGAAACTGTCAAATAAAAATAAAAGATTTATCTGTTTAAATTAATAAGTATGTATCCTAATAGCTAAATTCAGGCTTTTCACAAGCATGAAAGAATTATCAGAACTGTCATCAATTTGAAGAGATTTTACTCAGTTCACAGGGGGCATCGTATATCCTGCACAAGCCTGACAGAAAACTAGAAAGAGTCTGACAAGTCTCTTTGTTCTCTTCTCTCCCTACTCTTCATACAACCAACAAATATCTGTTATTGAATATTCACCCATGGTTACTCTCCTTTTGAGTATAATGGTGTGCTGATCAACTGAAGGCCTACATCTTTCTTTGACTTAGAATGGTCCACAATCCAAACAAAAAACAAGATCTTGTGCTTGTGCAATAGGAAAGCACCTGTGGGAAGAAGCATCATCCTGAGGAGGAAACTATGTCATTGGAAAGGATGTATGCCTTTGTATATGATGACACCATAATCATGTAACACTGTGGAATAACTTGAACCCATTGTGCATATATTTGAACTTAGGTTTACTCAAGACCATCATATAGATACTCAAATGATAAGCCAATTTATTCCCAAGAGAACCTTGAGCTGGAGGACAGGGTTTTGATTCTGAGTGGAGCCTTTAATGCAAGTAATGATGGGTGTCACCACTCCCATGTTACACAGTAGAATAATGTGAATCCATTGGGCATATATTTATTTGAACCTAGCATTTACCCATGCTAGTGCACATCAATATTTCAATGATGAACCAGTTCATTCTCAAGAGAAACCTGAGCCGGAGATCAGGGTGTCGACTCTGCAAGTGGAGCCTTTAGTGCAAGTGATTATGGGTTTACCACACTCTAGAAAACCCTAAGAGCCTTTCTATGCACAGGAGCACAACCAAGACCCCTATATAGAATTGTGGGTATTTATTCCATTGAAAATTACCCTAGTTTGGCTGGTTCAACTTGGACGGGTAGCCATAAATCTTGTTGGTATCTATTGGTATCTAATATAACTCCATAGCTTTTGACATTGTATTTACTGAATATATGAGACTTGAGAACCAAGTAATACCATTTTATTAGTACCTTATTGGTGTATTCCATGCATAGCCACTCTATGATTCCTAACGGAAAAAGAAAGATATATTCATGTTGTATTTCAAAATTAACTAACGTCAAGGATGTCCAAATTTCATCTTCAAGCAAATGTGGTCTTGACATGATTTTTTCTTTTTGGTCCTATTATCCTTGCAGGTATTCGTTGGGTTTGTAATAGCAAATTTGTCAGATCGATTATCCCGATTTTTGGGTTTGTAGCATCATCAAACATGTTGCAACACCATGATTCTTTTTACACGAGAACTCTTTATGTTCATATTGGAAAGTGAAGTGATCCCAGACTACCCTCACAGATATGTCAAGCATCACACAAGAATATCTAACTATTTGTATGATTGAATTTGTTGGTATAGGTAGGATTAAAATGTGTTGCCTGGTGTCGAGCTCTATACTTAAGTGATTAATTGCTTCCATTTCTTTATATTCACATCTATTGTTAACTATTTTGCCAAGTGTAATATAGATTGTCAGCTCCCATCTTCATCCTGCAATTATTCGAAAATGTTTGTGTTCTCAACAACCGTTGGTAAACGACTGATTCGGAGTGTCAAGAATTTTAAATTGCCGGCGTGTATCATCTAATCACATTTTTCAGCAGGTTACCAATTGCTTTTAAATTTTATTTGTTTGCTCTAATGTACATAAATCCGATTTATTATGTGAAGCAATAGACTAACTTGGTTTTGCCTACAAGTTGGTGAACCATTAGCAAATGCTTTCGATCGATGGTGGAGTCCAAAGTTACCCAATTTCTTAATTGTTGAGCTGCTTTGTATGAAAGCTATTGCCTTGCAACTAATGGCTGCCTTTCTACAGCAAATACTTTTTAACAGTTTGTGGATTAAGCAGGTTGGATGGACATGCATGCGGAAGAGAAACTTATTAATATCTGTATTTTCGAGAAATTGTCATAGAACTTAAGCCGGTAAATATCTAACTAATGCACAAAGATGTGGATAGAATAAGTAAAAACCAAGCCAAGGCTCACCACGTCATGCATTGTTCTTATCCTTCTATGTTGGAGAATCGTGCGTCCTTTGTGATCGATGATCTTGAGCTCCCGAAGGTAGGTGGTGACCGAGAGATGTGCAGTGTCGCACGTGGGAGTCTTCGACTTACACGTACTCTCCCCACTTAAAGCTCACCCCCTCGATGGATAAGATAAGGAGACGGGTATCAACACCGCATGAAGGACGGGATCAAAGCCATTAGAATCAATTCAAGATACCTCCACGACAGTACAATGTGGGGCCTAATCTGTCGATAATAAGCCTAATAATGGTGTCATTTACGATGTCTTCAATATTTTAATAAATTATTTTAAATATTATTAAAAATAATATAAGCTAATCAAATAAAATATTATAATAGTAAAAAAATAAAAAAAAAGGTGAAAATTTTGATGAAATACTTTTCATTTAAAATGTAAAGTATTGTTTGCAAAAAAAAAAACAAAAAAACAAAAAAACAAATGAAGTATAATTTTTAAAAGATATTTTATAGTGCAATCGCTCGGAGAGCAGAATTGTATGTAATCCAGGAAGCTACGAAACCCTCGACACTCGCGCTCCGCCTTCGCCACAGCCGTCGGATCACCGCCAATGGGGGCGGCGGCGATATTGTCGGGCCTCCTTACTGAGATCATGATCCCGGCGGCAGCCGTCGTCGGGATCGCCTTCGCGTTGGTGCAATTTGTTGCCGGTCTCCAAGGTGAAGCTTTCTCCGGAGGACTCGGCCAACGGCAAGGATGGGGTCTCCGACTACCTCATCGAGGAGGAGGAAGGGCTCAATGACCACAACGTCGTCGTGAAGTGCGCCGAGATCCAGAGCGCCGCCATCTCTGAAGGTGAAAGATATACTCTGTGTGCCTTCTTTCTAGTTGTTTGGTTTTGGTTTTGCGGACGTTCGAAGGGTTTTAAAGATTTTTGTCTCAGTTCGAGGGGAAAAAAGAAGATATCTTCTTTTGTGGTTTTACGATTTTGTTTTAGCTTAAGTGGTATTTCTATGAATAATGGAGCTCATGGAAATGGTAGTCATGATTTCTTTTAATTGATGTTATCTTTTTTTCTTCTTTTGGCTATTATTTTTTGTAGTCATTATATTTTGGTTGGATAAAAAGAATTTTTGAGAACACATATTAGTTCGTGGTTTTCTAGTGCCCTAACGTTGTCTTCTTCTTGGTTTTTCTTAAAGATAGGTTAAATTCTGAAGTTAAAAGCCTTTCTTTACTCGTATTCGTGGATATTTGTTGCTGTAGGTTGAAGTAATTTGGGGAATAACTTCAATTTTGTTTTCTCCTAGAAATGTGTTCTCATGCTTATTAATGTGCGGTTAATCAATCTTGGAATATCTTTCTTTGTTGGTCATTTTAAATGTGTTTTTGTCTTCTGGAATGATTATTTTGTGCTGTTCTAGAATTGTGACAATGGCTTTGGTTTATTTGCTTCTTGTTATGCTAAAACGCTATGCAAGATTAAGATGCGACGATTCTGTTGTTTGTTTCGTCGAATCTTATATGACCTGAACCGTCAAGAAGGGGTCTTTAAGTAATATGATACTGCTGAACAAAAAAAAAAAAAAAAAGGTGTTTTGTACCTACAGCAGCTCTATGGAATTTAGATGAACACATGTTAGGAGGGAAGAAAAAAAAAGTACATGTTAGATGAAATTTCATGTTCTTAAATTCAGATCTGGTGGTACTTTAGTGTAATTTAAATTAGGTGGTATTTAAGTGATTTGTACCTACAGCAGCTCTAAACATCATGATCATAAATTGACGTTACAACAGAGGACATCCACAAACTTATCATGGAATTTAATCCAATTTTCTTGTGAAAATAGACTTCTTTTTCTCCAAGTGACTAAACTTATCTGATTTAAGTGTCACTTAAATCTTCAGATATTGCATGCAAGTCATCTTTATTGCATCCATCTATGGGTCTATTCCTGACAATCTCAAATTAATATTACAAAGGAAATTGCTTAGTTATAGAATTGTAATATGGCGTATTGGCATATCAGATCAAATTTGTCTGATCAAAAGGTCTGATTGTATTTTTTTTTTTTGGGTGCAATTTGTAATTATTAGTATCACTTAATACAGGCGAACCCTAAGTTATCACTAATGTAGTGACAATTTTTCTGACTCCAGTTGAGTTGTTGATTATTTCTTTAGGCATCTGAATGTTAACCTCAACTTTACATATTTCCTGAGTAGGATACTATGCTCCTAAGATTTCTAAATTATTACTTCTTGCCTGTTGATTCCTTTTCTCCTTTCCCACATTGTTCTCTTTAACAAATAGCAAATATTACTTGAGTGCTGATTTGCGATCTATACCATGGTAATCTGACATCAAGCTTTGCTATGCTTGTGAGCAGGGGCGACTTCATTCCTTTTCACCGAATACCAATATGTTGGAATCTTCATGGTTGCTTTTGCAGTCCTGATTTTCCTCTTTCTTGGTTCTGTGGAAGGCTTTAGCACAGAAGCCCAACCATGCGCCTATAGCAAGGATAAGTATTGCAAACCAGCACTTGCAAATGCTGGCTTCAGTACAATCTCCTTCTTGCTTGGTGCAACAACATCCCTGGTTTCTGGTTTTCTTGGGATGAAAATTGCAACCTATGCAAATGCAAGAACAACTCTAGAAGCTAGGAAGGGTGTTGGAAAAGCTTTCATCATCGCTTTCCGGTCTGGTGCAGTCATGGGCTTCTTGGTTGCTGCAAATGGCTTCTTGGTCCTCTATATTGCCATCAACTTATTCAAACTGTACTATGGTGATGACTGGGAAGGCCTTTTTGAGTCTATTACTGGTTATGGTCTTGGTGGGTCTTCCATGGCTCTTTTCGGTAGAGTAGGGGGTGGTATCTACACAAAAGCTGCTGATGTTGGTGCTGATCTTGTTGGTAAGGTTGAAAGGGACATTCCTGAAGATGACCCTAGAAACCCAGCTGTAAGTCCTTCTGGTTTTATGTGTCATGTTTTTGTTCCCATGCTTTCTTCCTTCGGCTTTATCTGCCATAAGTTCCAGATAAGTTTGTCCAGTTCATGCTAGCATTTTAGTCGGTGATTGCTTTTCTTTTGTTCCTATTTTTAATTTTGTATGTATGTATGTATGTTATAGGTGATTGCTGACAATGTTGGGGACAATGTCGGAGATATTGCTGGGATGGGATCTGATCTTTTTGGTTCTTATGCTGAATCATCATGTGCTGCACTTGTTGTTGCCTCCATTTCTTCGTTTGGGGTCGACCATGATTTCACTGCCATGTGCTACCCTTTGCTCTCCATGGGAATTATAGTTTGTCTGATAACTACTCTCTTTGCAACCGATTTTTTTGAGATAAAGGCTGTAAAAGAAATTGAACCTGTTTTAAAATGGCAGCTCATAATCTCTACTGTGCTTATGACTGTTGGTATTGCAATTATCAGTTGGATAGCTCTCCCATCTACTTTTACAATTTTCAGTTTTGGTGATCAGAAGCATGTAAAGAATTGGTAAGTACTATGTTCCTTTTGTTTCTTAAAATGGTAAAGTTTTAAAGAGAATCTAATTGTTAGAGATTTGACCGGCAGTTGTTCTTCTGTGTTGCAATTGGATTATGGGCTGGCCTGGTCATTGGATTTGTCACCGAATACTATACGAGTAATGCATATAGGTAAAAAAAAATTGATTCTTCTATTCTTCCAAACATGGGCTACCATAATTGTGGATTCATCGATAGTGTTGTATGTTAACTGCTGATTTTACAGTCCTGTCCAAGATGTTGCTGATTCATGCTGTACTGGAGCTGCCACTAATGTCATTTCTGGGCTGGCTTTAGGATACAAGTCCGTCATTATCGCCATTTTTGCCATTGCCGTCAGCATATTTGTTAGTTTTAGTCTTGCTGCCATGTATGGTATTGCTGCTGCTGCTTTAGGCATGCTGAGCACTATAGCAACTGGCCTGGCCATCGATGCCTATGGGCCAATCAGTGACAATGCTGGAGGCATCGCTGAGATGGCTGGAATGAGCCACAGAATTCGGGAGAGAACAGATGCACTCGATGCTGCAGGCAACACCACTGCAGCCATAGGAAAGGTACGGACAAATGTTTTCTGCAATCTATTAACAATAACGGGTCTGCTCGAAGGTTCACAAGGAAACTTGCTCTGAGCTTGGCAAGCAAGTTGATCATGCCTTTGTGCCTTTGGTGGCTGCTATTTTGCATTTTAGATAGGTGGATCCAGATACTTGCGCTACTTCATTTGATCAAAAAATTTGTTTGCAACTGCACTTGCAGATAACCATGTCATAGAACTGTTACTGTAATAGTGACTTTAAGTTTGTGAAGCTGCTCTCCACATTAATATTTCTAGTTTTCATTTATTAGTTTTTTTTTTCTTTTACATACAAGCTACTTGGGGAAATATTTTGAAGAAAGGCTATTTCTAATTTTCTATAACCTCTTAGAGAAAGAAGGCTATCTGAGGAAAACATTTGTCTCTTTGAAAGCAGGCATCATATTTCTGACCAAAATTTGTGCTTATACTATGTTTTTTACATTTTTACTTATCTTGAGGTCCTAGGTTGCAAAAATGGTTCTTCTTTTAATTGCCTTTCCCCGGGGCTTTGCTATTGGTTCAGCTGCCTTGGTGTCCCTTGCACTCTTTGGTGCCTTTGTGAGTCGGGCGGCTATCTCCACTGTTGATGTTCTAACTCCAAAGGTGTTCCTCGGGTTAATTGTTGGTGCCATGCTTCCTTATTGGTTCTCGGCCATGACCATGAAGAGTGTCGGCAGTGCTGCTCTGAAGATGGTGGAGGAGGTCCGCAGGCAGTTCAACACCATACCGGGGCTTATGGATGGTAGCACTAGACCTGATTATGCGACCTGTGTAAAGATCTCCACAGATGCCTCGATCAAGGAAATGATTCCTCCTGGTGCTCTGGTGATGCTGACACCACTTATTGTCGGAACCTTCTTTGGTGTGGAAACCCTATCTGGGTTCTTGCTGGGTCACTTGTTTCTGGGGTGCAGGTACGCAGAAATAATCTCGCAATTAGTCGGTGTTCGTTGTGTTAGTAATGCTGGTTTGTTATGCCACAGATTGCTATCTCTGCATCTAACACTGGCGGTGCATGGGACAATGCAAAGAAGTATATCGAGGTAACACTACCTTTTCTACTCGTGTTGTTCTTTTACATATTAGCCTAAACGTTTACCTTTGATGCACTTTGAGCTTTGACCCAGTAATCATTACAATAAAAAAAAAAGGGTGACACCATTGGGGATCTGATCAGAGCATGCAATGATGTTGTTAGGCTGGGGCATCAGAGCATGCAATGAGTCTTGGCCCTAAAGGATCTGATCCCCACAAGGCTGCTGTTATTGGTGACACCATTGGGGACCCTCTCAAGGATACATCTGGGCCATCACTTAACATTCTCATCAAGCTAATGGCCGTGGAATCTCTTGTGTTTGCACCATTCTCTGCCACTCACGGTGGTCTCCTGTTCAAGATCTTTTAACATGGAGGAGAATGAGAGAACTTGATGATGATGCTTGTTGTACTTTAATATCATATCTTAATCCACCTGTTCAATGTTTGATTAGTAATTGCACCTTTCATTTGTTATCTTTAGCTGTCAGAGTTATGTTTATCATCATTGGCTGATGCTGTATCACTATATTAGGTCAGTGGTCACTGTAAAAATTCCATGTTGGCAAGGGAACAAACAAATTTTTCTTCATGGATGATGATGGTAATCATGATGATCATTGTGGTCTAATGGACAGTAAACATTCTTGAGAGAATGAGATCAAACATGTGTTTGGTGCCTCTTTTGTAGAATTGTAGATTAAATCTACATTTGGGTACTGTTATGGAAAAAAATTTAGCATTGGAGATCAGCTCAAGATGGATCTGTTTGTAGAATTCACCTAAAACTTGCAAAGCCAGTGGTTGCTCTAATATGGCATTTGGAGTGTTTTGTCCTGAATGCTGTGGGAAAATGGAAAGTGGACAGAAGGAAGAAAATGTTGAATGCTGCACTGAAAAAGAACCCAATTGCCAAAAAAGAGGAAAACAAAGGTCAGAGTCATCACACCTGAATCTTCTTTATCTTAGTAGGGATGACAATCAAAATTTGCTTCAACAATTAACCTCATCTGTAAATCTGCAAATGTAAAAATTAATCATGAAAAACAAAAGAACAGAGACAAAATTCAAGCCATGGATGGGTGAGGGAGCTGCATAACTTTGTGACCATAACTGGTAGAGCCACTAATCTGTAAGGATCTGATAGGAAAAAGGAATCAGAAAAAACTCCAATCTAAAGTGGGAGAGTATTCTTCTGAATCAGGTTAACTAGGTTAATTAGCATATCCAGAACAAATTCCAGGTAGATTGTGACTGCTACAAGGCTTAACTTTGTTAACAAACAGTACCAATGATAAGGCACTGCTACTGTAATTACATTACTAGAAGGAAACAATACAAGCTATATTAACACATCAAGCAACTAGGAATAAACTCTTGCTTATGCAACCCTTGTTAGGTTTCTTGTCACTGTAAGGACACACCCTCAAAATACTTGGATCAACACCCAAAACAATCAAGTAAAGTGAAAAACAATGCTACTGTCTAAAATACTTGAGCAGTTGAAAACTATGCTTTCACACAAAAAAAAAAATCAAGTTTAAAACAACACAGAACCAATCTTGATTTTGATTAATTGGATCGATCGACAAACTTCTGTGTGCAAGCATGTAAAGGAACATTAGTATTATGGCCAACAGCTTGTTTGTCAATCATTACAGAGAACATATTGGAGCATAAATTTTTGCTTCTTGCATCATTCATCTTTGTTGCAGATGAAAACTTAAGCAGCCCATGGAGTCATTAATAGTTTGATTTCAGAAACTAATTTGAGGCAAAGATACTGAACTTGCATAAGGTACAAACGAAAAATATTTAGAAACAGGCAAAGATACCAACACAGACCACAGTAACATCAGACATCTTAATCAATTTTTCATTATTAAGATATGTAGCAAGGAAAAATAATGCCAAATGCAACGGTTAAAAACTGGCTCGTATTGGTTTCATCATTGTCTTAAGCCACTTGCACAAGATCTTAATAACATTTGGCAACAAATAGTTTCTGCAAGATGACATTCACTGCTCCACATGTACAACTGATCTCCAATAATTTTCTGCAACAATGACCATTAAAGAACTTCCAGAGTTATTCAAGTTCTCATTCACCTCAGTGAGACCGTGCTGCATCTCCACAATGTGAAGAGGACCACAAAACTGCTATGAAACAGAATTCTACACAACAAATCTATGCCTGCAAGCAAACATGATTTTCTGAAAATGTTCTACTAGATTGTGAAATTTGTCCTACCACAAATTAATCCGAAATACCAAAATTTGTGAACTACATTGCCTTCTAGACATAAGGGTTTTCACTCAAGCATTATGGGGATGACAAGGTGGGAAACTTGGCCAGCAAAAATGCTCAATGTTAAGTACACGAGAAAAAATGACTCACATTACTGCGAGGAGGATCTGACTGTAATGCAGTAAGAATATCTGCAAAAGATAAAAAATTCACTACAAGGATTAGATCCGGAAGGAACAAAAGTAATTGAGACAGTAAATACTTCTACAGTTTTGCAAAGTTGTGTCTTAGAACCAAATGATACTATAAAAGATAATGCTATCCATTCATGTATTTCACAGTTATGTTTGATGACCTAAGATAGGTTACTAATTTGCTACTTAGTCTATAAAGAAAGAGTGACAAAGGGAGTTAGAAATTGTGATATTGAATATATTACTTAGTGAATCACATATTTTGATACAACAAAGAAATCTAGCATCCTTTGCATGTTGGACAATCAGAATGGTTTTAAGTACTGGTGGTTAATGCAGCATACCATACATAGTAATTATGATTATCAGGAGAAGTTATAATTCTAACTGGAAAAATTTTCATCTTTCACCCATATATTTAATTCTACAAAAGCCACACTTCATTAATTGAGATCATATACATACTCATCATAAGAAGGGCAATCATCATCTACTGAAACTCATATCCATCGCATTCAATCTTGGCAGCTTCTAAAGGACATTTACGGATCTTACATTTACGTATATTTTCCTTGTTGTTTGTTCTTCTCAGAGTGAACCAAACATGGTATTTCACAGATACCAAATGACTGATTTAAATTATGGCGCATATCATGCCCTGAGAGGTTGCAAGTCCATAAAAGTTCATTGTTCTTGTGTCCATAAGCATCCCGAGAGACAATCGGTTCACGTCTTTGCCACCAGGAAAACAAAATAAACAAGATTTTTGTAAATTTACTTTTGGCTCCTGCCAATGTGGGGTCCAAGAGATCTAAAATTACAGGCGAGGAGGCATAAATTTGCTTTCAATGGACCATAATCGAGTATCTTAGAAACCATTGAAGCGAAAGTGACATCATTAAATACACTTACGCACATAGTCATAAGGACTACCTTCAAAGCCTCAATCAGAGCAGTACTTTCATTGAAAATGCTGAGAACTTCATACCTTCAATGTCGCATGGAAAAAGAATTACACAAAAAGAGAAATATCTGTTTTCTTCCTTGGAGTGCCATTGACAACTAAGAAACTACTAATTTAAAGAAGTCCAAAAACCTACATGTGACAGATCAAAGACACAAAAAATATAGACAATATCATCTCAACAGTTAACCTTTTAATTGTTTCAAGTTGGCTGACTATTGTAAATGCTCAATGATACTATTCATGATAAGAAGCACAAAAGAGAAATGGTGCTAACATATATGGGCCTCTGTTATAAAGGAATCTATCAAGTTCCATAACAATAAACTCCAAGCTTTAAGTGCTGAACAATCCATGGACAGATGAAGATCATATGGAGATAAGGGTTACCAAAGGAAAAGGATACTGCCGACTCAGAGAAACTATAAACTCACTGTCGACTCGGAAAACTATAAAATTAGTGACCTCTAGATTTGATTAAAACTGTATGATGATATAGAAACCTTAAGTGATGGTTAAGCATTATCACCATCTATTGTGTGATCCACATTTGTGCTATTACGTCAATATTTGAAATAGCAAAGTGACATGTATAAGAAAACAACAGTTGAAATGCATTAACAAAGCAGCACACTCGACTAAAACACTCAGCAAAACATTTTCTTGGTGTTCTGCTTAATAACTATTTTGTTCAGAGATTAATAAATGATAATAATTTGATATTTTGAGTTAACACAATTCTTCACTATTGCTGGTTCTTCTTGCAGCACTAAGAAAACCTACATAAACTTTGATATAGCAAGATCTCTCTTTGTAATACAAAACCTCTGTTGAGTAGATTTAACCATCATCATTAACTTATTTAAGAAAGAGCAAGCTTGCGCAAACTTATGCAACTTATATGAGAAAAGATGATCTCAAATAGATTTATGCAAGCATTATTAAACACATTAAGAAAGGGATAGATCTTGTTGGATATGCACATCACCTAAGTTTCCAGTAACGTGCATAGAGGTAAAGTTGGGATAACTCACATACAAAAATGCCATATGGCAGCATCACTAGTGCCATACAGTTGACCTCAAGCCAATTCTTCCTCTTTTTCTTTAATGCATGTAAAATAACCACTTTCTTTCTCTCTCAGTTGTGCAGTTGAATTCAAGTCGATGCACCTTTTTGATCCAACCTAATCCCAAAATGCATCATGTCAAGCAATTACAAGAACTTGAATTAGGCACCATTTGACATCTTGAAAAACTAATCAAGATAAACTATTACGATAAGCAGTTTACTCAAAATCGGCCCTCATTTGATAGGGTTGTGTTCCTAGTGATACAAAGTATGAGGCCCGATATAAGACATACTAAGCTAGTATGACTGCAGCACGGAATTCATAGGTCACATGTTTAATGTTATTCAGCCTAGGCGCAATCCTTCAGTACTCGGCTTATTTAAAAGCTCTAAACCATAAGCTAGTATCTTAGGCAATGATAAAATGTCAGTACATTCACTAAATATATGAACTTGGACTCCAGCATCTTAAGTGGATAACACACAACTTAGTAGCAACCTGTGACAACAAAAAGCAGATAAATCCAGTAACATATCCTCCCTAGATTTTAGAGGATACAGTAGCCAGATCAAACCACAAAGGTCACAATAAGCTTATGGGATTGTCTACATAGATATCTATTCAAAATACTCCAGACAAAAAGATGCAGCAAAAACTTATCATCCAACATAACAACACAACTAAAACAAGAACTAAACTCATGCTTTCTCTTACTATTGCACAGCAATATTCAAAATAATCCAGCAAAAGACACAGCAAAAACTTATTATCCAACATAACAACACAATTAAAATAGGAACGAAACCAACAAAAAGAGAACTCCAAGCTGTCTTACTATCGAACAGCAATATTATCTAATACTTTATAGTGGACACTATAAAATATCTAAATTTCAGCAAACTTGTTGAAAAAGAACGAAAATAATCAGTCTTCCTTTCATAAATAGTGATATCACATTCAGAAATAGGGAGTACCCTTTCCCTGATCCATTGGCACTTGCCAACTACGAGATTGTTATCTTCATAAACCAGCCTACCGAATGCATCTCCGCATATGGACTGGAAATCCTGTGGGTCGAAAAGAAAAGGATAACATTGAATGATAACTAAGTAACTGGAAAAAGAGAACTACTTTGGATACATAGTGACGAGGAAAGAAAAAAGGACATTCTTCAATTATCCTTGGCGACAGGCGCACTACTGCCGTTAGGGCTCTCGAAGAGCTGCTTGCGCAGGATGTCATGCAGGCGGCCGAAGAGCTCCTTCTTGAGGGAATCGAAGGCGAGCTCGAGGCGTTCAAGCAACTCGGTAGAGTTCTTGTTGTACATGAAGAGGCCGTTGTAAAGGTCGAAGCTGTCACTACAGGTGTTCTCTACGAGTTTGAGCAGGGTCTCGTAGCCCTTGGTATTGATGGGGGTGGACTTAAGGTTGAGCTTGGCGAGGATGCGGCCGACGGTGTGGGTCAGGAACTGGATCTCGGCGGCGTTCTCGTCATGCTCAGCGCAGGACATTTCGACCATGCGGCAGCCCTCCCGAGCGAAAATGTCGAGGAAGCGGCGGCATCGGTCGACGCGGTCCTCTGACTCACCGATGCGAACCTTGTCGTAGACGAAGGGGAGGCCTGCCCATCCGTGCTTGCCGCTCTCAGGGCCGAACATGGGGTGGGTGCAGAGGATGTCGAAGTCCGGTGGCAGGATGTGGAGAAGGAGGTTCTTGGGGAACTCCTTGACGGACAGCACGTCGACGAAGAGGGTGCTTCGCCGGAGGCGCTGAAAGGGGAGGGAGCGGAGGACGGCCTCGGCGGAGAGGATGGAGGTGCAGAGGAGCACCACATCAGGGTGCTGCTCGCACAGATCATGAGGGTCACGGAAGAAGGTGGCGCCGAGGGATCCAGCAGCGGCGGAGTGATCGGAGCGGGAGTAGGCGAGGATGCCGTGGCCCTGCGCAGCGAACGTGCGAGCCAGGAACTGCCCGAAGTTGCCGAAGCCGACGATCGCGATCTTGAGGCGCGCGCGCTGCTCCAGTTCCTCCGACGCCCGCGACTCGTAGTCGAACGCTTGGGCTGCGTCCAGAGCCCGCACCGCTCCGCCGCCCCAAGGAAGTCGCTGACGGTGGCACCGCCTCGAGGGGACGTGGAATACGCGGGAGAGGAGCGTGGCCCTCGGCCGGAATGACGGCAGGTTCGGGAGCCGCGGTGGCGGCGGCGGCGGAAGAGGATGGGTCAGCGAGGCGAACAGCGAATGCGAAGGGATCATCTTGACGAGTGGTCCGAGGACGCGGCGAGGGCAGAAGGACGAGCGCGACGGCCATAAGTTAATATGCTTTATGTTAGAAAATTTGGAACTCCAACGCGACATTAATGTAACTTTATATATCCCTTTTACATATTGGAAATATTATGTTTGCTCTCCAATTTAATATATCCTTTTAAATATTAAATTCTTAACACTACTCATAATTATCTTCAGTTTTTTTTAAGTATTAAAATATATTCATCAATAATTTGATCAAGATATCGATATCAGTTTTGAGTTTTACTATGATTATTAGATTAACTAAAAACAACATATTCAATTTATTTATTTTTTATATATATATTGTTGAACGTAAATTTAAAATTTTGAGAACATGTAATTTTTATGAGCCGTATCTCTTTTTGGGTATTTCTTACAATATGTCCTTAATAATTTTTTTATCGTATTCGATAATATTATTCGCACCTCATAAATTGATTCAAAATTAATAGAAATTAACTTATATTTCAAATAATTATCTTTATTAGTTTTAGAATAAGGTTGCTTCGGTGTCATTATAGTGTTTTTAAATACCTCAATCAAAACATTATAATCATATTAAAAAATATATTATAATTGAAATGAACTCAAAATTCAATGTAAACCGACTTATAGAAAAATAAGATTTTAAATATATTTTTATTGATTTAAAATAATAAATATATTAGAAGATTTTAATGTTAATAGACTTAATAATAATTTTGAAAAGAACCCACCCTAAGCCCAATAAAAAAATTATACTTGATAAATTAGATCAAATCCCCTAATGCATTGGTTCAAAATCAGTGGATCAATTCATTAAAAAAAAAAGTTATTATTACGAAAACAATGAAAAAGTGAGACGCTGATATGAAAAATGAGGTTTTTTTACATATGAATACTTAAAATTTGAATATAGCTTTTATATTTTTATATAACACATATATCATTTGTCTGTATCACTAATATTCATGTGTAACATGTATATTATTTGTAATCGATAATTATATTTAGTCGTGTATTGATGGAGGAATACGGACTAAAATTTATAAGCACCAATTTTTTTTTATTTTTTAGTTAATTTTAAAAAGAATAAAATCGAACCTAACTAATGATAAATTTTTCTTTATGTCTTAAGAAGACGTGACGATTGATTTAACCATCCGGTACATAGGATCTGATTAAGCCAGTCATCATCAAATCTTCTCGGAGTCAATGCTATACTCTAAATTCTAAATCTGAATTGAATAAAAATGCGTGTTGCCGTGGACTTTTAGTTGTTGTCATTTGGTTCCAAGTCAACGTGCATGTGTCGACTTGGACAGCTAAAATATAAATTAACAACTTATAAATGTACATATAAGTCTAAATTTGCCTTTGAAGACTTCCAACCAACAGCTAATTTAAAATAGTTAATAGAGAATTAATTTATTAAAATTTAAAATTATATTGTGAAAGAGATAGATTTTATTCATTAAGGTAACGAAGGAAAAAAAAATTAATCATATACTCAAATCACATAATAGATTGATTAATTAATCAAATTAATAATTTATTCTCAAATTACAGATTGATTTATGATGTATTAAATATAAATATATCATTATATATGTATATTCTATTATATTCCTATAAGATTAAGCTTATGTTAATGATGTAAATATTGGATCGATATAATTGAAATATTCTATAAACTAGAGGCTTTGGGAGGTAGTATACTAGTTGATTATAAATATGAACGTGATAAATATATCGTTGATGTCTGATAACTTAATTAATATATTTCATACATAATTAGAACATTAGATTGACGTATGGTTTGGTAATATTTATATTATCATGACATATTATAAGATTATATTGGGAGGTGATATCAATTTTTAGTATTAAATTGATGACTCAAGTGATGATGATTCAATATTTAACTTTAGTAATAGATATTATGACTGTTTTTTATTTCGTGAAACTTTAATTGATTTAATTTACTTTAATAGAGATAATATAAGCTAACATAAATATTGTTGTTTATCAAATCAGATCCACGAATATATAGAGATGAAGTTATATATATATAATTAATTAATTTACGTATGTATATAGTTATAAAAATGCTTTCAAAGACACTAGAAAATGCTAATTTAAAGTAGCTAAGGAAGATTAATTAACTTACATATGTATATAGTTTCGGATTCCGGAAAGGTATGAAACGATCGACTTTGGAAGTATATATACGTATAATTTTGTCAAATAAATATAAGTAGAATTTAGCACACCGCACGTCCACAAATTATAATTGAAGATAAAAGACAAAAAAAAAATTGTACATATAAACGACATTTCGACATGATATGACGCACCCAATTTAACTGCATATAAATGCCTGTGCGTGGAAGCATTCAAACACCCTCAAGAAAACGTGACAATAGTTATGACGTGGAAGGTGTCTTGCGCGTGGGTCCCACTGTTAACTCATGATATATATATATATATATATATATATATATATATATATATATACGGGTGGGTCCCAAAACGGCGGCAGGAGATGGTTCGGTGTGAGGGTGCGTGTTGGATAAGTAACATCGACACGTGGACCCGTTTAACCCGTATCCCCTGTGGATCCGCTGTGCTTATCGATGCACAAAACAGCCACATGGACCACAGGGGAGCGAACTCGCTATTCTACCGCATTGGAAAATACTTATATAAGCACTCGTCTTAAGTAAAGAAAATAACGAAAAATGAGAGAAATAATTTTGGTGTCGAAAACCTTTTTCTTGTTGGGTTGGGGGTTCTCGGATGTCTACAAAACAGGACGTAGAAGTGGGTTCGGGGCACACTAGTAGTGAGCCACTAATATGTCGCCACGTTGTGTTTCGTGGCATTTCGTGTCGCGTCGGCGTAGCTGATCGTTCCGCCCGCCGCGGCTTATCCTGCTCCTCTGAAGCGCCGAGCTCGGGCAGCCGAGACCAGCACGCGTTGCTCATCCGTTGGCTCGTACTGTGGGCCCCGCCGTCATCCCACTGCCCCCGCCCTTTCTCTATCCTTGGGGCTCTTATTTCTCCTCCCACCCTCCTTTCGTGCCGCTTCAGGCTTCTTTCTCCCGTCCTCCGTCTCTTCTCTCCCCTCCTCCGCCTCCTTTATGCTAAACCCTAACATTCGATCATGCGCCACCACCTTTTCTCTCCCTCTACGGTAAGAATACGGCTTCCGATCATCCGATCGATGCGACTTTTTTGTGTTTTTGGGAGTTTTTCGTACTGTCCGTCGCTTTCACAACTTTTTTTTTTGGGTTGTTTCTCTATGTTCTTCTGTTCTTTTGGACTTGAAGTTGTTGGTTTGCTGATGGCACTAGAGAACAGGGGGCGATGGATATTCGGAAGTTTAGTTCGTCAAGCGATCATCGTTTTCTCGTGTTATTCGTTAGAACTTTGGCGACTTTGGAATTTTTCATCTCCATGATCTTATGGGGGTTAATCCTAAACTTGATTTTTGTTTGCCGTGAAAATCCATTTTGACTGTGTTTTTTTTGTCATATAGATCGTTTCTTGCATTGAAATTCCACTTCTTATTTTCTCAGAGGAAGTAGCTTTTATCCTGGTTATTGAAGATTTGCTGTGTATGCTGGTTTAAAATCTTACTCTAGAATGGAATAGGACGAACAAGAAAGTTTCTTGGGTTCTTCTGGATTGTGCAAATGGCGGAAAGTTGATCTTTTTAACAGGACAGCTGAAGAAAACCAAAAAATCATTCTTGGGAAGTTAACCGTTATCCAATGGGGGGAGCTTGTTCTAGAAAGAGAAACGTTCTCGATGAAGATGATTTACGCAGGTCCGGAAGATTCTCCAAGACTGGCAGCTCAAAATGGTTGTTATTTAGTCTGCCTCGTTGCAGCACTGATGTTACAGTTCGAAGGCAAGGAAAGTGCCCTTCTCTCATGGAGTTATGCTTGGCTAAAATTCGTGAGGTACCTATCTTCCATCATCCCTATAAGCAGCATATGATTCTAGTATTTTGTGACTTGCGTTGTCCTTGGGACCTCAAATTTCCTATGTTCAAATATTTGGGTGGAAGCAGGATATGAAAAACTATAGCAGCTTTTCGATGCTGCCAAGAGACATAAGCCAGCAGATATTCAATGAATTACTCGAATCTCATGGCCTCACTGATGTGTCTCTTGAAGCCTTTCAGGATTGTGCCCTTCAGGTGAGAATTCTATTGCTATAGTCCAACAAATAGCTGGTTTGGAGTTTCATCTTTTAATGTATAAGCTACTGCTCTATGATTTGTGACCATGAGCAACAAGTAGTAGCAAGTGTATCTATCACATGCATACTGGAAACTAATGTTGTACTTCAACAACTAGAAACAAGTGTATTTATCGGTATTACTAATAATTAGTATGGTACTGGTATAAGGATGCAGAGCTGATTGCTCTGCCCTTCTTTGGCAGGAAGCACTCTTTTCCTTTTCTTTTGTCATGAATTGTATTAACCACTACTTAAGGTTTCAAATTTAACCATTGAGGTAGTTGTCTCACTTTCCCTGTATTGGAAATTACAGAGAAGCTTTTTGGGAGTAGTTGTTCTGTGTGTAGTTTCTCACTTAAGCTTGGCAAGATTACTTAAAGAGGAATATCTGCATGTCCATGTACCTGATGGAGAATTTTTTTGCTTACTGGTCATAAACTTCATGTTATCTGGACAACTTCATTTAACATTACTCCTAGCTTGTGATATTTGAATGACATTTTCCCTAAGGAAATGCACAGAATTTGGATTTCCTTGTCATATTGGATCTTGCACTTAATAATGTTGATAGTTTATATTTTTTGCTTTTGCCACCAGGATATTCATCTTGGAGAATATCCAGGAGTGAAGGACAGTTGGTTAAGCACAGTTTCTTCTCAAGGGCAATCATTGCTGTCTCTTGATATTTCTTGCTCTGATGTGACAGATGCTGGTTTGTCTCTTCTTAAGAATTGCCACAATGTCCAGTGCTTGAAATGTAATTACTGTGACCAAATCTCAGACTATGGTTTATCACATATATCTGGTAAGTTTTCTACAGCCTTTTGCGCCATTTCTTGTTTTTTTTAGAAACCTTCCATTGTGCATCCCGGCATTCATCAGCATGCCAATCTCCTTATCCTGTGTATAAGGAGAACCTCCCTATATTTTTTAGTAAGAAGCAATGTTCTCCCCGTATTATAAGTTCCAAAAGCTCTACTATTATCTGAAGTGTGCCTAGGTGTGAGGACAAGGTTTTACACAACTTCTGTTTAGGCACAAAAGATTAGTGGTGTAGGACGAGAAGTAGAATTCTTTTGATAATAGAGGAACCATAAAGAGAGGAATAGAAATATAGTAATTGAAAAACAATAAGAAAACAAAGGGATAGCTACCAGACTTGCTCTCGCTCAAGGAGCGAACTCCCAGGCCTAGGATGAAGGTTTTGTACCTCCATACGTCTCGCATGTGGACGATGGAATTATTTCATCATAAAAGAAACTTGTGACCTCGCACCACTCACACACAAGGTGGTAAAAGAATTCAATTCATTGATCCATTTCTGATTGATGCATTACAATGTTCGAGATCTTTCTTTGTAGGCTCAAGTAAAAAAATAAATAGGAAATTATAAAAGAAGGATAATTGCAATAACATCAAATCAAATATATGATATGTTTCTTCCTTCGAAGAAAATAATATTCTTGACTTTATTTGAAGGATAATTCCCCTTTTCTTGATAATATTATTGATTGATAGATATTCATCTTTGTAGAGATGAATCTTTAAGATAATGAACTTGATTTCTTCCACTCTTTTCTGCATTTGTTTCCTTTTTCTTCAATTCAAGTAGATTTTATCATGTGACTGACTTATTACATATGCAAAACACTCTTTAACCAATGAAATTTATTCATATAATAAATAAACTAAATTGCTCATGTGCCTCTTGTCCTTATTTAATGATTAGGTTCTTAAAGGTTGTAATTTCACAGATTCGTGCTGATTCTTCCCTCAACTAACAAAGAGATCTTGGAGGAATTGCCACATATGAAATTGAGCACAATTTTGCAAAGAAATACTCCGCATGTTTCTTGAGAAGAGATGGGAAACATGCCCAATATTGTTTGACTCAATAGTTGCCTGTTTGAAGATCCTCCCCTCCAATTGGTCTTTCTTTTAGGACTCTTTTCCTAATATTTCGACTGCACCAAAGTGGAGTGTTCCTAAGTCAAGTTCCAGGGCAGTGTTGTCAAAGATGCTAAGTGCTAAAAGTCTAGTTTTGAAAATGCCAATGTAAAAATTTTAAACATATAATTAAGGAGAAAAATCAATAACATAAAATTAAATAATACATGAATTCCATATCATTTCATATCCAAAATATCACCACTAGAATATGGAATTACATTCATTTGACCAAAACAAAGCATTGAAGTGCTAAATTATCCAAATATGACAACAAACATACCAAAACAAAAGAAGACTAACATCAAAATTAACACAGTTCAAAATTATAGCAAAAATTGACAATTTAGAATTAACAATGCAAAATTCTAGCAGTGACAAAAACAGTAATTAACAATTTAACATAATTTGTAAACTATTACTTACAAGAATTAACTATTATTAACAAGAATTAACACAATTCAGTAACAGAAACATAGCTTGTGCTCTATCATTAATTTGGTTTCTTCAAGTTTATCTTTTTGTTCTGGGGGAAACAAAGCTTGCACGACATAATATTGTCTGTATGTTACTCAATTCATATTCCTGAAGATCTGTGAGGCTTTTGCTTATTTTTTCCTTACTCTTGGTGTAAATAATTTGGGACAAGAACATTCACACTCTTGCTGTAATGTTTAATGAAATTGGTCAAACTTTTCGTGTGTCTACTTTCTTTTATTGAATGATAAATTAACCCAATAATTTTTACCGTTTTATTGCACTTTTCATCGCAAACTTTGTTTCTCCCTTCAGGACTTTCAAACTTGACCTCTTTAAGTTTAAAGAAGAGCAATGCTATTACTGCTGAAGGAATGAGGACTTTTACCAACTTGATTAACTTGGTAAATTTGGATCTAGAGAAATGCTTAAAGATTCATGGTGGTCTTATATATTTAAAAGGTACGCTTCTACCAAATTAGTGGCCTTTGATTGTCATGTTGGGACAGCTCTAAAAAGATAGAATTTTGGTTTTTTGAGCTTTGCTTCTCTTTCATGATGAATCATGTCAAAACTCACATGAGTCAATCATTTTTTCACCTGCTGAACAGTTTGCAAGGATTAATAATCTCATGCACCAGGCTTCTTCCTTCAAATGAATAGTAACATTATATAGCAGTTTATTTTCTGGAGGGCAATGTAGTATGTACTTACAAACAAAGATGAAGATAGGAATGAAAGGGAAACAAATCATGGAAATATATGAACAAAATCAATCATACTGGTGAATTTGACCAGTTTAACATATATTATTACTTTTTATACATTTGTTAGCTTGTGTCTAATGACCAAATTAGTTACTATAATACTGGATGGTGGTGACAATTTTTCCTAGATTTTACTAGTTTGTTGTTTCTATAGTTCCTTTTATGCATTATGTATTATTTCCATAAGTTATATTGTCGATTTTTTGCTGTTTACGGCCTTATTGTTTCTCATATTCTGTGCTTTAAACAATCATATGTGAACTTTCTGCAGACTTGAAAAAGCTTGAATCCCTTAACATCAGATACTGCAATTGTATAACAGATGAAGACATGGAGCCTCTTTCTGGTGGGTTTCAACTTTCAATTGCTTTAGACTCTGTCAAAATTTCTTTTGCATCCTCTGTTTAGTGCTTGGTCAAAAAGAAAAGTCTAGTGTGTTAAGGCATCTCATTGATGATCTACAATACAAGGAGGATGGGATGTACATGCAGCTACTGTTGTTCCTTGTATGAGTGGAAATTATATGCACATACTACGCAAAATAGACAAATACATTTTGTTTTCTTATCCGAGACAAATAGGCTTGGATGATGATGGTGATGATTATGCCCAAGTGTCCATTGAAAAATCTGAAAATTTTGTATTATTTAATAACCTTTATGGGTATTCCTCTAGTTTGGCATATCTTTTTTTTCTCCCCTTACATATAAAGGGAACCCGAGTTGTTTGAACATTATAAATAACTATTGCACGCTATTGCATGTAAATATAGAACCAATGCACCAAGGATTGCAGACCAGTATGCGGACTGCCCGCTACCGGGCTGTACCCTTGACCTAGCCCTGTATCGGTCGATTCGGGGTTGTTGCCACTCCGTTACCGCCTGAAATAGGTCAAGAATGGTTGATTCTGATCGTCGTCGCCCACTACCCTGCGGTATCAGCCAGGCTGCGACGAGAGAGAATGAAGAAGAAAGAGAAAGAGGGAGATCCTCGGGACGGCGTTGCCCTCTAACGATGAGGCGGCGACTCGGCTTCTTCTTCGTCGCGTTCATTGCCGAAGGCCGGAGACATCTGCGGCCTTCGTCTTTGCTGAATGCCGCAATTGAGGAGATCCTCAGGATGATGTCACCCTCTAACGGCAAGACGATGACTTCGCTGCGGTCTTTTCCTCATCTGAGGCGACGAGAAGAGGAGGCCTCAGCGATGTCGCTGAGGCTTCTTGTCATCCGCACCGGGAGATTTTTTTAATTTTTTTGTTATATATATATATATATATATATATATATATATATATATATATATATATATATATATATATATATATATATATATATATAAGCATACTGTTCGGTACGTTGGTACTATAAGAAATTGTGAACCCTGCAATGCACATTACTAACCTCACATTCTTTTTGCATTATATGTTTCTATTTCCTTTGTTTCTGGTGACATACTCCTAACTAGCACTCCTTTGTTTCACAAAGAAGAGGTGCAGTGCACCTTTCCCTGTCACCCTTCCCCGTTTTCCCTCTTCCTCTAGCCTGATCTTGTTATCATATTGTTTGTCAAGTAAGTCTCATCAAGAAAATTTGATCATAATATTTACATGTCTATTCTTGTACTAGGTCTTTCAAACTTAAAAGAGTTGCAAATGTCATGTTGTAAAGTTACCGATTCAGGGATTGCTCATCTAAAAGGTAAGATGCAATGAGTTGTCTTGATTTCTAGACTTGCAGTTTAATATTATTCATATGTTTTAAATTTCACATTTGCTATTAGCTTCTGATGTCCTTCATCAGTGAGACTTCTGTTTCACTTTTCCATTTTAGGGTACATTTCCTTTCTGCAATTAAATTCTTTGCAGGTTTATATAATATTGCTCACTTGAACCTGGAGGGTTGTCCAGTTACTGCTGCCTGCTTGGATGTTATATCAGGTTTTCTTCTTTTCTCTTCTTTCCTGGTGGTGCCAGTAATTGCTAATGACAAGTTTTTCCTACTGTACTATATTCGTTGGGCTCTTTATCCAGTTATACATATAAGTTATGCCATTTTTTGTGGATTCCTTTCCTGTAGTCCTGTAAACCTAGGGTTTATTTCATTTCTGCTTCTTTTAAGTATTGTCGAACAATTATTCTTGTTCCATAGTGCTATGATTTCTTTCGTCAACTAGTTCATCTTTGGTATGCAAATAAAAAAAAAGAAGTATACTGATATACTCTACATGCAAGTGTTACTTCTTAACATGTTCTTTCAAGATTGCAATTACTATCTAGCTTATGAACACTGTATGGCCTGTTTGACTTGTAAATTGTCCATATCTGGTTCTTTAACTGCATGATTTCAGAGTACGTATTCATTCATATCATGTATATCTTTTTCTTTTAATATTTTAGAGTGACTTATCTGTGTGATTGAATTAGTTTATTTGTATGCTAGTTTGATTTTTTGTTTAGAGAAATGGTATGTGATAAATATGGTTCTTTCTGGATCCTTTACAGGTTTTGGATCCTTGATTTTTTTAAATTTGAGCCGATGTGGTATATCTGATGATGGAAGTGAGAGTTTTTCTGGTGAGTTAAATCACAACCTCTGGAAACTTAAGATGTTCTCTGTAAACATGTGAAATATGGAGAAGTATGTTTCAATAGAACTTTTCAGCAATCGCATATATGATATAGGTACAGATATTTTTGGTTGTTGCTACCATGTGAGATGGGAAGTCAAAGACATTGTGTCTTACCATTTGCATTTCTAGCTATGCGAATGTGTTACTTCAAATTTTTTTGGTGCTTCATGCTACTTCTGACATCAACAAGCTGCAATGAATCCAGTACATCTTATCATATAATTTGATGTGTGATTAGATTGCATTGATGCATGTCTAAGGGGCATTGTTTCTGTCAATTTTCTGGAAGGGAATGGAAGTCTTTTCTATACGAAAAATTTCTTATTCTCCATTAAGTTGTCTGGTTATTCATGTGCCATTTTAATGTCTGTAGTCAGCAATGGCAATTGCCAATCTTGGTCTGTTCTGGTCTCCAGCTTGCCAGTTGAGATTTGGCATATGGGCACAAGGTTACCATCTGGTTGAAAGAAGAAAAAAAAAAAGAAAAGATATTTATATAATCACCTCTTGTGTTTCTTGTTTGCAAATAGTGGCTGCCACAAAGTCTTAACTAGCTATATGAACCAGTCAATGCTAAGTGGTGTAGAAAAAATGTAGAGCTTTTAGTTCTTCATTAGTTTTTTTTACATGATAATGGTTCTTGTTATTTTGAAAGTTCCTGTATTGGTTGTTATATGCTTGAATTTTTTTACAACTCTTCAACAATCATTGCATTACAGGGCTTCAGAAGTTGAAAGTTCTGAATTTGGGATTCAATAACATCAGTGATGCGTGTTTGGTGCATCTTAGAGGTAAATCACTTTCAAGTTTGCAAGTGTTGCTGAGTTTTTAAATGTTCTTCCCAAAACTCCTCTAGTTGACAAAGTCAGTAACTTGGCAATCTTTGGTACATCTTCAATGCCCAACCTGTAGCTTTCAGCTCCCCTGTACTGTTATCTTTTTGACGTTGGATTGACATTCTAACTAGTCATGCTTTTGCTTAAGACAATGATACAAATCTTATTATAACTTTCTAATGGCTTTGTAGTTCTTTCAAAATAATTATTTTTTGTATTTAATTTAGTAATAGCTTGGTACTTCATCAATTTGGGCATTAATTTTGCTAACACTTCAATTTATAGTAGTTGTTGTGCTGTCTACTGGGACACTGTCAGAATGATCTGCTTTTTATTGAACTTCTATTAATATCTGATTCATTGTAGATTTGATCAATTTGGAGAGCTTGAATTTGGATTCTTGTAAGATTGGTGATAAAGGAATGTTAAACTTGAAAGGTAAGTGTCATGATTTCCGATTAATTCTAGTTGTTACATCTGTATATTACCAACAAGAAATGGTGTCATGAAACTCTGATTTCTGGACTTTTCTCCTAAATGAGAACATTTGGACAAGCCCTTATAACTTTGTTGTGGTATTTCAATGTACTTCTGGCATCTGAATCTTCATTTGATTGAATTAGACTTTTTTTTTGTTTAGCCAGACTTGACTGATCATAGAACGTTATGAGCTAGTGATATGCAAAATATAAGGTCAATCAACAACAAAGATGCACAAGACATTAGTGTTTTTCAAGGTTCACAATCTCGTACTGTACCGGTGTAGTGATCAGTTGTCAATATATACCGAGCTGTACCGAACATATTGACACATGGTACAATAAGATACCGAGCTATACCGAGCGTACTGGTCCTCTATCAGATTAGTACATGCTGAGCATACCGAGCGTACTGGTCCTCTATCGGATTAGTACGTGCTGAGCATACCGAGCGGTATCATACGATATTGCAAACCTTGACTGTTTTCTACTAGGTAGCAAGTTTACAGTATGGTGTTCCTTGAGTGGCACCAAAGCATTATGTGCAGGTTTTCAGAGGGTAAAAGGCAAGCAAGTGCTATAACCTTATTTTGTCAACCATAGACGAAAATTAACCCCTAAGATTCTTGGAAAACCTTTGCCAATCATGGTGCAAGTCTTTTTTCCCCCTGGGTATTCAGTTTAAAATCCTTGAATCGAAAGGCGCATAGAGGTTGTGACTTATTGGATTCTATCTCACCTACCTATATGATCAATCATTTCAGATATTGCAGATATATCTTAACATCTGTGTCATCAAATTGCAGTTTATTATTGAAATTATTGTTGATTGCAACTTTCCTTATATCTGAGATTCTTATTGGTTCACATGATTTTTTTTAAAGGTCTTCTACGTTTAAAATGCCTGGAGCTGTCCGATACTGAAGTTGGAAGCAATGGACTGAGCCATCTCTCTGGTATGCTTAGCAACTTGTGCATGATATGCACTTGAACTACTTGCTGTTAATTTTTTTTTACTATTAGTAGGTGTCCAGATCTGGTTCTTTTATTCTTATGGTGCATGGTGGCAGTAGCATAATAGCTTTCTCTTTCATGAATGTTTTGTTAATTTATTTTTGTTTAGGTAAATTTAATTGTGTTTCTTTGTAAGTTAACGTATCTTGTGTGTTGAGTATGCATCATTAATTGCACAGGTTTAGTTTGATTTTTTGGATATGGTTTTCAGTGTGATATTGACTGCAACAACCTTCAGCACATTTTCAGCTTATTGCCAGTTTTGCCCAATAATCATTTAGGTGAAGGAACTTGCTTATGGTGTCTTCGATAGTGTGGATTAATTATAGCTGACTGCTTGATGGATAAACAATATTTGGATCATCTATATTTTATGATTTATGATTCAGATGATCACAGTTTGATTCACAGTTCATATACACCTTGGCAGATGTTAATATTAGTTAATTGATAAATTGGTCTTGCCTCTATTCTTTAGCAACTTAAGCGTTGATGTTTAATCTTAATTACTCTTAGTACTGATTCTGTTTTCTTTAAACAGATAAATAATCATTCATAGTTCAGATTGTTTATGACGCTTAGAGGTCTGTTCCCTTACGATTCTACAAATTAAAAATATGTTGAAAATTCTGAAAAACCTTCATCTGTGATCATTTAGGTGTCCTGATCACCAAAAACAATTTTACCAGAAATAGTAGAGCTTGTATTTTTCTCGGTTATGTGACTAGGCCAAACATGCCACATATAGGTGGCATGGCTCCGATAGATGTATAGTTGATGATAAACATTTTGTCATATGCAACCAACAGGTGTAAACAGACCTCTGGGAGTGCCTGAACTCTCCCTTACCATCCTTGAGGTTTTAAGGTTTTCCTGAGTGGCATGTGTGTTTGTTACTCTTCAGATTTACCTTGCTGTTTTACTCACTCCTGATGCTGCTTCTATTGTTTTTGCATAGTGGGCCCAAAAAATGATTCATTTTCTTTGCAAAGTCATAAGAACAAATCAGAGAAACAGTACATAAACTACAAGAATTAATATCAAAATCAACAAGAAATACATCTGAACATGCATAAACATGACACATTTTCTCACGATTAAATGATTAAACATCTTATAATAGCATTAGACAAGCAGTTGGCAACCTGTTTTGCTATCAGTTAAATCCTTGATTGGAGATTGACAAGAGCCATGAAAACCATAATGATCGAGTTATTACCAACTTCATTATGGAGAAAATGCAGTTCTCTGTTTCTTCTTTTTAGATGGTTTATGTCAGTGAAGAAATTGCATCTCTTTTGTCACATATAAGTCAAGTTGAACAGTCAAACATGCAAGCTAAATTAAAAAAATTATGAAAATCTTTAACAGTGTTTCATATTCTCTGCCATTTGTATTTTTCTTCCATCTTACTGATGTCTAACGTGTCAAAAGAAGTATAAATCACATTATACAAAAAAATAGCATGGTCATAGTCAACCTAGAGATATTATCACCTTTCATGCATCTACTCTTGAAACTGATAGTTATGTCAGATTTGATTTTGATATATATCATTGTCAGGTTTATGCAACTTGGAGAGTATCAATCTCTCGTTCACATCAGTAACTGATGGTGGCTTGAGGAAGCTGTCTGGATTAACTTCCATTAAGTCACTAAATTTGGATGCTCGCCAGATAACAGATGCAGGCTTAACGGCTATCACCAGTAAGACTTGTTTGAAGGCTTGCATTTTGTCACAATATGTGAATGCAAGTATTCATGACCATGGAATTTGTTATGCACATTCCAGTTTTGAAACTTTTGTATAGCTTGTGTAATTTATTTCATCTTCTCATGTTAGATATCGAAAGTTTTGCCTTCTGTTAAAAGGGTAAAATTCTCCCTTTTTTTCACCATACAATGGTAGTGAATATTTGCATTTGAGGTTTCTTCTTAGTGAGGCACCTATGTACTGATGACTTGGAAATCTACATAAGATGATGATTTTTTAGCAATTATTCGGGAGGCTTCGATTTTAATTACAGTTGACAGTTGACACACTACATGAAAATTTTCACTGGTATTTGAAAATCCACTTGTCCTCCCTTTTTCTTTTTTTTCCTGTTGCTGGTTCCAGAGTTCTAGGTGATTCTCTATTCTGCTTGATTTCCAGATCTACACTAACTGTAGTTGTGAAGATAAGATAATGCCAGTTAGAACATTCATAATGCTTTACTAGCTTTTGCTTAGCTTGTATTTGTTACCTTCTATCCGAAAGTTTTCATGGATGTATGTAGAAAAACGTCTGGAGAATCTCAGGTGCTTCTTCATTCCATGAATTTTCAGATTTATACTAATTCTAGCAGTGGATATATGGTAATGCTTGTTGATCATTCATGCTCTAGTTAAGTTGTAGGTGTTGTTAAGCTTGTATCCTATGATCTGCTATTCAGAAGGTAGCATGGAATTTTTTCACCCGCTATTCTTGAGGGAGCACCAAGTATGAGAAAACTTCTAAAGGTTTTCTAGCATGTCCAGAGTTGAGTGCATCTGAACGGATGGTTTAGCCTATTTATATTTTAGTTATGACAACTCAAGTGGGTGGGAAATATCAATGACTAGAATGGATAGAGAAGGAAATATTTGTAGCTGACTTATGTTGGAGGTGCCTTAAGTGGGGAAGGATGAGCAAAGACTTAGTTCTGAAGCAAAAAGAAAAGGACATGTCCCATGACGATGGAAAAATATCCTAAAGAAAGATCCATATGCAACATCATTTAGTTTCAATTAGTCTTCCCTAGGATTATGGAACATCAGATCGTTGGCATTGAAGTCTTCTTTCTAATTTTTGCCGCCTTGTTTCTTGCAAACTCTATTCGAACTTATGATTATTCTTAGTGAAATGTGAAGGTTTTTGGGTGCGTTTTTTTATTTATGTACTCTCTGAGTATATGAACTTTGGAAGAAATGCTGTCAATTGCTTGAAAGTTTCTTTTATATTATGCAGGTCTTACCGGATTAACACATCTGGATCTTTTTGGAGCTCGTATTACAGACCTTGGGACAAACTGTTTCCGATGTAGGTGATATAACTTATGAATATGCCTTTTCAGGGTGTTCTTCCCAGTTGCAATATATTTGTTCTGGATCATTATGGATCTATCTTTCCTACCTTCTAAACTAACATAATTCAAAAGCAATTAAGATTTGGTAAGTAAAGAAAATCTTTTATTTTGATAAAGTAAAAGTCAATAGAAAATTTTAATAGGAAGAGGGAGGTAATGATTTAGCAATAGTAAGTCTGGCTATGTGTCATCATGTGCACAAAATATTGTCTCCAGCTAACAAGAAACAAGTGAACTATCTTATACTTTAAAGCAATCTCATAAAATATATCATGTAAGATAAGGAAAAGAAAATTACTTATGAGCCTATGAGGTGTAGAGTCTATTTACCTCAAAAGGCAACAAACTCTTGAGAGGGTCTTATTGGCTGTTGTGTTCATGCTTAGCATGACAGAAGGGACCTCGGATCGACAGATAATCATCGGTATGGAAGTTAAGCAATCATCTAGATTTGACCCAAAAAAGAAAGGTCAGGTGATGCGTGGGAGAGATGCTTTAGTTGCACCTGCACATGTTGAGCTTCACCAAGCATGTATGTGCACTGTACAAGTTTCATTGAATTTCTTTGTTTCCTGTTGTGTTGTCTATGCTCTTTCAATTAGAATGCCTAGTTCTCGGTTTTTGATAGACATGTAGAATGCTCATTTCTGCATTGTTAGCTCATTTCTGCATGATCCTACTCCATTCATCTGATTTTTTGGGTATACAATAAAATATACCCACCTAAAAGTTTGGTTTGCCTTCCTAATTGTCCATGGATGATGATTTTTTTTTTCCTGCAATTGAATCAGATTTCAAGAACCTGCAGTCACTTGAGGTCTGTGGTGGGTCAATAACTGATGCTGGAGTGAAGAACATTAAGGACCTTAAATCTCTCATGTTATTAAATTTATCTCAGAATTGCAACCTTACAGATAAGACTCTGGAATTGATTTCAGGTGTTTCATCATACTATTACCAATATTGATTTCTTTCTCTATTGTCTAGTGTTTAGCTTTAAACCTGTTTCTGTTGACACAATTTCTTCAATTGCAGGATTGACTGCATTGGCCTCCCTTAATGTATCGAACTCCCGCATTACAAATGCTGGTTTGCAGCATCTGAAACCATTAAAGAATCTGAGATCACTCACCCTGGAGTCATGCAAAGTTACGGCCACCGAAATAAAGAAGCTGCAACTGGCCGCTCTTCCAAATCTGATTAGTGTTCGACCTGAGTAGTTTAGAGTCGAGCATTTGTAAATGATCTGCCTCTGTAAAGATGACAATTGTCCATCCCTACTGGTCTGCCAAGCAATGGAGACTCTGATGAAATTGTACATATGGGTGATGTTTACTCTTATGCTCTGATTTAGTTCAATTCAGAGGTGGGAAGACTTGCACCAGATGCAAGTATCCTCTAAAAAGCTTAAAACTAATGCAAAACTAGAATGTAAATATGCTTCATCCATATACGTTGCAAGTGTATTCACCTGAACTTATGATTGTAAATATTTATGTACATAATGGTAACAATCATTGTTTCTTTCAGCATCTATCTGCTCATGAATGATTATATTGCTGAAACTCCTGACATTGCTATTTTAGACTTTTTTTTCTCTGTGGCCTTGTTTCATATTCTGTGCCACCTAACTGGGATTTAGATATATCGAGAACAATGCTGCAAAACTGTGAATAGTAATATGTTAAGATTTGATTTGAGCTCTAACTTGGGTAAATATGAGTTTCAGCAGCCTGCAGTCAGATATAGACTGATATTGAGGCATATATATTATGCATGTGTGAGTCCATTATTGGAAAAATTATATATACTTGTGAAAAAAAATATTTTTGATATTTCCAAAAGGCAAAATTTCATGTTTATCTATACATATTACATATATCAATAATTCTCAAATCGATATTAATGCACTTTCAAAGTCATTGAGAATGCGAGATATCAATAATTGATGAAGTAAAGGATGTTTATTATTTTTTAAATTATAATTTTTCAATTTAGTAATAACTATAACTATATATATACTATGAATTGCTAGAGGAATATATATGTAATATTAAAATTTAGTGGGGGTATATGTGTGTGTGTGTATATATATATATAACCATGTTATCGGCAGCCATGGTAATAGTCATGGTTTGGTATTTGCCATTAACGCATCCTTTTCGGAAGGTGACGTGGGTCTCTGCATCGCTGTTCTGGATCCAACGGTCAGAGACGGCGTGATGCAATCCATGATAAGATGGCAATGAGGTAGTGAGGGTCGACCCCCAATCGCAACATTTGTTCGCGTAGTAGAAGGCGGAGAGCACAGCGAGGGAGAGAGAAGAAAGTGCGAGCTGCGGCCGCCATGGCGTTGGTTTCTCGTCTCCTCTGCCGATCTAGACAGGTAAACTATCGTTTCGCTGCTCTCGATCGTGGTCGATCCCTCCGAGTTGGAAACCCTAATGTTTGCTTCTCGAAATGGTAGTCAGATCCGATGAGACTGGCGGGTCTCTCCCCGCATTCAGCGACGTTTCCGTCTCTCTGTCGTTTTTCCTGATGTGTTCTCGGGTGCCATTTTCTTTCTTGATCTTTGTTTGATCTTTTTTTTAGGGTTGGGTTCTCGGGTTCGATTTTGTTAGCATCGGGAAACCCTTTTTATATCTTCTGTTGTTCTTTTTCTGTGGATGTTGCCCGATCACTGATGGTACGGTTTGTGTTTTTTGGTAATACTTGATTTCGATTTCTATAAGTCGTAGATCTGCGTGTGGTGATAATGGTATCGTTTGAATGGTGCTTTTGTCGTCGTTCATACGGCAAATGTTGCACAAATTGATTATAAATCACCAGTATATTCTAAAAATGTATTCTGAAATAAGATAGTAAACAATGATCGGATCAAAGCTTCTGGGTCATCATACTCGAGATGCTTTTATTGATTTGGTTATTGCTCTTCACATATGCAATTAAATAATTAATGAAACATATCTGTTTTGTGCTCAAGGTTATGGTTATGCTACTCTTGTTGCTTTTTCTACTTTATCACCAATGAGTTGATAAATAGTTCGTCAAATTAGTTATGTGACATTGATTTACATGACAAGCTTTTGAAATTTGGTACGAAAGTTTCTAGTTTCTGCTGATCCTTGAAATTTTGCTATCTTGTGAGTAATTTGCTCTAGGTTGATGGTATTGCTGAACTGTCATAATCTAACAAAGCAGTATACTAAATCCTAGGCCTTTGCTGATGATAGTAAGTTTGATGGTTTGGTTCTGCAGTTATATGCTGGTCAGATCATTTGGCAACACGATCATACTATGTCAGTTCGATCCTATGCAAAGGAGGCTGCACCTTCTAATTTACCACCCCTCAAAGGAGATGGTAAGAGCATTAATCTTGTCATATTGCTTGATTCACATTTTATTTCAATATTTCCATTATATATATATATATATATATATATATATATATATGCATAAGTTGTTAATTACTGGATGTACATGTTTGTGGTGTTGATAGCCATTTTGCCCGTCCATCATTTTAAAGTTTTTGATTATCAATATTCTGTCACAATTCTGACGAAACTCCAAGGGATTGGCTCGTGATAAGGTTCATATCATATGTCATTCATAGTCATTAATATGATTTTCACTAATAAAATATACTTGTTTTCTTGAATAAGAGACAAAGTCTAACTAATTAATTGAATAATTAATTCTATAGAGAAAATTACTAGTCCTATGACTTACTCCAGATCTTATAGCCACTAATATGTATGGCCTGCCAAGAGGTTTTGTGTGAGAATTTTCTTTTCTGGTAATCTCATCACTCCTTACAGCTCATTGAGAGAGATCTTTAGGATTTTTAAGTATTATTCTTAATTGTTAAACAATTTGCCTAACATATATTATATTCACATTAGGATTTGAAGACACTAAATAGACTCAAAAAGGATTCTAGAGACTGCCTAACTCGTAAAAAAATGAATAAATTACATCTGGAAATGATTGTGCTGAACTTATTCAGTCAGAATGTCGTTGGTAGAATAATATCATGTTCTAGTTATTTTACATTTTTATAGTGTTTTGCTCACCATACCAAATACTTTTGTGTTGGAAGAAATGTTGAAGGGCATATTTTATGAGGTCAAGAACAAATTTGATATTGCCCTTGGTGTGCTTCGGAAGGAAAAGATCACTATTGATCCTGATGATGCAGCATCTGTTTCTCAGTATGCCAAAGTTATCAAGACCATAAGAGAAAAGTAAGATATTGTTTTGCTTTCTACTCTGGTGACAACTTTAAAATCTTGTTCCTTTCACTGAATTATTTTTTATTATTTACTTTTTTAGTCTGCATATTTTTTGTACTCTCTTTGATGCAATGCTCTTGGAGTAGCTCAGTTTTTTGCTTAGAAATAGTTATTCCTCAGCTCTCAGATGTTTTACAATGTCTTAGGTTGCTATTGTGGTTTGTTTCTTGATGGTTATTTCATGTATCTGAAGACTTCTCTGGTTTCTCCTAGTAAATGTTTGTGTTATTTGATTTACACTTGTGTTGTATGCCACATCGACCGCTAGACTATTGTTTAGGCTGTTATGAAACTTTCCCCAGTATTGTTAATATCAATGTTAAGGTTTACAATCATGATAATTTTATTGTAGGCCTGGATGTGATGTGAAACCATGCAGTTTCTCCACACTAAGAACTTTCCAAATGTCCAAATGATATTTTGATGATAATTCAGGTGCTGGTAAAGGAAAAAAAATATAAAATTTAGTACAGAGATACATTCCAATGTGTGCTATTTTGTTGCATTGTGTACTTCATGGTTATCTATGCTAAGTGACAAAAAAAGGCAGTTTGATCTATTAACCTTTGACTTTTCATTCAATCACACCTAATGCAGTCTTAAGTAATAAATGGCCTGTAATGGCTGGTACTCCTTTGTGGACTGATAAGATAAAAATCAGTAACATATAACAATTAGTAGGATATGTAGTATTAAAGTTCTGTAATAGGAGGCTTCAAAGAACAGAAAATCATCAAATATGAAGCAATGATTACAATGAAATTTGACCTTTTTTCCTGCTTCTGCAGATCAGCAAGAACTTAAGATGGTTGGTGAAGAACTTCAGATTTTTAATAATATCATCAATTGAAGTCACAGAGATGTCCTGCATTTAACTATAAACCGAATAATCAAAATGCAAAAAGAAAACAAAGCCTATTTACTGACCAAAATAGCTGAAGTTTATGCAAAATAAATTCTAGCGGTGGTATAGCAGATATAAACCATGAGCAAAATGGTATCGAGAATGACTTTAAGAAAGAAATGGAGTTGATAATAAAGATACGGCATTAAGATTGGCTAGGTTTGCCATGCATCAGTTCTGTTTGTTAAAGTAGTGTTTCAAAATCAACATGATATTGGATATCTTGTCTGATATTTGATTGGTTACAAATCTTTAAACTGCTCGTTTAAGACTCCAGGACTTTGTGTTATATTTTTAAGCTGATGCAAACTACATCATGTGGCTGAATCTAATCCTCAACTAATATGATGTTGCAGGTCTTTTTATGAATTATATCATACTTATATGTAATGTATCTGTGGTTAAATCATTCTTTTTGTTTAATGGCTTGTAAAATTGGTTATGCAGGGCAAATCTGTTTTCAGAATCTCAACGGATAAAATACACAATCGAGCAACAAACACAAGGCATTCCTGATGCTAGAACATACTTGTTGACACTACAGGAGATACGGATCAAGTATATTTTATATGTGACTTATTTATAAGTATTAACTATAATAAAGTCATCTATATTCATTTGCTTATGTCCTAGTTGTCTCATGATCCCAATAGTGTATTCTGACAAAATAATGCTACAAGATGCTCACAGTTACCCAGGAAAAGGTCAAAATAACTAGGAGTAATGAATTTTATTCCTGATGGCTGATCACTGGTTTGTCAGTGAGAAGTTCAAGATATCTGTGAAAGGTATGCTTAGGAAATTGACTAGGTTATAAAAAATTAATAAATTAATAAATATAATTAAATACCCAAAGTTTTCTTATGTTACAGTAGAGTTTGGAGAAGGAAATTTCTAGAGAATTGTACAGTTCCATGTAATGCCAGCAGACTTGAGTGGTGTTTATGGACACATTGCTTTAGCATTAACAACTATAAAAAATCCTTAGAATTATTTACTGGAAGAGTGGAGTTTATGGATCCATGACAAAGGTTTAACCTGTCTACTCATATGTTGCACTGATAGGATTTAGTGTTCTTGAAGAAAAAAAAGGATCAAGTTTAAAATATCAAAACTCCTGCATTGGAGTACCTGTCTGGGAGTTTTAACTCATACTTCAAAATTTTCAGTTACCAAAAGAAGAAATACTAACAATTACATAATACAAGAAAAATGAGTGCTAATAAAGTTTGTTAAGACATCACTTTCTGTTATTTTGTGGATCTTTAGCTATGGACTCGTGATAGGTCTAGCTTAGGCTGAAACTTAAATTAACATATATATGCTATGTGTCACTGAACTTGTATTGATGGTTACGTATTGAGAAAACAACATTTGACAGCTTGTTTGCTTGAACATGTATCTACAAAGTAACTGCTAAATGCGTAGAAAACATTGCTCATCATCTTCTCTTATTGATGAGAAATGTGGGTTTGCTTTGTCAGGAGTGGCCTTACAGATGATTTTGGTGCTGAGGCTATGATGATGGAAGCCTTGGAGAAGGTTGAGAAAGAGATCAAGAAGCCACTGCTGAGGTCGGACAAGAAGAACATGGCTGTGCTCTTAGCTGAATTTGACAAGATCAATAAGAAGTGAGTTTTAAATCTGTTTACTATATTGGCTATTAAATCTTTGCATGATTAGTTGTTTTTATCTGATAAACTGCTGCCTGGTCATATTGTGCATGTTTCCAAAAGAGTGTTTGTATCAGTTAAATCCAACTGATACCTTTTATGGTAAATTGTGCCCTCTCAATAGAAGCTAGAGTTATAGTTATGAGGAGATCAATTGACTTGATCTTGAGAATTATGACTCACCCATCAGTGCCACAGATATGTTTTGCTAACCTATTGATCCCTGCAAGTCTTTGTATAAGATTTAACAGCAGTCTCAATGTCATCATTTGCATTATGAAGGCCATTACATTTACCTGCTTGCTTATATTCGGTGCACTAATTGTTGAATGTTAACCTTGTCTCCATTTCTGAAATTTGAATTAGGCTGGGAATTATAAAGGAAGATCTTCCCAAGTATGAAGAACAGTTGGAACTCAAAATTGCTAAAGAAGATCTGCAGGGTCTGAAGAAGGACGTAACGGAAGCAATGGAATCCCAGCTTAGAAGGTTGGTCTCATCAACCTTAATAGGGGTTAAAAGTCTCACCAGAAGACAATTGAGAAATTTATGATTTATTCATTTTACAGAATACAAATTGAGTAAATCTACAATTTAATCATTTTACCTGCTTTGATGCATATTTTTATCCTATTTTTTGTCATCCAAAACCTGGTTTTTTTTAGTTATTTCAAGGTATAAGTTGTGCTAATTAATTGCGCATAACTCTTGCAGGGAGGAGTTCAAGGATGAGCAGATGGTTGCCGTCAAGTCGTTGGATATTAGGAATTTTATCTGAGTTTTTGCTTAAAAAGTCTATTGTCTAAACCCTGAAGGCAAGTTATTGATTCCTGTGCTTTCAAAGTTAAGTTGCTACAACCAGCAATATGCTTAACATGGACGCTGTCGACGACCTGACCTTTACATTTATCCAATAATAAGCAGCTGAATGTGCTATATATATATATATATAAATTATTTTTGTGATTAGAGCTGGTGACTGGTTAACATAGAGGTGCTTCTCTCCCATGCCCACCCCCCCCCCTCCAAATTGGCTGCTTGATCAGAGATCCATGTTGGGATGTAAAATTTTCCTGCAGGAGGATTGCGAGTTTCGAACTCCCCACCTCATAATAGTCGCACCACGTGGTATGTCAACTATTTATGTTCGAGCAAAATGCATTTACTTTTGTAGACTTTATGCCTTGGATTCTTGAAGCCCCAAAACATTGTGCCCAACACAAATAGAATCCGACTTCTTCAAACTTTTATAAGAAACACAAGTTTTATGTTAACATCCAATGCAAATAATTCCTTCAACCATGTCTGCCTATAGCAAAAAAAGCTAATTAAATTGGGGACGACACCAAAGAAGAAAGACGCAATTTCCATCACAGCGACCGCCTGCCATATATCTATTCCCCGACAATATTTCTTCTTTCCTACACCAACCTCTCGATTAATAGAGCATCCAGCTAATTGCATTCGATTGTTAGATGACTACTAACCAAGTCTTCCCAATGGTCCCCCACGGTTTGATGATTCAGTCGCATACAAGCTTCGTCCAAGTAACGATGGGCCGCCCGCCATCTTTCAGCATAAGAAAACAGCATAAAGAATGCATCAGCTACGATATTTTATGGTCGATTGAGACACGAAGGCTAATTTTCAAAGATTTTTTGGGAACATTTTGATGCCATCAAATTGACAACTAATATTTTGGTGGTGTGGCGGTCCCGACAAATAATGATGGCTACAGCCGGCTCTCCCAATTCCCAAGGGACGGCTCTTTTCCCAACAACAATACCCCCATCCTTTTACTATAATCTTCTAAATTATTCTCACCACCGAGTGCCTTCACTGCCTGTCGTGTGTACATCGGCGTCGCCGCTCTATGCGCGCACGTCCTGCTCAATGGCAATCTTGCAATAAAGAGAAAGCTGACGCTTGTTATCAACGCGTGGAGACCGCCGGGCGGCGCATGGTGAGATCCGTTGCTTGGGGGTCACGGATCCAGACTGACCGTGTCGAGTCAACTAACCCGCATCTGACGGCCGCTGTGGTTGAACCAACCCCATTTCTCACCGAAAGTGGCCTTTAATTACCACCTATGCCATGACTCGCTCGCTATAAATATCACGCCGGAGTTGAGTTGTGTTTGCCAAACTTGAGAGGCGGAAAGCCCTCATCTCTCTAACCATTCAAAATACTTCTTCCGTCTCGTCTCTGACTTAGAGAGAGAGAGAGAGAGAGAGAGAGAGAGAGAGAGAGCGATGTCGACGTCTTCAAGGAGATCTAGCGGGCCGGTGCTCCCTTTCCGGCGATCGATCTCGCCCGGAGGAGGCGGTACTTCCTCCGCCTTCGCCTCCTCCTCCTCCAGCTTCTCCGCTCACTCTTCAGCCCCCTTCTTTCACCACCATCAACATCACCGATCCGCCTCCCCCACACGTGTCCACTTCGTCGGGGCTGCTCCTACCCCAACCCCCTCCGTCCGTCTTTCCTTCGACCGATCCACCTCCCCTGGCCGCTCCATATCGGCCCCCGACAAGCGATCCTTAGCCCCTGCAGCCGCCTTTCCCGCACGCCGCAACTGTCTCTGCTCCCCCACCACCCACCCTGGATCCTTCCGCTGCCGCCTCCACAAAGGCCTCAACCTGCCCCACCACGGCCACGTCGCCGCCGCTTCGCCGTCGAATAGGCTCAACGCCCGACGGTCCGCGATGACGAACTCGCTGGTCCGGATCGGGGCCGTGGAGGGCGAGTGGGTAAAGCGCGCCCTCGCTGCTCTCATCCGCCCCTCCTCCCACCAGCAGCGGCGGCGAGCGGGCTTCCAACCCCGCCCCAGCCGCCTCTCCCGGATGTCCAAGGCCGACGATCCTTGATCCCCGCCGTCCCGATCCACAGATCTCGTACCAGGTTCGTAAAAAATCATTCAAAATAATAATATATTTCAACACCTCCTCATCATCACCGCGGAGATTCGCCGGCGACCGCTATCCAGATCTCGGAGCATTTCGGAGCTCGGATTTTGCGGATTACTCCTTTTTGTTCATAGCATTTTGTACCAAGAAAGACAGGGAAAAATAATATCCGGAGTGGGGCGGCGAACAGATCAAGCCGCTCGTTTGTACATACTCTTTTGCGGCAGGCGTTGATGCTGCCAATTGAACAAACAGATTGAGTCGAACCGAGAATTAAGTCCTTGAATTTAAAGAAAAATCCTTTAAAATTCATTTAATTTTCTCTAAATAACCTAACATTGATTCATAGTTTCTTCGGTGGCAATTAACCGAGTGTGATGTGGGCTGGTTATGCATTGCAGCAGAGCTAACGTGTTCGTCCGTTCCGTTATGGTCCCGTTATGCTCTTCCCGTGGGGCGTCGTTTCCGTCGCCGTCGGTGTAAACAGCGTCAGCACTATCGTCGTGGTATGCGCGTCCTTTGTTCCGTGAGGTAAGGAATTTTCCCTTTTTTGGTCTTATGATTTTTCTGCTTTATTGTTTATTGTTTATTGTGCATTATTTGCTTCTATAAGTGTCTAATTCAATCTGTCTCTCTCGTAGTTTTCGGTGCAGGACCGGTGGGAATTTTGACTTGGAACTTCTCGATGGGTGAGAAAAAAACACAAATGATTAACATCAATAATAAATAAATAAATATTAATCGGTTCACGATATAATTTCCAAATAAATTATTTTAAAAAACTGGAGAGCAGATTTTAGAAAAATAAAACAAATTGAAAATTTTGAGGAATAAAAAGCTGCGAGTTGAAACTACGCAATGTATCAGATCTGACCCATTAAAAGAAGAAAGGGACGCATTGGGACAACAGAAAGAGACACATCCATCTCCAATTGATGTTAGAATATTAGCCTCGGGAAGTGCAACAGTTATGGGGCTTGGACTTTGACGGCGTCGGAGGTTGCTTGGAAATGGCCAATGTGACCTGCTCGCGCGTCGCAACAACAAGCGGTGGTGGTCTCTTCCCTTTGGTCGACTTCGAATTGGACTTGACTTGGGAGTACGGCACTATGACATCATTTGTGACAACATACTGTCGACGGAGCTTCGCGAATCAGAGTGGGTGGAAACATATATTATTCAGCCGGTCGGATTGATTCACTAATTTGCGAATCTTTAAAAAATAATTTTTGTTATTACTAAATATGTTTATTTTAAAAACATATTTTTATTATAATATAAAAAAATAATAATTGTGATTTTTTATTATAAAATTAAATATCATACAAATATATTTTAATTTTTTTTTTTAAAAAAAATTATCAAGACAAAACCGATCTAATCTATAGCAAACAAGTATCATGACCATTTAAGCGTAACAATGTAATCGATAACGAAACGCAAGATATAAAACTTTTGTTTGGACCGTAGGCAACTAGTGCTACAAGTGAGAAAAGGAAGAGCAGCTTTAGAGGAATATGGCTATCAAGTCAACGTACGCCACTCTTTTAAGCCTCTGATGATATGTAATTAGTATGGTGGTGCTTGTTATTCTACGGAAGATATTATATATGGCAAAAGAAGCTTCGTACTCTGACAAGCAAGCACACCTAGGAGTTGCAACTGTCGCAATTAGTGTGGACTTATTCAAGATGGGAAATCTTCCCTTGTCTCTTTTTCTAGATTGAGTTTTAAAGATCACTTTTATTCAACCACTAAATAATATCAATAACAACAAGTAAATATTGTAACTATTGGGATGCTTTACTACTATTGAGTTCTGTAAAATAACACCAGTTGTACTCAACTGGGAGAAAACTATCCTAACACAATACAAACACCCATTCATTTTCCGGCTAATGCAAGAGTGCCGATGTTAATGTTGATCCTAACTCGGAAGAAAAAGATGAAAGATTATATTAAACAATCACCCGAATCGAGAGGATCAGCTCAACTTGGAGGGACAATGACGTCCTACAACAAGCTGAGGTCGGTGAGCCATCTCCAAGACTCTACTCACACTACTCCCGAGCTGGACACCCTCTCCTCCAATTTAACGGACTCGTTAAGGGAACATTTACGCCAAGTTAACTAGAGGCTTGATAAGGTTTAGAAAAAGTTCATCAAATCTAAGGAAGAACTCCGGAAAAGCTCCAAGGGCAACTCCCCGTTTGTCCCTGAGATATAAGACAAGCCTGTTCCAACCAACTTTCGACTACCCTCGCTTGACTCTTACAATGATAACTCGGACCCAACAGAACATGTTGTAATCTTCCGAGCTCAAATGACCCTCTACGACACCTTGAACGTGCTAATGTGTCGGGCTTTTCCGACTACCCTAAGAGGCTCGGCCCGAATGTGTTATAGTCGATTTAAACCATCATCAATCTCATCGTTCGACTTGCCTACAAAGGAGTTCGAATTGAACTTTTTGGCGAGCACCTGTCCAAGACCCACAGATGCTTCGCTCCTTGGCCTAACCCAAGGAAGCGATGAGTCCTCGTACAATTCATTGGGCGTTTCGTGGCAGAGATCCGAGGAGTGCCCGACGCACATCCCTCTCTTTTGATCCAAGCATTCTTAATGGGACTCCGACCATCCAGATTCTTTTGGTTGTTAATCAAACGTCCGATGCTCAAGATGCTACAATGGGCAAATCAATACATAGCTATCGAGATTCTAGTGGTCGGGAAGTGGGATGATCAGAAGCGCCCCTGAACTGAACAACCCCAATGATAGCCCTCGGGACCCCCAAGAAGAAGAATTGACATGCCAGAATTACCACCACCAGAATTACCACCACTAGGGCCACCACCGATCCCCCTAAACTTAACCCAGACAGATATTTTTTTCCAAACTCGAGAAAAGGGGCTCCTCAAGTACCCTATTCTAATCAAAACACACCCCGAAGGACGTGATAAAAGAAAATACTATCATTTCCACTTAAAGCACGAACATGATATGGAGGAATGTCACGACCTCAAAAACCAGATCAAAGACCTCATTCGGTAGGGACACCTCCGTCGGTATGTCCGAGACTAGTGACCACTTCCCGAAGGTCGACCCACCAGGGATTCCTCGCCCCACCTGAAGGGGCTCATTGAAAAACAAATTAATGTTATCATGGGCGGACCCACTTCTAGAGGTGATAGCTCTTTGGCTAGAAAGGCATACGTACCAGCCATAGTCGAAAAAAGATCGAGATGCAATCGCAACCCTGAGATCACTTTTAGGTCGGGGTACGAGGAATACCTAGATCATGATGATGCTTTAGTGATCTCGGCATGAATCGTGAATGCCCGAGTTAAAAGGATCATGGTCGACACAGGGAGTTCGGTCGACATCTTGTACCTCGATGCTTTACAAAATTTGGGCATAACTGACAAAGATCTCGTTCCCATGACATGCATTGACAGAGTTGACATGAAACTCCAGCTCTCCCCTCGGCACAATGACCCTCCCGGTCACAATCGGAGAAGAGCCGAAGTCAAAGACATTAATAGTCCCGTTCATGATAGATGAATTCCCATTGGCGTACAACGTTATCATTGGTCGACCAACGGTTAACAAGCTGAAGGCCATCGTCTTGACATACCATCGTGCCATGAAGTTCCCGACCCGAGCAGGGGTAGGCGAGGCGTGAAGCGACCCTCAAGAATCCAGACAATGCTACATGACAACGACAACACTCCCCAAGAAGCTCAAGACTCTGACAACGGCTACTGACCCCAGAGAATCGGATAAAGGCACCCTAATTCCTGAACCAATGCAAAGGGTGCTGGAGGCTCCCCTTGACCCAAAACACCCGAACAAAGTCATAAAAGGTCGGCTCTTCACTCCCAGAGGAATGGCGAATCCAGTTACCAGAGTTTCTCGGGAAAAATGCCTACATCTTCACTTCATCCCCAAATGATATGCCCGACATCAACCCTTAAGTGGCCCAACATCACCTCAACATATCATTAATGCCCGACCAATTAAGCAGAGACCTCAGAAGTTCACCATGGATAGACAGAAGGCCATTGGAGACGAATCACTCGGCTCCTAGATGCTAGATTCATCATAGAGGTCACATACCCGACCTAGTTATCTAATGTTGTACTTGTTAAAGAACCTAATGGGAATTGACGAATGTGCGTTGATTACACTGATCTCAATTGGGCTTGCTCGAAAGATTGTTACCCCCCTCTCGAGGATCGACCAATTGTTGGATGTTATCTCGAGACATGAGCTACTCTCCTTCATGGATGCATTTTCAGGCTACAATCAAATCCAAATGGCACCAAGAGATCGGAAAAACATAAATTTCATCATATATCATGACACCTAGTATTACAAGGTCATGCTGTTCGAGCTAAAAAATGCCGGAGCTACTTATTAACGGATGACCAACCGACTGTTCAAGGACCAGGTCGAGAGGAACATGGAGGTATATATCGACGACATGATCGTCAAAAGCTGAAGAGCTAAGATTCATCTCTCGGATTTAGCTGAAACACTCTGAACCCTTAGAAAGTTCGTGATGAGACTCAATCCTACAAAGTGCATGTTTCGTGTCACCTCGAGCAAATTGCTCGGGTTTGTCATACATCAATGAGGAATCGACGTGAACCCCAAGAAAGTAGAAGCCATTATGCAGATAAGGTCTTCGCATACTCTCAAAGAAGTCCAACGACTCACTGGGAGATTAGCAACATTGAGCCAGTTCATCTCCCGGGAAGGAGACAAGAGTCTACCCTTCTTTCGGGCACTAAAGCGCCAAGGGCTTAGAGTGGATGATCCAATGTGAAGAGGCCTTCCAACAACTGAAAAGCACATTGCGCCCATCTACCACAGCTTATCTCGGTCACCTCCGAGGAGCCCCTCAGATTGTATTATACATAATCGAAAGCGGCTGTCAGCTCGGTCCTAGTCCGACTTTACAAGGACAACGATCAGTTTATTATTGCAGCCACATCCTCAATGATCTCGAAGAGCGTTACCCCGCGATAGAGAGGTTGGAGCTGGCCCTGGTTCTCACGGCATGAAAGCTGAGGTCATATTTCCAAACACACCCTATCAAAATAGTCATCGATCAACCACTCTAGCAAATTCTCTCTAAGTTGGATGTGATGGACTGAATGCTCAAGTGGTCGGTCGAACTCGATGAATTTGACCTCGAATATGTTTCGAGGATGACAATAAAAGCTCAAGCAATAGCTGACTTCATATTGGAATTGACAGTTCTAGAAAGCTCATCATAACGAAGCCTGAGATAGATGTTATACGTAGACGGCTCGACAAACGCCGAGCGGGGGGGGGGGGGGGGGAATCGGGCTTGTCCTCAAGGGCCCTCCCGACTAGGTTTACGAGCATGAACTTCGACTTGAGTTCAAAGCCACGAACAACGAAGCCGAGTACGAAGCATTACTGTTCTGGCTGAAGCTCGTTGCTGAGCTACATGTGGAGGATATCGAAGTTTTCACCGAATCCTAGCTGTCACCAACCAAGTCAATAAAGAATTTGAAGTCGGGAGGAATAAATGATCAAATACCTCGCTGAGGCATGGTGCCACATCAACAAATTCCGCTACCTCACCATCACAAAAGTGTCTCATACCAATAATTCACAGGTCAATGTATTAGCAAGATTAACTTTCATGCATGGGTCGGACGAATACCCGACATGGATGGCTAGGATCCTCAGACCAACCATTAACCTAGTCGACGTGGCTATAACCGAGGTCGGGCATGATTAGATTGACAAGATGCTCAAATTCAAGAATGACGACACGCTACCCCGGATATAGAGTCACCGCCCGACGAGTAAGAAGGACTGGACCGTGGTATTGCATGGTTAACGGACGGCTCTACCGACGATGTTTCAACTAACCTCTGCTCCGCTGCTTGCACTTGCCAAAGTGCAGACCACGTTGGTCGATGTGTTGAATCTCAGTTTTTGATGATGAAATCAGTTGAGTATTTAATCTAACATGCGTGTGTTAGAGGAAGTATTGCAGGTCTAACTACGATGAAGGAATTGAGTTATAGCTAGATATTGGGCCAAGATCAAGCTTGGGCATTAGGCCCAGGTTCGAACGATGCAGTGGGACCTCGTCGGGAGATCGTTAGGAGTTCGCCGAAGGGATCGAGAAGCTCGTTGGGAACATCGGGAGATCGTCGGAGGAAGACTGTAATACTCACCGCAAGAATGTTGAAGGCTGCCGGATTGGGGGGAGTTAAGTCATTGTTTAACTTGATGGTCATTATGGTTGCAATAATTGAATCGTAGTTAGGGATTTAGTCCTAATTGAGTTTGATTTGGAGAAATCCAAATCAACTCAATTGAGGCAACCGGGTCCACTAAAGGGGTTTGATTGAGCTCAGGTTAAGTTCAATTAGTTGACCAGAGAATTGGTCAACATAAGGTTCAAGTTGAAATTCGAAAACTGGAGGGAACCACTTTTCTGAAAATTCCGACGGTTGAACCGCCGGTGAGGTTTTCAGGGTGGAGGGAACCACTTTTTCAAAAATTCTAGAAGCTAAATCATTGGTGAGGTTTTCGGGTGACTGATGATGGCTGAACCGCCTAGGTCGACGGCTAAACCGCTCGTACCCTATTTTCATGGTGCTTTCGGCGGTTGCACCGCCTGCGCCGGCGGGTGAACCGCCCATACCTAGTTTTTTTCGGATATGTTTGAATCTTGGCTCCAAATTTTGAAGTCATTTGGAGCCTATAAATACCCCAAGTTTTCTTGCATTCCACATAATAATTTTGGGGATCAAAATTCTGTGAAAAACTTGTGTGAATTGTAAGAAAAAGAAAAGGCGAACGAAGTGAGCTAAGAGTTGTAAAATTCTTGTCTCCCTTGTAAGCTTGAGTTGTAAGGGTTTGATCTTCACCCAAAGGAGTGGACGCTGGTGTGCCTTGAGGATGACTCGAGGAGTGGACGTAGGTCGATTGAGGTTGAACCACGATAAATGTAAGTGTGCTTGAATTGCTTTACTTATTGCATTTGATTGTTCTTAATCATTCTCTATTTAGATACGAGCCTCAATATATCTATTTCTTTCAAATCGGCTTTACGAAAGAAAGTCTTTAAACGAACACTATTTCTCTTGCATTAATTCAACCCCCCCCCCCCCTCTTGTGCCAATTGATCCTAACAATTGGTATTAGACCCAAGTTAATTACTCATTGGATTAACACCCACTTGAGTAAATGACTTATTTTGGTATGAATGAGGAATATTTCATTTCACGTCCTCCCATATTCAGTCGAACGAATTACACATATTGGAAGACAAAGATGCATATTTTCTCATTTATTTAGCCCTTGATTTATGGAACATTGTAGAGAATGGATTTTAAAAATCTTCAAAACTAATTAATACGTGGAATGATTTGGAAAGTAAGAATTTTTTTTTGAATGCAAAACCTATGAATGTCTTATTTTGTGCTCTTGATAAGAATGTGTTTAATTGTGTTTCCATTTGTGAATCAACTTTTGATATTTGGCACACACTAGAAATCACACACGAGGGGACCAATAGAGTAAAAGAATCTAAGATTAACATTTTAGTTCATAATTATGAGTTGTTTCAAATGAAACCAAGTGAGTCCATTGGATACATGTACACCCATTTTATGGATGTCGTCAATGGCCTTAAAGCACTTGGAAAATATTTTTCGAATATTGAACTTGTGAGTAAAATTTTAATACCTCTACCTAAAAATTGGGATCCTAATGTAACCATTATACAAGAGGCTAAAGATTTAAATAACTTACATTTTGAAGAACTTATTAGCTCACTCATACATATGAACTGAACTATAAAGCTCATGATGAGCTTGATGAACCCCTTCTAAAGAATAGGAAGGATGTAACACTTCGAATGACAAATGACTCATCGAGTGAAACCTCGAGTGATGAGGACTATGATATTACACTATTATCAAAAATTTTAATTTTTTTTTAAAAAGAACAAAAACTATACAAATAAAAAAGAATCGAAGAAGGACAATGTCATATGCTATTAATGCAAAAAATGGAGATATTTAAAAAAATAAATATCCTCAATTGAAAAAAAATAGACACACAAAAAGAAAGCATTTTTGACCACTTAAGATAATTCAAGCTCTTCGGATGAAGAAGACCACTCCAAAAAAGAAGTTGCTAACTACTCTAATGGCGATCCAAGATGAGGTTAGTGATTTATTAAGCATTTCTTTTTTGAACTTATTAAATATGTTCAATGATTTGTTTGATGAATTTAGAAAAATAGCAAATCTTATAAGTTGCTTAAGAACGATCATGATTTGTTAGTTATTAGACTTGACGAAATGCATGATTCATTAGTATCACATAACCCATGTTTTAAATGTGAGATGGTAGATAGTGTTAAAGAAGAAAATATCATGCGTAAGACAACATTAGAAAAAATTAAAATTAGGAACAAATCCCTAAATATGATCCTTACCGATATGGGTCATATTAATAGAAGAATGACATAGGCTTTGTTGGTAACATTCAACAAAACCCAATCATTTTTGTTAAATGACTTACCTAAAATTTGCTACTGAAAATCAAATATAATTTTTTGTGGAAAATTAGGACATAAGGCAAACAAATGTCTATTTAGAAAATATAGTTAACACTAATTAGTTTGGGTTCTTAAAGGAACTTCATACAATAAAAACCAATTAAAACTAGGAACCTCAAATAATGATTTAGATGCTCAAAAAATATAACTTGAGATCTAATACTCTTTCAAGCTCACTAGCCTAAAAACTAACAAGATTAATTATTAAAATAAAAATAAAATTTATTATGTTTAATCTTGATGATACATGATTGTTGCATGCTATAATTAGAATAAAGAAAGTTTAGTTATCTTGAATAAAACTCATATGTATAAGAGGAAGATTTTGATAATGACTATTGTATTGATTTGTATGATTGCATTGACTTGTGTTGATGATTTGTATTGATTTTGAACCTAAAAATCATATATGAAATCATCTTTTTTGAAAGAAAATTTTCTTGATAACATGATATAATAATTCAACATAGAAAAATCATTGGATTTTGTTTGAAAAATATCTTGTTGTGATGACTTCATGTGAAAATACATTTCTCATTTAATTATCTTATTACAATAACCTTAATTGATGATGCGTTAGTGAATCTTATGAAAAATTACTGAAATTTTAGAGGAACTTTGATGATCAAGGTCAAGTTAAATGCATTGATTAATCTGAGATATTTATTGCATATATACATTGTTTTAGTTAAAATTAAAACAGAAAAATAAAGAGGGAAAACGTGTACCAACGACTGAACCGCCAGACCCTGCATGCACTGCTGAATCGCTAAGTGTACAGTTCAACCGACTGAGACCCAAACTATAAAAAGCCACTTAGGGTCGGTGGTGAAACCGACCCTAAGCACTCTCACCCCTCTCTAAAACCCCTTTAACTTCTTCCTTCTCTAAAACATCAAGGAAGACTCCATACTCTTTAAAATCAAGGATTTTTGTCTATCTCTAGAAGATCTAACTAAATGTTACTCTCTAAAACTTTTCTCAAGCTATTAAGTTGTTCTTACCATTTTCTTGCAAAATCTATGGAGAATGACCCTTAGAAGATCCTCAAGGGACAAGGGAAAGAGGAGATTAGAAGAAACCCATGACACTAATATTTTTGATTCATATGAACATGCTATTAAATTTTTAATCCTTGAATTTAAAAGTATCCATAAGGGAAAATATGTTGATCTAGATAACCTAGAAAACATAGAGCCAATCCAATGGTTTACAAATCTAGATGCTCTGCCCATCCTTCAAGTAAATGAACCTATCTACCCAAGATTAATTAGATTATTTTATAACAACATGCATGTAGATGAAAATGAAATAGTTTCTACATATCTTTTGGGACACTACATAGATATTATGAATAATCTAATTTGTAACCTAATAGGTATAAAGAAAAAGAAATTATTATTATTTTAGGGGACAATGAGATATAGACTTAACTTACTTTGAAGCTTTAGGAACTATATTTAGAAATCCTAATCTAGCTATTATACCAAAAAGTTGTGAACACCTGAACCTGCTATAAGAAAACTTAATTTATGGATTATATTTCCTAGGACTTATTCTCCCTCACCTGAACTTGAACCTAAACCTGAGACACCTATCCTTAGGAGAAGCCCATCTCTTCCTACCAATCCTCTTAAGGCACCGCCCGTGATGCAGCCAGGACCTTTTTTTTCTGACGGATCTATTGTGAACCGGTTGGAATGAATTAAGTTATGCCAAGATGAATTAATGACTAAGATGAAACAGATCAAATGACAGCTGTATGCTTTATCTGGGCATTTTGGATTACCACCATATGAGTAATTGTAATCGATGGAACTTGATATTTTGTACTAATCATATACTCATGTACTCCTTTTTGATTTACACCTTCTTGTGGCATGAACTTACTTAATTTATAAACTCTTGTTACCTAGAAGTATATTCTAATGCTTTATGTTGTAAATTTATTGATATTAGAATTTATTGATACTAAACATCAATTAACATATATTTTTAATTTCTTAGAATAGAACTTGGAATGCTAAATCATGAAAACATATGAATTGCTTGATTTGTATTACATGAAAATTGCTAATCTAAATTTCATGAGATTAAGTTTTTTTTGTGATAATGTATTGAAAACTCTCTCTATTTTTTTTCTTATTATTCATAAAAAGGGGAGAAATTTTTTTACATAAAAATGATGTTTTGCTATTTTATAGATTTATTCGCTACGCTTAATTGAAATTACATGAGATAATTTTAAATACATGAGTAGCTCCTAGATTTTTGAATCTTCTTGGATTTTCTAGCTTATCTTCGAAATTTCCTTTTCGAAATTTGCATCTATAAAACTGAGAGCTCTTCTAAATGATGTATTACAACTCCTCCCTTGTTTTCTTTCCTTCTTTTTCACAAGAGGAAGAAAATTCCTTATGACTCATATCGTATTTTATAAGAGGGAAGCAAAGACTCATATGAATTCCTTATGCCTTCAAATAATTAGTCTTACATTTCACCTTTTTGTTGATGACAAAGAATGAGAAATAGATGTTGGTGACTTATGTAATAAGGGCATTTTTTTTGTTTGTTGATAAATAAAAGGGAAAATTTGTTAATAAGTTAAGGAGAGATTTTTAAAATTTTAAAATTCATAAAAATCCTTGATGAGTTAATGACTTGATAATTTAAAAGTAAATTTTTGTTTTTGTATGACTGTCTTATTACAATCATTGAAATCTTATTTGATTGAAATATTAATTACTTCATGATACTTGAATTCAAGAGTATGTGGTTCTCTTGAATTTAAGTTTCCTTATTATGGTATGGATTTAAGGGGAGTAAGGTTTAACTCACGTTATCAATTGATTGTCATCATCAAAAAGGAGGAGATTGTTGAATCTCTAATTTTGATGATGAAATCAGTTGATGAATATTTAATCTAATATGTGTGTGCTAGAGGAAGTATTGCAGATCTAACTACGACGGAGAAATTGAGTTACAGTTAGATGTTAGGCCAGGATGAAGCCTGGGCATCGGGACAAGGTTCATACAATGTAGTGGGACCTCGCCGGGAGTTCGCTAGGAGTTCGCCGAAGGGATTGGGAAGCTCGCTGGGAACACGCCGGGAGATCGCTGGAAGAAGACCGTAAGATTCACCACAAGAATGCCAGAGACTGCCAGATCGACGGGAGTTAGGTCATTATTTAGCTTGATAGTCATTATGATTGTAATCATTAAGTCGTAGATATAGATTAAATCCTAATTGAGTTTGATTTGAAAGAAATCCAAATCAACTCAATGAGGCAACTGGGTCCACTAAATGGGTATGATTGAGCTCAACTCAATTAGTTAACCAGAGAATTGGTCAACATAAGGTTCAAATCGAAATTCGAAAAGTGGAGGGAACCATTTTTTCATAAATTTCAATGGTTGAACCGTCGGTGAGCGACGGGTGTACGACCGCCGCCCAAGTTTTCGGGTGGCTAACTACGACTGAACCACCCAGGTCGACGGCTAAACCGCTCGTACCCTATTTTCAGGGTGCTTTCGGCAATTGCACCGCTTGCACCGATGGGTGAACCGTCTATAACCAAATTTTTTGGATACGTTTGAATCTGGGCTCTAAATTTCGAAGCCATTTGGGGCCTATAAATACCTTAAGTTTTCTTACATTCCATACGATAATTTTGGGGATCAAAATTCTATGAAAAACTTGTGTGAATTGTAAGAAAAAGAAAAGGTGAAGGGAGTAAGCTAAGAGTTGTAAAATTCTTGTCTCCCTTGTAAGCTCAAGTTGTAAGGGTTTGGTCTTTATTCAAAGGAGATCGATAGTGGATGCCGGTATACCTCAAGGAGGAGGACTCGGGGAGTTGATGTAGGTCGATTGAGGCCGAACCACTATAAATGTAAGTATATTTTAATTGCTTTACTGATTGAATTTGATTGCTATTAATCATTCTCTATTTAGATACGAGCCTCATTCTATCTACTTCTTTCAAATCGGTTTTAAATCAGTGTTGTCGAAATATAAAGAAAAGATTATATTGTTCACTCTCTACTTTACGAAAGAAAATTTTTAAATGAGCACTACCCCCCTTCACCCCCCCCCCCCCCCCCCCCCCCCCCCCCCCCCGCCCCCGCCTCCTCCTCTTAGTGCCAATTGATCCTAACATGAAATACATGAATGAATCTATAGGGAGCATATCGTTGCCCGAAATCTTGCACTTAAGATATTGAGGCAAGGGTATTACTAGCTAACCATGCGCTGAGACACTTATATTTATGTGCAGAAATGTGAACAATGCCAAAGACATGCCAGGATCTAACACCAACTCGCAGTCCCACTCTTAACTTCTGATTGCACTTGGTCGTTCGCCAAATGGGGCATGGACCTACTTAGTCCTTTCGCCCCGACTTTGGCACAATATAAATTTTTGATAATCGGAGTCGACTATTTCACTAGATGGGTCGAGGCCGAGCCGCTAGCATCCATTATGGAAAAACAGGTCGAAGGGTTTGTCTGAAAAAAATATAATTACCAGATTCGGTATTTTGAAGGCTATTGTCACTTACAATGAAACCCAATTCAACAACCTAAAATTCAAAATGTTTTGTCATAACTATAAAATTTAGCTAAGGTTTAACTCAGTCGCGCACCCCCCAAGCCAACGGACTTACAGAAGTTACCAATCAGATCATCCTCGAGGGGCTCAAAAGAAGGGTCATCGGGGCGCATGAGACCTGGGTAGTCGAGCTCCTTAGCATCCTATGGGCATTTTGAATGACCCCGAAGACTCTAACGGGAGAATCCCCGTTTAGCTTGACCTTCGGCATAGAAGCGATTCTCCCTCCTGAGATGGTTTACCCCACCCTTCAGGTTGAATCATACGAAGAACCTGTGTCGTCTGACCGATTGAGGTAGAACCTTGATCTACTTAAAGAACAAAGGGCTAAGGCATACCTACGGGCGCTCGCATACAAGAAAGCTATCGCAAGACTCTATGATTGCAAAGTACATCCTCGACAGATCCTGATGGGTGACTAGTTTTGAGGAAGACCGAAGTAAACGACCCGACTTGGTCACGGGGCAAGTTGGCCCCGAATTGGGAGGGCCCCTACTGAGTAACCAACAACTTTCGAGAAGGGATTTACACATTGGCCATGATGGAGGGAAGACAGTTGCCGAGAACATGGTATATATCAAATTTACGAAAATTTTATGTATAAGAATAGCATGGTCGTTCGGTTGAAATAATTACTTGTATTCATTGAAAAAGCATGTTTACATGTCTAAGTTAGAAACTGAGACATCAAAATGGTCCTGACACACAAAAAAAGCAAACAAAATAAAATAGTTTGATATTGTCCTGACAATGGAACCCCGACAACAAAATGGGCCAAGAGAAAGTCATCACTCCTCGGGTGGAGGCAGAGAATCATCGAACGACTGGTCAGTCTCCATCAGCATGGCTGAATCCTTGGGTAGGATCTTAAAAGGATTCTCTTCAACTTCGAGCTCGGGGTACCGAGCCTAAAACTGGGCCAGAGCAACCCGATACCCATCCTCGTGTGATACTTGGCCCATTCGCACCAGACCCATCTCGAACCCGATCGACTTCTTATAATTAGCTACAGCTTCCTTTGGTAGGTCAGCTTTGAGGGCCTCGGTGCTGCACTTCATATTTAGCAACTCGTCCTCCATCTTGTGTCTCCAAGCTTAGACATCTTTCAGTTGGCTCTGAGAGTCGATCAGAAGCTCTCGAGCATCATTCAGCTGATTATGTGAGTTGGCGAGGAGGTCTTTCACTTCACTTAGCTGCATTTCCAACGACTAACATTGACATGTCGCCTCCTCGAGTTTGACATTGTAATGGTCGGCAACGGATTGGGCTTCAGAGGCCATTGCTCAGCTACGACAATCACATTTGGACCTACCCCAGCCTTCAGTTCTTGTATCTATTTTCGAAGACCATCGACCTTGGTATCCATGGCGGTGATAACCCGGCCAATGTCGTGGACTTAATCGATCAAGGCCATATAGTAATGTTGACTCTGCAAAGTGAAGGGTCAGGTCAGCACATCAACGAACACAAAAAGGAAACAAATGAAAGACGAGATAAGATATACCAACACCATAGTTTTTGTGCCTCGATCAATCAGAACCTCAGATGACAATGTATACAAGTCGGTAGCCAACCGAGGGATCTGCACCTCTCGCACATACTTCGTCGAAGCCACCCCGTCTTGCCAAACCTGAGTACCGTGTGTCAAGGGAGACAGATATATCTCTAGGGGGGCGTCAGGATCCTACTCGGGCATACTACTCATCCAGATGATGTGGTAGTTCTTACCGTCCACTTCGGGCTTAGCACTGCACAGCTCCCTCACCGATTTCGGCCTTGTTCTAGGAATCAACGCTTCATCCACTGGACTGGCAGGTCCCTTGCTCTTAGCAGCCTGGGACTTTGAGCCCTCCCCTTCACGGTGAGATTTGTGTCGACCTGTAACTTTGGCCTTCTTTCTTTGGCCTGACGTCTCTTTGGTCGGACGTTTGCTAGAAGCACCAACGACCTTCTTTATTACCTCCTCAGATCGAATTTCTTGGACTTTGGGTAGTGAGGAAGGGCCGCTAACGGGTCGAGCTGGGGCTGGAGCAGTAGGGCCAGGGCGTCCTCCCCCCACCTTCGACATATCGTGCACTAGGTTTAGATTCACCATGTTTGCAAAATACCGAGTACCATGTTAGTAAAAACAACAACCAAAACTAAAAAACACACAAACACACATTGGGGGTAAGCAACATGCGCCGAGGGGAGGGACTAAGGCCCGCCTCGTTCAACAACTACTCGATCATCATTTAGATTGCTTGAGAACCTAAAACAATTCCCTTTAGCTGCTCAACCAGGGTGGATTCCTCGTCACCAAGGTAAGGGGGGACGTTGCTTATAGTGTGGGTTGACCACTCGAGCTGAAAACCTTAACCTCAGTGGCAGTTGATATACAAATACCGCATCTTCTAACCCTTGTTGTTGGAAGGCGCTCCCCCAACTTTAAACCCAGAACAGACGATCAAATAGTAGCCACTCTGACCCTTACACACTCGAAAATAAGATAAGAATAAGTCCTGAGATGGGATTATCCCAACCCCCCGACACTCCCTTAGAAATGCTATCAAATAATGCCAAGAGTTCAGCGCCATTTAACTGGGTGAGATTCGCCACCAGCCAAGACACTCCTCTATCACAAGGTGAAGTGGGAACCTAAGTCCCGCCTTAAGGGCATTAGTAGAGATACTGAAACCATTGAGGAAGGAGTCATAAGGGCGCTGTCCAAGTACAGGAGCATGTAAACATACTCGCTCGGGATGCTATAATGCTCATGAATTGCTGACAGTAATTCATCACTTAAGACTAAATCACAATCATGACATGACTTCATGACTTCGAGAGCCTTAAGGGCCCTCACGTTTGTCGGGGTCAACGCGCCCGAGGATGAACTCGCCTCCGGTTGATTAGCCGCAGATCCACTAGAGCGGACCTCCTCTGTTGGATGCAAAGAGACCACAAAAGAGGAAGAAGCAGAAGAAGAGAAAATCAAGGAAACCATTCTGACCTAATCTAACGAGAAGAACGGCTGAAGGCAATCCTAGAAATCGAGAATTGAAAGATCGAGGGCTAATATGAGGAAAGAAGAAAATGCAAGTGATCCCTCACCATCGGTGTAGAAGAGACATATAAGGGGAGCTCCCTATGCCAGATGATGTTTTGTCTTCTCGAGGTGGCGCATCACCTTCACCTAGGAAACACGCGAAGAGCATAGTAAGTGGACCACGCGAGTCCTACACGTCAGATACCGACGTACAGATCTGGGTGAGTTAGCATGCCACGTAATAGATCTGGGTAAGTCAGCATGCCACGTGGTCATAAGGGTCAGCATACCGCGAGATCCCGTAGGTCAACATATTGCAAGTCCATGTGGATCAACATATTGAGAGACCATATGAATTAGCACGTGCTAACGCTACACTATTCGACCAACCAGTTTAATTAATCCTTGTTCGAGTTGTGTAACTCAAAAAAATTGTTCAAGCTTTGCCCGAGTTGTATATCTTGGCCAGTCTAGTCAGTCTTTGCTTGAGTTGTGTATCTTAGTCAGTCCAATCAGTCTTTGCCCGAGTTGTATATCTCAGCCAATTCAGTTAGTCTTTGCCCGAGTTGTGTATTTCAACAAATCTAGTCAGTCATTGCCCGAGTTGTGTATCTCGGTCAATCCAGTCAATCTTTGCTCGAGTCATGTATCTTGGCCAATCTAGTCAATCTTTGCCTGAGTCGTGTATCTCGGCCAATCCAATTAGTTTCTGTCCGAGTTATGTATCTCAGCCAATCCAATCAATCTTTGCCCAAATCATGTATCTCGGCCAATCCAGCCAATCTTTGCCTGAGTCATGTATCTCAACCAATCTAGTCAGTCTTTGCCTGAGTTGTGTATCTCGGCCAGTCCAGTCAATCTTTGCCCAAGTCACGTAGGCCAATTCAGTCAGTCTTTGCCCGAGTTGTGTAACTCGATCAATCTAACAATTCCCGAGATCAGAGTCCATTAATTCCTGAGACTAGTAACTTAGATAGTCCAATAGCTCCCGAGACCAGTAACTCAAACAATCTAATACTTCATGAGATTAGTAACTCGACCAATCTATCTGAAGAAAAGATCCAAAATGGGCTCCACACTTTATAACAATTCCCTGACAGGTTCCCTTCAAGCACCTCCATAAAGACAAGTCAAACGTCGACCCAAGTCAGTGAAAAGTCTCGATCCAGGGCAACAAACGCTTGGGATCTTCCCCAAACCCCTCTTTAAGGCATCCTACTAGTTATAGGTGCCCTACAAGCCAATCATATTAGTGATGGTACCTGTGACATTGTAGTAATCTCTTTATGTATTATTATTAGCATATTTTCACATTATAGATTTTTGTATATTATGATGTCCCTAGATATGTGCAATGAGAATCAGATCATGATGAGATTATGATAATGAGACTGATTCACCTTATGAAATGTTGGATGGATAATGCTATATAATGTTAGTCGATAATTTCGTAGTTCTAGTTGTGTATCTAGTCCTTAGACTTGAGATACCAAGAATGTCTTGTATGAGTACTTGTTTTTTACGCTAGACTTGTAGGTTTGGAAAGGTTAAGATATGGTACAATTAATTATCAGGATTGATAGCCAACCATACGAAGACAATTGAATGTCAACAAAGGATCATCCACTCTTGGGTATCATGAGAGGAATATCTTGTGTGTGCTCGCTCAAACAAAATCTCTGACCAGGGTCGTTCAGATTGAGGGAGAAGGAGTTCTCTAGGAGAATCCGATTAGAGCGAGACTCAGAAGGATTCCATATGTGGCCTGATAGTATCCATGCCCAATATACGATCTTTGAGATATTAGTTGGATGAGGGACTATAGGTACACGATAACTCTGGATAGACATGTTTGATGAATTTGATCCCCTTGTACCATTTGAGGACTATGACATAGTGGTCTAGTACGACCATAGTCGATGAGTCGAGTGAATTATTATGGAGATAATTATTCACTATATCAGAAGGAGTTATAATGGAAGCGACTCACGACTAGCTTAGTATCGGGCCTAGAGGGTTACACATATATGATAGATGTTGCAACGGATAGACGTGCGAATATGAGATATTCGTGGAGCTCCTGATTTGAGTAAGATCCAATGTCGATAAGATCAAATTTGGATAAGATCTAATATGGATAAGATCCAATGTGAGTATAATCAGGTTCATTTACCTCTATACATACGATGCACTTCACTATTCATTGGCTGAGGAGCTATTGCAGCATCTGCCGTGTGGATTATCACTAGAAAGGAGCATGCAAGTGATTCTTTGTCTTCTCCGTTGGATTTGAAAATTTTCAAGGACATACAATCTCTCTAGGTAACACATCTTTCATGATTTACGTATTTTTCAGATTTTTTATTAATTTTTTGCACAACAATCATTGTACAACGACCAAATACTTAAGTTGTGGACCGACTCTGCTCACTAAGATCCCTCTAACGTGGCAGATCATGACAGTAGGAGATCTGATGCCGACCTAGTTGGCACAATACTTGACCGATGTGGCACAGTGCTAACCGGGCTGTCACCGTCGCAGTCGAGTTGAAACACCCATAAATGAAGAATGGTGCACCGACCGGACATACGACGATGTGGGCACTCGGGGAGATCGTATGTCTACCTTACCCAGAACGTCAGCAACGGTAAGGTCAAGAGTATGGTCGATCAAATGCCTGACGAGTATAAAAACTCCCTTGGGAATATGACTGCGGGGTTGGCTCTCTTTCTCTCTCTCAGACTGTCTTTTTCTACATTAAACTTTTAAAATCATCTCGGTCGGGACATTGATTTGATCATCGAAGGGGCCACATCGAAGACCCCCACCCTGATGAGGTCTTTGTGCAGGATCCCTAGACAGAACCTGAGAAGGAGAAGCCCGAGACACACTCCCGAGCAAGCCCAGACGAGACATGTTTCTCAACAGGCCTAGTGGACTCCTCCCAAACTTCTCAATCCCTTTCTGATTGACGTGGACAAGCTTACACACACAGATTGAGCTAAATCATGCTGACTTCTAGATCATGACATCAAATCACACAACACCGACTTATGTGAGGATTGACACAATTGACTTCATGAAATGGTTGATTATGAATCTCTTAGCAAGGATCTAACTTTAGAATGCTTTATGGAGCAAGCCTTCAGGTGTCACTTCATTTGGTCGAGCATTATCATCGTGAGACCATTCAGCAAAATAGTCTTCTCGATCTCAGAAAGCAGAAAGACATTTCAATCGAAAGCAATGTTCCAGCAACAAGCTCTAGACCGAGGCCCATTAGCCCATTAGCCCATTAGCCCACCAAGTTTAGTAAAGGAAGCAGAACAACACGATGATAATTCTTGGTCTACGAATCTGCCACGTCAACTTATTCTCCCTGTGAACGCACACCATTATTAATCGGGATGAGTTTGATAGGACGCCTTCATCATCGGATCTTTTCAATAGACGCCGGTCTTCGGGTCCTCGCCCGAATTGAGAACCAAGGATCCTTCGAGCCGAAGGCTACCACGGCCGCGTCAATGTTCGTGCCAGCTAATCTCCACCGTCCACGGATACGCCCTGTGTGCGTCATGACGGTCGAGATGCGACCAATCATTCATTGTGCGGGGACAAACGTCACCGGCCTCCTTTTCTTCCCCTCCCCCACCCCCCTTTCTTCTCCGTGCTTTGGTTTGATAAGATTTGATCTTTAGACGACGACGCTGCCTCGTGTGATCTGATCCGAAGCTTGGATCTCGGGTCGGAGAGGAGCCCCAGTTCGCGATGTCGATGCTCGACGCTTTCTTCAACAAGGGTTTCAAAGGGGCGAAATGGTACGCCGGCGATCGATGAATCCTCTCGATCTCCTCCTCTTCTCTCGTGCTTCTTGCATTTTCCTCTGATATTTCGTGCTTCTTGATGAATTAACCTTTCTTCAAATTTTCTTTGTGGATTCATGACGTTTTGATCTTCTTGATCGTGGGTGCTTCGAGTTTCGTTCCGATGGCCAAAATTGGTTCTTTCTAGTGTACTTTTTTCGTAGGTATATATAGGAAAAAAAAATGTGTCATAGAATTATTTTATCAGATTAAATGGAAATTTCATATATTCGGGAACCGAAAACAAAAGGTCGAGATGTTCTACTGGAAGGCTTAGCGTGATCCGATCATTGCTTTCTGTGTGATGAAGCAAAACGCTGTTGAAGCTGACGATTCCGAGAATAAAGTTGCTGCGTAATCGAAGGGAGATTCAGCTGAAGCAGATGCGGAAGGATATCGCCAAGCTTCTTGAGAATGGCCAAGAAGCCACTGCTCGAATTCGGGTATGGTGTAATTTCCTTTCAGTATGTGATCGCGACCGGAATGATGTGCTATGTATTGGTTGGAAGTGTCAAACATTGAAAACCAAGTGTTTTTGTTTTTTGATATATATATATATATATATATATATATATATTTTGGGGTTGATGGAAGGTGGAACACATAATCCGGGAGGAGAACATGATGGCAGCACAGGAGATCCTTGAGTTGTTCTGCGAGCTCATCACTGTCCGTCTTCCCATAATAGAAACACAGAGGTTATATTCTTGGTGCTACTTATGCCCTTTACTATTCTAGTTTGTCCTTCCATTTGGTTCTAATGCCTTTGTATATATATTGTACGTAACAAGCATACGACATGCAACATGTTTCTCAGGTTCTCAATATCTTTTCTTTGTCATGAACTTGAACTGAATAAACTGATAACAAATTTCTAATCTGATGAACATGTTTTCCTTTGTGATACACATAATGACTTCTCTATAATTTTTTATTGTTAGTACCTATGACAGCAAGCTGTAACATTACCAACTTTTTGTGGTTGATGCTATATGGGACAACATTATTGGTTAAACTAAGAACTATTGTTTCTCTTTCTAAGGTATTATAAGTCTCCCTGCACCTCTCCACACTACTAGTCCTAATCAACTTGGTTGACTAGATATATTCAATTATCCATGAGTATATATATATTTTTATATGTTATCCTTTTCTAGTGGACCCACACATCCATCTCAGCATCCTGTTCTTAGCGATATTATCTTTTTGTACTTGCCGCTTACACTTTACTATTCCCCAACACTTTAACCCAAAGGACACAATTGATTCTACCACTCGAATACGATTTTCTTTCAGTCTAAGGGTACATGACGATCACATAAAACTTTCAATGTTTCTCTTTATTTTAGCCATCGCACTATATTCCTGTGGTAAGCTTATATTGTTCTTCCCTTCCTATTGGATAATAGAACCAATCCTAAAAATTTTACTTATAAGACTTTATTTCTTCTATTAACATTGCTTATTGTTATTCTGCACACATTCTATTTAGTCCTACTTAGTCAAGGACTCATTATTTTATATTTTCTAGTAATCTCACTCACCTATCTCAATGAACTCTTCTCATAAATACTAATTTTTTCATTAATTGCTTGTTAGTTGCCCAGCAATTTTTTATCTATATCCCATAACTTTCAGATCTAGACTTTATTGTGTGGTGTTCCCTGTCTATTCTGCTTCTCTCCAACTCCCTAGCGACAACTTAGTGATTGCAGAGAGGCTGGCTTCTGTGTGTCCTTGCTATCATTTGTAGAACATAAGGTATACAAGTTTTCATCTAAAGGAGAGTAGTCCAATTTTGGCACCTCCTTTGATAATATAGAAATGTTAGGTGTTGTTGCAGAGAAAGTTTCGATAGAACTAGTTGCAAGAAGTATCATGGCATGGTTATTCTTATTTACTTAGATTTGGAGGGATACTGCCACATGCATTTTCTCAGGAATCTAGCATCATGTAATATGAAGCAGGGTTAAATATGTATAGTTTCTTGTTGAACAAATTGACCTAAGTGAATATCAAAAAGTTCATGTTTGCATTTACAATAGCCAAAGAGATCTTTTAGGGGTTGGATATATTTTTTTGAGATCTTAATGTTTTGGAGGTTTTGGCCTCGGGTTTGACATATCTAATGAGTAGTAAGCCAAAAATTATGATGAAGCCTAGTAATTTAGTGATACTCATTGATTTTTGTAGTGATTTTCTGAATCTAACATTTGGAAAAAAAGGAAATCTTCATATTGAGAACATTTTTGTGGATGGATGATAGGTTTAAACTGGATATGGTCCAATATGTATGTTGAGTGGTTCCTGATATGACGAATGTTGACTTGGCTACCACGTCCCTGCGCCCCCGGACAGCTGGACCAACGACGTGGCCGACCCGACGTGATTGGGCTCGGCCTGACACAAGCATGGGAGGGTCAGCCGTCATACGGTTGACCTGACAGAGGTAAGGGGGGCAAGACCGACCTTCCCCAGTGGCAGGAGGCGCGCCGCGCACCTCACCGCGAGGACCACGGAAGCTGCGACGAAGTACGACGACATGGTAAGCAACAGGCGCAGTAAGGACCTCAGGTACGGGTGCCCCGTAACCATTACTATAAAAGCCCCTGCACCTCTACGGAGCGGGGGGATCGCAAAATCCACAATCGAACTAACTTGACTGTCGGAGGGGTCACGTCGGGACCCGACCCGACCCTGCAGGAACTAGCGGCCGACCCGAGCTAAAACATTTCCACCCGACCTGAGCTCCACTACTCTAGCAGTCAACCTCTCAAGCCGGACCCGGGGCCCTTTTCCCCTGACCCGAGCTCCAACTCTGCGTCGAGACGACCGCGGGCGAGCTAGCACACACGGGCCTGAACCAGCAGTGCTTGCTGAGCAGACACAGAGGCAGACCACATCTACTGGGCAGGCACAAGAGTTTTTCCCCTATCTACTGGGCAGGCACAAGAGTTCTTCCGGTCACTGATCGAGCAACCGCCCGCAACGCTACCCGAGATGCTGCAACGGGCGCATCAATACATGGAAAGCGGGACGAGACGAAGCGCCCCCGGGTGGAGCAGCCCCGAGGACACCCTCCGTCGCCACCGAAGAGGAGGGAGGACAGGTCGGGCATGTTGCCGTCAAAACCCCCCCGATTCCCCTCAATTCGACTCGAACAGAAATCTTCTTTCAAATTCGGGAGAAGGGCCCCTTGAAGGCTCCAAACCAAATGAAGTCACACTCCGAGAGGCGCGACAAAAGGAGGTATTGTCGCTTTCACAGGGAATACGACCATGACACGGAGGAATGCCGCAACCTGCAATATCAAATCGAAGACCTCATTCGGCGCGGACACCTGCGTCGGTATGTCCGCGACCAATCCTCACTCCGCGATAGCCGACCCCCTCGAGACTCGTCGTCCCGACCTAAGGGTCCGGTCGAGAAGCAAATCGACGTCATCTTCGGAGGGCCAGCCTCGGGCGGTGACAGCTCCTCGGCGCGCAAGGCCTATGCACGATCTGAGGTCGGGAAGAGGCCGGCGCATGACGAAGACCTTGACATCACATTCAAGTCGGGAGGCGAGGAGTACCCATGCCATGATGATGCGTTGGTGATCTCAATCCGTATGGCTAACGCCTATGTCAAAAGAGTTATGATTGACACGGGAAGTTCGACCGACATCTTATATTTTGACGCCTTTCAAAAATTGGGGTTGACCGACAAAGATCTCGTCACTCTAACATCTACCTTGACAGGGTTCACCGGGGACTTCGTCTCTCCCTTGGGGGCGACCACGATTCCTGTCATGTTCGGAGGAGAACCGAGGTCAAAGACTCTTATGATGTCGTTCATGGTGGTAAAGCTCTCATCAGCGTACAACGCCATCATCGGGCGCCTGACCCTCAACCGGCCCAAGGCGGTCGTCTCGACCTATCACCGGCTCCTAAAGTTCCCGACCCGAGCAGGGGTTGGCGAGGTCAGGAGTGACCCAAGAGAATCCATACAATGTTATTTAACGACAACAACATTATACAAGAAACCGAAGGTCCAATCAGCCGCTGCGGTTCCCCAAAACCCTGAGGATAGTGCTCGGGATCCCCACCCGGCGGAGCAAGTTCTGGAGGTGCCCCTCGATCCAAGCCGCCCGGACAGGCTGGTGAAGGTTGGATCGGAACTCACGGAGGGCCAGCGAATTTAACTGGTCGAGTTCCTGCGGAAGAATGAGGATGTCTTCGCGTGGTCTCCAAAGGATATGCTAGGGGTCGACCCGGAGATCGCTCAGCACCACTTGAACATCACCCCCGACACTCGACCCGTGAAGCAGCATCCGCGCAAGTTCGCTCTCGACCGGCAGAAGGCCGTAGAAGACGAAGTCGTTCGCCTGTTGGATGGGGAGCTCATCGAGGAAGTGAAGTACCCGACCTGGTTATCCAACGTTGTACTTGTTAAGAAAGCTAATGGAAAATGACGAATGTGCGTTGATTATATCGATCTCAATCGGGCTTGCCCGAAGGACTGTTATCCCCTTCCTCGTATCGACCAACTGGTGGATGCCACGTCGGGACACCAACTGCTCTCCTTTATGGATGCATTCTCGGGGTACAACCAAATCCGGATGGCCCCGAGAGACAAAGAAAATACAGCCTTCATCACTCACAACGACATCTACTGTTACAAGGTGATGCCATTTGGGCTGAAGAATGCCGGTGCGACATACCAGCGGCTGGTAAATCGCATATTCAAGGACCAGGTCGGGAAGAACATAGAGATTTACGTGGACGACATGATAGTCAAAAGTCGGAAGACCGACGCTCACCTCTCCGATTTGGCAGAAACGTTCTGCACGTTAAGGAAATACAAGATGCGTCTCAACTCGGCGAAATGTACCTTCAGCATCACATCCGGAAAGTTCCTCGACTTTATTGTGCATCAGCGAGGGATAGACACCAATCCCGACTAGATAAAGGCGATACAAGAAATACAATCCCCAGGACGATAAAGGAGGTCCAACGACTTACAGGCAGACTAGCGGCCCTGAGCCGCTTCATCTCCCGAGCCGGGGACAAGAGCTCGACCTTCTTCCGACCGCTGAAGTCGGCAAAATATTTCAGGTGGACCCCCGAATGCGAGGAAGCATTCCGCCAGCTAAAGAGCCACATCGAACACCTGCCCCAGTTGGCGTCGGTTAGGGACGGGGAGCCTCTCGGCTTGTACCTTGCGACATCCGACCTGGCAGTTAGCTCGGTCTTGGTGACGCTCGACAAAGCCGGGCAAAAGCCGATCTACTACACCAGTCATGTCCTGGTAGGTCCCGAACTCCGCTACCCTCCCATAGAAAGGCTGGCCTTGGCGTTGATCCTGGCATCCAGAAAGCTAAGGCCGTACTTCCAGACACATCCTATCAAGGTGATAACCGACCAACCCTTGCGCCAGATCCTCTCGAAGTTTGATGTTGCAGGTTGGATGCTTAAATGGTCGGTAGAATTGGGGGAATTCGACATCGAGTACGTGGCAAGAAAGACGATCAAAGGTCAGGTGGTGGTAGACTTCTTCTCGGAACTCACGCCCCCGGAGACCCCGGCGAGCTCGGACCTTAGATGGATGCTACACATTGATGGGTCCGCCAACTCGGAAAGAGGAGGCGTCGGCTTGGTGCTCAAGGACCCCTCCGGCAACATCTATGAGCACGCGCTTCGGCTATGGTTCAAGGCCACGAACAATGAAGCAGAATATGAGGCACTCTTGTTCGATCTAAAAGTCGCAGCCGAACTGGGCGCGGAAGACATTGAAATATTTACTGATTCCCAACTCGTTGCAGGCCAAGTCAATGGAGAGTTCGAGACCCAGGAAGCGGCGATGATCAAATACCTGGCCGAGGCGCGACGGATGACGGATCGATTTCGGAGGTGTATCATCACCAAAGTGCCCCGTGCCGAGAATTCACAGGCGGACGCCCTGGCCAGGCTTGCGTCCTCTTGCGCGACCGACACGCCGCCGGGAGGAACAGTGAGAACCACCGGACCTTCCGTCAACTTAGGGGTGTTAGCCGTCGACGAGGAAGAAGGAAGCTGGATCAACAAAATCATTCGTTTCAAGCAAACAGGAGCCCTCCTCGAAGACAAGGCGGCCTCCCGAAGGATCAGGAGGACAGAGTCGTGGTATTTTATTATCGATGGTCGTCTCTATCAGCGGGGTTTTAGCCGACCACTGCTTCGGTGTCTGCATCCGACTGAAGCGAGCACCACCTTAGTCGAGACCCATGAGGGAATATGTGGAGACCATGTCGACGCTCGCACCTTGGCACACAAGATTCTCAAGCAAGGTTACTATTGGCCCACCCTGCGTAAAGATGCTCAGACCTATGTGCAAAGCTGTGAGCCATGCCAGAAGCACGCCCGGTTCCAACATCAATCGATGGTACTGCTCACAACTGTCGACTGCGCTTGGCCTTTCGCCCAATGGGGAATGGACCTCCTCGGCCCCTTCCCCCAGCCTCGGGACAACGGAGGTTCCTAATAGTGGGAGTCGATTATTTCACCAAATGGCTCGAGGCCGAGCCATTGGCCTCTATTACCGAAAGGTAAGTTAAAGGATTCGTGTGGAAGAACATCATAACCAGGTTCGGCCTTCCTAGAGTCATAATCACAGACAACGGAATGCAATTCAACAATGCAAAGTTCAAGGCATTTTGTCAAAGCTATCGCATCCAACTAAAGTTTAGCTCGGTCGCCCACCCCGAAGCCAACGGACTTGCCAAGGTGACAAATCGAGCCATTCTTGAAGGGTTGAAGAAAAGAATTTCCGAAGCCCCGACCTCTTGGGTGGAGGAACTTTCGAGCATTCTCTGGGCGTCTCGGACGACTCCAAAAACCCCAACGAGGGAATCCCCTTATAGCCTGGCTTTCGGAACCGAGGCTGTACTACCTCCCGAGGTGGTTTTCTCGACCCTCCGGGTCTAGACCCACGGCGAAGAGGCGTCTAACCAACAGCTGTGCGAAAACCTTGACCTACTGGAGGAAAAGCGAGCCGACGCCCATCTGCGGACACTAGCTTATAGAAGAGCTGTCGCCAAGCTTTACAACCGCCGAGTGTGCCCTCGGCTCGTCAGGATGGGCGACCTAGTGCTACGAAAAGCCGAGGTCAGCGACCCGACTCGGTCCCGTGGGAAGCTGGCTCCGAACTGGGAGGGTCCTTACCGAGTCGTCGAAGTTGTCCGAGAAGGGACTTATACACTGGCAACAATGGAGGGACGGGTGCTACCGAGATCTTGGCACATTTCAAATCTACGAAAATTTTACACATAATATGGAAAAATGTGCCCCGAGTTGTATTGATGAAAATACGATTACAAAAGACTTTGGGAACAAAATAAGGCTTTTCCCGACCCGAATTACAAAATGACAACCAGTAAATTACATAGTCAGGACTCGGGCGGGTCCGAGTCGTCGAACGCCTGCTGCCTCTTCATCGGTACCAGATCGTCCTCGGGATGGATGGTGAAGGGGTCTTCCTCCACCTCTGAGTCCGGGTGCAGAGCGCGGAAGCAGGCTAATGCCACTCGATACTCGTACTCATAGGTGACCCGACCCATCCGCTTCAGCCCCTCAAAGCCGGTCGACTCCTTGTAGCGGTCGACCACTTGCTTGGGCAGCTCGGATCGGGCGCTCTCCAAAGCCTTCACGGATTGTAAGAGCTCGTCGTCCATTTTCCGAGCTCTAACCCGCGCCTCCTTCAGCAACCTCTGAATCTCAGCTAGGTTGCTCTGAACCTCAGTCAACTCCTTCTCGGAGGCTTCGAGCCGTTGGAGCGCCTCATCCCGCTCCTGCTTGGTTTTCCCGAGCTCCTGCTCCAGCTCGAAAGCTCACTCCTTGGCCTTGGCGACCGCCTCCAGACCCCCTCCAGATTTTAGGGCGTCAAGCTCTTGTTGAAGATTGGAGATCCGGTAGTCCACGAATGTAATTAATCGGCCCGCGTCATGGACTCGGTCAAAGAGCGCCATCTGGAAATGTTGGCTCTGCACAAAGAGACAATTGTAAGAACCCGACTAAGATTAAAACTAGCGACGCAGAGACAAGGGTCGGGAACTTACCAGAACCATCTCTTTGGCAGCCCGGGCCAACAGGACTTTTGAGGGGAGCGTGTATAGTTCCCGGGCCAGCAGGACTTCCGAGGGGAGTGTGTATAGCTCCCGTGCCAGTTGAGGGTGGAGAAGTCCCCTCTCGAACTCCTCCGCGGCCGACGAATCATTCCAGATTTTCGTCGAATTCTTCAACCCCCTCCACCTGGCCTTCATTTCCTTATCGGGGTGTTGGTGACCCAGATCGGACATATGCAGGGTGTAGTACCCCGCATTGTCCTTGTGAACCTTAGTCTTGAAGAGGTCCTTCATGGACCTCGGGCGGTGGTGTACTGACGATGCGCCCCCCTCATCAGATTCAACGGGCGTCTCGAGTTCCTCCGACGGTGCTGCTGGCTCCTTGCCCTTGGAGCGGGAGCGAGTTTCCCCCTCGCCATGCCGAGACTTGTGCCTCCTCGTCAGCACCTTCACCTTCTTCGGTCGTCGAGCTGGATTGTCGACCTGCTCGGTTGAGGCATCGATCGGTCGTTTGGATGAGGCCTTCGGGGTTTCCCTCGCTGGAGAAGTGACGACCTCCCGGGATGGGGCGGCGGTGCGAGTCGAGGGGGCCTTGCCGCCAGACACCTTGGCTATTGTAAATGCAAACATGATATGACGAATGTTGACCTGGCTACCACGTCCCTGCGCCCTTGGACAGCTGGACCAACGATGTGGCCGACCCGACGTGATTGGGCCCGGCCTGACACAACCATGGGAGAGTAAGCTGTTATACGGCCGACCTAACAGAGGTAAGGGGGGCAAGACCGACCTTCCCCAGTGGTAGGAGGTGCGTCGCACACCTCACCGTGAGGACCACGGAAGCTGCGACGAAGTACGACGGCATGGTAAGCAACAGGCGCAGTAAGGACCTCAGGTACGGGTGCCTCGTAACCATTACTATAAAAGCCTCTGGACCTCTACGGAGCGGGGGGATCGCAAAATCTACAACCAAACTAACTTGACCGTCGGAGGGGTCACGTCGGGACCCAACCCGACCTGACCTTCCTGCAGGAACCAACGGCCGACCCGAGCTGAAACATTTCCACCCGACCTGAGCTCCACTACTCTAGCAGCCGACCTCTCAAGCCAGACCCGGGGCCCTTTTCCCCAGACCCGAGCTCCAACTGTGCGCCGAGACGACCACGGGCGAGCTAGCGCACACGGGCCTGAACCAGCAGTGCTTGCTCAGCAGACACGGAGGCAGACCGCATCTACTGGGCAGGCACAAGAGTTTTTCCCTTATCAGTTCCCTAATAATAACAAAAATCTGGAAGAGTCATTTCTGATAAAACAGTAAATGGCTTTGTCAAAATGAACATATGGCACTGGTTGAAGCCTATTATGGTTGGTCCTAACTGTTTGTATCATATATCTTTCATTGGCCATACAGGCTATGCATAACTTCTTCGCAAATTTTTTGTACCAATTCCAATTAGTATTATGAAGTAGGTTTTTGTTTAGTTCTGTGTCCTCATAAAGGAAATATCTGGCATTGCTATTCTGCGTTAAATGTATCCATAAGTACCCACTTAATACATGTTTCAGAAGGAAATATTTGACATTGTTGTGCAATGAGCATTAATAAAGGAACAAAAAATGTGCGAGTTGCATTTAGCCACTGAATTATGGTCAATTCCCTTTTGCGATGGTGAACATTTTCCATTAGCATTTCTAATAGAAATAACTTTAGATATTATTCATAGAGTAAAAATATGATGATCAGAATGGCGAGGGGGTGTCAGGAGTCTTGTATGATCATCGGATACCTTTGAGATTAAAAGAAATATTTTATAAGATAGAGTTGTCAGGTCAACAATGCTTTATGGATTTGAGTGTTGGAAAATTAAAAAATAACATATATAAAAAATTTGTATTGCTGGGATGAGAATGTTGAGGTGGATATGTGGAGTTAGTAGGAAAGATAGAAAAAGTAATATTAAACAATTAGGTATTGCTTCAATCGAGGATAAATTAGAGAGAATCATTTAAGATGGTTTGGGTATGTGCTCAGAAGATTTATGGATGTTGTAGTTAATGCGATGGTTAGAAGATGTGAAAATGCTTACCATTAGTGATACAAGGAGAAATAGATGAAGACCTAGTAAAAAGACGTTAATAGAAACTATAAATAAAAATTTAAATATTCGTAACTTAACTAAACATGACTTTTTACTTTTCTTACTGTTGACAAAAGATCTATGTAGTCGATCCCAAATAGTTGGGATTTATAGCTTTGTTGTTGTTGTAGCATTCCCGACAGAGATAGCCATGTAGCTACGTGAGATGAAAAAGAAAACAAAAAAAGTGTAATTAAATCAATCATCTTATTAGTGAAAAAAGAGAAACAAGGAGAAGGAAGGATCACCATGAGACAATATCATCTTGTCCGATTTATATTCTCCAATCAATGTCTATCCAAGCACCATATCCGATGGTGATATGAAGCAACTGTTACCACAAGGCTTTAAGGGAATGCATGCATGATCTAGGACTACATTCGAACATAATTAGAGTTAGAAATATTATTTAAAGCAGATAAATTATTTTTTTTATTAAGTCAAGCTAAAAAGTTGAATGGACTGTTTTTATAATTTTTGTAAATATTTCTTTGTGAGTTTTTTGGAAGGCTTATTTTGTCCTGATGGTGTTAAGAGTTAGACAACCAACTATTCCTTAGTCCTTTCATGATGCTTGAGTTTTGTATTGCACCAATTTTCCAGAGAATGTCCTTTAGACTTGAAAGAAGCAATTTCCAGCATCTGTTTTGCTGCACCACGATGTGCAGACTTGCCTGAACTTCAGCAGGTGCAAATGTTATTTGCTGCCAAATATGGGAAGGAATTTGTGATGGCTACAACTGAACTGTTGCCAGATTGTGGAGTCAATCGCCAGGTAATATTAGCAATCAAGCATTAGTTGTTGGTTTCTACTGGACCAATTCTTCTGTAAAAGAGTAGACCAGTGCAACATTACTTTTGATACATTCTTCTTTGTTGCAGATAATTGAACTGCTGTCAATTCGTGCTCCTTCGGTGGAAGTAAAACTAAAGTTGTTAAAAGAAATTGCTGAGGAACATGAGTTAGATTGGGATCCATCAACCACTGAAACTGAGTTCCTCAAGCCACATGAGGATTTATTGGTAAGTTGAAGATCTCATTTTCAACGATTAATTTATATTCTTCATTAACTAATATTATGTTTTCTGTATCAGAATGGTCCGAACCATTTCACAAATGGATCTACATTGCCTCTTCCACCCGAGAAACATGATGCGTTATCTTCTGATGATGTGGATGAGTCTCATACGGAACCTGATTCGGAGGCAGATTTTGATTCCTTGGATCTTCCTGAAGTTCCAAAAGATTCAGTTCGAGCAGCTTTGGATGTTCCATCAGCTTCAGGAAATGTTTCAAACCTACCATCTTCAACGCATGACCTTGGACTCGATCACCAGGCTTCCAAATCCATTCCAGATGAGGATATGCCACATGTTCCCTCCATGGCACCTGGAGGAAATGACCTGGAGCCATCTATTGCTTCCTCATACAATCATCCCAATATGGAACACAAACAATTTGTTCCATTTGCTGGTCCCCCGTCTTCTTTTTCAGTATCTGCACAACAAAATGAGCTTCTTCCTCCATCTCTCTCTTCTATGTCAGAATCTTTGAAGCCTAGCCTGCCCGCCCACTCTCCACCACCGTCCTCTTCTGTTTCACTGTCTCCAAAGCAAAGCGAACCAGCCCTTTCTCCACCTTTGTTGTCTTCTTTTCCAGATAAGCAGGACCAAAATGAACCACCTCTGTCTCATCCATTGCTGTTTCCTGTTGCTTCATCTGCAAAGCACAGCGAGCAAGTTACTTCTGCAGTTTCTTCTGCTTCATTGCCCCCAACTAAGAATGAGTCAGCAGCCTCGCTTTCCAGGGCAAAAAGTGAGATAAACGTTGACTTACAGGACATATTAGCAGCTGCCCAAGCTGCAGCTGAAACGGCAGAACATGCCGCGATCGCTGCACGAGCAGCTGCGAACCTTGCTCAGGTTAGAATAACTGATCTTGCCACGAAATGGAGCAACAGGACCTCCGAAAGTTGTGGAGATGAACTTCAGGGGGAAGGCTCCGAGCAAGCAAACAATTCTGCAAGACTGACGTTCCTTCAACAGTATTCTTTTGGCAGTAATAAGAACCTTGCTGCCTATGGACAGGAGTGGAAACCAGATTCACCAACTCTTCCATGTCACGAGGTGCCTCTCTCTTCCCATGTACCGCAGCGCTTGCCTTCCCTGGAGGATGATCCATATTTCTCATACCCTAACCTGTTCACATCGAAAGACACAGAGGTCAAGTCAGGTATTCATGACTCGTCGGACAATTCAGTATCTCATCAAACTTCTGAGTAGGGTGAAAAGGTATGTTGCCTGGCATTTACTACTGTTGTTTAATAGCATCATGGAAACCTTTTAGTTGGTTATGTTTCATCCATGTTGCAGTTTAGCAGACTCTTTATCTACTCACTTCTCTCCTATATATATATATATATATATATATATATATATATATATATATATATATATATATATATATGTAAAAGCAAATATAAATACTGCAATATATTTAGATTCTGTGCTTCTTGAGTGAACGCTTGTTTTGATACATATTTGGAACCAATAAATTTGTCCTCGAGCTAATGTCATAGTGTCTGGTGGATTGACAATTTCAAGTCATAATTCAGGTTCAATGTGATGTAGGACAGGAGGTGGGACTGAAACTGAGGTTTTTTGTGAGAGGAGGATTTAACAATTAGAAGGAACTTTGAGGTTAAGTCACAGTGTCTGTGAGAAGATGCAGAATTGTAACATACAGTTTGAGTTTGGGAGGATGAAATTTATGTAAGAACAAATAGCGAGTAAAAGATGAAAGAAGAGTAAGGGATGGGTACCCAATGTTCATCATAGTTGGAAGTTGGTATAGGTGAAAGAGGATTAGCCATTGGATGTGTAGAGTTGTTGACATCAAATAAGGGTAAAAGCTAAGTTGCAACAGAAGAAGAAGCCTGAGAACAATGGAACAGCTGTGATTTAAACCATAAGGTTGTGTTGTTAGCAGCTGGGAATGTGGCTTCTTCCAGCTTTTAATCTTCCCTTTGGTGTGTCATCTCTTAATCATGATCATTTGTTGATCATGCCAAGGCATTTAGGCATGACGGGCGTGAGTGTGGACTGTACCTTCCACACAGATGACCCGAGCCTGATAGCCACATCAGCTAAGCTTGCTATTATTCATGAGAAAGAGTTGCTCTCCATTTGGAGGTCAGTAGTGACTCAGATGCATATATCATCCATGTAGGAGGACGGACTAATTGGCTCGGGGTATTGCTACTTTGGGCTAATTATATATCATCTTTTGTAGTTAGGTCTTTTATTGGAATTACTATAGTTATAAAAGTGAAATATTTAAGTTCATTTATCATAATCTCATTGGTTTTATTGATGAAAACATGAAAACAATAGACAAAAAAATAATTTTAATGTTTTAGTTGATGGTGACGGACGATGGTACTACTAAGATTAACGGTTGGCTATTATAGATGAAGGGAACGACAACAGAGATGAGAATCGCGCTTTGTATCGTAGTTATCGAGTGACTCTTTCTGATGTGTCGTTTCTCTTGTGCACATATGTGGAGAGAAATGTTTGTCTTAGATATAAGAAGCAAGCAACGAAAAAAAAAGAACAAATATGTGAATGATCTTAATATTTGGAGAGACATAAAATACTACATTATAATTGGTGGGAGCAAATTTGTTATTTTCGAGCTTTGTTGTTTTCTTTTCTCCATCAACTGTAACTTTCCATCGAACTATCTATTAATGCCAAAAGCAACGGAAACCAACCCAAACTTGTGCGGATCAAAATAAGAAAAGAAAAAGTTGAGATGGATTTTGGTTAAGTTGGGATATGTATATTGGTTTTGAGATTAATGGTCACTCGGCTCCCACTGAAAGGGTCCGTCTCGTCGAGTGTGGTGGCACTCGATGTTTCCATCAACCGGTGGTGGAAGTCCACGTGGGGCAAGAGAAGAATCCCAATGAATAGTGGAAGCTTTGTGAGAGGTCAACAAGGGGTGCGTACCGTATAAATCTACTACTGCGACACAACGAAGGGGTAAAGCACCACTGCTGCTGCTGCTGCTGCTGCTGCTACTACTACTACTACTACTACTACTACTACTACTACTACTGGCAAAGGTAAAGGAAGCAAGACAAGAATAAAGCTTCTGCGGCTGGGGAATGGAGAGACCTGCACACATGGAGAGAGAGAGAGGGAGGGAGAGCAGTGTGTTCTTCTACTTCTTTCGTTGATCCCAGGCGTCGCCGGCGGAGTAGAATCCGGAGGCGGTGGCGGGGAAGGAAGAGATGGCGGGGGAGGCGTCGTCGGGATCGTTGGAGGGGGGCTCGCCATGGTGGGCCATGAGGTTCTTCTCCCCCTCCGTCTCGCGGTACTTGTTGAGGTAGGTCTTGAGGGGGCCGACGTAGCTGTCGAAGCCGAGGGTGGTCATGGCCCAAAGGAGGTCGTCGCCGTTGATGGTCTTCCGCTTCTCGCGCTGGCACTTGTCGGAGGCCTCCCCGGTGATGAAGCTGATGAACTCCGACACGCACTCCTGCACCATCTCCTTGGCCTCCTTGGAGATCTTGGCGTTGGCCGGCAGCGACCGCTTCATGATGCGGCTTACGTTGGCCACGGGCAGGAATCGATCTTGCTCTTTGGGGGACGAGTCGGAGGCGTGCCCCGACTCGTCGTCCGACGCCAACCGGTGGCTGCCGCCGCCGCTGCTGCCCAAGTGGTGACGGCTTCTCTTCCCCGTCATGGATGCCCCCGCCCTCCTAGTGCCTAGTGTGAAGGGTAGAGAAAAGGCTCTTTGAGGAAAGGTTTGAGTTGGGGGGACTTCGGCTTTAAAGCCGAGAAGCAAAGGGAGAAGGATGTCGAAGAGGTGGGACGGCTGTTTGACGCGGACATAAAGCCAACACGGCGGCAGGCAAAGGTTCTTGTTGAGATGGGTGAACCATACGCAACGAAGAGAGAGAGAGAGAGAGAGAGAGAGATTAACGTGGACATATGCTGATGCTTCCGACTGTAGCATACTTTGACATCCTTCTTATCTCTACTGTCGTGTTTGTATAGTTTGGTGCACACAGTGAAAGTCAATGGAGAATACGAAAACGTAGTTCTAACGGGGTAGAAGCTATAATTTCATTTTACTGCTACAAAACAAACTATAGACGAGGCTTCAAAGATCCGCTTCGTGTATGATAGACAATTAATTACCTCAGAAATATGTAGAAAGCCTACTGACGCAAAAAAAAATCCGCTTCTACCTATTTGTTACATAGCTTCAAAGATCCGCTATGTGATGCACGCCGCCTATATATCTACCTATTTGTCATCAATCAAACAAAAAAAAGCTACCACCGGGTATCTTCTTTTAGATTTGACAAGAGAAGAAAAGGGATTCTGATTCTCCCCGTCACATCACATGAAAAACATATATATATATATATATATATATATATATATATATATATATATATATATATATATATATATATGAAAGAATAAGGTGACAGTCGGTCGAAGCCTGTCTACCAACACTCCCAATTTTATATTGTTAGCCGGTCTTTAAATTAACTACTTCCTAAGACTAAGCTTGAATCTGTTAGTAGGCTTGTGACAATTGTCACTCTTTAAGCCTGCTTTGACCATATATCTAAAAGCCATCGAGAAGCTTCCCTCTTGCTAAAGGAGAGAATTAATGACTTAGTGCAACAGCACCTTAGGATACGAATATGATGGTGGGACGGGTAATTGGAAGATGGCAGTTCCTTTTGCGGAGGATGATGAATATTATATATGTCACGGGTTTCCAAATCTGAAACACGACATGGAAGGTCAATCAAACTAAAGACTTTTAAACAAGTTCCATCTATTTGTTGGTGCAAAGAAATGTTAAAAGGAGAGAGAACCGAGCAGAGACAATTGACATGCGACCGAATGGAAGACATCAATAGGGCAGGACAAAAGTTTAGATTCCATGCCTGGACCATGACAATGGTGACGGTCGATACCCGCTTCGCTTCCAAAGGCACCCGCAGCAATAATTGGCCAAAAAGCCTCCTCCTGCGAAGGAGGAGAGGAGAAGATTAGTTTACACTTTGAACGGATCACAAACACCAGTCAAAATTCTCAACCCATCCATCACTACTTGAAAAAATAAAAATAAATAAAGGGAATCAGTATTCATTATATTAAAGCAACTTTTTAGGGAGACATCAATCACCCTTTTTGTGTGATATGAAATTTCGAGGCTTCTCACCATCCCCACTAGAAGAAGCAGGCTGGGTTGGCTGGTGCTCATCAGCCTCGTCTCCCCCCCCCCATCAACCTGCAGCAGATAGATGCCACCCAAAATTAACACGTACAAGCTTCAACATCGACCACCCCAATCATATAAACTGTCAAAAGGGGATCATTAATGAAGGCATTCTCAAATTCTGTCACATCCGTTGAAATTATCGTGATTCAAATATCAAGCTAGATCAACCGCTACCATCCAACCATTTGGTAGAAATAAATCAAGCATTTTGTCAACAAGAATGACAAGTTTCTTTTGGCTTCCCTACCCAAACAATAATACAATTTTCTCTCTACCAACTGTATGCTAAGTTGATTTCGGAACATTACCCTTTCAACTGATTTGCAAAAAAAAATCAGTATTCATGAGTTTTGCAAAAAAAAAGACAAAATAACATATACAAACAACAAGGCCTCACTATGACAGTCAGTGTCTGATTTGTGTTGCTTGCTGAAGTCTGACAGTTGAACTCACCATTGCAGAGGCTACCTAAGACTGAATCTACCTCAGAAAATGAGCTTTCCCATAGTACCTGTTTATATATGATACCTGCATATTACCACCCGTGTCAAGGACCCCTATCTATTTATTATCAGAAGAGACAGAAAGATGCTAAGATTGGCCAATTATGCAGCAGCAAAAAATTTGATCATAATAGAGATCATTTCAGTAAATATGGATGATCAATTAATTTATATATATATATATATATATATATATATATATATATATATATATATATATATATATATATATAACATATAGCAGAAATAACCAAAACAAAATCATAACATAAACTAGTACCATAGGCAGACTAGCACTAACTAGACAAATAAATAGACATACCTTTACTTTGCTAATGTCAGGTACGTCTGATGTTTGATCAGGGTAAAACTTATAGAACTTCATATTCTCAAGAGCAGATCTTGTCTCCGGATCCATATCTTCTATAGTCTTTTTCCTGGTTTCCCTTTTCTGCACAGATATAAACCCAAGATACAGAGTAACGACTACCGTGTGACTGAATCAGGAAAAAAAAAAAATATAGCATTCTTTTATCATATACCTGTTTCTGAGATTTCCTCGTTTCTCTAACCTGCTCCTTCACAAACTCCTGGAATTAAAAAAAAAAAAAAGGCAAAATATGATAATGACCATCCCACAAGCAGGACAATGGCAAACCAAATACCCAGGAAGTGCTAAAAGCGCAGTTGAGTAAATTAGTCATGAGCAAAAATTGCACAAGGCTCACAGGCCATCTTAAAAGAAACAGTGCTTCTTGATATATTACCTTAAACTCATCTTTCTTATCTTCTGGTAATGTTTCCTCTGAAATGAGTTCGTCACTAAATTCCTGAAAATTGCAAACTGGATGTATAAGTGGAAAGCAGAAGCAACACTAATTGCACAATATGAACCAACATAGAAAGGGAAAAAAAAAAAAAGTAATTCTGGATTTTGAACTGTTATGATTTCATATGCCTCGAGCCAGTCAAGAGTATCCAAATCAAACTAGAAAGACCAGACAGATTTGCACCTCAAGATCATCCATTTCCCAATCAAAATCACAGACGATCTGTAAAATAGAAAAAAGAAGAAGTTTAGATAAAAAAAACACAATGATGCTGACGGAGTCATTAATGCAAAGTAAATCATTGATTTTTCTGATAAATTCTTTCACGAAAATAACCCAGAGACCAAAAACATTAGTACTAAAAATGGGTCCTTGGTAGAGGTATCCATAAGATTCTCAAGTCTTGAAGCATACTTATAATGTAACACAAGTCTGCAAGAAAATTAAGAATACTATATGATATGCAAATGGCAAGTCTAGAAGTATTTGACTGCTCTTCGTTTAACTTATCACTTCTTGGGTAGTAATTGCTATCTTATTAGGTTCGGTCATCCTAGCTGTTCGGAATCCACAAACCATTCCGACCGGCGGTCAGAATTTCTTCGAAACTTTAGCAAAACCCAGATTGGAGAAGAATATGGTCCTTGGGTTCCCTTTATTGGAACTATGTTCCTATTTATTTTTGTTTCTAACTGGTCAGGTGCTCTTTTACCTTCGAAAATTATACAGTTACCTCATGGGGAGTTAGCTGCGCCCACGGATGATATAAATACTACTGTTGCTTTAGCTTTACTCACGTCAGTCGCATATTTTTATGCGGGTCTTAGCAAAAAAAGGATTGGGTTATTTTGGGAAATGCATTCAACCAACTTTCTTGTACCAAGTATAAAAGAATTGCAACCGGGAAAAAGTTCTTAGATAAGAAACAACATGTTTAAAATGACACATTGGATCCAAGGGCTGGGTTCGATTAAAGGGCCCATGAAACAATGGCAGGTTGTGTCAGGTTTAAGATGAGGACCCTTAGCTCGTTGGGCCACGATGGCCAACCACCCAACCTCTCGACTCATGTTTTGGTGTAAAGCCCATGGTTGATTCCTGTCTGAGTGAGTCCCTTATCACTTGGGGACAGGATGTTCTCCTCACTTTTATGCACTCAACCCTCCAATTCCCCAGATTGCAAGCATGTGTGCCCAGCATCCAGTCTGCAAATTGCAGACTAAGATCTAGAGTAACTTAATATAAGGTCTGTGGGACTAAGGTCAGTAAATAATTATCAAGGGATATTATTACAAAAAAAACTAATCTTCTTACTGATAGTGACTAGTCACAGAAAAACATAAATTTGGAAATTTCTAGTGATAGCTTACCGGAGGATCTGAAGGAAAAATTATGTTAACAACTGTATCATCCTCATCTTCATCAGCTTTAGTTGACTGAACGTCTGGAGATCAAATAAAAATAATAATAAACTCTAATTAGGAAAAATATGGAATTTGAAATGTTCTGAATGAAAACAAAAACAAAAATAATATCATAAGGCAAAGGAGAGCCCATGTCAATAATATTTAAAAAACAAGGACAAATACGTCAAACAAAGCATCCATACAAGATCAGAGGCCTTGAAATCTCAAGTCACAGAGTTTTAGCTTATTGTCAAAGACTGCACAAGTAGATCATGACAGAAGACATGTGCCAAGAGGCTAACATATGACAGTTTGACACATATCTCATATATACATTTAAAAGGTCAAAAGTTAAGGTATAAGTTGTCGATCTCTTCACATCATCCTTTTATCTCATCTTGCTTCATCGGTGCAACAACAGATCTCCATGAACATGTCCATACTACCTTAAAAGGCTTATTTCACATTTCTTCCTCAACTAAAACTACCTCTAATTGTTCCCAAATGTAATACTATATGCCATTAACTTACAGAGAGCCAAGCAGTTTTGCTACTTTTTTTAAAGCTTTGATTACCTTAGTTATATTGCAATACAAAACATTCTTTAACATAGATTGAAGAAAACATTGAATTTTTTATTCTTGACAATGATTGTTTATTGTGTTTTGTGCTTATGATGATTCACTTATGGACTCTGAGGTAGATAACAATAATGGCTAAACATACTTTGAATTATATTTCTAATGGAAGAAATAAGGAGTAAAAATACTTTTCTACTTGTCACCATAAGAGGAATGCTAAAAACCAACTCTAAGAAATGAGCTATAGCAGTGTACAAATATAAATTGAATAACAACAAACTTCAAGACTTCAATATAATCCTAAAAATAGAAAGCAATCAACCAAAGGCTAGAGAAAGACAAACAAGACTTACAAGGAAGACAATAGTCATATTGTTTGACACGCTCAATATTTAGATGTTTTAACGCAGATCTGCAAAATGATATCTGACTTAATATATATTGTTATCAGTGCCACGATTGTCAATAAGAGCAGAGCATTTACAACAGATAAGAGGACATCAAAAACAGAATTAAGTAAACATCCATTGTGAATTAGCAAAGAGAACTAGTTTCAGAAATGAAAGTCTCAGCACGCTCAGGTCAACTGGCTGGAGCGAAACATGATACCCTTTGATAAAAAACCAGGGCAACATCTAAATTAACTAATTAAAAAGTCATGGCAAGTTTATATTCAATTTACTAAGGGTTTTTGCATTCTTTGCTGCGAGATTTTGTTCCTATCGACATCATTGAAAGTTAATAGAATATATTTCCAATGCATCCTTCCAAAAAAAAACTTGAATGATGTACCCTGTGCGTTCAACTAAATTTTTGTTCTCTCAATCCTTCAAAAAATAAACATGGAGAGCATAGACAAAATGCAAGTCCTTATACAAATAGAAAATGAGGCAAGCAAAGAATAAACAAGGGAGAAAAAACCAAAAGAATATACAATGTACAAAAGACCAATGGAATCTAGAACAGTATTCATTTCCAACACCAAAAACAAAGTATTTTTTTCATTTTTCCCACATATGGATGGTAATGCCTTTCTTTCTTTTCTTCTTTCCTTGAATGGTTCCAACGAGAACGCTGGTCCGCAGTTACATGAGCATAGACTCTTACCAAGAAGGTAGAAAATTCAAATCACCAAGTAGGCAATCACTCTTTTGCCTAATCTGCTGTGCCTAGGATTTAGGTACAACATTTAAAATCGAGACTAATTTGATAACAGGTTGTACAAGTCACATTGTTAGTGGAGCCATTTCAGTTATGAGATGTCAGCTATAGCTGACCAAGTATTAACAACCAAAAGATCCAACTAAGTGCTTGTTGTCCAACATACAACATCATAACAATTTCAATTTACAAGATTGGAAAGACATAAAATTTTGGAAAATAGTTGAAAATAGCCAAAGATTAACATTTTAAACATCTTAAAAGAATGCAACACTTGCTCCAAATATACAAATGCCACAACAAGTTCTTCATCCAATAAGAAAACACAAGATAATGCCTAGTAGAACAAGATAATGCAATAGTTTGAAAGAAAAAGACCATTAACATTAAGGCAAATTCACAAAATAGAGGACATTAGCGCAGTCTACATCTTTAAAAACTTCTGGAGTAGCCAAATATACTGTCATCTAAGGTAGAATGCGAGAAAAACCTTAAGGTCAAGGAAGATAATTAAGACTACATTATTCATTTTTATCCTAGACTGTTCCAAGTGATAGATACAACACAATAAAATAACTATAAGATAGATGCTTAAAAAGAGTAAGAGGCACCCTTTATAAAGCATACCCAACCAAAAGTACCAAGCATTTTGAGAAAAAGAATTGAAAGAAAAACTTAAAAAGAATGTTATAGCCATGATGACACATACAAGTTTAATTGTCACATTAAATCATCATTTGCAACTGAATCAAAGGACATCCCTCCCCAAACCGTGCTTTCATTTTGATTGCACAGGATTTTCCCCATGTATACATATAATAATCACCCTAAGAATCAAGTATAAGAATTAACCTATATGCAGAATAGTTAAAAAAAGGAAGTCAACCAAGCTTATCTTTGAAGATGTTAATTTAAAAGATCAACCCTTCAGATGTACTACCCAGCATGTCATAACCTAATCCAGGAACAAAGTCACCTTTGTATTACTGTGCTTGCTAAACTATCACAATGCCAACCATTCAATGAAGTGGGCAGCAGAGCCTTGAACCAGTTATAGCATTGTCTATCAACACATACACATTGCAGAAACACGAATTCCAGATTATCATCTCAATTTACAGAAAGCATGATGAAAAAAACCTAAACGGGAAAAAAATAAATAAATGGCAGAACTACCTCCTCTGTGAGCAGCCAATTGTAAATATTTGAGTCTTCAACCTATCCACTTGACTTTGACTGAAAAGAGAGAGGAAACAAGAATCTCAAATATTGACTTACATAAGATGCTAGATATGAATCAGCATGAAAACTAGTTAATGCCAAATACACGAATGGCACATACCGATCTTCAAGTGGAATGTATGGAACCCATGCCATTTTCATTGTCTTCATGGGTAATATTTCTTCTTTTTCCCTTTGCACAGATTTTACACCAATTTTATCAGATGGTGGAATTGGAGAAACCGCCTATACAAGAAAATAAAAGAAAAATTAACTTAATAAATAAATGACTTCCCGACGAACATAATTTACAATCAAAACTATAAAGAATATTTAAAATGGCAAAGTCATAAATGAACAGAAACAAAGGCTGCTCTCATAATAGAATGTGTGCTGATCTCGTAAATGAACAGAGGCAAAGTCATATGTGATACAATGCGTAGAATGTGCAGAAAGAAAGTTCAGTGCTTAAGATAACATTAAAGATGCTCAGTACATGAACCAATTATATAAAGAACAATATATGGTTGAGAGCAACAATTCAAAGATCACCCAATCTAGATAATGATCAAAATCAACCAACCTCTAAACACAATTTTCCATGGTGGGACAATTTCATGTTAAAAATCATTGATATCCCAATTGATCCGAAATAATCCCAACAAATCCCACAATTTCCAACCAAATTTGGTGATGAATTGACAAACAGCAACTTACATAAATAAAAAGATTAAACAAGTCAATAATGTCCAATTGCTTGTCTTTGTCCATCAAGCCCTGCACTTTCAAACTGTCCTACATAACCCATATTATTTCAATCATTCTCTAGCAGTCATGAAGTAGTTCTCTTTCTAATTGTAAGTATGATCCAAAAAATCACACCATCTCTCTCTCTCTCCCCCTCACACTCACTAAAACAGTTCTGATCTACCAATGACACTAGAAAATATCTAGAGGTGATGATGCTCATCAGCATCTATTTATGCTTCTTGAGTTACATTCTCAACCTCTCAAGGAAACAAGTTAATCAAAGAAACCAACAAGGCCATCACTTTGAACCCATAAAATAAATATAAATATAAATATAAATTCTTTGTTATTGGAAAATTATGCAGCCTCTCCCCTCTCTCACTCACTCATTCTCTTGTTTGGAATGACTAAATACCACGTTTCACTCATTGCAGCTTCTTACAGAGATTTCATATCACCTACAGTTTACCCTTTTCATCCACAATGACATTGAATCAACCATGCACAGTCAACCTAAACTTAAATGGTTCTTTGGTTTGAACTTGGATCATATCAAGCACATTAAGCGTTGCTGGATAGCCAAAGATAAGCTAAAAGGGAAGCCTTAGACCAAAGGTATAATGTATATTAAGCAATGACCCAATGATGACAGAAAAATTGCAATTCGACCGAATGAACCTAGATACTATAAACTTGTCCTAGTACATTAATTACGTAGAGAAGACACGTGGATTCATGCAACGGATGCAAACAATTTGAAATGGAAGTATGCACATTCGATTTAAAGATTTTCACTTCTTTGTACTATAAAATTAAGCAGATAGATAAATGGATAGATACATTTCACAACATACATTTGCAGTGTATTTCAAATACTAACTCATGTGGCACAAAAGGTGGAAGAAAAGGAGATGTCAAAGTATTAAACATTAGATAGCAAAAATACAATCTGAAACAACTTACAGCCACAACAACAGGGATAAGCACAACTTTCTCTTCACCATTTACAGCCAACATTTGAGCTGCAAAACCGAAGAAAAAACAAGTACATCAATCAAATGGAAAGGATTGATACGTCATAACATACACATATATGAGACGATGGAAGCAAATGAATAACTGTTAAATGGAAGAAGAAGCAAAAGCTACAGGCGCAAAAGATGACTATGAAAATTTAGGGTACAGTGTTTGCTGAGTGAAGAAACTGTTGTTTTGGGGAGCATTTAACTATATGGAATAATATTTATGCAGGGAGCTTCAAATGAATCAAATGAAAGAAAAAGGAAAATACACAGAACCTTACACAACCTAATAATGCTCACATAAAGAAACCAAACAACTTACCTTCAGTGCTGCTAAACATGTAAAGTGTCTTCCCATGAAGCTCACCTCCCTCCTCAACGGCATTCTTTGCACCACAAAGGATACACGAATCACCATTTATTCACTATTGTTCATTGGGCGAAAGTAAAAAAAAAAAAAAAGACAACCACATACCTCTAAATTGGAAAAGCTCCAATTTATCTCATGAATTTTATCCATGTTATCCCACTGTCATGAGTAAACATAACCAAGACCTCGGGAGTCAAGATCTCATACAACAGAAGTGCTAACTCAAAAAAAAACTCTATAGCAAATGATGGTACATTTTCACAACACTGTTTATCTCGTGAACATATGAGTCCATTGAGTTGAACAGTGAAGTCTTCTTGTAGCATAACTTAAAATCATATTCAAACTCCTAATACAAGCAATTAAAACAAACCTCAGTCCCAACTGGAAAAGCCGCTTGCCAAAGATCTTCCTGCATGCGGAAAGAACAATTAATCTCACGCTAAAGTCGCACAAGATATACTAATAAGCTAGGTAGGAAATAAATGAAATTACAATTAAATCGTAAGTTTCAAACACAAAGGAGAAAAATATCAACAAGCGTATACGAAATTAATATTCGGTTTGACAGTGTGCGTTGATTACTGGATCAATTTCTGTCAATCTAACCAACAAAGAGAGAACTGACCAGAAGAAAGAAAATGTAAAAGAGACAAAATCAACAAAGTTAGATCATACAAATTCAAAAAAGGAACACCAAATCAACAACATTTCATAACGGGCACAAAATCCCGAAATAATGCGTCGAGGGAAACAGAGAAAACAACAGGGCGGGAAACCGAACCATGTTACGTTTCTCAGGGAAGTACTCGGGCTCCGGCTTGGGCTTCGCCGCCTTGACCCGCTTGCCTCTGGCGGCGCCCTTGTTCGACTCCTTCAGAAGCTCCTCCGGCGACTTGCTACCGCCGCTGGTGCTGGCCTCTTCGTCCCTCGCGACGGCGGCCGAGGCCTTCCTCTTCTTCGACGCCATGGTCCTCCCCATCTTCGATCACGGGGGTTAGGGTTCGGATGAAGATTAGGGCTCGAAGGGAAGGAGACGTCAGGGATCTGAGAGCGTCGGGAGAACGCGGCCTCAACCCAAATTTGAAGAGGGGGGGGAATAGATGAGGGGCCTAACCAGCGGACGGTTTCATTTATAGGGTTAAAGTGTCCGAGAGGTGTGAAGGACGGGTCTGTGAGGGAATCTCAGCCGTACAATCACCGCCCCGATGCTGATCCTGGCCGTTTGTTCTGTCGAGGTGTCAAAAGCATTCGCCCACTCCTAATAAGATCCTTGGAAGTTGTAGCTCGGACCGGTCCGACCGAACCAGACACATGTGGTCTGGACCGCCACGCCGCGTGGGTTAAAATTACACAAAACCAAAAAATAGTGATGGACTCAATCATGTCATGTCATCAATTCACATTCTTCACATGATGTGCAACAACAGCACATGCCTTTTGGGTTTATGTGGTGTGTCTCTGACCACACATGCATTGTTGGTCAGAGGTTTCAAATTATGTTACTGTTGTCATATCACATTTGAGCGAAGTGCATTTTGTATTATTTTGATGCATGTGAGGATGATGGTGAAATTTCCTTCGAATATTAAAATTATTAAAATTTCCAAACCTAGCAATTAACCAGAAGGACCGATGTCTAATTCACTGAATCTAAAATCAACTCTTTCAAATTTTATTAAGATAAATAATGAGTAAACATTACTAGGCTAATGCATCGTAGTCTCTGGGATATTATATGAACGAGGGATTATATATACATGATAACTGAGGACATATATATATAATAGATAAGATCCTCCCCTATACCATTTGGGGACTATGGTGCAGCAGCCTAGTACGTCTATAGTCGATGAGTCGAATAAATTACTATGAGATAATAATTCACTAAGTCAGAAGAAGTTCTGATAGGTAGGACTTACGGCCAGCTCAGTATTGGGCTAGAGGGTCACAAACATATGGTGGATATTTCATCGAGTAACGGATTAGATATGAGTTATCCAATTAGCCCTTGTTCTCATTGGATGAGACCCAACATTGATGGATCCTTTGCATAAGGCCCAATTAGAGGCCAATATAGATTATTAGATAGAGATCAAATAATACAATATTAGTGGGTAGTTGGATGGAGATCCAATACCCTATAAGGTATGATCCATTAGGGTTTTTGGGTGGCTCTCTATATATAGGAGGTAGGGGCAGCACAATAGTGATAGGTTGTAACTTTGGCTATCCCATCCTAATATCCTCCCTCCCTCGTCTTCTCAGACGACCAGCCCTTCCCTGCTGCGAGAGGATAGCGAAAAAGATAAGTGATCTTCTTCTACAAGTGCTAGTAGAAGGTACGTAATAGTTGCGAGTTTTGGGTTGTAATTGGAGGAGCATCACTGCAACAATCTATCGTATGAATATCGCTAGAGAGGAGAACGTTTGACCTTCTTTATTCTCTTCATTTGGATCTAAAATTTCAGAGATATATGATCTCCCTAGGTAATTAATCTCTCATGCATCGTAGTTTTCGGTTTTACGGGTTTTCTGTGCACCAATCTTTGCACGATGACTTGATATACGTAGGAAACCTGTTTTATTTTCTTTCTTTTACTACGTATGTGATGCTCCTACTAGGTTTCCCAATAATGGTATCAGAGCTAGGTTGCTCGTGCAAAGGATTGGCTTTTAAACTACGTGTGATGATATTGAATCGCGTAGAATTATTCTGTGTTCTTGCAGAGATCGACCGCAAAGGTAACTTCTGCAGGCAAGCTGCCTACGAGCGAGGGGCGGCCACCTACGGGCTCGTTGCCTGTAGGGGTGGTCGCATGCAGCTAGGCTGCCTGTAGGGGTGACTGCCTACAAGAACAGCCGCCTACAGGGGCGATGCCCGAGTGCAGAGGCAGCGCCGCTTGTGGGCATGACGCTCACCCATAGGGGTGGTCGCCATTGGCAGGAGCAGTCGCCACCGGTGCGCTGGGGTGCTGCCTGCGTAGGGGCGACGATGGCGGCCCACTGGGAGGAGGTAGAAGGGTTAGTGTTTTTGTTGGCAAATGTACGATTCCACCCTTTAGAATTTAAGAAATTATTGGTTCTGTCCTTTTGTCAAGAATTTCAAAAATACCTTTAACAATTTTAAAAAATTTTAACATGTCCCAAATTCAAAAAAAATAATTAATTAAATAATTTAATTAATTAATTATCTATAAGTACTACATGATGATGTGTACATGTGATGTATGATATGGATGAATGATCATGAGCCATGTGTTGTAATATATGTGTATGTGATTATTATTATTATTGGTGTCTACGAGCTTTCGTTTTTCTCGTTTATTGTTAGTCGGGCTTACATGTTTGTGATTATGTTGTAATTACATGAAGAGGCGCGACGAGAGTGTGGAGGTATTAGCGGGACTGACGATGTCGTGATGGGTGATCGTGACACATGATGATGCACCAAGGATCCGACGAAACTGATGATGACAAGAAAGACGATCACAGGGCATGAAGATGCGTCAATACACACATAGATCATATTGTGAGTGATTGAGACCACTGGCTTGGGCCTAATCACATTAGGTGACGGTTCATGATCATCCGATGTGATATGCATATATGATATATGATTATACACCTACTATATATATATATATATATATATATATATATGCATGTGATGTAGATATATATTAAATATGTATGTGTGTGACACGACATATTAGGAGATAGAAACAAAAATAAAACCCCTCCTATAATAATATTAAGTCGGTGAGTGTAAGGTAATAAGATTTACCACGTGACCTTCTATCGCTATAGGAAGAAATTGAATCACGACATAAGTTGAGTTGGTCGAGTCCCTTAAGGCTCGCCTAACTATGTGGTTTAAGATCTTGCTTATGATATAAAGACGTCACCGGTGACCTGAGGATATAGTATGTTTGGTCGAGTCCATCAATGTTATATCATCAAAACGGATTCATCTAGTAACGATAGTGATGACTTAATTAAACATTATGGTTGGTTGAGTCCCTCGAGACCATGACGATTCAAATAGGACTAGAATCACAAGGTGTTGTGATTGACAAGAGTTGTTTACCTTTTTGGGCTTAGTCTGATTGGTTGATTCTCTCGAGGTTACACTAAGATGTCGATTGGATCTCAATCCCCACTAGAAGTCTGCCAGAGGCTTCTGTTTCATGTGCCGAGGGTATCACGTGATTCATCAAGAAAATATTGGGAGTAGATTAAGATAAAAGTCTATATCTTAAATAATTTTCTGTAAAATTTGTATGTTATTAATCCACACTACATCTTGTTTGTCAAAAACATGTCGCTTGCAAGTCCCCTACGTGACATACTTGATGCCAAGTCTCATTAATCCAAACTATACAGATTGGCTCCACAATTTGATAATTATTCCCATGACGAATAAAATCGCATATGTCCTTGACATGATTGTGCCCCCGCCGAAGGAAGGGGCAATGAGAGGATGAGATCGTCCGATATGTGAAGTATATAGACGATTCCACCTTGGCAAAGTATTATATGTTGGCCTCCATGACTCCCAGAGGCAATATGAGAGCATGAATGTCAAGTCCATCATTCTTCATCTTCGCCAGTTGTTTGAGGAATAGGGAAGAACTAAAAAATATGAGATATCCAAGAGTCTCTTCCGGTCTAGGAAGATAGAAGGGACATCGGTTCAGAACCATGTCCTAAAGATGATAGAGTGGATTAAAAAACTCATAGGTCTAGAAATAGTCCTAGAGGATAACCTGTGTGTTGATCTTATACTTCAGTCATGCTAGATTTCTTTTCACAATTCATCATGAACTTCAATATGAGCAAGTTTGAGGTGACTCTACATGAGCTCCTCAATATGTTTAGGAAGTTGAGAGCACCACCAAGAAAGAGAACCGAGTTTTCTATGTTGGTGAGACCAATAAGAAAAGAAAGGCTAATAAGACCCTTAAGAAGGGCAAGGGCAAGGGGGGCAAGGGTAAACCATATAAGACAAAGGCCAATGCTTCCACTATGACAAAGGCGGACACTGAAAGAGGAACTGCAAAAATTACCTTGTAGAGAAGGCGAAACAAAAGCTTCAAGAAACTTCAGGTACATTCATAATCAGTCTCTATTTGTTAGATTTTCATGATAACACATGGGTATTGGATATTGGGAGTGCTTATTATATCTATAATTCGATGCAGGTTCTAGCAAAGCTTAGGAGACTGGCAAGAGATGAGATTAACCTCAAGATGGGCAATGGAGCAAGAGTTACTGCAGTTGTTGTTGGCGAGGTCACCTTATATTTGCCTAATGAAGCTACTATTGCATTAGATGCAGGCTATTATGTTCCCTCTATTATCAAAACATTATTTCCATTTCTTGCTTGATAATTAGTGAATATAAATTAGTTTTTGAAAACAATAGTTGTTCGTTAATTTTGGATGATGAGATTATCACAAGAGGAACCTTGATTAATGACTTATATGTGCTAGATATTTCTCCACACATCATGAATGAAAATACGTACAAGAGGAAACAAGATAAGGTGAACAACACATACCTATGATATTGCAGGCTAGGTCATATCCATGGAGGAAGGATTCAAAAGATGCTGAAAGATGAATACTTAGATCCGTTCGACTATAAGTCATATGCAACTTGTGAACCTTGCATTCGTGGAAAATTGATCAACTCTCATTTTAGTAGAATTAGAGAGAGAGCCATTAAGTTATTGGAACTCATACATAGTGATATATGTGATCCTATATCGACTTAGGCTAAAGAGGTTACTCGTACTTCATTACATTTGCTGACGATTTCTCTAGGAATTGACATGCGTACTTGATGAAGTATAAGTCCGAGGCCTTTAAGAAATTTCAGGAATATAAAAAATGAAGTAGATAACTAGATTATAAAGAGTATTAAGACTCTTCGATCAGATTGAGGAGGAGAGTACTTGAATACAGATTTCACCCATTTCCTTAAGGACTATGAGATTCTGCCTCATTGGACACTTCCTTATACACCTCAGCTCAATAGTGTATCAGAAAGGATGATATTGCACGTTGTTAGACATGGTGCAATCCAAGATTAGTTTTGCCAACCTGCCTGTCTCAATCTGGGGATATGCCCTGGAGACCGTAGCTTATCTTCTGAACATAGTTCAATCTAGGTCGGTAGTGTCTACACTATATGAGATATGAAAATGAAAGAAGCTCTATCTTAAGTTTGTTAAGATTTGGAGCTGTCCTATCCACGTTAGGAAACATAACCCCGATAAGTTGGAATCAAGGACAGATTGATGCAAGTTTGTAGGATACCATAAGAAAACTTGTGGGTATTATTTCTATCATCCCAAGGACCAGAAGGTCTTTGTTGTAAGAGAGTTGTGTTCCTTGAGAAGGAAAAGTTCTTGATGGAAACAATGGGAGTGAGAACGAGTTGAGTGAGGTTGGAGAACCTAGCTCAAGCACCATTATAGAGTCCAAGTCTCCGGGATAAATCCTCAGTCGGGGTTGTTCGAATTGAGAGAGAATGAGTTCTCTGGGAGAATCCAATTAGAGCAAGACTTGGACAGATTTTATATGAGGCCTGCAATTGAGTGTCAATATAGGATCATCCACTCTTGATATGATGAAAGGAATATCCCGTGTATTATCACTCGGACAAATCCTCGGCCGTGGTCATTCGAATTGAGAGAAAATGAGTTCTTCGGGAGAATCTGATTAGAGCGAGACTTTGACGGATTCCGTATGAGGCCTGTCAGTACCATGCCCAATATACGATTTCTGGGATATTAGATGGATGATAAACTATAAATATACGGTAACTGAGGACATACATGTCTAATGGATAAGATCCCCTGTACCATTTGGGGACTATGACATAGTGGCATAGTACGTCCATAGTCGATGAATCGAATGAATTATTATGGTATAATAATTCACTAAGTCAGAAAGAGTTCTGACAGGCAGGACTTATAGCCACCTTATTATTGGGCCTAAATGGTCACACACATCTAGTGGATATTTCATCGAGTAAAGAATTGGTATGAGTTATCAAATTAGCCCATTCTCATTGGTTGAGACCCAACATTGATAAAACCTTTGCATGAGGCTCAATTAGAAGCTAATAAAGATTATTGGATAGAGATTCAATAATTCAAGATTAGTGGATAGTTGAATAGAGATCTAATATCCACTAAGGTAGGATCAATTAGGATTTTTGGATGACTCTTTACAAATAGGAGTTAGAGGTGACATAATAGTACCATTGGATGCCCCTCCATATTCTCCTCTCTCCCTCATCTTCTTAGCCGACCAGCCCTTCCCTACTGCAAGAGGGCAGCGAAGAAGATATATGATCTTTCATAAATGTTAGGAGAAGGTGCGCAAGAGTTGCAAGTTTTAGGCTGCGATTGGAGGAGCATCACTGTAATGATCTATTGTGTGGATACCACTAGAGAGGAGGACGTTTGACCTTCTTCATCATCTCTATATGTATATGAAATTTTAGGGATATATGATCTCCCTAGGTAATTAATCTCTCAAGCATCATAGTTTTCGATTTTGTAAGTTTTTTGCACATCAATATTTGCATGACAACTTAATATACATGGGAAGCCTGTTTTGATTTATTTCTTCTGTTGCTCATGTGATGCGCTTGTTAGGTTTCCCAACAGGATGAACCTCGTGGCGGTGAGCGACGTTAGCGGAAAACAGAAGGAAATATATTTTCAAGATTATAGAAAATAGAAGTGCTATATGGAAAACAAAAAACAAAACCAGGAGAGCTATTTAGGAGAAAAACAGAAAAAGAGAGATTTTTTTAACTTAATTTAAAGAAATAATGAAAGACGTACATGCTACTAATAAATAAACAGGAAATTTGTTTAACTTAAATATGATAGAAAGGATGATGTCATATTTTTATATATTTAATATTTATATAATTTAATATTTACTTATTTAACATAAAAAAATAGTCTTAATGATTGAAAAGAAATTTTCCCATTAAGATGCGCCTATTAGGAAATACATTATACTGGTATGGTAAATTACTAATTATATATTTTAAAAATATAGAAAATAATAAAATATCCATCGATTACATTTTTAATGAAATTTGAAAGAGTTGATTTCAGATTCATTGAATTAGACTCCAGTCCCTCTAGTTAATTACCAGGTTCATATATTTTCATAATTTTAATATTCTAAAGAAATTTTCAATGTCAATTAAGTTGTCATGCTTCTGTTTCACATCATCGTCACATGCATCAAAATAGCACAAAATGCACTTCCCTCAAATCTGATATGATATAGTTACGTAATTTGAAATCTCTAATCGACAATGCATGTGTACTATACTATGTATACTAACATAGTAACACCCAAGCGTATCGCCCAAGTTGCATAAAGAGAGTTGACATAAAAAACGAAACATAGAGTGAAAGCGTGAAGCTTTCATAGACAAAGTTCGAGGACATGAACTCTTATAAAGGCAAGTGCAAGATCATACCATTCCAGAGGCTTCTCATTCCGAGGGATGAACTCATCTTTCTTTGTGCCAAAGTCAAAGGCAACTTCGACTCGACGAAGCAATTGACGAAGTGACTAAGACAACTTAACTTGCGAAGGTCATAAGGCATGGGCACGAGTCAAAAGGACACGAAAGTGGGTACTCTTGAAGAATATGTTACAGTGCTGCCATTTGAGTTGCTGTAAAGAAAGCTGTGTGCAACAAAGATTGTATTGGGGCAGGGGCCAGGATCCAAACTATGATACACCAATTTCAGTAAAGTCAGTAAACTTTGAGAGCTATTAGGCGATGGACTATCTTAAAGCTGTATGTCATTTGTGTGTGACCCGAGAACAGGTGTACAAAGGTCGATTGTGAAAGGAATGAACACAATCGAAGGTGGCAGAGGCCCTACGATTTACTGAAAGAGGTCACGCATGGAGAGATCGCAATCCGAATTCATCCCACAAATATCAAAACACAATTAAGATGTCACCAAAAGGTGACATGATGCAACATATCATGATGAAACAGTTAAGATGTCACCAAAAGGCACATGGGAGAAGTCCCATGAGGGACTTGATCATGCAGAGGTATAATCGAGAGCTACTAGGAGCTCCACTTAGATGAGCAACATTACGACAAGAAAGGGTATGAATTCAAGGAGTGAATGTCATGATATCACAGGGACATGTCTTCTTTATGTGCACCGAATTTTGCATTAGATGAAAGTCTTGGTCCTCAGCATATGAGGACTGTGTACCACCGAGGGGGATTCTAAGTGTAAGTACTAGTGAGTCTCATGTGGGGGACTTGATCATACAAAGGTATGATTAGAGTGACTAGATTGTCAGACTACTCTAATGCTCATATTCACTTAAGGGAGCCCAATAAGTCAAAGGACAAGACAGTGTGAGCGAACATTCTATCAAGGATGCAAAGGAGAATAGATTGACACGAGCCTTGCAACATGATGACGAAAGCTGTGCATGAGAGTTATGGTCTATCTTTCCATTGATCAAGGGAAATTGCTGAAAGAACACAAAAGTGTTGAAGCAGGTGGTTGAAAGGGATGAAAAAATGATGAGGAGTCAAGAGGGACTTAGCTACCCAAAACCAAGCAGCGATTACAATGGAGGTAGACTCGGAGAAGTGCTACAGTGATATAGAGGTGGATCTACCGATTGTGAAGAAATGGATGTAGATGCAAGACGATGAATGGTAGGGCCATGAGCATGACAATGCCATGGTACCAAAGAGACAAGACTTCCATGGAGTTATTGATCTCTTGCTCTCATGGAGAGAGCGTGCATAATGGTGAAAAGGGACCAAGGATGTAGAGAATACAGAGACAAACTTCAAGTATCGAGATAAGGTCGAACGACAGAGGCCAAGGAACTTCGTAAGACTAGTGTCGATGAACATCTCATTAAGAAAGTTGAGAGTGGGGGGCCTTTGGATCCATGTAAGAGTGATTGACCAAGGAATGGAGTAGGCAACATGCAATATTGTACATTTTTTACTTAGAATAGGCGATAGAATTGATGGAGAAGATGGTACAATCCCAAAGATGACCAAAATTATCAGACTTGCTCTAAATCGAGGCAAAATTTTGATCTTTTCGGATATAACTTCTTATATTCCAAAAGTTCGATGGCCATGAGGAAGCAAATCATAGTAGCGAGGAGAACTAAGTAGAGTTAGAGTCATTGGCCAGCTGAAGTAACTAATTAAAATTTGACTACTCAATAATAATAGTAGAGAGCAATTGAGAGCCAGGAGGCATATTGCAACTGAACCAGAAGATTTAAGATTCAACAAGGGCGAGGAGATGCTTATGCAAAGGCTTCGATAATGAGATCAAATGAATAAGTGAGGGATAATGTCATGAACAAATCTGTATAAAGGGTGTCGATACTATGTTTGTGCATATTCATGTCTTTCAATTTTGTTCATGCTTTACACAACATGTAGAGGACTTGTATTAGGATTGATAACCCCATTTTGGTTAGTTTATATGACAGTCTTAGTTTTGTAAATGGAGATTGTGTGCAGTTATTGCGAAAACACAAAACTACCTAAAAACAAACCATCCGAATAGCCATTTTGAGGGTTTTCTAGCTTCGTAGAATGGTGCAAAGTGTCAACTAGCATAACACCCTAAAGCTATCCACGTAGCACATGGTTGGATTGGTTGAATGAGACTTTAGGGTAATATCTAGGACTGGTTCACTGCCTTATGCCGCAGTAATATCATGTGCGGATTTTTGATCGTGATGGACCACCTTGGATATTTTATCGCACAACAATTCAGAGCCTGCATCCATTGCTTATCAAGTATTTATTGAAATGTTTGCTTGTGGGATCCCGATTGAAACACTTCCTCTAACCCATCTTCTCTATTGCAGGACTTTAAGGGATCATAAATTTTTTTAGAAAAGCTAACCCTTTTTACATACAGACACACAAGAGTACTACACAATCTAAACAAAAATAAGCTTAAACCGATAACATTACATATTTAGGATCTTGTTACTTTCCATACATATTTGAAAACAAGTAAATCTTAAGTGCATATTAAAGGCTAATAACTGCACCTCCAGACTTATTTAGCCATAGGATTTTCCTTCCCTATCGTTAACAGATTTAGGAACAATTTTCAATAGTAGGTCTTATAAAAATAAAAAAAAACTATCTTAATAGTTAAACTCTATGCAGAAAGAAACCATCCTTTCAAATTTTTTAATATCAGCATAATATATGAATTAACTTGAGCCTAACCCAAGCGGAAAGCTCTGGATGGGGAGTCAAGCCTGCAGTTGACAGTAGGTGTAGAAATTTGGGCGTGCATGCATGAATGTTATTTTTTGCTGATATCGCAGAAGGTGTCACTCAGTTAAAAAGGCAGTGAGCATGTTCTAGGAGATAAAGAAACTATGACAGGGAATATATATTAGCATCAAGTAAAATCAAACATTTGTGCAATTTGATGGTAAAAAAAAAAATGAAAACATGTAACTATGAATTAATATTAATTTTAACAGATCCAACCAGATTAGGAGACACTTACAGTTTCAGAAACTACATATTTCAGCTATTTATACATTGAAAAAAATAATGGTCTCATAATGCAAGCAGAGGAGTCATACTTGATTGGAGTCCCTGGAACATAGAGAGGATTCTTTACAACATTGTATGTATATGCTTCAGAGACTCTCGATGGTCGGTGGTCTTTGGATGTGTGATTAAGATAAGCTGCATAAAGAAAAAGGTTAATGCTAGTTGTTTGCCCCCAGTGGTGATGCTATAGTCAAAGCAGCTTTAAAGAGTAAAATGTACAGCCATGATCTTCCAATAAGAAAAATACTTCTCTAGTCAAACATGACTGTTCAATCATGGATCCTCAGAGAAAGCTTAGCATATAATAGATCACCATCCACTGTCTAAGATAGGTACATGACTCAGAGCCAGTACAAAGATGCACAACTAGTGTTTCGACTATATGCACAATGATGGTGATGAAGCCAGTTTAACGATTCAAAACCAGTTGTCCCTACTATGTGCACGATAATGATTACACTGTTGAAAAGAAAGATGAGCACATCGAAGACCAGCAGACACTTCTGCTCTACTGTACCTAGACGAACAACACTGATCTCCAGGCTGCACCAATACCGTGCATATGGTGGATTCTAACTTTTTTTGGTATTCAGTTCCTCACATAGCTAAATAAACACAATTACTTTCATATAAGGAAAAGAAATCTGTATGTTGATTTAATGTGTTGGAACCATGAAAGGATGATGGCATACAGCCAGAACTTCAACCACATTTTTAAATAGCAAATTCCATGAAAATGGACATTAACATCTACACATGCTAAAAGCATGTTTGAATATGTTCTCAATATGAAACTGTAATAATTAGCTTGGCGTCTTAAAATTAATATTAAATCAGGATTCATCATTTTGGATACTGGACCCGTTTCAAAGATTTGTCAGGTTGGTGCATACTGGTCTATACCAGTGTACTGACACATGATATGCTGGGGCGTGTCAACAGGGACTCGAGCAATCCACATGTCGGTCGCTAGCTATACCGGTCCATACCACCAGTACCTACTCGGGCTGTACAGCAAACCTAATTTAAATTCAGTCTCTAGCAGGTTTTCTAGGAATTATATGTGGAGTAGGGATGCTAGATAGTTGTAGATCAAATTTAACACCGAGCGTTGGTAACTGATTTAGTAGAATACCAACTTATCTCATGCAAAAGGAAAATAAAGTTTCAAGCCTAACTATCATTGCTTTGTATTTAGCTGAACAATTTCCATGATAACCACAAACCCAGCTTATTTTGTATTCATATTTGGCATAATCAAATATATGTGGCAAGAGATTTGCAAATAAGCGCAAGGCAGCAAATTTATGTAACTGATTATAGCCTGTCAATCTCAAATCAATAAGAATAAAGCATCACCAATGTACTTCCATTGCTTGTGACGATTGTTTGAAGAAAAAAAGTTCAAAAACAGAAAAAACCAATAGCCAGATAGAAGAGTTGTGCTTGGTGACTGACCAAAATTTATATGGTGAAGTTCTTTGCTCCAAATAAAATGTCTTGAAAATGTAAAATCATTTAAAAATTCTGTCCATACTAAACCTAAGTAATCTATTGGTCTAATAACTTGTATGAAGCAAGCTCGGTTACATGGCTTAATGCAGATAACGAAGTTACTATTAGTAGACCGCAAGCTTGGTCTACATCATCTTTTCTATTAACAACGTTGCTCTATATTGCAGCCTACTGTCACGGACAACAATGTAAACAAGGTGTTCGATGAAATGCTCATGTTTGTCCGTGTCCTTCGGTTTGTGTACATACCTTGTACAACAAGTAGCGGACTTGCAGTAGGCTTAGCAGCCCTAGTTTGGTTTGCTTTGTGGCCGATTTTGGCTTGTAAATATGAGTGTGTCTTGTAAGCACTTGTGGGGACTTCGGTCTGTAATGGACCATTATCCTTTGTGTGCAACCTCTCTGAGTTTGTAATGTCCATGGGTGTAATTTATATCTGGCTTTATAAAGTGTTTGCTTGAGCAGTTGCTTGTGGATCCCGATGGAATTGCTTCTTCTGGCCCGTTTTCTCTTTTGTAAGTCTAAGGGACCTTAGGAGATCTCGGGGAAGGCTGACCTTTGCGGACGGACACGTATGGGTGCCGCACGGCTTAGGCAAATTCAGCTAAGCCCGTGACACTACGGTGTATGATGTGTCATGGGTTTTACAAAAAGACGTTGACTTGATGTGTTTCTAGATGCCTTATAACATAGGATGCACGGTTCCATGTTGAGATCGAGTGGCATATGGATGGCATGAACAAACACAATCAAGAACATCACTTTAGCAACATTGCAACTAAAAAGCAATAAATTAAGAACCAAGAGGACATTTAAGAACTAGCAATCAGCCAACTAAAATAAACAGGGATTGATTCTCAGAATACTAGGAAAATGAAATGCCCATATACCCACCATTCAAGTTTGTAACTCAACCAAAGAGCTGCTTTTGCTCCTAAATTCAATATACTCCATGGGGCAATATTGACCAACATTTACCCCATTTTATAGACGGGTGGGAGTGTGGAAAGTAGTAATGCTCTATTGCTTCACCAATTCCCTAAAAGCCTCTTAGTGGTGGCATTTGAATGCTATTACTCTTTTAAAAACAAGTCAACCACAAGCCTGGTTTAAATGAGGAAATCTTTTAGAACTTAGTTCAGGTTGGGTAGTTACAAATTACTATTGTTTGTTAGACTTGTGACAAATAGGTCTTACTCTGCAACACAATATGATGAAATCTCAACATTGTGTGAACCACTCAAATACACTCAGGATGTTCGGTTGCTAATGGGAAGCATTAATAATTAGACAGCACAAAATTTATGCATGGGTAACAAAAACAACAATTTGTTGTTAAAGTAAAACTTAAATGTATTAAGCCACTTAATAACCCTCTTTAACTAGAACACTTGGTGTTGCAAACAATCATACTTAAAAGAAATTCCAGAAATAGAATAGGATTCTGAACTACAAATTGTAATTACTTAATCTCCTTCAATTCTGCTCTGAACAAGGTTCTAACATCATTAGAAAGAATCACATGAGGAATAATATCAAGAATGACTCAGACCCAACAAAAGTAAAAGAAACCAACTAAAATATCTGCTATTTTGATTCAGTTGAGCTAAGGACAAGTCCACTTAAATCTAATCTGAGATCCTCTAAATCTTACATGAAATCAACCAAAATTAGGAACAGTTCAAACACAAATACCAACAATGCCTACAAGTCTAAATATCCAAAAATAAGGAAAGACAAAGGAAGAATTCAACTAACCTTTGTCCCAGACGGGCTTTCCATGAAACACAGTTTATAGGGTTTGGTCCTAAAACTATAAAAGGAGTAACCTTGGCCCGGTAACAGCGGCAACCCCGAGATTGCCTTTTATCCACGCTGCCAAAAGTAAGGGGTCACTGCTCCGCTTGAGCACAGATATGAAAGGGGCCGAAATTAAGGCGTATCTGGTGGGATCCATCTTGGCGGTGAAGGAGCGCAGCGAGAAGAGGAGGCCGAACATGAGCTTCTGGTCCTGGTTGGCGTCGAGCGTGCGCAGGAGGCAGACGCCGCCGCGGTTGAAGATGTGGAGCATGTGGGCGTTGTTCCCGGCGAGCCACGTCGGCGTACCGGGCGGCGCCGCAGGGGAGGGGCTGGCTGGTCTCCGCCGCCGACGAGCCGCTGAAGAACTGCATCGCCTAGGAGCCTTCGACGCCGCGCTCGTTCTCCAGCCCTTCCTGGATCTGCCCCGCCGGTGGTCAGCAAAGGCGAGTGGATGATAGATCCACCGGCGGGGCTATAAACCAAGTGGATTCGGATCGGATCGTCTATTCGTCTCCGATCTGACTGTCAATCGAATAGTTAGATCAGTCAGATCGGAAGCACGATCCATGTCCCGATCCAGTTCGACTGGGACAGAGTGGACCACGTGCGTACCCGGAGGGAGGGCGTTGTCGGAAGCGGCGTCCCCGGCGCAGCCTGACGTCGGAGAAGAAGTGGTCTTCGCGAAGTGGCACTCTAGTCCTTCGTCGCCCGCCCGAGATGACAACGGCGCGAGGCTTTCAGAGGTGGAATCACCTGCAAACGGCGAATACCACGTGCGGGAGGCGGTTAAAACGCAGCGAGACTACTTTTTGCCCATCACAAGAGAGTGTGTTTTCTGTTTGATGTGCCACAACGGAGAGGTGGACAACGTAACAGTAATGTGCATATATATATATATATATATTCAAATTTTTTTTCTCGTATTCTTCCTATCTGATAAGCGTGACATAGGATGAAAAAAATAAAAATAAAAATTTTATAAGAATAACCGTTATAAACAAACTATCAAAGTCATTACCGATGAGAACAAAAGATGACTTGTGATGCTTTTATTGTGATTGGACAAACTTAGGTTAAAGCGGCCTGAGCTCCTCTAATTGATTTAGCATCTGAATCTGGGCTGACCTTTTGCAGATCTATTGTTGCTGATCATCCTGTGGAAACATATGGAGCGCTACATTTAGATTTAGCATGTGAATCTATTGATGAGTAGTAGACCAATACCTCATAAAACCAGTGTTATTGGGCGCCACAGGCTAGATCAATATCCAATTATAACGAGAATGGATCTGACCAAACCCCACTCAAGGATCTCAAATTCCATCAAACCAGTCACATTAAATTTTGACAAGAAAACTGACGTTGCTTTAGGATGATGGATGTTGATTTAAGATACAGAAGCTATCTGCCACTCCTATTTATGCCATATAAATCCAATGAATGATTAAAAAATATACATTAGAAACCACAAAAGAATGGCTTAGCATCCAAGATGCTGATCACTATAACAAAATCTACATCACTAGCTAATACAATGAATTATTGATTGTCGAGTATTAACCATAATCTAGGCACTCTGTTTCCTGCTCGTGCAGGCTGCCTGACACTATGATGTTCCGAGCCGGTTGCAATGAGCCAGTCATTCTTTCAAGCCCTCACTTTCAGTAATGCTTTTGAATTTCACCTCTGTTCTCCAGGGACGAGTTAGGGCCATCAGCCTCTTTTTGATTGTCGTCTTGTGCAATCAGCACATCATTGAATGACTCATTGGAGTCATCTCCATGGTCCAAACATACTGATTGAACCTCACCCTCATGGAACTGATGTTGACTACTGTTGTTCCTTTCAGTATCCTCAGAATCAGCAGGCATTGCATCATGATGCATCTCAATGCAAACATCTCTAGCCTTGTCCGTTGCTTCAACCTCAAGTTGAACTGCTTTACCTTCTTTCTTGGTTGGTTCCTCATCCCTGCCTAGCACAGTAGATGGCAATGAATTATGCACTGTACTTGTACCGTCCTCATTTACCTCACTACTCTCGTGATAGAGATCCTGACTTCTATCACTACTATCTTCTGCAACTAGCTCATTGGAATATCGGATACTTGAGTCTTCCTTAAATTCTTCCATTTTAAGACTCGTCATTTCTTTGGCTTGGCCAGGAGATACATCCTGTGCATCATTGTCTTCTTCACACACATTCGGTTGAAACAGATCATGGTCATGGCCATTGTTTCGATTGAGCTGATGATTGTTGACAGTTGAAGGTTCATCACATGGAGCTGGCTCAGATATGGTTTTACCATCTCGTGAATCAATTGCAGAAACAGATGCAGTATTAGCAGGAAAAGATTGAAAGGCATCCCAGTCATCATCTTCATCTTCATCCTCAGCATCATCATTATGTTCTTCAATGTCATCATGCTTGTCAACTTTTGCTTGTCTAAAATCTGAAGCCTGCACCTTGCTTTTGTTTTCGGTAGTAGGTGCAGGTCGCATATTCAATTTGCCAGGCATCGTCATCTGACCTTGTCCGATGGAAGCACGAATCATGTCCTGAAGATGCAAAAACAGTTTATTAGTTCCATATTCACATGTAAATGACTATATGTAACAGAAGATATACATGTACTTGAAAGCAAGGTTCTCCATTTCAATCTATACCGCCTAATATGGGAGGTACGTACCGATCCGACAAGATACCGGTACATAAACCGCTCGCTACTGGGCGATACCGTCGGCGATTGATTTCGGCCGTCGACGGTCAATTAAGGGAGAAAGAAGAGGGAGAAGAAGAAAAGGGAGAAGAGAGAGCTTCCCTGGTTCCCTGCGCAATCCGTTGGGAAGACGAGGTGAGGTGATGCCTCGTCTTCTCTTGGAAGAACGAGGCGACTCCTCGTCTCCCCACGCGGGAATGAGGCGACGCCTCGTCTTCTCGCAAGAGAATGAGACGACGCCTCATCTCCCTGCGTTGTCACAGACTTAGCTGAATTTGTCTAAGCTGTGCGGCACCATAGCGGCAACTTTGAAGACTTAGTTGGAATTGCCTAAGTCACGAAACAACTTTTGCCCACAATTCCCGACTTAGTTAAAATTTCCTAGTCATAAAAACGCCGAAGCATATTTGCCCGCAAAGGGTCAGCCCACTTGCAACCTCGTGCTGATCCCGAAGGACTTGCAAAAGGAGAGATTGATTAGTTTTGAAGACGAGCGACGGACACGTCCCGACGTCTCGCAAAGAGGGCAGCTCTTGCAAGCAATTCGTCGAGCACCTTAAGTGCAACAGAAAAAGAGAGAAAGAGAGCGAAACAGGACTTTAGAGGGTTGTAAGAACGGTCGCAAGTCCACACACGACGATTCCCAAGGGTGTCGGACGCAAAACACCTCAATTTCTTTTGAGTGCTCACGCCCGACTACTACCCCGAAGCCCCATCCAGCCCTGTGCCACCCGGGGGGTTCCAGAGGGCTAAGATGGCTAACGTTTTGTGTCGCTCGGTCAGGAAGCCGCAGCACACGAAAACGGCCCAAAACTGGGCAGTTTTGGCTCCGCGCAACGAGCGATTGTTCTGCAGGCTTACAGACTGTTTCTGCTTACATTTCTAAGGCAAAATCACATAAAAACAAGGCAAAACACGTTGCCCAACATCTGTACAAGCAAACAAAAACGATGAACGGTTCGCTAAACTAAGAGTTGTGGTTGAGCGACGATCGTTTGTGACATTCTCTCCCACTTAACTGTCGACGCCCTCGTCGACGCTTGTTGGTAGGCTTTTACGCAGGCTTCTTCATGTCGTAGGGCGTCTTCTGGCTCCCAACTGGCTTCTGTTTCGGGAAGCTTTTGCCACTTCACCAAGTACTCAGTTTGTTCTGCTCCGCTGGGTAGCTTAATTTTGCGATCCGCTAGAATAGTCTCAATTTGCTTCTCGTAGAAGGCTCTGATTGGAGGCAGTCGAGTTGAAATATTTCGCGAAACATCTTGTAGATCTGAATGGTAGGCTTTCAAGTTGATTGCATAGAAGACATTATGAATTTTGGATCATGCCGACAGTTACAACTTGTAGGAGACGTTGCCTACCCTGCTGATAATTGGGAAAGGGCCTTCATACTTACGCACCAATCCTTTGTACACTTTGTGCCTAAAGAATTGGAGTGATGCTGGTTGGAGCTTCACCAACACCAAGTCACCAACTTTAAACTCCTGTGGTCGCCTTCCCAAGTTTGCCCACTTCTTCATCATTTTGGCCACCTTCTCCAAGTAATCCCGAGCAATATCTGCATTTCGATACCATTCCTTTGCAAAGTGATATGCTGACGGACTACTCCCCGTATAACCAATAGCCAGTATGTGAGGAGTCGACAGCTGTTGTCCTGTGATAATCTCGAAGGGGCTCTTGTTGGACGCAGAGCTCCGCTGCAAGTTATAAGAGAATTAGGCTATGTCCAACAGCTTTACCCAATCTCGTTGGTTGGCACTCACGTAGCGCCGGAGATACTGCTCCAAGAGTGAGTTAACTATTTCAATCTAGCCATCCGTCTGGGGGTGGAGGCTTGTGGAGAAGTATAACTTGGACCCTAGCAATTTGAAGAGTTATGCGGGACTCCTCAATACTTCACCACATGCTTCATCATCAACTTAGCCGCCTCCTCTATTGAACAATATAGGGATGCAACAATGAATGTTGCATATTTTGAAAATCGATCGACCACCACGAGCATCGATCCGAGTCCCCCTACTGCCGGCAAGCTTGATATGAAGTCTAAAGAGATGCTCTCCCATGGTCTTTCAGGTACGGGCAGTGGCTCCAAAAGTCCCACCGGCTTCTGCTGCTCTACCTTGTCTTGTTGGCAAGTAAGGCATGTTCGAACATAATCCTCCACATCGGTCTCCATCTTTGGCCAATAAAAGGCTCTCTCCACGAGAGCCATTGTTCGATGGATGCCCGGATGTCCAACCCAAAGGGAATCGTGGCACTCTTTCAAGAGTTCACGCCTCAAAATCTCCGCTCGCGGAACATAAACTCTATTCCCTTTGGTATAGATGCATCCTTCCTGGACCCAAAATCGTCGTGCATTGCCTTCTTTGATGAGTTGCATCAGGTTACTACCTGAGGATCACTGTACAGTCCATCCCTGCTCCTAGAAAGAAAGTTGGGGTGTAACTGACTTGCTTGGCCTCTGCCTTCCAACTGTATAACATTTACCAATTCAACTTTCCGACTCAATGCATCGGCCATGACATTTGCCTTTCCAGGTTTGTACTTCATTACCATGTCGAACTCGACCAAGAAGTCCAGCCACCGTGCTTGTTCGGGGATAACTTCTTTTGAGTCTGGAAGTAACTCAATGTGACATTGTCTATCCTTAGCACAAATGGTGCTCCCAAAAGGTAGTGTCGCCAGACTCGTAGACAGTGGACCACCGCTGTCATCTCTTTTTCATGCACTGGGTATCGCCGTTCGATCTCGTTGAGCTTGCAACTCTCATAGGCCACTGGATGACCCTCTTGCATGAGTACTCCCCCAATAGCAAAATCAGAAGCATCTGTATGGACTTCGAAAGACTTCCTATTGTTTGGTAATCTGAGTACTAGTTCCTCAAATACAGTAGTCTTTAGGTCTTGGAATGCCACTTCGCATTTGTCTGACCATCTCCACGACTGCTCTCTCTTAGCAACTCCGTCAGTGGAGCTGCGTGCTTCGAGTATCCAACTATGAAGCACCGATAATAGTTGACGAACCTAAGGAAGGATCTTAACTCTAGCACCTTCTTTGGTGTTCCCCAGTCTACCACAGCTTGCACCTTGGACTTGTCCATTCGGATAGAACCATTACCGATTCGAAGCCCCAAGAACATAATCTCCGTCTGAGCAAGATAGCACTTCTCCCTCTTTACGAACAAAGTGTTCTCCTTGAGAACTTTGAAGATTGTCCGAAGGTGCTCAATATGCTCCTCGAGTGTTTGGCTATAAACGACTATATCGTCTAGATAGACGACCACAAACTTGTCCAGATATTCCTTAAATAGCTGGTTCATTAGAGCACAGAATGTGGCCGGAACGTTGGTTAAGCCAAAAGACATCACCAAGAACTCAAACGCTCCATACCTAGTCATACAGGTAGTCTTCACCTAATCACCTTCTGCAATGCGCACTTGCCAATACCCCGACCGAAGGTTGAGTTTGGAGAAATACTTAGCCTTGCCCAGTTGATCAAACAAATCCGCGATGAGCGGAATAGGATATTTGTTCTTCACTGTCACTTTGTTCAGGGCTCGATAGTCGACACATAATCCGAGGCTCCCATCTTGTTTTTTCTGGAAGAGAACTGAAGCTTCGAATGGTGCCTTTGAACTGCGGATGAGACCACCGCTTAGCAGTTCATCTAACTGCTTCCTTAGTTCTGCCAACTCTGGAGGGGCCATGCGGTATGGCGGTCTTGCTGGAGGCTTAACTCCCAGCTCCAACTCGATATTATGATCCACGCCTCTACGTGGGGGTAGAGTCTTCGGCAACTCAGGTGGCATGACATCTGTGAACTCCTTCAGAATGTTCGCCACCGCAGCAGGTTCGTGAATGGCCTCCCCGTCAAATGGTTCTAGCTTCACAGCAGCCACGAAAGTCAATTCGCCTTTTCGTACCCCTTTCTTCAATTTATAGTGTCGATATTTGCTGTGGGTCCTTGGTCCTTGGTTCCACATCGAGAGACTGGAACCACGCAGCTCCAACTCGACACCAACTTCGCCGCGTACATGAACTCCATTCCAAGAATCACTTGGAAGTCATCCAATGACACCGCCATCATGTTTGTGCATGTGCTCCACGTTCCAATCTTGATAGGGACCTCCCTTGCTAGTCCGGAGATCACCTGAGTCTCTGAGTTCACAGCCTTCATATGACTTGGGTTCTTCAAGATAAGTCCAAGTCGCTTTGCTTCACGATCGACAATAAAATTGTGGGTAGCGCCTGTGTCCACCATTGCCCGAGTTGTTCCGTCATTTAGTTTGATGTCCACATACATCAGCTCGCTGCTCACTACCTTTGATGGCCTTACCTTTACGTTCTCCCCCACTTGACCCCGCAATGCATTCAACAAGCGTATCGCTCCCATTCGGGGTCTTTGCGACAACTTTGCCCTTGTCGGACTTGTGGTGGTGTATTGATGTCGTTAAAGCGTTGACTGCCTGCTTTTGCAGGCACTCCCTCACCATGTGCGGTCCTCCACACAAGAAGCATCTGTCAGATTTCGGGGCTTTGCCTTTCGAGCTTAGTCCCTTGTGGAAGCTCTTTTTCTTCTGTTCGCCCCCAGACTCCTATGCATCTCCATTCAAAAACATGGTTGCGATAGAAACTTTGGTTTCCTCCGAATCGGGTCTCGTAGCATGAAAATATTGTTCCATGTTGAACAGAAAATTCTCGAGCTCTTTGGCATCTCTAGCACCCCCGTAGCAATGCGACTCTGGTGCCGTGAAGTTTTGTGGCAGTACAGCACGGGTATTGTTCCCTCCCGCATTAAGAGTTCTAGTGAGCAACATCATTTTGGCCGTGAGTTCCGCTACAACTTTATGTAGATGTCATACGGAGTCTTTAGTGTCCTTCGTCAGTCGGTCGACCAGGGACTCGACCCTGTCAATTCGAGATTCAGCTTCTTCTTGCGAGCTCTCTACCCCAAGGAGCTTTCCTTGGCCTTGGTAGAGTTCCTCCAAGGTCGCTTCACGAACATTGAGGCAGGTTTCCATCGTTGAAAGTCTCTTTATGGCTCCTTTTTCCCAGTTGGCACACCAGATTGCGCCTCCGCTCGCGGAGAGTACCCAACTTCATGCTTGTCTTGTTCACTGCTGCGCTCCTCATGAGCGGCTCCAGCAGTTTATGAGCGAGTTTGCACTTGCAGCCCACCTGCGGTTGCTTGTGGCAAAGGTCCGGCTTGCCCCATCTTGCTCGATTCACCATGGTGCTTCGCCATGGCGAGCTTGCGAATCTTCTTCGCTTGCTTATTCGAATTTCTTGCCTGCTTTGATACCACAATATCACAGACTTACCTGAATTTGCATAAACCGTGCGGCACCCTAGTGGTAACTTTGAAGACTTAGCTGGAATTGCCTAAGTCACAAAGCAACTTTTGCCCACAGTTCCCGACTTAGTTAAAATTTCCTAAGTCATGAAAACGCCGAAACGTATTTGCCCACAAAGGGTCAGCCCATTTGCAACCTCGTGCTGGTCCCAAAGGACCTGCAAAAGGAGAGATTGATTAGTTTTGAAGACAAGCGACGGACAAATCCCGACGTCGCGCAAAGAGGGCAGCTCTTACAAGCAATTCGTCGAACACCTTGAGTGCAACAAAAAAAGTAAGAAAGAGAGAGAAACAAGACTTTAGAGGGCTGTAAGAACGGTCGTAAGTCCATAAACGACGGTTCCCAAGGGTGTCGGACGCAAAACACTTCAATTTCTTTTGAGTGCTCACACTCGACTACTATTCCGGAGCCCCATCCAACCCTGTGCCACCCGGGGAGTTCCATAGGTTGAGATGGCTGATGTTTTGCGTCGCTCGGCCAGGTCGCTGCAGCAAGCAAAAACGGCCCAAAACTGGGCAGTTTTGGCTCCACGTAGCGAGCGATCATTCTGTAGCCTTACAGACTGTTTCTGCTCGCATTTTTGAGACAAAATCACATAAAAACAAGGCAAAACACGCTGCCCAACATCTATACAAGCAAACAAAAGCGACGAACGGTTCGTTGAACAAAGAGTTGCAGTTGAGTGACGACCGTTCGTGACAGCATGGGGAGAAGGGAGACCGATGCGACACCTTGTCTCTCCATTTTTGAAATATATATTAATATAATATAATATAATAATAATATAATATTATATTATAAATATTATATTATATTATAATATACCGAGCAGTATGCAGTGTGTATATCGCTCGGTACTGGATACTGTACCGTACCGAGATAAACTCAGTATGCCGATATGGACCGGTACGACGAACCTTGCTTGAAAGTAAAACTTTCGACAAATTTATCTCAGTGTAGCACCTGAAATTGCTGCCTTCTCAAAACTGGCATTTCCAACATTGAATCTCTAATTTGAGTTGCAGCTGAAGGAATCTGAACAAGACGAGAAACCATCCTCTTCGTAGTGGTATTCACCTCATTTAATTCCTGAAATATTATGCATCATGAGAGAACATTAAGACAAACAAGATGAAGATATTCTGGCATAATGGTGAAATTTGGAGGTACCGCTGGATGTTTAGTTCGTTACCATTTGTTGGGAAATTTGGAACGAAAGAATCAAAGTATATTTCATGAATTCTATTGGAGAATAAACATGCTTAACAAAAGGATATCCACATTGTTTCCTTAGTTTGCTCATCAATGTCCATTCTGTCTAACTTCCTTCATTTTTTTTCTCATTCTAATCCTTATTTCATTGTCTAAGTGAAATAATATTGCTAGGCTCAGGGATTAAATCATGAAGCACCTGCGAATGACATCCACTGCATTGAGAGAATACAAGGTATAAGGCTTCCAGAAGCAGCACTGTAATATGACGTTGGCTTTCACTTGCTTGTGCAAAAGTATGAACGAGGAAGAGCAGCTTTAAGCAGTCCTCACTGACAGCTAGTGATTCCCTGCTTACATCCTCCTTCATAAAGAAACAATGTTGTAAGGCATAGGCAAGTTGCATGTTGCTTGTCTAAAGATACTAACAAAATTACCTTCCATGTCCGCTGGATCAAAACGAAAAGATTTCCAAGCAACTCTCCAGTGAAAAGCAGAATAAATGATTGATTCTTCCGATGTGAGCCCGCTGCAAGTTCCCTTTGTAAATTTGTTTTAAGCACATGAAGTCCCAATGCCTGAACCTGCCAATTAGGATTCAGTCAGTTGTTTCTTCCTGCAATTATCAGGTTATGGAGCCCAAAAGTTAAACTAATCTAATAAGACCTGTATATTGTCATTAAGAATGATATCACTGATACAGTTGGTACAACTCTTGAATATGCTAATCCAGATGATATCATCGTTTGTACTATTTTGTCCAAGAAATTTAATTTCATAAACCAGTCTAGCAAGAGATATTGTTTCTTCAAGATAGAAGACAAGTATCTTCACGAGAAGTTTGCATGACTCATTAATTCTGTTGTCCACAATCGATATCCTTTTAATGCAGTCTTCAGACAAAGTTGCCAGCATCCTAGCCCATGTTCCCAAGACTGTTTTCAGAAGGGTGTTATCATCACTATTATGTTCAGCATCATCTGCAAAATAGGATAAGGTACATGTAAGAGTTACTATGTGATTTTAGATACTCGACGTTTGGTTTCAACCATTATAAAACAATAATCTGCATAAGTCACAAATATCCAGGCCTAATACGATGAAGGAAAAATTCAATTGAGTAACCCACAACAAGGGTGTGCATGCCTAGGATGATCTATTAACCATCAGTGCATGATGCACTGTAACAAGGACTAATGATTTTCAACCCATGATTGATACAGTGACTTGCGTTTGGTCACTGAACAAGCTTAGTATACAGATGCTAACCCACAAATTTGACCAGAAGAGAAAAGAGGCCTACAGCCAGAGACATTCATATTAAAGATTCCTCGTAATTTCACATTATGCAAAAGATTGCTAAAGAAAGAAGCAGACGAATAATATTTGGTTTAATTATTTTATCAAAGAAAAAAGTCTATTAAAACAGTAAGAGTACCAACTACTTTTATGTCTTCCTCTAAGCATATCTTCAATTAACATAATTGCTAAGTCTATGCTGGTCACAAATAGCAGAGAATAACCAACTCTTCAGAAATTCTGTTAAGAAGATGCCCAATTATCGTTTTCTCGAAAGCCTTCTAGTCAAGAGCCTTGATGCTTGGGTAAAGTTTTTCCACCTCTACTACACAGAGAATCACTTCATGCCATTTCACTTGAGCACAAATTTGTTGGCTTTATAGTCATCAACAATGACTAACAATATAACCCTTAATGCAGATAACTTCTCCCAGTTTTTCTTCCTTTACCATACCCGTTGAACATTAGGTTGAGGAACAGAGAATATCCATTAAATTGGTCATAGCCACTCATCACACATTCATTTGAATTTTTTAAACAATAAAATGATTGGAAGACAAAAGACACAATACATGTAAACTCCATTTTAAGATACAGAAGTATCAATGTTGTCACTTTGGTTCTCACTTTGAAAGAGAATACGATACAGTGATATAGTCAAATATTAAATAAGAAAAAAAAAGTAAAAAGAGATTTTGTTTAGCCTTGCACCTCTTGGAGGGATTCATTGGCCTTAATCTGGCTTTAGGCTAGGTCAATGGTTAGATAATCATGATGGTTGAATGACCAAAATAACCTCTCAACACAACTATTTTGTTAACATGGAGGAAACAGGTTGGTACGTCCTGCAATAGACCTCATTAGAGAAATTATGGTTACTTGGGGAAATCAGTTACATAGCATACAACATGATTATTCTCCTAAAATGGATATATCTCAAAAGAGTTCAAATTCATAGTAGCTACGAGAATATGGGATGAAATTTAAAAAAAAAAGAAATTTAACAACTTTTATATAATGAAATATTGAGAGAGACCTAGGCAGAACAATGAGATTATTCCTTTCCAAAAAAGTTGACCTTCAAGTCTTGAAAATGATCTCTTTTCTTGCACGCATAAGGTTATATACAAAAATCAAGACCAGACCCTGTACTAGAAAGAGCCACATTCAGTTGGTCGTCCTTTTAGTTTCAAAATTATGATTAATTTGTTTTTAAAAAATAAATCAATTATTTTAAGATTATTTGGAAGCTAAAAATAGATTTAAGGAAATCTAAATATGTACCTAAATTTTTATTTTTTATTTTCTTCAACCCTTTTTCTCATCTTCTGCTCTTCTTTCTCTTATTTTTGCCTCCTCTTCCACTTTTCATCTTCTTCTTTTATTCTCTTTATTTTTTTGATCGCATGGAACAAACAAAATCTCTGACTATCTGTCAGTTCCTTCACCCTGAAATTCTCTGAGCTTGCTGTCTCTCTCCTCTCTCTCATAGCCCTCTCTACAATGACTTAGTCATAAACTTAGTTGCAAAAGGCAAGCATCAATAGGGGTTGGCTCACATGCAGTCATGGGCAATGGGCTAAAATGTAATGGCAGATAATTAGATAGGTTTCTTATTTCCAATCATCTTCTCGCATACTATTGCTCCCCATCACCACTTTTGCTCTTCTATTTTCATAGCAAAATCTATTAAAACTGACTTGAACTGTCAGGATTGATGGAGTCTGGCCCATTCAAGACCGATCTAACCAAATTTCAATCAATTCTAATTCAAGTCTGGCTACATCAGGCTCATCCTGCATAATCTCGAGCCAACATGGACATGATGAGATGAAGCGCCAAGTCAACAAAACAGGTTAGCAAATGGGAAAGGAGAGTAAGGGAAAAGAGAGAGGAAATTAAGGGAGAAGAGAAGAGAGATGAAAATCAATGAAAAGATGAAAGGGTCTGACTTGCTGGATCCTCCCTCCAACTTATTCAAATTGGTTGTCACCATCATCATAGTTCAGATTCTCACTGGTCTATCCAAAATAAGAGGAAAAGGATGCACTTCTAGTGTGGTGCTGCCTTTAGCCAAATCTCATATGTGGGAACCTTGAAAACGCCCGAAGCGCCAAGCGCTTGCTCGAGCGAAGCGAGGCGCCAAAATATTTAAAAATATATAATATAATTAATAAATATAATTATTTAAATAAATTGTACTTCCATGCTGGATCCTTTTCTGATGTCATTGGAGAATTTATGAGTTGCTCTGTTCACTTGTCATTTATCTTGGAACCCTGACAATAATTTTAAATAAATAAGAATTAATATTATTAAAATTTAAAATCGATAAAATATATTATTAATCTAATAAATAAATAAATATTATTATTAGTATACTATTTAATACTTAAAAATACTGTTAACAGTATACTGTTTACTGTTAACTATACTGTAATATGGATAATATACTATATATGTAATAAATATTAACAAGTATACTACTATACTGTTAATATTTAATATATATTACACTGTTAACAGTATATTAACAGTATACTATTCACAGTTTATACTATTAATATTTAATAAACATTATACAATATACTATATACAGTATACTGTTAATATGTGTTAACAGTATATTAACAGTATACTATTATACTGTTAACAGTATAAGATACTGTTAATAATTAGTTATAATAATTAATCAACTTAACAGTATATTGTTAAGTGTTAATATATTATTAACAGTATACTGTTAATAGTAGAATCGAGATGAGCTGACCTGACCGCGAGAGAAGTAGCAGCGACGGCGACGGCGGCAAGCGACAGCAGTGACGACGGCGAAGAGAAACGGCAGCAGAGATGGTGTCGGCGACGTAATCCAAGCGACTAAAGCAGGCTCTAGGGCACTCGGGCGAGAGCAGTGACGACGGCGGAGACAACAACAGCGAGGCGACAGCGACAGCAGCAGCGACAGCAACAGCGACAGTGGCAGCAAATACGACAACGGCGATCGGGATTAGGGTTGAGTTAACAGCAAATATATAGTTGCGTTAGTTGGTTCGATTGAACCAACTAACGCCACAGACCGAACCAGAGCTAAAAGCCTGGTTCAGTCGATTGGATTAAACCCGGCGCTCGCCCGAATCGCCCATCGCCTAGGCTCGGGCGAGCGCCTAGGCAATGCCTTTTTGAAGCGCGCCGCCTGGGTGATGATTGAGGCGCTCGAGCCTCGCCTGGGCGCTTAGGCGAGCGCCCGACCGCTTATTTAAAACGCTGGTGTAATTTACCCTAATACATATGAATAATAACCTGAAAAAAGGATTGCAGTTGGTGATTTTAGTAGAGATTGAATTGACCTCCTATATAAACTGAATTTAGGTATTGATCGAACCCCTTCTCCAAAGTCATATTAAAACCACTGAACATTGAAGGGAAAAATTCTATCTTACTATTTTATGTCAAATGCAAGCCACAATTCTTAAGTCCTACTTTACAGAAGATCTAAAGGCCTCATATCTAAGTTACTGTAGAAAATTGTCTTACATTTTTTTTCTCGAACTCACATCATTTTTTCCCTTGCTATTTATGTTCTACATTCTAGTGCCTGCAATTTGGAACTATGTATCATTCTTGATATCTAGGATGGGAAACAAAACCCTCCAATTGAAAGGTATAACCAGATAAGTCAATTTACTGTGGTCATGCATGCTATCGAACCCTGCATTCATCCTTATAATCAAAACTAAACATTTCTACATAAAAAGAAGGATACAACTAATATTCATACAAGGACAGTAAATAAGTCAAATACATACATCTTAAAAGATCTTTTAGTGAAGGCACTATAGACTGAAGAAAATAGGCTACTTTTGACAAGTTTAGGTCGGTTGAGGCTCCTATAAACCACTGATGAGGGAGCGATACAATTGCCAGTATCAACTTCCATTTTGTCTGCTACAAAGAAATGTCAATAATTAGTATATAAATAAAAATATAAGGATAATAAGCATGGAACATATCAAACTGTACATGGACTGGCAAAAATTTGTGTGCTATTCACGATATAAGATGATATGATGTCTCAAAAACTAAGCATGGGAAGTAGAAGCATATGCTGACATGATTTAATTTAACTAACCTTTTGCTTTGTTCTATATGCTATTTTTTTAGCAATAGCAGACAAGTCAGCAAGCAAATCCTGGCCACTGAAATAATGAATTGCATCCCTTCTTTAGCATTTAAGTTAAACATGAAAATAAAAGTTTAGTCACAATGACAACCAAACAACTATAAGTTTAAACAAAAAACATAAGGTAATAGTAGGTAACCAAAAGTCAACATGAAGTTATTTGCAAAGCTACTACCTTTGAAATGTCACTGTGAGGTACTTGATACATAGTTCTGTTATTGCAATTGTGAAGTCTTCTGACTCAAAAAAGGCATCAGGACAAAACTGGACTATCTGTACAAAAAGATAAATCATTATAATTAAAAGCTCATGCTACCAATACCACAGTAACAGAATCAGTGAGTCAATTTGAAATAGGTAACTCTTGCTTCTTGAGGCAAATATAAAAACCATGTTATGTAACTTATTTACAAGAAACATGAATTTTCTGTATGTCTGTGTCCACAAGGTCAGGAAACAAGACAAAGAATGATACTCACCTTAAAAATTATTTTATGGCTTAAACTTGTGTCTGACCTGACAAGAATGTAGTAGTGATGTTATTGTTGTTAATCAGATGATTAAGATAATAAGGAGATTAAACCTTGATAGGAGGATATTAAGGTTCGCAAGAAATGAATCCCACTAACTGTAAGTTCGGGTATGCAAACACCTGTTTGTAGGAATCAACAGATTGATGAATCATCATAATAAGTTGACATGACCGGATGATGTTGCTTAGGATGCAGTGGCAGTTAAGATCTACATGCTTGGGCATCTATTACTGCTCATTTAGTTGCACCTTAATTGCAAAGAATTGAAAGTTCTGTATAAAGTGTGATGATTCTCAACTCCTTTAGGTTCTTGTGTTTGATTGTGAAAAGAAAAGTGAAGCATTAAATTCAACCATGACATGAACATCAAAGTCGAAAATTGAAAATTAAAGCTACAACTTTAATGCCAAAAACCTAAGGTGAGCAACGAAAAAAAAAGGTTGAGCTCACTAACCAGGTATTCCTTTCTTTTAGCACCATCTAAGTCATTCTTAAGAAAAAACAAGGTTCACAAAAGCTTGTTAAACATGTGATGTACCAAGTAGGGTTCATGTCATTTCATTTGTATTCAACAAAAGAGTCCCAGGTGACACACCTTAATGCTTTGGATTTCAGACAACAATACGGCATAGTACAGATTCACTAATATGCAAAATCTAGAAAACATATGATATGACATGGATATACATTATACAATAAATAATATTTTAAATATGCAATATTTTATATATGACAAAGTTTGAAGTTTATTTGTAGTTCAGAAGAGTAGTTATATATCATGAAAATTAATAAGAAAAGAACAAGTGTTTCTAACTATTTACCTTGCAAGAGATTATTTTATGGCAAGTTTGGCAACTACAACTCCAGGAACAGAAGATAACAAGAAATTAACATAAATCAATATGAAGGTTATGTTAGTTTTGTTAACGATGAAATGATGTTTACTATAAATGATATAAAACACTGTATTTAATGTCCCATCTATTGTAAAAATTTAACATTCAAGAAAACAAAGTTCTTACAGTACGTAACAATGCGATATCCATAAATATCTTAAAAGAATTTCATTTTTCAATAATTATAGAAATAATACCTTATGAAGTATCAAACATGGATCCTAAAAGTATCATATCTGACATTTATCCTAAAATTAATTCAAAGCATCTGCATTTTATACAGCACACTAAGGGCCATTTGCATTTACTAAATTTTTGTACTTTCTCATATGGATATTTGACACTCAAATGCAGCACAGAGTTACAGCCAGTGTTAAAAGCAAAAGCAATGGATCATGAACAAACTCATCGACATGCTTGTTTATTCCCTTATCTGATATGACTATGGTATATCTTTATTTATTAGGTATTGATGTTTCATTTAAATAACAGAAAACATAAACAAGAATTAATTTATAGTGATTTTTGGAATACTTTACATATAATTGAAGTCTGTATTCCAGAATTTCATAGTGACATTGTACTAAAGCTGGCTATGCAACCTACGATAATACGGATAGTAAACGAATCTCCCACTTTTGTTTTGTGCATCCAATGGTAAACTTTAACTGAAGCATCAGTTGTACATTACCTGTGATAATAAAGATATGACAAGCCCACTCCTTGAATAAGCTATGTGAGAATACACAAGAAGCTGCACCCATGAGCAGATAAATCAGCGGTACCACACAATAAGTAGAAAATTGTACATAACATACTTGCATTAGTACCCAGATTTGAATTGCAAATGACCCAGAAGTAAATGTTGCCTAAAGAATTTCTTGCACATGCAATACATGCGTATACATAATTTATTTTTAAAGTTTTAAGGACTTATCTAGTTGATAAGATATACTAAAATGGAGACAATTTGTTAGTTTGAGACCAAAAATTATCTGTTTAACGGCAAAGAAAAAGCGAATCAAAAAGATATAATAAAGAAGAATCAACAGATGCCTCCAAAATTTGACAAAGTACCAGATAACTCAGATGGATCTTACAAATTATATCTATTTAAAGGATCAATGAACACATCAAAGGACATATAAAATGTTAAGAAAAGTTGAGAGATTATATGGAGAAAAAAGATAAATGAGACAGGTATCAAGGACTCAACATCTCAAAGTAGAGTGCATCAAACAAACTAAAGACCTATATATAAGTCATAATATTTTTGTTTATTTAACAGCTATTAAATAAAACAGAGAACTCATATGCAGATAAAAAGATTTTAAGTATTCTTAAAAATAATGACTAATGCAAATAGTAATTGTATGCGAAATCTAAGTAAACATGCAAATGACTTCATATAGATTATAATGATTTCTAAGTTATACAAATTAACAAGCTGACTAAAAGGTTCATAGAATGATAATCATATAACTGAGGGATGAATATATAATATAATACATGATTTGTACTTTACCATAAATTTACAAGGATTCATGTGCGTAAAATGATAAGACTGCTTTGTTAACATGAAAAAAATCAAAGAACGATTAAACAAATATACTTTATATCCTTACAGTCTTGATCCATTAACTTTGGTTCAGACCAACACGGAAGGATTTAAATATTACCTAAAAGTAAAGGGCCCATAATTTAAAGTGGGATTTGTAATGAGAAGACTAGGCAAATGGAATAAGCTAAACGTAAATAGAAACACTATGCTGAGTCCCATAAGAAATAGATGTTCTATAGGAATTAAATAGAACATATGCTAATTTGTATTAGGTATTCACACTTCTTCTGTTTTTTCTTTGAGGGATTCACACTTGATGCTAATGCCATTCACATCCAATGCCAGAACTGTTAACAGTTTAAGCTGGCCCACCAAAAATAGATCATGAATAGTTTGTGTGAGAGAATATGCTTGTGCCACTCTTAGTAGATGGTAGTAGATATATCTTAGTGGATGGTAGTAGATATACATATGCACACAAACAGAGGAACACATACAACACACCTACATATAGATACATGAAGATATAAAGGTGTTCAATATTTCAGGGAAGTGACTGCATTTGGCCAATATTATAATGAAACACAACTTGATAATTAATACAATAGCAACAAATACCATTAATTTTACAAAGTTCTATTTTTTTATTTAATGATGTCTGGATGGCACACTACTTGTACACCTGGTATATAAATATGATACTGGTCCAACAGATTCCCAAAGATGTCGAGCCATTATTTAAATCCTTAATTCTAAGGGTGAATTTTTATCTTATGGTTTGTTTTCCAGAAATACTATAAATGTGGTGCTTTACCTGAAGAAGATCAGTGCAAAGTTCTGATGAAAGAAATCCATGGTTGAAAAAAGATTCATTCACAAGAGACTGAAGTACTGGTAGAGCAATATCACATGAAGTCATTGAATCACGAGTTCCTTGCAGTACCGAGACACCACTTCTCTTTTTATCAGCAGCAAAGAACATTTTAACTTGCATATCTGATACAAGTTGCTGTCCTTGAAACAAAATCAGCTGTGACAGCCCCCACAGAAAGTGGAATTCGATAGCTTCCAACCTGACCATGCTGTGACCAGACAAGAACATGGTTTTGTTTGAATCTTCATCACTCAACTTTAAAGAGTTGTCTGTTTTAAACTTTGCAGGTACTGCATCAAGAACTGTTGCTTGCAGAATTAGCGGCCAAACTTCATCTAAACACTTTTTCACCTCGACAGAAACCACGGCAAATTGAATTCCATCCAAGAACGGTGTGTACTGTAAAAAACATGGTATGAGTAAGTATTACAATAGTCTCTTTCTTCAAAAAGAACTTGGATATTTCGCATTCTTACATAAAATTTCGAATGCAAGCCAAAACAGATGTAGGTATAGTCCTTGAGGATGCTAATCCAGTACTTCCCCAAAATAGTTGATCTGGAAGAAAACAATGGTACCAACTGCAAATACTCATGGGGAATATCTTCCTGCTCCTTCAATAACTGATAGACATAATTCTTTATGGAGGCATGGGCAGCCAAAAGTCTGATTTTGATCTATAAAAGGAATATAGTCATTGATAAAGATCATTAGATTTCCAAAGAAATAGAACCAATTTACATAATTTTTGCTGGATGGAAGAGAAATGATACAATGACAATTACACAACTCTCATTGAGCTTTCCCCCATTTCAGATACATAGGAATATATAACTTCAGTGTGAAGTTCATGAGAGTGCTTAGAAGTAACAGGGAAAAAAAAACATGATGCCTAGCAAAATAAACAAAACAGATGAACCTGGAATTCGTGGCCCCAGCATATTTTTCTCAAACAAAATTTACCTTGCATGCAATCCATTCAGCAAAGGATGGATAATACAAATCTTTTACTTCATCAAGTGGCCGAGAAATCAAGGCATACATGCGACTAAGGGCAACCTGATCTCCACTAATGATTCTGCTAGTGACGATCTGAAATTTTAAACAGAATTATTAAAACTTTTTCATCTTACAATGGAAAATTGATGAAAATGAGGTTTAAGAATGGGAACGCAAAAGTTGACCTTTGTAGCCAGTTCTAGACCAGCTTCCAAGAGAAGAGGACCAGATGAAGTGCTTATTGCAGATCGAACAGCAGACACAAGTTGAGCCTGTACCACGACGAGCAACTAAACTTGAGCAACTAACAGCAACCACTTGTCTTATCGTTTACTGTCACCGTTTTGTGACAAAACGAGGTAGATTTAAAATTCAACTTAGTTTTGAAGTTACATATCAAACTAGTCCAGGAATATGTTTCTAGAAAGGAGAAAAAAGAAATGAACTGACCTGATACTGCTCCAACAAGAGGTGCCCAGGGAGATCTGGGTCTGATGTACTACCAAACTGAAACATTATAACAAAAGGTCAAAATTCCAAATTGAGCCTCTTTTAAAAGTTGCTTCCATAAGCCATAACACCCAAAGTATTTGCGGTTAGAGACATGAATCTTTTCTCGTCCTTGAGCTCTATCTAGTACATTATCAGTAAACAAGCTAAAAGCAGCCAAATTATGAGCACCATTTGCAAATAACAGAATTAGAATATATGCCATGACACACCAGGAAGACAGAAATGGAGGCTGGTTTTATTCAATAATACATAACCGATCTCTCTTCTCAAGAGAATTGGGTTAATGTGCAATGAAAAAACTGAAGAATGCAATACAACCATATCACATGAAGAGATTTCTAACTAAATGGAAAGAGAACAGTTTTGCTTTTTTTCTTGTCCATCAAGAAAAAGAAGCAATGAGGGAAAGCCTTAGCACGAGAGTGATGTTGCTCCTTTGTGCAAAAGAGCGATGGCGTCTCGTGCCTTCTCCTCATGCTTTCTTCTTCCCGTGCTGTCACGAACGGTTGTCGCTCAACGGCAACATCTTCGCTCAGCGAACCGTTCGTCGCTTTTGCTTGCTTGTATAAATGTTTGGCAACTTGTTTTGCATTGATTTTATGTGATTTTCTTGAGAAATATGAGCGAAAACAATCTGTAATGCTGTAGAACAACTGCTTATTGCGCGGAGCTAAAATTGCCCAAAATAGTTTCGTTTTTTGGGTCATTTTTGCGTGCTACGACCACCGCTCTGAGCGCCACGAAATGTCAGCCATCTTAGCACCCTGAAACCACCCGAGTGGCACAAGGCTGGATGGGGCTTCATCACAAGTTGAACTTGTCTTACGTCCGACAACTTGGGAACCATCGTTTGTGGACTTGCAACCTTTCATATAGCTCCCTAAAGTTCTGTTTCGTTCCTTTCTCTCTTTTCTCTGTTGCACTCAAGGTGTTCGGCGAATTGCTTGTAAAGCTTCCCTCTTCGTGAGACAATGGACTTGTCCCCCGCTCGTTTTTAAGCTAATCAACTTCTCTTTTGCAGGTTCTCCGGGACCAGCACGAGGTTGTAAATGGGCTGATCCTTTGCGGACAAATAATGCTTAGGCATTTCATGACTTAGGTAATACCAGTAAGTCCGAGATATTGGGCAAGGTTGCTTCACGACTTAGGCAATTCTAGTTAAGTCTTTAGGTTTGTCACAAGGGTGTCACACGACTTAGGCAAATTCAGCTAAGTCCGTGACATTGTGGTATCAGAGTGGGCAAGCAATTCGAACAAACAGCAAAGAAGATTCGCAATCTCGCCATGGCGAAACACTATGGCAAATCGAGAAAGATGGGGCAAGCAGGACCCTTGCCCCAAATAGCCGTAGGTGGGTTGTAAGTGCAAACTCGCTCGCAAGCTGTTGGAGCCGCTCATGAAGAGCGCGACAGCGAACAAACCGAGCGTGAAGTTGGGTATTCTCTGCGAGCGGAGGCGGCACAATCTGGAGCGCCAACTGGGAAAAGGAGCTATAAGGAGAGGCTTACAATGGCGGAAACCCGCCTCGATGTTCTTGAAGCGAGCTTGGAGGAACTCCACCAAGGTCAACGAAGGCTCCTCGAGGTAGAGAGCTGGCAGGAAGAAGCTGAATCTCAGATCGACAAGGTTGAGTCCTAGTCAATCGACTGACGGAGGACACCAAAGACTCCGTACGACATTTACATGAAGTTGCGACGGAACTCATGTCCAAGGAGACGTTGCTCACAAGGACTCTTAATGCGGGAGGGAGCAATACCCACGCTGCGCAGCCACAAAGCTTTAGGGCACCCGAGCTGCATTACTATGGGGGTGCCAAGGATGCCAAAGAGCTAAAAAAATTTCAGTTCAACATGGAACAATATTTTTGTGCTACGAGGCCTGATTCTGAAGATACCAAAGTTTCAATAGCAACAATGTATCTGAATAGAGATGCAAAACTTTGGCGGTGAACCCATTGGAAAGAGATCCCACAAGGTCGATGTCAAGTGGACATGTGGGAAGAGTTAAAGCGGGAGTTGAGAACTCAGTTCCTACCTGAGAACACGGAGTTCGTTGCAAGAAGAAAGCTAAGACAACTCTACGAAAGTACTTCCATTCGAGACTACGTGAAGAAATTTTCTATGTTGATGTTGGATATAGAGAACATGTCTAAGAAGGATAAGCTATTCAGCTTCCTCGATGACCTGAAGCCATAGAATGTCACACGACATGGTCAGGGCAATTGCGACCGTAGAAAGGATAACTAACTTTGTTTCTTTAGAGCAAGGTTTGTCATATCGGTCCATACCGGCTTATCGAGACTATTTATGGTACGATACCTGGTATTGGGAGGTACAAATAGTATGTACCACCCGATATATTAAATTATAATATAATATAATATTAATATATTAAAAAAGAAAAACTTGACGACGCCGCCTCGATCTTTCTCCCCCCGCGGGAGAAGAATCGCCCGCGGGCGAGAATGGTGCACGAGCGACCCATGGGTGAGGACGATGCGGGGAAAGGAGGTGTGTATCATCTTCTTCTCCTCTGCTTCTTCCCCTTTTCTCCCTCAATCGACTGCTGACGGTCGATTTTGGCGGTACTGCTCAGTAACGAGCGGTTCGCGTACCGATCGGCTGCCAGACCAGTACGTATCGAGCGGTACGGGGTCTTATCACTCGGTAAGGCAAACTTTGCTTTGGAGGACTTGGGGACGAAGAAACAATCCTCGAGAGATCACCCAATCAAATATTTTCGAGCGAAGGAGTTAGGGGGTAAACAATGGAAGAACTTCCACAAAGGACCGAGCTCAGAAGGCAAGGCCCCGAAACTTGGTGGATGTTTCTTGTGCGGAGGACCGCACATGGTGAGAGAGTGCCCACAAAACCAGGCATTCAATGCTTTAACTGCATCAAGACACCTCCATAAGTCAAACAAGGGCAAAACTGTCGCCCTTAGTTCAAGCAGTTCAGAATCTAGCAGCGATGATGATGAGTCGCGAAGGCCCCGAATGGGAGCAATGCGCTTGTTGTACACAAAGTCATTGAAGGTAGGGAGTAGCGAGTCGATGTATGTGGACATCAAGCTAAATGGCTGAACAACCTGTGCAATGGTGGATACGGGTGCTACCCACAATTTTATTGTCGATCGAGAAGCTAAGCGACTTGGACTTATCTTGGAGAAGAACCCAAGTCGTATAAAGGCTATGAACTCGGAGGCCAAGTGGATCTCCGAACTAGCAAAGGGGTCCCCATCAAGATCGAAATATGGAGCGGGAGCATAAACATAATGGCGGTGCCATTAGAAAACTTCAAAGTGATTCTCGGAATGGAGTTCATGCACGCAGCGAAGTTGGTGCCAATGTCATTCTTGAACTCCCTATGTCTAATGGGAGGCGACGACCCCTGCATGGTTCCAGTTTCTCGAGGAGGAACCAAGGATCCATAACAAATATCGACATTACAATTGAAGAAAGGGATACGAAAAGGTAAAAAATCAACCTTTGTAGCCGCTATAAAGTTAGAGGCACTTGATGAAGAAGTCATTCAAGAACCTACCGTGGTGACAAACATCCTGAAGGAATTCTTAGACGTGATGCCAATCGAGTTGCCAAAAACTTTGCCACCACGTAGAGGCGTGGATCATCATATTGAGCTGGAGCCAGGAGTCAAGCCTCCAGCGAGACCACCATACTGCATGGCCCCTCCAAAGTTGGCAGAACTTAGGAAGAAGTTAGATGAATTGCTAAGAAGTGATCTCATCTGCAGCTCAAAAGCAACATTCGGAGCTCCAGTCCTCTTCTAGAAGAAACAAGATGGGAGCCTCCGATTATGCGTTGATTATCAAGCCCTGAACAAGGTGACAATGAAGAACAAGTATTCCATCCCGCTCATCGCAGACTTGTTCGATCAATTGGGCAAGACAAAGTACTTATCCAAACTTAACCTTCGGACGGGGTATTGGCAGGTGCACATTGCCGAAGGAGATGAAGCGAAGACTACCTGTGTTATTAGGTATGGAGCGTTCGAGTTCCTGAGGATGCCTTTCGGCTTAACCAACGCTCCGACTACATTCTACACTCTAATGAACAAACTTTTCAATGAGTACTTGGACAAGTTTATGATCGTCTACTTAGACGATATCATCGTCTACAGCCAGACACTCGAGGAGCATGTTGAGCACCTTCGAACAATTTTTAAAGTTCTCAAGGAGAATACTCAGACAAAGATTTTGTTCTTTGGGCATCGAATTGGTAATGGGTCAATACGAATGGACAAATCTAAAGTGCAAGCTGTGGTAGAATGACAGACACCAAAGAAGGTACCAGAGTTGAGATCCTTCCTTGGTTTTGTCAACTATTATCGACGCTTTATTGCTGGATATTCAATGCGTGCAACTCCACTGACGGAGTTGCTAAAGAATGAGCAATCTTGAAAATGGTCAGAAAAATGCCAGGCAACATTCTAAGACCTAAAGGTTGCTGTGTTGGAAGAACAGATGCACAAATTACTAGACTATGGGAAGTCCTTTGAAATCCATACAGAGTTCTTATGCAAGAGGGTCACCCGGTGGCCTACGAGAGTCGCAAGCTCAACGAGACCGAGCGGCGATATCCAGTGCATGAGAAGGAGATAACAACGATGGTCCACTATCTACGAGTTAGGTGACACTACCGTCTTGGGGCATGGTTCATGCTAAGAACGGGCAACGTTGCATTGAGTTACTTCCAAACTCAAAAGAAACTCTCCCCAAAGAAAGCACGGTGGCAGGACTTCTTGGCTGAGTTTGATATGGTAATGTTGTATAAGCCTAGAAAAGCAAATGTGGCGTCCGATGCATTGAGCCGAAATGTGAAACTAGTGAATGTCATGCAGTTGGAAGGCGGAGGCCAAGCATGTTAGTTGCACTCCAACTTCCTTTCTAAGATCAGGGATAGACTGTGCAACGATCCTCAGGCAGTAACCATGATGTAACTCATTAAAGAGGGCAAGACACGACGATTTTGGGTCCATGATGAACTCATCTACACCAAAGAGAACAAAGTTTATATTCCGCGGGCGAACAATTTGAGGCGTGAACTCTTGAAAGAATGTCATGATTCCCTTTGGGCTGGACATCAAAGCATTCATCGAACAATGGCTCTCGTGGAGAGGGCCTTCTATTGGCCAAAAATGGGGACCGATGTGGAGGACTATGTTCGAACATGCCTTACTTGCCAACAAGATAAGGTAGAGCAATGAAAGCCGATGGGAGTTTTGGAGCTGCTGCCCGTACTAGAAAGGTCATGGGAGAGCATCTCCTTGGACTTCAAATCAAGCTTGCCGATAGTAGGGGGACTCAGATCGATACTCGTGGTGGTCGATCGGTTTTCAAAGTATGCAACATTCATTGCTGCATCCCTACACTGTTCAAAAAAGGAGGCGACAAGTTGATGAAGAATGTGGTGAAGTATTGGGGAGTCCCGCACAACATCATTAGTGATCGAGATGCACGATTCTCAGGACGATTCTGGAGTCAACTATTCAAACTACTGGGGTCCAAGTTATCTTTCTCCACAAGCCTCCACCCCTAGACGGATGACCAAACTGAAAGAATCAATTCGCTCTTGGAGCTATATCTTCAGCGCAACGTGAGTGCCAACCAACGAGATTAGGTGAAGCTGTTGGACAAAGCCCAATTCTCCTACAACTTGCAGTAGAGCTCTGCATCCAACAAGAGTCCTCTCGAGATTATTATGAGACAACAGTCGTCGACTCCTCACACCTTAGCTATTGGTCATACAGGGAGTAGCCCATCAGCATATCACTTCGTAAAGGAATGACATCAAAATGCAGATATTGCACAGGCTTGCTTAGTGAAGGCGGCCAAAAAGATGAAGTGGACCGACTTGACAAGAAGACCACAGGAGTTCAAGGTTGATGACTTAGTGTTGGTGAAGCTCCAATAAGCATCACTCCAGTTCTTTAGGCACAAAATGCACCAAGGATTGATACGCAAGTATGAAGGACTCTTCCCAATCGTTAGTAAGGTAGGCAATGTCTCCTACAAGTTGCAACTACCGACATGACTCAAAATTTCACAACGTCTTCCATGCAAGCAACTTGAAAGCCTACCACTCAGATCCGTAAGATGCTTCTCGAAATGTTCCAACTCGATACCCCCATCAGAGCCTCCTATGAGAAGTGAGTGGAAACAATTCTAGCGGAACGCAAGACAAAGCTACCCAACGGAGTGGAGCAAACCGAGCACTTAGTGAAGTGGCGAAAGCTTCCATGAACAGAAGCCAGTTGGGAGCCTGAAGACGCCCTACAACACAAAGAATCCATCATCAAAGCCTACCAACAAGCGTCGACGAGGGCGTCAACAGTTTACGTAGGGGAGAATATCACGAATGGTCGTCCCTCAACTGCAACATCTTCGCTCAGCAAACGTTTTTCGCTTTTGCTTGCTTGTAAAAATGTTTGGTATCGAGAATTTTCCTCTTCGCGAGACGTCGGGACTTTTAAGCCAATCAATTTCACTTTTGCAGGTCCTTCGGGACCAACATGAGGTTGTAAATGGGCTGATCCTTTACGGATGAATAACGCTTAGGCGTTTCATGACTTAGGCAATCCCAACTAAGTCCGAGACATTGGGTAAGGTTGCTTCACAACTTAGGCAATTCCAGCTAAGTCTTTAAGTTTGCCGCAAGGATGCTGGATGACTTAGACAAATTCAACTAAGTCTGCGACAGTGCGGGTAGAAGAAATCGCCTGCGGGCAACGGATCGAGATTGGGAGAGCAACGTCGGACTCCAGGTTCTCCCTTTTCTTCTCCCGCTTCTTCTGATACTGCCCGAAATCAATTGTCGATGGTCGAAATCGACCGTTATAGCCCGATAGCGATCGACGACGGTCGAAATCGATCGCGACCAATTTCGATGGTGATGGGGCGAAAACTAGCCCAATTGATGGTACCGACTGGTAGCGGCGATAACGATCGGTATTGCAAATCTTGCTTTTAATATGAGCACTTTTTCATTAAGTACACTTTAACTATTGTAAAATCCATAATCAACACCTCTTTCCTCTCTTTATCCTCAATTTCCAATGAGGTTGCTTCTTTTTCTCCACCAAGGTGTCAAGAGTTCCAACCATGAAAACAACCTCTCTGCTTGTTGAGTTAAGGATGCAAATACTTAATGTACCAATGACTCGACATTGGCAAGAACAGCAAGTACTGGTTTGCCTTTGTTTGCCAACTTTACAAGGTCAGTTTTGAGAGAAGGCCATAAACCAAATCAATTTTCCTTATCATCTAGCTCCATCAAGTGAATGAGAAGCAAAACCCCAATTCAAATGGCCATTTGTATACAAGACCATTCCAAAAGGTGTTGTAAGAAATATAAATTATTTTATTATATCTATTTGTTTTGCTATATCACTTGTGTTTGACTACAACAATAATCATATATATTGTTTATATCTTTTTCTTTCAGCTATATCACAAGTGATTAAGCAATAATGATCACATTCAAACTGTCTCTGGGTTTCTAGACCAATTGTTCTGTCAAGACCAATTAGTATCCTGAGAACCTTTCAATTCAAAAGATATGTACAATTAAACTCATTGTAACTTTATAACATATAGCCTATTGAAGTAACCAGTAAGCCCCAAGTCGTACCAGATCAAAGACTATTGAATCTGCTAAACATACAACATTTCAGCATTTGAACCAACACCATTAATGTGCAATAGCAACAAACTCTTTGCTGAATGGAATGAGAACCTTATTTAAATCAATAAGCTTTATAATACCTTGTCCATTATAATGCTAAGAACCCTCACGCCTATGGATTGCATGCCTTCAAACTGGTTAGTGCTTATCTGTAACAAAAGAATATCATAAATTATCCAAACAATGAGACCTTGCATCAAGGAACCTAAGTAACACAAAAACCAATTTAGAGCAACAACCTGATAGGAAAGTGAGATTAACTCTTGTAAGTGCAGCACTAGCCAATCAGTTGACAAATTACGCTCATCAGTTATAGCATTTCTTGCCAAAGAAACATCAAAATGTGCTGGGTTTGATCCAACTGCTGTTGGTAGGTGGCTCAAACACCTACATGTTATAAAGATGACGCTATTGTGATAAGTTTGCCCATCTTTCGGCTCTCAATTGAAGATTATGTTATTATACAGATACTGAATAAGCAATTAGTTTAAGACACAACCATAATAAGTCTAGATAATATAATCATGTTGTTCCCACAACAAATTGCTGAAGCATAGAAGAAATACTTAAGGTGATTACAAGCTTGTATTCATTCAAGTTAAATGGAAATATCTGGCATAGAATATTGTCAAACACTTCAAGATATGGATTGCATGGCAACTGGCAGGTGCCAGTGTGGGCCAAAACAAAATGTACTAGGAAGCTATCGGCACACTCCAAGCTATCCTATGCCAAAGATGCATCACGACTTCCTTTCTTCCTACACCATATAAGAACCATACCTGTCTGATACTGATCTTAATTACCTGTCAACCGAGACAGTATCAAAAAAACTATTTTGACTTATGCAGCTTGGTATCACTAAAAAAGATAATAAAAAAGCATTGTATCAAACAGTAACAAGCTTTATGGAACACTGCCGATGCTTGATTGGACCATTGAATACAGAATGGTGCCTACCAGTCAGTGCTTCACACCTAAAGAATGACCTTTATCTATCTCAATTTTCAAGCAAGACTAGATATATTGATGGGAAATCTTCAACACAAAGCAGTCGACAAAATGCATCGAGCATTACTGTGCAAGAAGGGTCCATCCTTGCACTCTTCACAACTTCTCTTACTCTACTGTCAATAACAATTATATGTAACAGTGGCTATTATCTCAAAAAAAAAAGAAAAAAAAAATCTTGAAAAGACACTAGCTACATGGCTCATGCATGTCCCTCAATGGATCCGCTAGTTATACTGCCAAGGACAACAGAATTTGATGTCTATATATGGCAATGACCAAGAATTCAAAGAATAACAAAATGCAAACATATCAGTAAAAGTCTATAGAGTAGCTTGTGCTTCTCCAAAAGACAATCAAATGAATAATTCTAACCATAATATTTTAACATTAGTGGAATTGACAAATTGGTGGGATACCATCCTATAAAAAACAACATATATAAATATAAATAAATAAATAAAAATATATATATGTATATATACACACATTAATATTCGTCGTACCATGACATACTGTCCTATACAGGCGGTACACGTTACATGACCCCGTATTTAGCGATACATGGTCTGTACTAGTTGGAACAATCGAAATCCGACCGTTATCAACCTATGTCGATCGATAACAGTCAGATTTCGATTGATACCGATCAAGGGCTGAGATTGCCCTGTTTAAAATGGTCGATTTGACCATTCGAACGAAAAGAAAGAGTTTTTAAATCCTTCCCGCCCCCTCTTTCAAGTCATTTCACTCTCTCAAACTCTTCAACTCTCACAAGCTCTTTCTCTCTCACATCTCTCTCTCTCTCATTCTCATCTTTTCACTCTCTTAAACTCAACAAAGCTGTGATTTATAGATTCGATCAAATGTGGAGCAGTTCTTCAGCAAAACTGATGAAATGACTGATTTTATATAAATCATCCAATGTGTTGGGCCAAATGAGACAAAAACAACCAATCCTACCAATTTCATCTAATTCTAAGATGGTTTAGTTGAAAACCAGCCTCTTAACTATCATTAACAACATTTGTCCATTTTCTGTTAAGAGGACAAAGGTTTAATTTTCTTTGGACTCTGCAAAAAGATGACACTATGAGATAAACGATGATATTTCAACCTTTGATCATAGTTTCTTTGACTTCATTTATTTTTTAATGTTTCTCATTTCTTTTTTTATATTTTCTTCTATTTTTTTGAAATAAAAATCTTAAGTACCTTGGATCAATTATTTAACAAAATGGAGAGATTGATGAAATATTATTCATAGTAAGAACAAGATGGTTAAATTGACAAGAATAACGATGAAGATTATTCGGATGCCTTTGACATTAAAATGAAGATTTTATTAGATAGTTGTTAGACCAACAATACTTTATGGATCTAAGTGTTGGGCAGTTAAGAGATAACATATACAAAAGTTCTGTATTGCCGATATGAAAATATTAAGGTAGATGTGTGGAGTTAGTAGAAAACATAGCATTCATGAACAAGTAGGTGCTGCATTTATAGAGGATAAAACAAGAAAAAATCATTTAAGATGGTATGAACATGTGCTCAAGAGACCCACAGATGGAGTTAGAAGATGTGAAATGATTACTTTTAGCAAGATGAGAGGCATAGGGAGACCTAAAATGACATTAATAAAAACTATAAATAAAAATTAAAATGCTTGAAAATTATGGATCACAATAGCAACAAAAAATCAATATAGCTGACCCTAAATAATTAGGACTTCATGGCTTTTGTTATTGTTGTTGTTGTTGTGGTTTGTGTTTGCTTTCTTATGATCCAAGTGGAAGCATAATATTCATGTTTTAATAGTTTCTTAACTAAGTTTTATATTCTTCCACAATTATTTGACCTATTAAGGGAACATACTTTAGATTTCATCGTGACTTGATCACTTGTACAACCTCGAATTATTCCATTTAAAGCAAGGATTGATAGTCTAGTACAAAATGGACGGAATGTATTGGTTCGATCGTGAACAAGTACATGGATCGCTCCAAGTCCGATCCGCCCATATAAAAAGGAAAGCAGTGTTCATGACTCCTCGTTAACCCTAATATTCTTGTGCATGCCACACGCCGCCACGATGCACCCCTCCGGTGCGCATCGCTATGCACCTCCGCCACAATGTTGCCTATGCCTCTGCCACAACCTCGATGCACACAACTAATTATGGGTAAACCTCTTCCTCCTCCCCTTCTGTGCTTCTTCCTTTCTCTTCCTCCCTCCGTTTGCGCTCCCTCCTTTCTCCTCTCCTTACTTTTCTTCCTTTACGAAACATCAATATGTACCGGTGTACCAACACATGGCACACCAATATTGACGAGTCTATACTAGTCTGACAGATCACCAAAACTGGGTCTGATACTCGATACAACAATCATTGATTTAAGCAAGTGAACTATTCTTTATTAAAGCAAAACACTTGATTCCAATGTCACATTTAGGTTTTACTTGGTGTTCTATATTTCAATAGTTATATCTGTACTATACCGATGTACCAAGATTTGCGTGGTATGGTATGGTACAACATACCGAGTCGGACACCTAAAAATATTAAAAAATATATAATTAATATACAAAAATAGATATAAAAATCAATATATAAAGATATAAAAAAGATACAGGGCATACCGAGCGATAGCCTCATCACTATCGCCTGGTCCTTCTCCTCGTCGCCTTGTCTACGGCCTTCGACCTAAAATATCTTCGCTTAGTGAACCGTTCATCGCTTTTTCTTGCTTGTATAGATGTTTGGCAGCCAGTTTTGCCTTAATTTTATGTGTTTTTACCTAAGAAATGCGAGCGAGAATAGTCTGTAACACGGCAGAATGACCGCTCGCTGAGTAGAGCCAAAACAACCTAGTTTTGGGTCGTTTTCGCATGCTGCGGCGCCCACATCTCAGCCCCGTGGAACCACCCGGGTGGCACAGGGCTGGATGGGGCTTCGAGTAAGTATCAAGTGTGAGCATTCATCAAGACTTGAACTCGTCTTACGTCCGATACCTTGGGAACCGTCGTTTGTGGACTTGCGATCGTTCTTACAGCCCTCTAATGTCCTGTTTCGCTCTCTTTCCCTCCTTTCTCTGTTGCACTCAAGGTGTTCGACGAATTGCTTATAAAAGCTGCCCTCTTTATGAGATGTCGGGACTTGTTTGTCGCTCGTTTCAAGCTAATCAACTTCTCTTTTGCAAGTCCTTCGGGACCCGCATGAGGTTGTAAGTGGGCTGACCCTTTAAGGGCAAATAACGCTTCGATGTTTCATGACTTAGGCAATCCCAACTAAGTTTGGAACATTAGGCAAGGTTGCTTCGCGACTTAGGCAATTCTAGCTAAGTATTCAAGTTTGCCGCTAGGGTGCCCCACAGCTTAGGCAAATTCAACTAAGTTCGTGACAGTTACATCTTGGATCAGGATCATCGAGGGAGGGCGGCATTGGATCAGAATCGGAAAAGGGCGTTGAAGACAAGTTTGTGTCGAGGTTCAACGAGCTCAACTTCATCGCGATGCTGGTGATGGCGCATTAGTGACTCCGTGGTCCTCTTTCATGACGATTTCCCCTTTTTCTCGATACTTCTCCCTCTTCTTTGTTGCCTTGCCTCGCCACAGCCAGGCCGATAATGCCCGCTAGCAAGCGGTATGTATGCCAATCAACTGGCGGACCGATACTTACCACCCATAATGGTATTAAAAACCCTAGTGAAATCAAATGAATTTTAAATTTAATCCACTTTACCAACTATCAACTATACATCTTACATACTGTCAAATTAATTGCATGCTTTACAAATGGAGATGACAAAACTAAAACCTTTTCAATACTCATTACACTAAGAATGTGCTATCCACACTTTATTAATCTCTTCTAAGAGATCTAAAATCCTTAAGTAGCCACTTGCTATAAAGAAAGAAATGAAAACTTCATGATCAGTGCAAGATTTCTAACAAAACAATATACCATATTCTTTGGGTCTAAAAGGTTTAATAAAAGATCTTTACTTCCTTATCCCACTCTCTATCTTTGTCACAACCCTACTGGACAAGATAAATAACCCATTAATTTTATAAGCCTAAACCACTTTCCCAAAATAATTAAACTCAAGTAATGTTGATAGACCAATGTAACTCTCAATAAGTTTTTCTTTCACTTCCAACGTGGGACTAAATCCCCTCATCAAGAACCGACATAACTTAGAATCAAATACTAGCATAGTCCAAGTGAGGCCCCCTCGCTCCATGTTGCAAGCAAGATATCTCTAGCCCCATCCACAGCCATGAGTACCTATTTCCTATTTTGATATCTTATATACCACAAGACAAGGTCAGCCTAATACCACAATAGAGCAACTAACCTAAGAATTTTTTTGAGTTTAAATCAATAGTCCATAATGCATGCTTAAACCAACGTAGGACACCCATCAAACTCATATAAACCAATTCAAGTCTTGGATCGTGTGTTAGACTAAAGTTAGGGATGTTAGAATCTTGCATTTATATGCTAGGTATAAAAGAAAACCAACAGTAGAATATTGATAGATAGACTACAGAGGTGAGAGTAATTAACAAAGTCTGCCATAAAAAGATGAGTAGAAAATCAGCATCCTTAAATACAAGCTAACCTTTACCAATCCATCTAATTCTCTTTCAACTTATTTGTCATCATTATTTTGTATCTTATTGAAACAAGTTTTTGGTAGGCACACATACATATCTTTAGCTCGAAGAAAGAGAGGATTGAATGCTCTAAATCTTTCTGTCTTTGTTTGTAAGTCATAGTGGACCCATGTTTGCATTCTCAAATTCTGTTAGACTTCTAAGCTAAAAAATTAACACAATAAAGCATGGACATAGAAATGGGACAGCGTAACATGGTATGTATAAGCTGATCCATTATATCTTAATACGATAGGATATGACTTGGCACAAATATGACAACAAGGAAAAAAACTCCTAATATATATAATACTATATATCACATATAAGCATTTACTTGTGGTGGCCTACATTCTTGCATATCATAGTAAATAATTAATAAATTATCATCTAATATATTAATCATGAAAACAATTATTTTTACACATTACCTTGAGAATGTAGAGAAGGGTTTTTAGTAAATGAACATCACTACTCTGATTCTGTTAATGATTTATAGAAGCTTAATACAAATGATAATACAGACTACAGATATATCCATCTTATGTAAAACCAAATATCAACATATAAGTTAAGCAAAGTTCTCCGAGGAATCCGAAAGCATATTATCTTTAAATAATTATTTAAAAATTTAAATACTTTTTCAATATCCTATAAATATTATTATATAACACATATCTAGTAATACAAAACAAGCATGTCAATACCCTATAAATACTGTTAAGTATCAATGTTTCATAGGTTTTAGTTTACTAAGTGGTACAAGGCTCCAACTAGGCATTTTTATGATAATCCTAAAGTCATAATTTTTTGATCAGAAACCTAAATGAAGTAGCACTCTTAAAGCTATAGCTTTCGACCATATCTTATATCTCGACACCCAGGAAAAATCTACATGGTCCAATCTTACTGGCTGTGAATGATTGATCAAGTACTACATGATACACAAGCTTTCTGCAATACACTTCTCTTATTCTATTTTCATGGACATAAGTGTACCTGTTTATAATTCTTAATAGAGGGTATTTAATATTTATGGAGGTAGCATGAATCTCAAGGATTAATAGCTCTCGCTTGGTTTAAAGGACTATGTAGTGGCATTCAAATTGTCTAATTGGTTTATATAAAATTTTCTGAACACTTCTATCTGAATGGCTTTCACGCATCAAAGAACAATGCATTATTTATCTATATCTTTTGGTCACAGCATACGGACTGCATCGATGGACCTGAGCCTGAGGGTATATTTGGCCTCAGGCTGCAGAGAAGAGTAGCGACATCAAGAACCAAGCAAACTAGAAAAGTTTTCAAAGATGATATACGTTAAGAACTCTGAAATTCAGCCTTCATCCTTACTGCTCTGGAATTCTTAGGATAAGAAAAATCTCAAGGATAATTAGTTTAAAAAGTAAATTAAATACAAATAGAATATAAAGAACATCACATACTCTGCAGCAAAAAGTCTGGTTCGATATCTGATATGATTTTCTCTCTTATAGACAGAACCAAAGGTTGAAGTAGAACCAAAGGTTGATGTAGAACCATGTATCATCTCCCCTTTAGAACTAGCTATCATGTCTTCATCATCTTCTCCAAAATAAGATGCAGCATCACCTTCAGATGCACCATTTGATTTATTATTACCTGAACCTGAGTAGTTTTCAGAAGCAATCCTTCTAGTTGATGTTGCTACAACCTAGCAGGACGTTATGGACTTTTACCATTAGTAAAGGAAATTTAAGTAATGCCTCATTTAAATAAGTAGCGATCTTGATTTTAGATGAAGAGGAACAGAAGTGAACTAAATGGAACCCATGCATCAACTTGTAGACAATACAAGCTGCTGTGATTATCTTAAAGATTCATTTAATTTCTTCAAAAGAACATAACAAAGATGCAAGGCATGCTTATAGCATTTTATTTCAGTCAGAAAGATAAAATAGCATGATAAGACATGTCAAACAATTATGAAAAGAAAATTTGGGCAAACAATTGAATTTATCAAGAAATTCACAGCACATCAATTGTGAAAAATGAAAATCATTAAAAATGTGAATGGTTGAACTACGATTTGTTTTACCGTTGCGTACTGATGTACTGATCAGCTGCCGGTATGATACATACCGACTCAGACTGAGCATACCAACACATAATACATGGGGGCATACCGATGAACTGCCCATACCAGACCCCTGTCGGACCGACATGTACCGCCCATATCGAGCGACATGTCACGGTACCACGAACCTTGAGTTGAACTATTCATGTCAATATTATAAATGAGAGATCCACACGGAACGAGGGTAAGGGGTAACTAGTGATCTCATCGGGGCTTGTTTTGCGTTCATCTAAGGGAAGTGTCAAGAGATGGGTACATGTCAGTGTCCACAATTGAAGCGGCATATGATAATACCAAAGTTCTCAATTTATTTAAAGGTTTAACATCGTTTGACAATGTGAGTGAGGATAGAATGCTATAAATGCATTAGGTTAAGAGACAACAAACAAGCCAAGTAAAATAAAAAAATTTATTGTTTATCCAATATTAATTATCCCATGCATGTCTAAGACATTTTCTAGACTTCCATAGATGAGTAGCTCATATATTTTCTTATATCTTGAAGACTGAAATAATCTAGTAATAAATGCATTTTCAAGACATAGTTAAGATAAAATTCCTTGGCGCATGCTGTTTAATGATAATATTGTTTTGACTGATGAGAGTCTAGATGAGATTTCTTCTAACCTTGAAAAATGGAAACTAAGGATTCTAGACTTGATAGTCTAAGACCGATTATGCAAAGCTCAACCTTCTCAATACCAAATAAAAGTGGGGGTATAATTAAAATATATGGCCAAAAATCATGAAAAATAAAAGTTCACATGTTTTGGATCAAAATGATGGGTAGAATTTTTGTTTATTGAGTTAAATTGAGATAATTTAAGTAGAGATGAGCATCACGAGTGTTGTGAGATTGACATGCACCCACTTACCCCTAAAGAGACGTTATCTTTGTCATATAAAGGAATGTATGCTTTAGGATAAATAACACCACAAATCCATTAACTTCAGGACAAATTTCAGCTGGGTCCACCAACTTCAACTTTTAAATTGGCACCCTAAACTTAATTAATGTTTCACTCAAGTTCAACTATCAGCTTTCATCTATATCCCTTGATGGAAAGTTGAGGCAGTAGGGTAAGAGCTAATTTAGTAAACTGTCATTAATGTTGGCATGCCAAACTTGACTTCACTTGACTTGCCAACTAATACAGGCATGTCATACAAGTTCAGATCCAACATTAAATTGTTCTAAAGTTACAGGATTAGTGTATTACACATCCAAGTGTTGACTAGTCAGGAAACCTGTACAGTAATGTTGATATGATATAGCTGGATTAATGGAACAGATCAAACGAGTACCTAACCAAAGTAGAATTTCTTATGTGAATCCATGTGCATGGATCATTTTTTATGTTATGTGACTAATAATAATCATTTAGGGTAAGGCACAAGTTTCATCAAACAACATAATGCATGTGGTAGTGTCACATCTTACCATGAAAGGATGAAAAGGGCTATTGGAAACTATTTTACATGGTACACATCAAGGTTCGTCATACCGGTCCATACCAGCATACCGAGATTTGGCCGGTATGGTACGGTATGTCGGTACAGCTCGGTATGCTTAGGCATACCGAGCGGTACAAATAAATAATATTTTAATAATTAAAAAATATTATTTTTTTAATACCTGGAAAATTAGAAAAAAAAGTTGGGCTAGGGTTTGTAAGATAGAAATCGGTATAGATTCAACAAAATCAATGTAAATTAGGCAAAAATAATACTACATATCTTTTTCGACCTTTGAGGAACCGTTTTAAGAAAGTGAGTTTGAGAAAGAGTGAGTGTGTGAAGTGAAATGGGAGAAAAGTGAGTTTAAATAGAGTTAGAAAAGATTTTTCGACCGTTACAGAGTCTATAATGGTCGATTTTGACGTTTTACAGGGTCACTAACGGTTGGGTTCGACTGTTACAGGGTTTGTAACAGTTGAGTTTGACTATTACAGGGTTTGTAACAGTTGAGTTTGACCGTTACAGGGTCTGTAACGGTCGAATTTTAAAAAATTCGACCGTTACCGAGTGGTATCGGTCAATTTCGCCCGTTATATTTCTGTAACGGTTGATTCTGACTGTTATATACCATGTAACGATTGGTACCGCCCAGTACAGGGCGGTCCGTGTACCGGTACATATCGTCCATACCGGGCGGTACAGGGTGGTACGAAAAACCTTGGTACACATGATCCAGTAAGGAGTTCCATGGTTGAATTCAAGAACGGAAATGTAAAGGACTAACATGCCTAGAAAGACATGTTAATGCATGTGAGAAGAAAAAAACTAAGAACCATAAAAAATAATCCAATAACATTCCACTATCTATTTAAAACTTTGTACAGAGCATTAATTAGTAACAATACTCAATCAAGCAAAAACACACCAAACTAGTGCCAATTTATACCTTGTTATAAAGAATATTCATCCACCGTGATGGACAAGAAACACATGATATATGAAGCCATTGAGTAATTGTTGAACAGACCAGATTTACAATCCTACAGGAGAAATAATGACTTCATTAATATACTTTTACTTTTAAAAAGCAATATCGTAATCTGCCATGGTCTTAACAGAAAAACAGACACAAAAATATCTAAATAAGTTGTAATGCACACATTGCACATCATATGGGATTTCAATTGGGACATCTTTTAAAGACCACATCATATGAGAACAAATATTAAACTAAATGATTTCATATTTAGAAACACAAGTTAGGTCAAATCAATTAAAATAGCATACTAGAAAAAAAAACTGACAAACTGGCCAAAATAAACATGTTCTAAAAGATACTAGTGTGTTATCCTTATGATACAACTTCTCATTTTTCCATATTGCTAAATAAATTATGGACAAAAATTACGTTCTGCATTACAATGAACCAAATTGAGCTCAATAAAGTCTGGCAATATTCTAACGATGAAGTCAATCGCAGAGCTAAGGCCTCAGTGTCTTGAAACATGAAAAGAGTTGTCTGAATAGCAGTCTTGAAACATGAAAATTCACTCAAGTATTACTCGGATGGTTCCATGTATTTAGTTGAATTATTCAAATTCCCTCAATTTATTTTGAAGTTCTACAGAAAAAAAGTAAAAAAATGCATGCATATCACCATCCCTTGTCAAGACAATGAACCTGTCACTATATCAATAAGTAAAAACAGTATGATTCTGTAACCTACTCAGAGTCAGTTTCCTCATCAAGCAGACTGAACAGGTTTTCTTCGATATTTGTGTCAATCATGGCAACCTGTCAAAATAAAACTAACAGATAAATAAATGTCTGGTCTGAACCGTGAAGTACATCAATATTTAAGAGACAACTGCCACACTTATATGTAAAGACATGATTTCAGTAGAACACCTTTTTTTTAAATATCTTGTGCTAAGCAAACTACAGAAAAATAAAGAGCCTAGTAAAAACAAAATGGTCTAGTAACCCCGTGGAACTCCCAAGCAAACATTTTAAGCCAATTGTCAAGCATGTAAGTCAAATACCTAACATGACAAACAACTCAAGTTCATATCTTAGTACATCATTTCACTATTTAGCGCCACGAACAGATTTTCCACCTAAAAAACAAGAATGATGCTAAAATAATAATAGAGCCACAGGAAAAGCTTGTATAGTGCTGATATCCCCATGATTGTTCTTGCAAAGCCAAATACTGAATTAGTTGGTTTCTAATTGAATAAGGTTTAATACATTCGGTCAATGGGGTACCATTGATTCACATGCTAAAAATTTGTGGCAACATTTAATTTGTGATCTTTGTCAAAAATTAGTTTCAAGTATAAAAGCACCATATCTATTTTACTGTTATCTCTAAGAAACCCAATTTTAGCCTGCATCTATATTATCCATCACTGTTCCAAGATTGAAAACAATTCTTAATTGTGGTCAATGACAAATCCACTCCCACAATAAATAAATAAATAATAGAATAAAATCAACAATACAGTCAGATCTGGTCACTCCTGAACCATTTAGAGTTGTTAAATACGGAATAAAACATATTTTTGAGAATTATTTCCTTATTTAATGTACTTGGCAAGCAATAAAGAATTGTATTCAATATTTTCTATAGAAGTAATTCTGCTGTGTATGGTAATGGAGTTTGGTTTTTAAAGGTTAATGGGCACCAATCGGGTTTTCTAGTCCTTATTAAAACTGTTTTGTTTTTTTATTTATTTTTGTTTAAGCAATTCAATACAACCTTATGAATTCTAAACAGTAGCTGTTAAAATATAACAACTTTTAGTAAAAAAAATCCATCACAAAAATGACAAAATTCAGTTTATAGGTAAGATTATTTCTAAACTCATCATCATTTCAGGGAAATTTTTGTCCAAAGAGCAGTATGTATACTCCTTTTTTATATTCATTTGTAGTTTTTTTCACAAGCTTTTCTTTAAGAAGATGGCAACCAAGTGTCAGTTGCAGAACAGAATGTTGGGCATAATGGATCATACCATGCATCATTGGCTGTGCAACTGCAATTTCTTCAGATAGAAGGGAAGTGAAATGATATTTTGCCAAAGGCTACCAAATGTGGTCAAATGCACTAAGTTCTCTCACGAGATATTATGTCAGATCCATAGGAAAGAAACACAAAAGACCCAACCATAAATTTACTCGCAACGTCAAAAAGAACATGGAAGTATTTAGACGAATGTAAATGAGATCCAATAATGCATTTCTACAAAGAAGCAGCAGGACCTCTAAAATGCAATCTAAATGTTATAGAATGCTGTAGGATAAGCATCATTAACTTACCTAGTATCTACCAGTATGGTATGGTCCACCCAGTATCCACTAAACCGGAAAAGAACTGATAAGCACACCACTCTTTAATGGGTAAAAAGTCTAATATGACTTCAGAGAAGCTAATTCCAAGGTACCTCAGGTCAGGTTGGCTGCACCAAACATCTTAATACCTAATCCGGCTCAAATAAAACATAGTTTTCACTGTTCAAGACCATAGGGCTCGATAACAAGCATCTTCATCTTGAATATGCAGTCTGATGCAAATGGACAGGAGTCTCTTCTCGCATCTCCAATTTAATCTATCATAGGTATAACAAGGTTCGTCATACCTTATCGTACCGGCATACCGAGCTCAGCTCGGTATGGTAGGGTTTACCGATATCAACCGGAATGCATAGGCATATCATTCTATCACGAACTAAATTGGTTTTGCCTAAGTCGTGTGGTACAATTGTGTGTCCGTCCGAAAGGTCAACCTCCCCGAAATCTCTTATGATCCCTTAGGACCTACAAAAGAGAAAACGAGTTAGAGAAAGCATTTCAAACGGGATCCACAAGCAACCATTTCAGCAAACACTTTATATAGCCAATGCAAATTACAACCATAGACATCACAAGCTCTGAAAGGTCGCATAGAAAGGATCATGGTCTATTATGGACCGAAGTCCCCTCAAGTGTCCACATGACACAACTCTCATTTACAAGTCAAAAACGGCCACGAAAGCTAACCAAACTAGGGTTGTCAAGCTTACTGCTAGTCCACTACTTCATGTACAAATCATGCACAATGATCGAAAGACACGAACATACATGAGCATTACATTTAGCACCCTCTTTATATTTTTGTCCGTGACAGTTCAATATATATATATATATATATATATATATATATAACGGTCCGCCAGGTTACCGGTACACAGATCGCCCGCTACCAGGGGGCCGATTGAAGAAGAAATCGACCGTCGGCGGTCAAGTGAGAGAGAAATCGACTGTCGGCGATTGATTGAGGAATAAAAAGGGAAGAAGAAGAGGAAAAGAAAAAAAAAGAGGGGAAGAAAGAACACCTCGCCCGCCCGCGGGTCGCCTGCGCGCCGTCGTCGCCCGCGGCCGCTTTTTCTCCTGCACGAGGAGACGGAGCGTCTCCCCTCACGGGGAGACAGATCGAGGCAACGTCGCCCCCTTTTCTTTTTTTAAATATTTTAATATTTTTAATATTATATTATAAAAATATTACATTATATTTTATATAATATATAATATATATATATATAATAAAAAGGGGTGACATTAAGAGGCGTTTCTTCACCCCGCATGGGGAGAAGAAATCACCCGCGGGCGACGAATCACGCGGGCGAAGAGCAACGCCTAACTCCAGGTTTTTCTTCTCCCTCTTCTTCTTTCTCCCTCCATTGGCTGATTTCGGGTGGTAACGAGGTGGAAACAACCTCAATCGGCGGCACAGCCCATACCGAGCGGTACGATTCGAAATCGCGACCTTGGGTATAACAACATGAAGCTGGCTTTCTTGGCTGATAAAAACTTTCAGTTAGCTACAAGATCTCTAGATTAAATCACACTTTCATCACGTACCTTTATTGGAAACAAGCTCTCAATCCTTAACTGCTTAACTTTATTGGAAACAAGTCATCTATTCATAGTTGGAGAAGGTGATATTTTCAAAACCCTACATTTGATGGAGCCACATGAACTGGGTTTGTCCTTTTAGGACTCCAACTTATTGACCAATTTCAACTGGTAAATGCCTTCACTTAATGAAGTTCTTTTATTATTTTTTTCCCATAGTATCACGAACGGTCGTCGCTCAACCGTGACTCTTCGCTCAGTGAACCGTTTGTCGCATTTGTTTGCTTGTACAGATATTTAACAGCACGTTTTGCCTTGGTTTGTGTGATTTTGCATTATAAATGCAAGCAGAAACAGTCTGTAACGCTGCAGAACGATCGCTCGCTGCGCGAAGCCAAAACAGGCCAAAGCAACCTAGTTTTGGGTCGTTTTCGCGTGCTGCGGTGACTTGGTCGAGCGGTGCAAAACGTCAGCCATCTCAACCCCTTGGAACCCCCGGGTGGCACAAGGCTGGATAGGGCTTCGGGATAGTATCGGGCATGAGCATTCATAAAGAGTTGAACTCGACTTGCGTCCGATACCTTAGGAACCATCGTTTGTGGACTTGCGACCGTTCTTATAGCCCTCTAAAGTCCTGTTTCGCTCTCTTTCTCTGTTTTTCTGTTGCACTCAAGGTGTTCAACGAATTGCTTGTAAGAGTTGCCCTCTTGGTAAGACGTCAGGACTTGTCCGTCGCTCGTCTTCAAAACTAATCAAATTCTTTTTTGCAAGTCCTTCAGGACCCGCACGAGGTTGCAATTGGGCTGACCCTTTGCGGGCAAATAACGCTTCGACATTTCATGACTTAGGCAATCCCAGCTAAGTCAGGAACATTGGGCAAGGTTGTTTCGCGACATAGGCAATTTCAGCTAAGTCTTCATGTTTGTCGCTAGAGTGCCGCACGACTTAGATAAATTCAGCTAAGTCCGTGACATTGTGACATCAGAGCAGGCAAGCAATTCGAACAAGCAAGTGAAGAGGACTCACAATCTCGCCATAGCAAGATGGGACAAATCGAACCCTTACCCCAAACAGTCGCAGGTGGGCTGCAAGTGCAAACTCGCTTGCAAGCTGTAGAAGCCGCTCATGAGGAGCGCGGCAGCTAACAAGACGAGCACAAAGTTGGATATTCTCGCGAGCGAAGGAGGCGCAATCTGGTGCGCCAACTGAGAAAAAGAGCCATAACTTATAACGGTGGAAACCCGCCTTAATGTTCTTGAAGCGAGCTTGGAGGAACTTAAACAAGGGTAACGAAGACTCCTTGGGGTAGAGAGCTCGTAAGAAGAAGCTGAATCTCAGATAGATAGGGTTGAGTCCCTGGTCGACCGACTGACGGAGGACACCAAAGACACGGTACAACATCTACACGAAGTTGTGGCAGAACTCACGTCCAAGGTGACATTGCTCACAAGGACTCTTAATGCGGGAGGGAACAATACCCACGATGCGCCGTCACAAACCTTCAGAGCACCCGAACCGCATTGCTACGGAGGTGCCAAAGATGCCAAAAAGCTCGAAAATTTCCTGTTCGACATGGAACAGTATTTTCGTGCTACGAGGCCCGATTCTAAAGAAACCAGAGTTTCTATAGCAACAATGTATCTGAATGAAAATACAAAACTTTGGTGGCGAACCCGTTGGGAAGACTTGAAGCGAGAGTTGAGAATTCAGTTTTTGCCCAAGAACATAGAGTTCGTCGCTAGAAGGAAACTGAGACAACTCCGCCAAAGTACATCTATTCGAGACTGTGTGAAGCAATTTTTGACACTGATGTTGGATATACAATAAATATCCGAGAACGACAAGCTATTTAGCTTACTCGATGGCCTGAAGCCATAGGCACAACAAGAACTAAATCAGAGGAATGTCACCGACATGGTCGGGGCAATTGCAGCCGTAGAAAGGCTGACCGACTTTGTTTCTTCAGAGGACTTGGGTAAGAAGAAACAATCCTCGGGTATTCGCCCAATAAAATACTCTCGAACGAAGGAGTCTGGGAGTGAACAAAAGAAGAACTTCCACAAAGGACCAAGTTCAAAAGGTAAGGTCTTGAAGTCTGGCGGATGCTTCTTATACAGTGGACCGCACATGGTGAGGGAGTGCTCACAAAAGCAGGCACTCAATGGGTTAACTGCATCGATACACCCCCACAAGTCGGACAAGGGCAAAGTCGTCGCCCTTAGTTCATGCAGTTTTGAATCCAGCAGCGACGACGAGGAGTCGCAAGGGCCTCGAATGGGAGTAATGCGTTTGTTGAATGCAATACAGGGTCAAGTGGGGGAGAACACAAAAACAAAAGCGTAGAAGGCAGCAAATAGCGAATTGATGTATGTAGACATCAAGCTTAATGGTCGAACTACCCGTGTTATGGTGGACACAAGCGCTACCCACAATTTTATTGTCGATCGTGAAGCAAAACGACTTGGACTGATCTTGGACAAGAACCCAAGTCGTATGAAGGCTTTGAACTCAGAGGCTCAGCGGATCTCCGAGCTAGCAAAAGGGGGTCCCTATCAAGATTGGAATGTGGAGCGGGTGCACAAATATAATGGCGATGTCATTGAATGACTTCTAAGTAATTCTTGGAATGGAGTTCATGCATGCGACGAAGTTGGTGCCGATGTCGTTCCTAAACTCTCTATGCCTAATGGGAGGCAACGACCCCTGCGTGGTTCCAGTTTCTCGAGGAGGAACCAAGGACCCACAACAAATATCGACACTACAATTGAAGAAAGAGATACGAAAAGGCGAATTAACTTTCATGGCTACTGTGAAGCTAGAGCCAATTGACGAGGAGGCCATTCACGAACCTGCTACGGTGGCAAACGTTCTGAAGGAGTTCACAGACGTCATGCCACCTGAGTTGCCGAAGACTCTGCCTCCACGCAGAGGGGTGGATCATAATATTGAGTTGGAGCCGGGAATTACGCCTCCAGCGAGACCACCATACCGCATGGCCCCTCCATAGTTAGCATAACTCAGAAAGCAATTAGACGAACTGCTGAACGGTGGTCTCATCCGCAGTTCAAAAGCATCATTCGGAGCTCCAGTTCTCTTCCAGAAGAAACGAGATGGGAGCCTCCAATTATGTGTCGATTATCGAGCCCTGAACAAAGTGACAGTGAAGAACAAATACCCCATCCCGCTCATTATGGATTTGTTCGATTAACTAGGCAAGGCAAAGTACTTCTCCAAACTCGACCTTCGATCGGGATACTAGCAAGTGCGTATTGCAAAAGGTGAGGCGAAGAATACCTTTGTGACCAGGTATGGAGCGTTTGAGTTCTTGGTGATGCCTATCGGCTTAACCAACGCTCTGATCATATTCTATACTTTAATGAACCAACTGTTCAAGGAATATTTGGACAAGTTTGTGATCGTCTACCTAGACGATATAGTCGTCTATAGCCAAACACTTGAAGAGCATGTGGAGCACCTTTGGATAATCTTCAAAGTTCTCAGGGAGAACGCTTTGTTTGTAAAGAGGGAGAAGTGACTTTGCTCAGACGGAGATTCTATTCTTAGGGCATTGAATCGGCGATGGTTCCATCCGGATGGATAAATTGAAGGTGCAAGCTTTGACAGACTGACGGACACCAAAAAAGGTGTCAGAGTTGAGATCCTTCCTTGGGTTCGTCAACTATTATCGGCGCTTCATAACTGGATATTCGAAGCGCACAGTTCCATTGACGGAGTTACTGAAGAAGGAGCAGTCTTGGAGATGGTCGAACAAGTGTGAAACGGCTTTCCAAGACCTAAAGACTGCTGTGTTGAAGGAATCAGTACTCAGATTACCAGACTATGGGAAGTCTTTTAAGTCCATACAGATGCCTCTGACTTAGCTATTTGGGGGAGTATTTATACAAGAGGGTCATCCAGTGAACTCCTGAGGGAGTGTCACGATTCCTTCTAGGCGGAACATCCGGGTATTCATCGAACAATGGCTCTCGTGGAGAGGTCTTCTATTGGCCGAACATGGGGACAAATGTGGAGGATTACGTTCGTACATGCCTTACTTGCCAACAGAATTAAGGTAGAGCAGCGGAAGCCAGTGGGACTTTTGGAGCCGCTGCCCATACCGGATAGGCCATGGGAGAGCATTTCCTTGGACTTCATATCAAGCTTGCCCGCAGTAGTCCAATTCTCCTTGGACTTCATATGAAGCTACGGGACATAACCCAATTCTCGTACAACTTGCTGCGGAGCTCTGCATCCAACAAGAGCCTCTTCAAGTTTATCAGGGGACAATAATCGTCGACTCCTCATACATTGACTATTAGTTACATGGGGAGTAGTCCGTCAGTATATCACTTTGCAAAAGAATGACATCTAAATGCAAATATTGCTCGGGCCTACTTGGAGAAGGCGGCCAAAAAGATGAAGAAGTGGGCAAACTTGGGAAGGCGACCACAAGAGTTTAAAGTTGCTGACTTGGTGTTGGAGCTCCAACAAGCATCACTCCAGTTCTTTAGGCACAAAATGCACAAAGGATTGGTGCGCAAGTATGAAAGGCTTTTCCCAATTATCAGCAAGGTACGCAATGTCTCCCACAAGTTGCAACTACCGGCATAGCTCAGAATTCACAATATCTTCAATGCAAGCAACCTAAAAGCCTACCATTCAGATCTACAAGATGTTTCGCGAAATATTTCGACTTGACTTCCTCCAATCAGAGTCTCCTACGAGAAGCGAGTTGAGACTATTCTGGCGGATTGCAAGATTAAGCTACCCAGTGGAGTAGAGCAAACTGAGTACTTGGTGAAGTGACAAAAGTTTCCTCGAAAATAAACTAGTTGGGAGCCAGAAGATGCCCTACGACATGAAAAGACCCGCATCAAAGCCTACCAACAAGCGTCAACTAGGGCGTCGACAGTTTTGTCACGAACGGTCATCGCTCAACCTCAACTCTTCGCTTATTAAACAGTTTGTCGCTTTTGTTTGCATGTACAGATGTTTGGCAGCATGTTTTGCCTTGTTTTATATGATTTTGCCTAAAAAATGCGAGCATAAACAGTCTGTAACGCTGCAAGACGACTGTTCGCTGCCCGGAGCCAAAACTGCCCAATTTTGGATCGTTTTCGCGTGCTGTGGTGACCTAGCCAAGCGGTGCAAAACGTCAGTCATCTCAGCCCCTTGTAAACCCACAGGTGGCACAGGGCTAGATGGGGCTTCGAGATAGTATCAGGCATGAGCATTCGTAAAGAGTTGATCTCAACTTGCGTCCAATACCTTGGGAACCGTCGTTTGTGGACTTACGACCGTTCTTACAGCCCTCTAAAGTCTTGTTTCGCTCTCTTTCTCTCTTTTTCTGTTGCGCTCAAGGTGTTCGACGAGTTGCTTCTAAGAGCTACTCTCTTTGCGAGACGTCGAGACTTGTCCGTCGCTCGTCTTTAAAACTAATCAACTTCTCTTTTGCAGGTCCTTCAGGACCCGCACGTGGTTGCAATTGAGTTGACCCTTTGCGGGCAAATAACGCTTCGGCATTTCATGACTTAGGCAATCCCAGCTAAGTCCGGAATATTGGAACATTGGGCAAGGTTGCTTCGCGACATAGGCAATTTCAGCTAAGTCTTCAAGTTCGCTGCTAAGGTGCCGCACGACTTAGGCAAATTTAACTAAGACCGTGACAATAGGTACCAAATGGTATAACATGGTGTACTGGTATAGTTTATGCCTATATGGTATCATACTAGTTTGGAAGGTCCTTGAGACATTTAATGGTCAATATTTGATACCTCAATGTCACCAATCCCATCTTGACTTCACTGATGACAGCATAGTATTCAACGACATAACATAGTATATGTTACTTGAATATTTAATCAATACTATGACTAATATATAGATTATGACAAACTAAAGGCCACAGATTCATAAGAGCTCCTCACCGGATCTTTTTCAATAAGATGACGAAGGGTTGAAACAGCAAGGTGACGAAGAATAGGCTGTCGAGAAGATGCAAGCATATTATAAATCAAAATGGGAACAGGAACACTGCAGTCATTCTCTAATTTTATATTAGGAGTACCTGTCTCGAGTAAAGAGTAGGAAGAAGATTTTGAACATGGGAAAACACAGAAGCAGCTTGTGGTGCAAAAAGGACAAGCTGCTGCGTGAATCTGACAGACCTGCAAATATTAATAGCCTATTATGTGCTATATTTGATAGTAATAGAACACTGCTTAATACTCACAAAACCCTTCAGTATAATCAAACTAAAAGAAACCTTCTCATATTAAAAGAAATACTTACTCAAGAACAGTTGATGTCTCTTGGCAAGAGCTTATTTCTGCAATAACAGACTGAAAGACAAACATGTCACTTTGCAAAAATATGTATACATGCAAGAATAAATGTAAAACGCAAAGAGCTATATAACCTAAATTAGACAATTTCTTAGCCCAAGTACTCCATAAGCTAAATCATACACAGGATTAAAAACATAAAAAATTAAAATATCATAGACAGTATTGTTGGCAACAAGAAACACATGAATAACAAAAAATTAATCCATTAACATGGTAAATGACCTTGCAACGAGAAAAAAAAGTACTCCTTGGAGCAAGCTCAGGACCAACAACAGCGACTATAGCATTGATTAGACGCCCTATCTCCTGCCTAAGATCAACCAATCCGCTCTCCTCTGCCATAAGAATCTCCATTGCAAGGAAAAGAGTTGCCTGCATAACACAATCAAGGAAGGCAAGTAATGTTATGGCCAATCATTTATACAAATGTGTGTTAGATGCAATACAACATGTTCAAGTATAATAATGTATTTGCTAAACAAATCACCAAGGCTTTTTATTCTCACCCATCAAGTAGTACTAATTCCCACCATATGTATGCCATAATTGGTTATTAGGGGCTTTCTTCTCAACATGATCATGGCAAACATATATGTAAGTACCTGTCCCATTATATATTGTGGCCTATCCTCCAAATCACATGATTCAAACAACTAGACAAAAATCAGCACTAACATTTTGACCAATTCCTTGGACTGTGATCCCATGGCATTTTAACAAATAACATATGTATAAAGCATCGATCACTTGCGGTCTATGACTTGTTAAATCCTTCCATGTTTAGTAATGATTATGATTTCATTAGACATCAATATATATATGTGTGTCAACCTATATTAATATGGAAATTTTAAAAATAGCGACATTGAAGCTAACTCAGATATCATACATGAGATACCTTCCAAACTTCGCCAAAAGAGGCTGAATATGCAATCATATAAAAAATATATATTTTATTAAGGAATCTATCACAAGTTTCTTAACATGCCAAAATGAGCATGATGGAAGTGCATGCAGGTCATTCACATAGAAATATGTTTAAATTATATCTGTCAATCATGAAGGTGGAGGGTTGCATTACGCGCAGGTCATTCACATAACACCACTAGTGCCGGTCCCAAGCCTGGATGAAAAAGGTGGAGGGTAGCGTTAGGCCACTGACAACCCGCGCAAAACCATACAAATCTCATGAACATGGATCTTAATAAATTTCAATATAGTGACCTTTAACAAAACTCAACGGCAGCAAAAGATCCATGTAGCCAACCTTAAATAGTTGGGACATAAAACTATGTTGTTGTTGTTGTTGATTCGTGAAGAATTTTTATTCGTCCAACATCTGCACACTATAGTTCTTTGTGCAAAGACTTCCAAAACTTTGAGAATAACGTCAGAAGACTAAAATATTAGAGGTTTCGATGAAGCAGCGATGACAAATTTGTTTATGTTGAGAATTAAGAATTATTATAATTCCGGTCAATATTGTATAAATTTTATTTTTCCCCAAGTTTCAGTTTCTGCTTCCATTGAGACTGAAAGAGGCCATTGCAGATATTATTGGCAACCAAATAGTGGTCTTAGTGGGCAGTCAAAGCACAAGAAGACAAGGAAGTTGTTTCAGCAACAAGATGATGCATTTTAGGCAAAGATATTAAAGAAAAGTAATAAGAGTGGATGGCAAAGGAAAAGGGATGACAGTCAATACCAAGGTTTGACATACTAGTCCGTAGCAATGTACCGAGATTATCTCGACATGGATGGTACATGGCACCAGGCGGTACCCACAGTGCATACTGCACGGTATATTAAAATATAATATAATATTTATAATATAATATTATATAATATAATATTAAAAATTAATATATTAAAAACAATAAAAAATGGCGACGTCGCCTCGATCTTTCTCCCCGCGTGGGGAGACGTGCTGTCTCCTCGCTCGGGAGAAGAATCGCCCACGGGCAAGGACGGTGCACCGGCGAGGACGACGCGGGAAAGGAGTTCTTCTTCTCCGCTTCTTTTTTCTTCTTTTCTTCTTCTTCTTCTTCTTCTTCTTCTTCTTCTTCTTCTTCTTCCCTTTTTCTCCCTTAATTGATCGCCGACGACCGAAATCGACCGCCGACGATCGATTTTGGCAGTATCGCTCGGTAGCTGGAGGTACCGCCTGGTAGCGGGCGATCCGCACACCGATAACCTAGCAGACCAGTATGTACCACCCGTACCGGGCGATACAGATCAAAATTGCAAACCTTGGTCAATACCAACGTGTGCACTACTGGTATGGTATGAAATGAGTGATACTTACCACCCCAACAAGGGACTGAGGCACAAAGCAAGGTGTACCAGTCGCATAGGGCAATATATATCAGACAGACCAATACCCGGCCTGTATGGCCCCGTATAGGCCCGTTTTGGGCGGTGACCTTACCAAGAGGTGAGGCTACCCAATAAGTCATTGGAGGGCTTATAGGGAGCCTGTGAAAAGGCTCCAAAACTGCCCAAATTGACCCTCACTCTCACCCTCTCACTCCCTCTCTATCTTATTCTCAATAAAAAGGCCACAAATAGAGGCACAGAGCAACGTATACTGGTCAACATAGGGCAATATATATCATACAGACCAGTACCCCGGCCTGCATGACCCCGTACATGCCTTGTTCTGGGTAGTGATCTTACACTAGAGGTGAGGCTACCCAACAAGTCATTGGAGGGCTTCTAGGAGCCAACTAATCTTGTCCTCTATCCGATCGGTACATACCAAGCATATCGAGCGGCACAATACGACATTACAAACCCTGGTAGCGATGATAGTCACAACTATTTTGCACTCCATCCTCTGGAGTCATACATGCTTACTACCACAAAGGGCATCGATGGTGATGATTCCATGTTATTACATCAATGCCACATTGAAGCAATCAAGAATTGTGTTCTTATGCTATGCAACAGTATCAATCCCAATCCGGACTGGTACATTTAACTAACATTGATGTGCTGGCACATGATACACTTGCAAGGACTGCAATTTCATATTGACCAACCATGTCGGCCTCTGGTCGGTTTAGGACATTCTGATATGTACCAACGTACCGACACATGGTATATCGAAACATGTTGATTGTTCCAAAAAATCTCCAAAAATACAAGAAAATTAAGTAAAGCCCTAAAATAGGGTATTTTAATTAGAACTAAATGCAAATTTAGTTCCATTTCAATAAAAATATATCCAAATAAGGAAGGGATAGCAGATTTATCTTTTTCGATCGTTGATGAGCAACTTTGCAGTACATTCCCTACAATTCGTCCATTGAAATTGAAGAAGAGTGAGAATTTGTCAAAAAGAGAGTGATTAAGGGAGAAAGAGTGTCAGAAGATGTGAGATTGAAATAGTGTGAATGAGGAGGGAGGAATGGGGTAAAAATAGGAATTCAAATGGGTCCAATGGTCAATTGACCATTGGAACCAATTCAATCTAGGCCCTTGATTGATTTTGGTCAAAATCCGAACTACTGAGCGATGCAGGTCGGTAACAATCAAATTTCCATCATTTCGTCTAATCCAAAGGATGTATCACCCAATACGCCCCCACCCACCCACACCCCCTCCTCTCCAAACTGCTATACTGCTCGATATAGGGCAGTCCACGTTCCAATCAGCTGTTGGACTAGTACATACAGCCTGGACCATACCATTTTAGTCAATACACTAAACCATGTACACTCATATTTAACAAAGAGTTAAAAGGAAGAACAAGAAGGAAGAAGAGGAAGGAAGAATGGGAGGCAGTGTTGGAAAAAGAGGAAGTGGAAGGAAGAAGAGGAGGTGGTCGACAAAGAGGAGGAAGGAAGACGAGAAGGCAGTTGAAGAAGAGGAGTTGGTCGAAGAAAAGGCGGTCGAGAAAGAGGAGAAATGGAGAAGAGGAAGGAGGCAGAGAGGAAGAGGAAGTGGAAGGAAGAAAACGAGGAAGAAGAGAAGAAGAGGAGGCGATCAAAGAAAAGGAGGAAGGAAGAAGAGGATGCAGTTGAAGTGGAGGAAGGAGGATGAGGAAGGAAGTAGAGGAGGCAGTCGAGGAAGCAGTCGAGAACAGAGGAAGAAGGAAGAAGAGGAGGTAGTGGAGGAAGAGGTGAAAGAGGAGAAGGAAGTGGAAAGAAAGTCGATATACAATTTCATTATATCAATATATAGTTTCATTATATCAAGGACCCCAACCCACCCAATCAACGGCTCACGACATTCATTTTGGTGGTAGGACCACTGCAAAGATTTCAATTAGGGAGACCAGTATGTCCTAGATGTATCATTATGAGTCCGAGGATATACATATCTTCGTTTAGCATCTCATTTATTGTTTTATAGTCTTAATTTGGTATAAATCTATCTAATTACTGTATATAAACAGAAAAGGAGATTTTATTGAATTCTAGTATTATTTAAATGTTGCTTACAAAATTCGGTTCATACCAATGTATTGAGTGTTAATACACAATGTAAAAACCAAAGCAAACTTTTTTAAAGCTGCAAGATCAAGCAAATTGTGGTTGCCACGGCTACTACATGCCCCATACAAACTGCCTATATGAAAAATAAACCAAAAACATAGAAAATTTTGAACATTGCAGGAACATCTAATCAATGGTTGCAGTGTTGCAGAGCTAAGATAGTTCACTGTGAGAGTATACTGGGTGGTATTCTGACTTGTACCTCAATGATTAATTAAAATAAAAAAAGATGAATGACATGTTATTGACAATGAGCTATATGTTTCTAATGAGTATTTTATCTACCAATACTTGGTTGGACCAGTAAATACCACTCCATACCAATTGGTTGGTTCAAAATTTGAGATCTTGACATGGGCAAGATGCCAATTTTCCTATGGTGAAGACATAAACAAAGGCTTGTGGTTTCGGCCCAAGGTAGCGTGTGGTGTAGCACCAGTGTCTATAGAAATATCATAAGAAAAAAAAAATCCATTTGAACCTCTATGTTCATAATTAAATAAAGAAAATTAATACTTATTAAATGTTAAACAAGTGTTTAATGCAAGAAATTAGCAGCCAGTCCATTATAATAAAGCGAACTGAATTAGTTGGTGCCACATACAGAATATTACACCATCATAACAGGCATCATATAAACACCGCAACTAGGTACCTGAACTTGAGGGACATATGATAAACCGGCAGCTTCGATTATCAAAAGAAGAGAATGCAAAGACCACAACTGCAGGCTAGCATTTGAATTCTTGGCTAACGAAGAAATTGACCTGACAGCTGAGGTCACCAGAGTAGTTAATGCTATTCCTCCTGCACTGCATACATGTACCGAAAAAATCATCTATCAACTTCAAATTCAAAAATAGAAAATTGCTTATATAAAAAATTATAGCAACAGAACACTTTCATACATCAACAAAAACAATTCATGGCAGCATTTACAGTACATAAACAAAAAAGAGTAGTTGGAACAATTATCATTTCGCAAATTATTTCCACAATGGATCAAGTTTCAAGGAAATTCCTTGTAGGATTCTGGTCCACCATAAAAAAAGGCTACAAAATTTGAAGGCAATACATTATCAGCATGGCCCCTACACAACATGGACTACCATGCCATCATCTATGTCACAGTGAAGAATTTCAATGCCATCAGAACCACCGTTGCCGACTGGAAGCTGAAACAGCACATGCTGGTGTCCCGATTGACCCATCACAAATATAATACCAGTGACACTAAGAAAAGGAAAAAATGAAATGGATTTTTTATTTTTCCCATTTCAAAAGTGGAGCACAAGGGCAAACAGATACATAAAATCAGCACAAGAGATCCTCTTATTAAGTCTCTTCCCATTGCAAGTTGCAATAACAAATTGAGATGTGGCAAAGACATGGATTCACCAGGAGCCGTGGTGAAATTTTGTTGCAAACGATATCCTCACCACTATCGAGTTATACAAACTAAGCAGTGGCTGGAAATAATTTTTTTCATCAAAGATAAAAGAAAAAAAGATAACTTGATTTGGCAAATGCCCATTTCAATGGCCTGCCTCCTCATCAGAAACAAGCAGCAGATACTTTGTAGATCAATTGGCATGACAAGACAGGAGAAATCACCACAGATAAGTTTATGTCAAGCATGAAGTAGGAAGTATTGCAAGGAGAAACATCCTAGAATCTAGCAGTCAATCAGATTTCATTCATAAAAATCAATCCAACCACAACCAATTATATGATGATTTATTCATAATTCATTTAAACTTAAATACAAACTAAAAAAAGCTAACATGTAATGTGATAATCATTTGTGTATCAGATCTACAGCTGTGAAAATCTATTCTGCACTAGACACCACGGCTGCATAAATCTTGTCCGCAAGATCTGGATAATCTCTGATCATAGATAATCTAAAAATGGTTCAAACTTCAAACACAGTCAGATGGTGACATATGATGCATCATGAATTCATAATCAGAAATCTACTATCAATTATTGCCTTGATCACTGTACTCATCTTTTCCTTGGAATGTACATATAAAAAAGAACCTGAAGATATTCTGATATTCCAGTTTATGCCTGACATCAATCATCAGATCTTCAACTGGTTGCTCAGATTAACTATTTTCACCAACTATTTTGCACAACCACTTGATCTTCCCAAATTTACAAACAAGTAGACTCCCCTTAACATTGTTCCATGTTCTTTTTATCCATTACAACAAATCATAAAGTTTGAATTATTTGGGGTTGGCTACAACTATCTTTCACTGTCATTGAGCACTATAGGAAGTTATATCCTTGTAAGAGTATCTAAATATTTTTTTATGGTTTCTAGCAAAGTGGTCTCCATATACCTCTTCTCATTGATACGACAAATAGTAATTATCTCAACTCTTCTTAACACAGCATCTATAGGTCTTCTTAGAACATATCTATACCATCTTAAACAAGTCTCCCTCACTTTTCAACTTTAAAAACCACACCTAATTCTTCATACTCCACTGAAGAGAAAAATTCTTTTTTTTTTCATCATCGTCTATAAGAAAAGGGCTGCTAAGTTACATTCAATTATATGATAAAAATGTTTTGCTAAAAGTTTTTAGCTAAACAACACCAAGAACCTTCAATTCCAGTGATGATATGTCATTTATGAAATGACAGTTACTTTATGTACCCATGCATACCTTGTTGTATGGGCTTGATAATCAGGTCAACACTATTTGGCTCCTGAATAATGAAGAGCTAAAAAAGGCTGGATTATCAGCTCTAATGTGGAATGATTCGAATTGTCCAAACATTGGAGTTGAAGGCTGAAGGAAGGCTTAGTATCTCTGATTTAAAACTCTAAGGCCTGATTTGATAGGAAACAACAACACTTAATTAATAGTAATAACTCAATATATTAATTAATTGAGAAAAAGGTAGAAATTTGCAAGTTTATTCTCCAGTACCTAGATAAGAGAATAGCGATAGCATAAGATAATGGATGCAATACCATTCAGTTCAATCTCACATTGAAACAGAAAAAGACAAACTAACTTATATGAGCTAAATGGGTGTACAACTAACTTGCCTTAAATATCTTGGGTCAATGTTTCAAGCTCTACAAGCTCGTAGATAAATTATTCCATCGAACCAAGTCATGTCAAATAGTAACAAAGTAGACATAGCATCGTGTATAGTGATAAGTCTGAGTAGGACAGAGTAACCGGTGGACAAGTGGATGGGGTTGGAGGCACATCATGGCTTGGAAGTATATTATGGCAAAGCTGTCACTAGTGGACCTAGGGTTTGATTCTAGACATAGTTAAGCTTCAATAAGGATGTCAAGCACATATCTGCAGAGATTGCAATATCTTTAATTTATTTTCACATCAGAATAAAGAAGAGAATTTTATAAGGATTAGATCATTGTAGCTAAGTCGGGTCCTAGTCGATTGAGTCGAGTCCGTAGATTGGGCCTTGTTGGCCAACCTAGGCCTGACATTAGGTCAACTAGGAGTATATTTGAGTCCATTGTAATAAATCAGCCCAAATCCTAGTAGGGATAGGATTCGGCTGAACTGGAGTCTGGTCAGGAGTCGGAGTTGGACATGGGTCAGAGTCAACTGAGTCATGCATGTAATAAACCCAAAACGAGCCACCACCCCCATTGAAGAAGTGGTTGACTAGGGTTAAGGGAAGAGTCCTCATGAAGAGGGGGTCTTTTAGCTGCCTTTCTCCTCTTAGGAGAGGCCGGCTAGGGTTAGGAGAGGAGAGATCCATTTAGCTAGGATTCTCTCTAGGGTTGAATAAGAAGCAAATTAGGAGTTGGAGACCCCTATAGCCGCCGGCCATATCATAGTTAAGAGTTGGCTAAGGGGAGTTGTTAGATGATTAGGAGTTGGGGTCTTGATAAGTAGGAGTTCTATTAGGAGTTGGGGTTTAGAAGCCCTATAAATAGCATGTATTCAGCCATTTTTTCATCATCAATAGATCAATTATCTTTCAGTCTTTGTGCAGTAAACCAAGGAGGGAGGAACCCCTATAGAGTTCTAAGGAGGCCGATCCCCTATAGAGATCAACCTAAGCTTAGAATCTACAAGGGTTCTATCAGTATCTTGGGCTTGTGGTTCATGCTATCAAGTTATCGTGTAAGTTATCCCACTGAATCGGATCAAACCAGGTCATGGCAATGGCAGTATAAAAATAAAAAACACTAGGCTTTCCAACCAAACAAAACAAACATCCATTCCGTGAAATCAATCCAACTACAACTTATTGTACAATCCTTTATAACAATATTTTGTATTCCAGTCTTAACAAGATAATCCCTAACAAGACAAATTTAACTCATAGGACAAGGCTTTCTTTTCCATACAATAAAAAACCTAACATAATCCAAGCTCCCAAAGGACCTCTAGAACCTTCTAAACCAAGAAATAAAATTGCAGCTACCAGACCCACATATTGGTGGTCCATGCCACTACAGGTCCAATCCATTCTAGTATACCAATACATGGTACATCAGAACATAACAAAATATTGTAGGGAAAATTAAGAGGAGGGTAAGAAGGAAGGAGATAGAAGAAGAAAAGAAGGTACAGTTAGGGGAGAGGAACAAGGAAGAAGAAAAGAAGAAACAAGAGATGGATGAGAAGGAAGAAGAGAAGGGCATGGAGGAGCCGAAGCAAAGGGTATCCCAAAGCATGTGGCAACAAGAGAAGAGTGACAAGACTCCTCACAAGGAGTCATGTAATGAGCCGAGCCCTAGCATGGGTCAAAGAAGAAAATATACATTATAGTTATAGTGAACCAGATGAGACCACCCGATTTGGGCTCCATGTACTGATTGATGATTGGACCAGCAAATATCAGACAAACCATATCAAACCAATCAAGTTTGCACTCCATGTTCTAAACTCAAATGCCAATGGGTTAATAACTTTTATAAACAAAATAATACCTGAAAGTAGCTTTGATACGATTGATACTAAGGATTCAAGAAGACAAAAAAACTATTTCAATGCATCCTTGCTCTTAATGAAGCAATAATTTCACAAGATTGATATCCACTTTGCTTTATTGCTATTACAGAGTTTGTACTACCATTTTAATAGGCAGAGCTTAAATGAAATTCTTCTAGTTAATAACACGATTGCCATTATTTATGATCCAAATTGCTCTAACTCAAGTACCAATTCCATATGATTGATTTCCAATTTTTGGTATTGCTACCAAAGATAATCCACCACCATCTGATAACAAGAGCATTATTAAATCCTTCCATAAATTGTATAAGACCACCATGAACTGAAATTTCACCCAACACAATATGGTACGAGCAGCATGTACCAGTTCATGGGCTTAGAAAAATCCAGCCAGCCCATTGTAGGCAAAATGGTTGATATGTGAGGCATGCTGGTCAGTACACCTCACATAGTGTCGCTCCCAATAGTCCAATTGACCATTGGGACCTCCTTGGGGCTTATAAAAGCTCCTCATACTCCAACTTTCAAGCTCACTCTCACTCTTTCTCAACCTTTCTCACTAAATCTCTCAATTTATAGGATTAAATTTGTTTAATCTCCCTAATGGGCAAATAGTGATGGTTAATTTTGATAAAAAAAGATTCAATCTCGAGATCAAGTGAAATTTGTCTTAAATTAAAGGTATTTTCCATATCTTTCTATTTTCTTTTTTATTTCATTTAATTAGCCCAAAGAATATTGGTAAATCTTGATTCATTAGGGACAAATGATTAAGTAATACCTAACTAGAGATATAGTGATTAATTAATCATTAGGGACTAATGACTCGATTAGAATGGTATCGGGTAGATTTCCCTATGTTGCAAAATGCATTAAGGCTCCTCTACAAAGAAGGAAAACCATCTGCGCAGAACATGATATAGAAAAAGTTAAAACTCTATAGACAGACCGAACAAGAAGCAAAGTATAAGCATGCTATCATGGGACCGATCTATGATCATTACGAGGGTAATGGCAAGGGTCAAGGTAATGATGTTGATTCGAACATTGCAGCTAGCTTCCTTGCCTTCTTGGAGCAACAATGCACACATGTAAGGAAGTTATAAGATATCGTCTAGGTGATTTGTGTAGTATGACCATGCTAGTGGCAAGGACAATATAAGTGGCCCAAGCCAATTCAACATGACTCTTTCCATTGCAGGTGATTCATTCAAAATAACTCTTTTCTTTGTAGTGATTAAAAATCATTGGAAGCAACTTCTTCAACGAAGGATGATGCCACAAAGTGCTTCCTCGACGAATTTAGAAAGATAAGGATTTTAATTGAAAATCCTTACAGCCTAGAATTTTCTCTTGATTTATGACTTAGATATATTTTATAATTTATTCTTATTAAATTTAAATTTATACACCAACAAATTAGGAGAATTTCCTTTTTTAAAATCCAAAATATTTTTTGACAAATTCATTTAATATTTGAGCCTTTTCTCGAATTGCCAGTCTGTGTTGATGTACCGACACTAGTACCGACAGCTATGTATTGGTTTGGCTAGGGACCGATAAACACGGACAGTACGAGACTAGTAATAATATTTAATATATGAGGGCGACTTTACATTACAAACAAAATAAAGAGAAGCAGAATTTAAAAAGCTCACCTCCGATAAATACAACCCAAAGAAAGAGCAATAGATGCTATATAACTTGGATCTGTTGCTGAAACTATCTCCCCAAGAAGAGACCGAGTCTGATCAACAAAAGTGATTATACAATTTAGAACATAAAGAAGGAAAAAAGTACAAGAACTTCGACAAAGGAACCAACTATCTAACTTAGTTAAAGAGCTGTTTTAACAGTAAATGCCACATCAAAATCACCAGCCTACTAATGACGTGACAAAAACTAAATATTTCAAAATATTCATCTAAAAATTGAACTCACACGAAGTAAATAAAATTGGATAATGCAAAGAAAGTCTGGGTTGAGAAACCATAATAATCAGGAATATCAGAGACATCAGAAGCAAACAAATCACTTAATATTAGATAACCAAGATATTATAATATTAAAAAAACAATGAAATGATATCAAGGGATTCAAGAGTACGAGATGTTAAGGACAGTAAGAAAACACTACTTAGCCAATGGACCATTAATAACTAGGTAGATCAAAATCACATTGTAGTTTGATCAAAATCACTATGATATGGCACTTTTTACTTTTGTTTGTTTTTAATTAACTTACATTTGAACTGTTAAAAGCTTGAAAGGAACAGTGTCAACTAAGAAAATAACAATAGTGAATAGATAATTTGTGTTCATCAAATAATCTCCATCCTCTCACAATTATGTTGTATTTAGATCAATGCAAGTGAAATTTAAAAGCAACAATTTTACAATAGTGTGATGCACAAATCTAAAGATATTCATGGAATTGGGAAAGCAAGAAAGTTAAAGAGGTGTGTGAGAAGATCAAAGGTTCAATGATCCCAGCAGTTTAAGACCTCTATGATCACTGCCAGTGCCATGAGATACCTATTTAAGAAACCAAATAAATCAAAAAAATCATGATCTTTCTACCATTTACAGCTGCCTATCATAATGTAGCAAGAGAAGGAAAGGTATCACAAAAATAAGGACACATATATAACAGGGAATTATGCAGCACTTGAAAATAAAAATCACAAATCTCAATCTACACTGTCTTTTTGCCTCAATCTAGACTTTCAAATAAAATAACCCCTCAGATACCAGCAAACAGATAAGCATAAAAAATGTCACATTTGACTTTTGCAGAACCATGTAATGCAAAAGACTGATCCACAACATTTCATTTGATATAAATGCATCTTTACAAGACGTAGATCATGTTTTACATATAACATTAATTGACCAAGACGCATACTTGTCCAACTAATACATAGTTACATGCACAAGATATGTATACAGTTGTTTGTCAATACCAATATACATATAGAATCAATACATGTGTAATTTTACCATCTTAAAGATAGTATTCAAAATGAGGCTGGGAAGGATCACTTTAGTTTTGTTCTTAGAAATGCTGCTGGTAATCCTGATAATTTTTAGGCTGGGAAGGATGCTATTAGTTTTGTGCTTAAAAATGCTGCTGACAATCCAGTTTTTGCTTCTTGCAATTGCAGGTTCATGGAGAACCAAAGCACACTCTATTATAAGACTCAGGCTACTATGAGTTGCAAGGCTGCTGCTAAGGAGTTCACTGCACCCAGATTGAATCTGACTTAAAGCAACTAGTTTGTATACTAGAACACAAAGTGGCAACTCCTTGGGCTGTGGTGAATGTATTTAAAGTCATTTTTACCTTGCTGAGGTTCTTTTATGCCTATTCTTTTAGGCATGTACATAGAGAAGGCAATAGGGTGGCCAATTGGTTGGCCAACTATGCTACCTCTGTGTAATTATTTTAGAAGAGGGAAATAGCCCTCTAAATCTTCCTGTTTTGATATCCTCTGATAGAAGGGGGATACCTGTGAACAAGGTTTGACTTACCGGTCTGTACCGGTCTACCGAGTTCATCTCGGTACCAGTATGGTACTGATACCAGGCGGTACGCACAGTGCATACCACCTGGTATATTAAAATATAATATAAATATTTTATAATATAATATTATATTATATTATATTAATATATTAAAATATTAAAAAAAGAGAGAAAAAGGATCGGCGACGTCACCTAGATCTTTCTCCTCATGCGGGTGAAAAAGCACCCGGGACCCGGGGGTGGCGACGACGCATGGGAGCTGGCGACCCGAGGGCGACGACGGCACATGGGAGCTGGCGACCCGCAGGCTGCGACGGCGCGTGGGCGTTGGCGACCCGCGGGCGGCAACGGCGCACGGGCGAGGACCGCGCGTGGGCGATAGGTATTCTTTTTCTCCTCTTTTCTTTTTTTTTCCTTCTTTTTCCTCTTCTTCTTCTTCTTCCCTTTTTCTCGCTCAATCGACCGCTGACGGTCGATTTCTCCCTCAGTCGACCGTCGACGGTAGATTTCTCCCTTCAATCGATCGCCGACGGTCGATTTTTGGCATAACTGCCCAGTGGCGGGCGATCCGCGTACGGGCAACCTGACGGACCGGTATGTACCGCCCGTATCGGGCGGTAAATGTCGAAATTACAAACCTTACCTGTGAACACGCTTTACAAAGTAATTTATTTTAATGTTTTCTTGGAAAAAGAGATGGTTCTCAATATTTAGTGTAAAGCATTCAAGTAACTTAAACCCAGTTTGGTATTAACTTGAAAGCTTTGAGAGAAGAACCTATTAAGAATATAGGTATTATAAAGTTGAACCTTTGTAGGAAATTATACAATAGTCTAGCTCTAATTGGATGGAACGAGAATTGTTGATAATACAATAATATGGTTTTACCTGGACAAAATGATTTAATCTTATAATAGCATCTTATATGTCAAACGCACCAGCTTTGCAGTAAAGATGTCATTTCCAAGGCGAGCCAGTAAACCAAGACCCTCACATGATGCTCTTCGTTGATCTGGAAAAATTTCACCTTCTGCAAGAATACCCTGTAGATTTACAGGTATGAATATATAAAACAAAGAACCAAACTAGAGGTCTCCAGGAGATATTACAAAAAATTTACAATGATTTGCACCTGGAAGATGGACTGAATGCTGCTTAAAACCTCAACTGTCAATGTCTGGTTTCGTAATGCAAGCATGGACTGCACACAAAGATAATCTATCACATGGGCATCCGAAACAAAGCAATCCTTCAAAATCTAAAGACGTTAATTGACACCTTTAACCCTGCTAGCATGCCTACGCATGCATTTGTTACACTGGCCATATGCCATGGTTGCTTCTTGCAGTTCCTTATACATTGATCAACTTTGTTAAGAAGCATTACTTTCCCACCATTATCCTTGACGTGGGGAACAATAAGAAAAACAAATATTAAATATTAAAATAACAAAATATCATATCCACGAAATATGACCATTGTAATTGTGTACCTGTGTAGCGAACATGGTCCCAAAGCACAATAGCATTTGATTAACCAACATTTTGCTGATCGACTCAGACTAAATAAAACATCACAAATCACAATTAATTAGCCAAATCAAATAGAGACATTTCAACATAATACAAAGATAAAGAATAAAAAGACTTCCATGTTTGCATAAAATGAATCTGCATTATTAAGAGAAAGCAATCAGTGAAATGTCTATATAGGAATTTCAATGATGTAGCAAGCAAGGTTTGTAATTTTGTATCATAGCGACATACCGAGTTCAGCTAAGTACGGTACAATACGGGTGTACCAAGCAGTACACCAAGGCATACCGCTCAGTAAGCTTATATATATATATATATATATATATATATATATATATATATATATCATAAAAAATTAAAAAAAGGCAATGTTGCCTCGTTTTCTTCTCCTAACACGGATGAGGAGAAGCCTCGACGACTCTTTTCCTCATCGCCTCAGACGAGGAGAAGACCACAACAAAGAAGTCACCACTCGTGAGGTTCTCCTCATCAGCGGCACCATCGCGAGGTTCTCCGGCCGAAGATGTCTCCAGCCTTCGGTAAAGAACGTGGTAAAGAAGAAGCCGAGTCGCTGCATCGCCGTTAGAGGGCGATGTCGTCCGAGGTTCTCCCACTTCTTCTCCCTCTTTCAATTTCATCTTCCTTGCTTCTTCTTCCCTCGTAGCAATAGGCCTCGGCGTAGCCAGGCCACAACCAGGCTGATACCGCCCGGTAGCGAGCGGCGACGATTGAAATCGAACGTTACCGAACTGTTTCGGGCGATAACATGGCAGAAACAGCCCTGTATCATCCGATACGGGGCTAGGTCAAGGGTCCTGCCCGATAGCGGACGATCTATGTACCGGTCTGCTGGCGGACCAGTACGTAACGACCGGTATGATTCAAAACATCAAACCTTGGTAGCAAGTACCATGGGCAGGGAACAAAGAAGGATATAACTTTTGGTAGAGAAGTCATTATTTGCAACCAATGCATTTTCCTTTTATCTACTTGTTTTTTTGTTCAAAGGTTCAGTGTAAGTCACGACTTACTTGAGAATGTACTAAGAAGATCAAGAACAATCTTGATACAATATAAGCCCAAAGTTTAGCTGTTCTGTAGCTTCTTACTTGCAGGGATGGGTCCATGTGCATAACTTAAATTAGAATTAGGCCATAAGAGGAAATATTAATAGTTAATTTAATTGAATAACTAAAATCTCAACTATATATGGAACCATGGATTCAAATAACATTTTATACCGATCTGTACAGACTGGTATCTTCCTGTCCGATGGCTAATAATCTAAATGAATAACTAAAATTTCAACTATATATAGAACCATGGATTCAAATAACATTTTACACTGGTCTGTACAGACTGGTATCTACCTGTCCTATGGCTAATCAGTCTGTGAACATGATTTCACTGAGTCCTATGGCTAATCAGTCTGTGAACATGATTTCACTGAGTCCTATGGCTAATCAGTATGTGAACAACATGATTTCAGTGAGTCTGGTTGGATAAAGGGTGTACAACCCATTAGGCCAACTGAACCATGCATGCCAGATGGTACTCTTTCCACCTTAAGCTTCCTTTTTACCTTCGATCTCTATCATAACTATTACAATCTCACATTTGGACCTTTAGCTCCCTCAAATCTTAGAAGTAAATCAAGGTTCAAACTCAAGAAAGCAACATTATTTTTCTCCCATTCAAGGCAAATCTGAAGCTCAAATGTTGATTGGAGTTTTATTTTTAAAATTTCCCATCTCAAGGATATGGTTTTATACTTAGGTTGTAACTTTAGCTCTAGATCTCTGTATATTTCCTTCTCTGAATATCTTGTTGAACCAAGACCAAATCAACACGATCTAGCATAATATCCAACTCATTCTAAGCTGGGTCCTCATTGATCCAACCAAGATCTGTCTGGGTCCAGCCAAGATCCATTCGAATTTGCCTGAGATCAGTTTCGCTCCAGAAATGATTGATGCAGATCCAGCCTAGATCTGCACAGCTACAGTATAGATCCATGTAGCTCTAAGCTAGAGACACAAAATTGGACCTAAATTTGCATAGATCTCATCCTGAGGATTTGACCTACACGTGGATATATAGGCTATATCTGTGTAGGTCCAAGTTAGACATGCACAGATCTCCTAATGGCTCTCTACACAATGTCATCACAAGAATGTAAATCAAATGTCTCAAGTACAATTGATGCAATTATTGAGATACAATAATTAGTTGATTAAGATAAAGTTCTTTTATAAGTGGTCAACAATTAATTATTGATGTATGTCACTAATAAAATGATTTCCAAGAGCCTTAAAGCACAGTCAACAAGAATAACACAATTTGTCAGAATCATATAGAGGACCTAAAACCACCTCCCATCAGAAGATAATGATCATTTTAGTGGTGCTAGCCTAGTAGGCCAAAGATATGACAACAAATTTTCACACAGATGTTTCTAATACATGTATTTATGAGTCAAGTTTAACTTTTACAATTTTATACATGTTCTCTTCATATATGGTTTGCAATACATGGTAAGAACATATTTTGATTCATTATTAGATCTAAATTTTGAAAAGTGTCAACTATTTTTTATTTATTTAGTAGTCAAAATTCAGGTTTTGTATGGCTCTGGCCAGTACCAATTAGTCATACCTGTATGGATCGATACAAATCCAAATTTACACAAGGTACGTGTGCATATTAATATTATACAGGTCCGTCAAAAAAAAAATACAAGACCATCGTTGCAAATGTAGCTTTGTAGATGACATAAACAACATCATGATAATCTACCAAAGAAGACTAGTCAAACAACAATCTTCAAATGAATTCAATTAAGGATTTCTTTTGTGTTTCTTTAGCATAGACGTTTCCTTCCCAGCGTTATCTCTAGTACCATTCCATCTCAAATTTCACATTTTGCTTCTGAAACACAGTTTTGAAAGTTCAACAAGAAAAATCACAAGGTTGATGAATTCAATTAATGACTACTACATGCCAGGTGAGTAATGTTGGTTACAGGTGCCTATAAGCCAATCACGTGAGTGATGGCACGTATGACACACTGCACAGTCTTTTTGTATTATTATTATTGGCATATTCTCACATTATATTTGTTTGTTTCATATATATTGTGATATCTTTGGTTCTGTACAATGGGAATCGGATCATGATGAGATCACGATAATGAGACCGATTCACCATTAAACATAGACTCTAAAGAATCTCGATCATAGATTTTCCGAGAGGAACAACGAGATAACCAAACAAACCGATGTACTGTATACCTACCCATGTAAAGGAGGCGATTGGTCTCATTGTCACTTGTGTCGGGACACTAAGGGTACAGTTCAGGTGCTCATTAGAAAATGAGTTCATTGATTGATCCGCTTACGAAATATTGGATGGTTAATGATACCTAACGTTGGACAGCAATTTCGCAGTTCCAATTGTGTGTCTAGTCCTTGACTTGAGATACCAAGGATACCTTGTTCGAGTACTCCTTTCTTTTACGCCAGACTTGCAAATCTAGAAAGTTCCAGATCTAGTACAATCAATTATCAGGATTGGTAACCAATCTTACGAAGGCAATTGACTGTCAACAGAGGATTATCCACTCTCGGTATCGCGAGAGGAATATCTCGTGTGTTATCGCTCGGACAAATCCTCGACCAAGGTCGTTAGGATTGAGAGGAGTTCTCCAGGAGAATCCAATTAGAACAAGACTCGGACATATTCCATATGAGGCCTAATAATACCATGCCCAATATACAGTCTCTGGTATATTAGATGGATAAGGGGCTATAGATATACGGTAACTGAGGACAGATAGATCAAATGGATTAGATCCCTTGTACCGTCTAGGAACTATGGCACAGTGGTCTGGTACGTCCATACAGAAACTCACTCTAAGGTCTAAGCCACAATATGAGTTTCGCAGGGATCGATCTGTAGACTAAAAATACACAGATCGACTCGGCGCCTACATAATCAATTTATTCTTTTACTTGTGCTTTATGCTAACGTTAAGTGACTGACTGTCTACAGCTAGCATAAAGGTTGTTTCATGATTCGATACAAGAAAGGGAGTAGAAGTTGAAAGATCGGGATCAGCTGGCGGTAGAGTTATCCGTGTTGTCGACTCAAGGGGAAATATGGTTGAAAGTTGGCTTAATTGCCTTGACTTGGTAATAAGCCTTCGTGCCCTTACTTTACACCAGTAAGAATTGCCTGTTTGCAACAAAAAGAGTATATATACTTATGACGTGCTAAAGTAAGCTTATGGAATGTTCTGCTCGAGTTGAATCGACGAGGACGATGAGTCGAGTGAATTGTTATGGGATAATAATTCATTAAGTCGGAAGGAGTTCTGACATGTAGGACTCACGGCCAGCTCGACATTAGGCCTAGAGGGTCACACACATATGGTGGATGTTTCAGTGAGTACGGGATTGGATATAAATTATCTTATTAGCCCTTGTTCTCATTGGATGATACCCAACATTGATGAATCTCTTGCATGAGACCCAATTAGAGGCCAATTGAGATTATTGGATAGAGATCCAATAATCCTACGAGTGAGGGTAATTGGATAAGATCCAATACCCACTAAGGCAGGATCCATTAGGGCTTTTGGTGGCTCTCTATAAATAGGAGGCAGGGGCGGCAAAACAGTGATAGCCAATCCTTCCTTGCTGCGAGAGGGCAGCGAAGAAGATAGGTAATCTTCTTACATGAGTGCTGCGAGAAGGTGCGCAAGAGTTGCGAGTTTTGGGCTACGATTGGAGGAGCATCGCTGCGACGATCCATCGTGTGGATACCGCTAGAGAGGAGGACGACGATCCATCGTGTGGATTCATCCTCTCCATCTGGATCTCGAATTTCAAGGATATACGATCTCCCTAAATAATCAATCTCTCACGTATCGTAGTTTTCAGTTTTGCAGGTTTTTCGTGCACTAATCTTTGCACAACTTAATATACGTGGGAAACCTATGATAGGCCAGCGTCACACATAAAAGATCAGTTTAATAATGTGAGTCATTACTTTATGTTGCACCACATGTTTCATACAAGCTATATTTGCTGGGACCTAGGCACCGAGCTTCAAGTGCAATATGGATATTAGTGTTCAGTATGTGTATGTGTGTGTTTAAATAGAATATGTAGGAATCCAAATTTAAAATACAGGTATGCACATGACCATTGACCAATCCCTTGTAACAACAATATAAACTCGGAGCCAAGGCCAAGCTATTCAGGTCGACCCTTCTGGACCAATTTTTTATTACAAATGAGTATAAGATAGGTGAGAGGGTACAAAAAATAGCCTACAAACTGTAGTGTCAGAAATGTCTTTAGTTTGGCCAATCTTTATTGCTTCTGTATTGTTTTTACACTCTCTCATGTTCTTCTTTCCCATCCTCTGTTGCCTCTTCTCCTTCATCCTATATTCCAGTGGACTGGTGACCTTTTTATTCTTGCCAGTCATGCATCTGCTGAATTCGTCCTTTTTTAAGAGTCAATTCTGGTCAAATCTGACTTACATCCAGCACTGGTTTCTACATCTAATTCGTCCATATTGTCACAAAGTTATATATAAGGTGTTTGACGTAATGCTCATGTATGTCCATATCTTTCAGTTTTGTTCATGCTTTGTACAGCATGCAGTGGGCTAGCAGCAGGCTTGGCAACCCTAGTTTGGTTAGCTTTTATGATCGTTTTAGGCTTGTAAATAAATGTTATGTCATGTGAGCACTTCTGAAGATTTCAATCTGTAGTGGACCATTTTGGACCCTTTGGTGTGTGACAGTACAGAGCTTTCGAAGTCTATGGTTGTAATTTACATCGGCTATAAAGTATCTGTTGAAATAGTTGCTTGCGGATACCAAGTGAAATGCTTCTCTAACCCGTCTTCTCTCTTGTAGGTCCTTAAGAGACCATAGGAGGTATCGGAGAAGCTGATCTTTGCGGATGGACAAGCAAGGGTGCCACACAATTGACTAAGTTTGTGACAACATGGCTATGAAAGGTTAAAGTGATGAGTTCGACCAAAGTATTTAATTTTGGGTGTCAGACCCATATCAATCATGACCAGGCCAGTATAGAACCAAGTTGTATAGATATATTATGTCAATACCTCGATGCATACCGAGTTTCAAGAAAAAGCTTAAAAGGACTGATAAATATTTATAAAATATTACAAACATGTACTGGGCTATACAAGCTTCTACCAAGTGTAACGCTTGGTAAGTTGTCGAACCAGTAAATGCAGCGAACCATATGGGACGGTATTGGAAACCTTGAACCCATCCACCAAACCATACAAGTGGTTATACATAACTTGAAACTGAAGAACTTAGGGATTGAAAAACTGACATATTTGGCTCTGACTATACCAAAAAGGTTTGACGTTATTCAACCATACATGATATCTTTATAACAAGTGATTAGAAAAGCATGCGAAAAAATGATGGCATTAAAAAGCCAATTCTGTTGTTTCTTAAGCCTTGCTAATAGTTACATATAGTTCAACAATAAAAGCAATGTAATTCTACAGCAAATATCAAACAAAGACTGATTAGCAATGAACCAACATGTGAGGCTATTACTTGAGGAAAGATGCAAATGGGTTACATATAGTTCAACAATAAAAGCAATGTAATTCTACAGAAAATATTAAACACGGACTGGTTAGCAATGAAGCAACATGTGAGGCTATTACCCGAGGAAAGAAGCAAATGTCATCATCCCATACACATGGCATTAGTCCATCTTTGCCACCGTCAAAAGCTCGAAGCTCATCTTCATACCAATCACTGAGCATTAACAATAAATAAGGCTATTAAATTTGCTTCAGGTGAATAACACAAAAAACTGTATAAACAGGGTTTGGCAAGATATATGAATAAGATTAAGCAAATCTTAAGCAGTATGATAAGAATTACATAAAATGTCAGTCATATCAAGAATATTACAGTATGCTGAGAAAGAGTGCATGCAGTAAAATGAAAGAAGTACCTCCCAGGTACCCAAGGGCCTAAGCAAGCATCCTTCTTATCTAACAAGGTTCTCAAGCTTGAGCTTTCTTCATATCCCGATGGATCACTTATTATGCAAGTCACCGCAAAGATTTAACAAAGCCAGTTTAACAAGTAATGAAATGCATATCAATATCAGTACAAAGATTGGAAAAAACATCCAACAAAACAACTTCCACGATATAAAATAGAAACTCATTTTAACTTACCTGAATGGAGAAGTGCATATTTCAATAATTTGCTGATGATCAGTTTCATATGCAATAGGATTTGGAATAGACTGATAAGCCATCAATGTTCTGGTGGTGAAGAGGGCTAAAGCAGACTTCATATTTGGTAATTGCTTTGAGGAAAAGAATGAAATATAGAACAAAGCTCTGCAACATTTTAACATACAGAATTTACAACAAACAAGCTGAGAAGAAGAGTAGCACCAACAAAAATGGAGAGAAAGATGAATCTACCCGCTGAGGTATGCCAATACTGGTTGAAGAAGAACTCCATTAATAGCTGCTACTTTTGGACAAACAAAGCTTCTTATAAAGGCAGTTAGTGCCTCAACTGCAGCCGACAAGACACTAGAAGAATAGATAAGTTGAAATGTAAGAGCTAATAATAATATAACAAAAGATAGATGTTCTTACAAATTAGTTGAGAATGCATATGAAAGAATATCATGCAACATTTTCCATATAAAAGCACATCGCACATCCCTAACTTAGCCATTTTTGGGCTCAACTCAATGCAAAAATGATGCTTCAACCAATGATTGATGATGTAGACCTCTGTTCAGTGGCCAAACAAAATATTGAGGTACAAGAATATAATCATAGATTTCTTTCTTTCCATTGGATTCTCCTATTTCTAGTTTTCTTAATTTTTCCTCTTTTCCCTCTTGAAGCCCCCAAGAAATATATGTGCCGACATTGTAGTAAACTATACAGTAATAACAGCATGTCAGTCAAGCATCTAACAGTGTGACAGAAGGCACCCACAAAGGAGTTTGTCGGTCCTTTTTGTGTGCGGCAAGTGGTGAAGGATTTGATTCTAGGTTATGATCTGACAGTCTTTATGACTAAACTATCTGGTATCTTCAAAATTTTATATACTGTGGCTTCGAACCCTCAACATCTGACAAGTAGGCTTGGTATATCTCTACCGGATCAATGTCTTAGTGTGAATATTTATCAGGTCAAACATTCAACCTTTGAAAGAGAAATTTTAGTAATTATCACTGGACCAATGTTTAAGATATATAATTTGACAATGAGTTCTTGAACTTATAATCTTTGGTAAGTGGACTAGCATACCACTACTAGACCAATATCTTAAATGTAAAAAAAAATTGAATCATCAATCTTTAGTAAGTGGATATGATACTATTTCAATGTTTTAGGTTTAAAAATTTATCAAATGAGGTTTTAAACCTTCAACATTCTACACAATTTGACATACAATCGGAAATGGTATGGAACAGTTCTGATACTGGTAGGTAATGGCCAGATTTTGATCGTACTGGTCAGCATTCGGGGCAAATCATATCCCAATGAGACCAGCTGTATCGAGTCAATTAGCATTTAAGACCAACGGTGACTGAGCTGTACAAAAATAACAAGATAAACTAGACTAGCACAAATGAGGCTGATTATCTTACAAGTCTTTCAAAAATTTAAATATACTTTCGTCAGACACTTCAACTATTACAGATACAAAAGTTGACTAGACAAATAGCAAATAAAGGGTTGAGCTGTGTCAGCATTTAACGTTCTATATCTATTTAAACCATTTTCAATCATCATATTTTGCAGAGTATCCAAATTCTGGTGTCAAAATAAGGACAGAAGCAAAATTATTCTAAAATGGACACAGTAATATTGCAAGGATGAAAATAAAGGAACCATCAGAATGTTAATTCAGTCTTACTATAATTCTGCTGCCAAATCTTGTGCCTGCCTAAAGTAGGATTCGGGATTTCCAGCAAAAGGACCGGCCCAAAGTAGAAGAACGTCAAACACTTGGTCTTCCAGTTCCTGTATATCATGATCAAGCTGAAGGTAGCACAAGCAAAACATATGTCAAACAGAAGTCAACTTTTTAAAAGCTTCACATATACCTCTTTTGGCATATTAGCTACAAGGGAAGCCAAAAGTAACCAGCCAGCTTCTTTCTCCACAATAGCAGCAAGAGGATTACGACTGAATGAAGAGAGCAACTTTTTGCAAAGTTCAAAGACAGATTGGGGCAGCCTAGGCACAGCATATTGCGATTCTTATCGGTCAAATTATAGAGAGTTGAGCTACTCATGTTTAATACTGAAGATTTAGTTTCAAATAACAAACTATGAATGCTACAGAAAACAATAAACAAATGCTGAAAACGAATTTAATAAAAATGATACTATACTTTTCAAATTGTAACAAGAAGAAAAAAAAAGTCATAATTTTAAATGGTACCAAACAAACATGAATCTAGGAATTTGACAGTGGCCCATGGGTGCCAAATGAAAAGACCTCTAATTTTGAGCAATATGTTACAACAGTCATAACTAGTGATATGACCCCCAACCATTTGAGGTAAACTAAGATTTTTCTCTCCATTGAGCTCTATGTAATCTGTGGCATTACCCCTAGTTAAATTAAAAGCAATCAAATCTCTTTTTGTTCTCTAGCCATGAACTGCCATACAGAAACAGTACGGAAGAAGTAGTTCGCAAGAGTCTGAAGGCTGACCAAAATCCCAACAAGCAAGTTTCAACTGATACACATGACTTGTGAGGCATACAGGTCGGTAATTTCGCTTGTACCTGATCGAAAACAATTGAATTTTGATAGGCAACAATAATTCGAGTCCCCAACAGCCAATTTGACCATTGCGAGTCCTTTTGGGCATACAAAAGCCCCTCCCTTTCCCCCTCTTTCACTCACTCTTATTCTAACTCTTTTTCCTATATTAGAGGCTTAAACGTATTTAATCTCACTATTTTGTGATAATTAAAGGTTGATTTGGATGAAAGAAGTATTCAATCTTGAGATCCTATGGAATTTGTATTCAATTGAAGATATTTACCATCTTTCTTTAGAATTTCATATAATTTTCATAAAAAATATAGGAAAATATTTATTGATTAGGGACAAATGATTAATTAAGACATAATTAAAGGGAAGAAAAATAAGCTTAGATGGATCACGCATTGACTTATTCTACCGTGATTAATGGACGATTAGAGGCTACTTAATGCATGGTTAGGTAGATGTTTTTTTAGCAAACGGTAAGTGATGAAAGCAAGAGTCAAGCACAGGACCCTACGATAAAGTCCAAGGTTCGTTGTACCATAGGGTACCCCATACTGGTCCAATAAAAGATAGGTACGGGCGATACATATTGGTTTGTCGATATACCCCACTGTACCATATGTCGGTATGTCAGCATGGTTCATTAAATACCATATCGATAGCTGATCGGTGCACCAGTATGAGCCGATCAGATAAACCATGCGATAAATTATCAAAGTATTTACCCAATACCTTTCATGATTAGGTAGATTGAGCATAATTAAAGTCAAATGAGTGGTATTTAAGGAAATTAAGCATATTGTATTATGTTTTGACTTCTTACATGAATTCATAGCGCATTCTACCATGTATTACAACTAATTAGAAGCTTATTATTGCATGATTAAGAAGAATAATTAATCATAATTAAGGCAAAATTAGGATTATTTTCTTACATTTAGACCCAATTAAGTAGTAATTAGTTTTATTATACAGTTAATCACATTATGATTATTGTTGTTTGATTATGAAATTATTGGTAGAAAATGAATTTATTCTTGCATTTAACATGATAAAGGTTAATTAGAGGATAAAGCATACTTTATGCATGCCACCAAAATTTGAGATCATGGAAATCGATGATCCACACACCTCGTTTATAGCTAGAAGGATAAAGGAAAGGGAAAGACAATTGACAACTTTGAGTAGATGCGAAAAAACCTTTATGGCATCGACACTGACATGGAGGAACTTATAGCCGACAAATGTACAGTTTTGGTTCATATTTTCGGAGATTGATTGTTCTTACGCTGCAACCTTCACAGCGCCACATACCACTTTCATTCTAGGACATATGTTAACAATAATGTTAAGACAACGACTCTTACTACGTTAATACATTAATGTCACATAATTTACCAATATAATAAATATATCATGGGACCAGTTCCAAGATTGGATTCAACAAACAAATCATATCAACATACAACTTCAATAAATTGAGGATCCCGATCAGCTAAATGTGAGTCATGCCATTGATTTTGGTGGTAGAAATGGGTATATATTAATATTATCTCAATAGTTTGCTCGACTCAAATCTAATTCAACATCTCAACTCTTTTCTTTGTAAATGATCCAAACAACAGCAACTTTCTTTTATGGAGGACATGATAAAGTTTTTCCACGATGGATCTGAAAGGATAAGAATTTCAATTTTTGATCCTTATAGCCTATGACTTCTATTCATTTAGGCTTGGAAATTATTGATACATAGATACCAAGAAATTAGGTGTAAAAATGCTGAATAGGATTTTTTTCACTTTCAATTTAATGTTTAGCGTTTTATCCAACGGCTTGGATATTTATGCAATTTCTTATACTGCAACTTATCACATTAAAAATGATTCAAATATTTATTTTTTTCAGTTTCCATTCATTTAGCATATTCTTGATTCAAATATATTAATTAGGCGTAAGGACCAATGTAGTGACACACAGTACACTAGTATAACCGATACACACCAATCAGCCTAGAGACCGAGATGCATGGTCCGCCTAAGGACCAAACAACAATTCATGTTTCTAGCAAAATTTTCTTATTTTTTTCCTCGACTTGTCCTTGAACCATTAATCTTAATTGACTCAAATTAGACATTTCAAGTTTTGGTTGTACTGGCCAACTAAAACAATTTTTAAGAGTTTGGTCCCAAACAAGATTACTTCTTAGTAAACTTCCTCCTGGGCTTACCAAATAATTTCAAGGAGCAACTTTGTCGCACGTTTGTCCGTCAAAGGAACTTGATTACCACTACTGGTTGATTAGAAACTTCAATAACAAGTGTGAGAAAGAGTGAGAACTAGAACTGACTGAAAGCCCCAAAGGAGGCCCCACGGGTCAATTTGACCCACCATTGGGGTCAAACTTGATTGATTTGGCGCAACATGATTAAATTCAAGTCGATACTAACTGTTGGGTTCAAATTTGACCCAATTTGGCTTGGTATCGATCAAATTTTAATCGATACAACATGAGATTCAACCATATCAGTCAATACATCACCTATACTGGTCAATACCACTCACAATGGGGTGGTCCCCCAATCTGTCCAAAACGAGATGGTCCATACAAGGAATAACAACTCGATCTGACTAGTGGTGTCTGTCAATGGCTGGACCACTACATAACAATCAGCACCCACATATTATTTGTCAGTACATCAATATGTACCGACAAACTCAAAAAAAAACCATCAAAAATGCCTGAAAATACCAAGAAAATAAAGAAAATCCTATTTGAATCCCTTTAAATAAAATTTAATACAATTTCAGTTAGATTTCAATAAGAATATAGTCAAAATAAGGTTTAGATGGCAAAATTATATTTTTATTATATTAAGTAGCAATTTTGCAGCATGTTTTTGTTTCCATCAATGTTGAATCATCTACAAAGATACGAGCAATATTAGATTACACATCAAAACATACAGGATTGATCTCCCACCAAGTGATAAATTTAAAGACTTTAGTTCCTCTAATTAAAGCTCTGAGCCTAGAATCACCAATTAGGAAGGTCAATTTTGAAAGAGTATCCGAAAGAGTGAGAAAGAGGGGGAAACTAATGTGAGAGGGAGTGAAAAAGGGGAGAGAGGAAGCTTTTAAACCATTGAACCAGGCCAAAATTGGGGTCCCTAGGTTAAATCCTGGCCCTTGATGTGTGTCGGTCAAGATCTGGCCATTACCGACCGACAGATGTCAATAACAACCATGTTTCAACTATTTCGTCCATTTTCTCAGGTGTACTAACCGGTACACCCTTGTGTTCTGCCCATTACGAGGCGGCCTGGGTATCAATCACTAACTACACTGGTATGTAATGCATGTACCATACCATATTGGGTGACATTGCAATCCTTAGGTCCACATTTGGATTAGCAGGTGGACCAGTACATATCACCGATTTCATACCATTTTCAATGGTACATCAAATAATGGTCCTACATGTTGGTAGTCTTATAGAACCAACACAAACCATTAGCTTAAATAACAAACTAATTTTTGCTAGAACCTTTATTTTTGGGTAAAGCAAACATAAGAAGCGGATGACAACTACCATGTAGATCACAAAATTCCAAAACATATTCACTCGCAATGTGCCAATATATAAAGATATGCCTTGTGTACTAAATATAAGAGAAACTTTCTTGCAACATGACAAACACAACATATATTACAGAGCTACTTTCAGGACCACACACTAACCTTGCAGGATAACCGAGAAGTAACTTAGGCGAGATAGAAACAAGTGCTGCTAGAAGTGTGGCTTGCCCATGCAAAGAGTTGAGCTCAAGATTCAAATTTGTCCCCTACTTAAGATTTAAGAAACAGATTCATGAGTATGTTCATGAGTATGTTCATGAGTATGGCTTCTAATATTCCAGATCAAGAAACAGCATGGTATACATCAATATCGAGAAAATGAAAATAACCCACAAGAAAACCTTCACAGAAAGTTATGAACAGGTTAGAGTACAACAAAAGTGGAGTATCACATAAAAAGCAAGTATTCTTCATTTAACCTGACTAAGCAACCAGCCATCAATTGCAGCACTAAGCAAAACAAGTAACCAAGGGATACTAGAGAAATTAAAGAACAAACAACAAAGCATAAAACCACCACGGGTTTATGAGTTCGGAAAAGAGCTGGTTGATTGAAAAAGAATCAAAAGGGTGCAGAAGGTCTAGTTAGTAGCAAGAGAAACCATCTTAGCTTCACTTTAAGCATATGCAGCCTGCAGAAAGACACCAAAATTTAGCTAAACTCAGAATGAATCTAGCACCCCTCTTTACTCATGCACCAGAATCTGCCGCTGTAGTCTGTACAAACACATAGGTATGAGAGCAACCACTCTCGACGCTGGACCGAGAGATTGGCAGACCATTCAAACAAGTAACCAACGGATACTAGAGAAATCAAAGAACAATCGACTATGCATAAAACCACCACGGGTTTATGAGTACGGAAAAGAGCTGGCTGATTGAAAAAGAATACAAAGGGTGCAGAAGGTCTGGTTAGTAGCAAGATAAACCATCTTAGCTTCACTTTAAGCATATGCAGGGAGGGAGAAAGTTACCAAAAATTAACTAAACTCAGAATGAATCTAGCACCCCTCGTTACTCATGCACAAGAATCTGCCGCTGTAGTTTGTACAAACACATGGGTATAAGAGCAACCACTCCCGACGCTGGACCAAGAGATCGGCAGACCATTCAGAACAAGGTCAGCCATTTCGTACCATACCGATGTATCGAGTTCACCTCGATATGGTATGGTACACCGGTACCGAGCGGTACACCCAAGTGCACCGCACGGTATATATATATATATATATATATATATATATATCAAGGATTGTTGTCTCGATATCGGGCGATACATATTGGTCCGCTAGTTGACCAATACGTGGACCGCCTTCTACCAGGTGGTACCGTCGATTAGGGTTGTTTCTGCCCCATTACCACCCGAAATCGATCGGTAACAATCAATTTCGACCATCGACGATCGATTTTGACTATCGACGATCGATTTCAACCGGTACCAGCCAAGCGAGGGAGAAAGAAGAAGAGTGAGAAGAAGAGAGACAAGAAAAACCTAGAGTCGCGTTGCTCTTCCCCCGCGCTATCCATCGCCCGTGGGCGAAGAATCACCCACGCGATCCGTCGCCCTTGGGTGATTTCTTCGCCAGCAGGCAATTTCTTCTCACCGTGCTGTCACGGACAAAAATATAAAGAGGGTGCTCAATGTAATGTTCACGTATGTCCGTGTCTTTCTGGTTTTGTTCATACTTTGTACAACAAGTAGCGGGCTAACAGTAAGCTTGGCAGCCCTAGTTTGATTAGCTTTCATGGTCGGTTTCGGCTTGTAAATGAGAGTTGTGTCATGTGGACACTTGTAGAAACTTCGATTTGTAATGGACATTGATCCTTTATGTGCGATCGTTCAGAGTTTGTAAAGTCCATGGTTATAATTTGCACCAGCTATATAAAGTGTTTGCAAAAGTGGTTGTTTGTGGATCCCGTGGGAAATGCTTTCTCTAACTCATTTTCTCTTTTAAAAGTCCTATAGGACCATAGGAGGTTTCAGGGAGGCTGACCTTTACGAATGAACACTCGATGGTACCGCACGACTTAGGCAAAACCAGCTAAGTTTGTGACAAGGTGGTCCACATACCTGTCAGCGGGCGAACCGGTATATACCGCCCGTACCAAGCGGTATGATTCAAAAACGTTAACCTTGATTCAGAGGCTATTGTATTTAAGTCTTATTATTGACTGACCAACTCTTCACCTACCCATTACTGCTCTTGAGATTTGGTAAAGAAAGTAGAATTCATGAATTGCCAATCCGAAAAATCAATGAATAGGACAGACAGATCCAATGGATTAGATCCCCTGTACCGTCTGGGACTATAACGCAGTGGCCTAGTACGCGCATAGTCGATAAGTTGAGTGAATTGTTATAGGATAACAATTCACTGAGTCAGAAGGAGTTCTAACAGGTAGGACTCACAACCAGCTCGATATTAGGCCTAGAGAGTCACACACAGATAGTGGATGATAGTAGCGAGTAGAGGATTGGATTTGAGTTATTCAATTAGCTCATGTTCTCATTGGATGAGGCCCAACATTGATGGACCCTTTTATGAGGCCCAATTAAAGACCAATTGAGATTCTTAGATATATATCAAATAATTCAAAAGGAGTGGGTAATTGGATAGAGATTCAATACCTAATAAGGCAGGATCCATTAGGGTTTTTGGTGGCTCTCTATAAATAGGAGGCAGGGGCAGGACAATAATGATAGGTTGCACCTTTGGCCGCCCCCTCCAATTCTCCTCCCTCCCTCATCTTCTCAGCCGACCAGCCCCTCCCTGCTGCGAAAGGGCAGCAAAGAAGACAGCAAATCTTCTTCCACAAATGCAGTAAGAAGGTGTGCAAGAGTTGCGAGTTTTGGGTTGTAATTGGAGTATTGCTACAACGATCCATCATGTGGATACCACTAGAGTCGAGGACGTTTGACCTTCTCCATCCTCTCTATCTAGATCTGGAATTTCAAGGATATACGATCTCCCTAAGTAATCAATCACCCACGTATCGTAATTTTCGATTTTGCGACTTTTTCGCACACCAATCTTTGCACGACGACATGATAAACATGGGAAACCGATTTTGTTTTATTCTTCCACTGCGCATGTGATGCTCTCCCACTGGGTTTCGCAACAGCAACAACACTCGAGACCCAATACAACACTATGTTACAACTTCCCTTTATATACCTTAAGTAACGTCACTGAATTTTGGATCTCCATCATTGAGTTTTTATCAAATATCACATTAGTAGTATGATGTTTGTATGAGACAACATTAGTAAGGTCCCTAGCTACTTAAATCATTCCATTCTAATATGGTCTCTCATCAAATTGGAAGTCATCACAACATTGATTGGATGCTTTTTATAGAGAACCAACAGGTAGAACAATCCTCGCTCCTATGTGGGAGACTTATACTCATGTTCAACCAACCTCCATTCCATCACATTATATCTTCCTAATCCCTAATTTTGATAGGTCTTTTCCTAAATGAACCAAAAGGAGACTGCGAAAATATTATGCTTCACAAATTGAGGCAAACCAAACATTTTAAGAGTAAAGATCTATAGCAAAAAATTATTATCAGTCTACAAGAATTTAATCAAGTATTATTTGAAAAACACAACACAAGTGGAAGTTGTTAGACCAATTGGACACTTCGAACATGGGACTGACTAGAAAACACAAGGAAAGCCTGGCCGTGAATAACGAAGAGAGCTCACTGCTTTAAAACAATAATAATAATAAATCAGATCAGACTGTCCGAAAAGGGTGGTTCACATCCTGATTCAAACCTGCTCCAGTACATACCATAAGTACCGGTCAGGCGGAATCCTTAAACCAAGCTTTTGACACTGATAGAATCATTTAGAGAAGAGAATCTAATGGACCATTGCTTCACCTTTTTTTGTACCTTCTTGACTTGGGAAGCATAATGCCTCTATGCTTATGTTTCTTGAGAACTTCTAGCCCTCAAAGATCATCTTCATTGGGCTGCCTTAATAGACATCACACTGAGGACATCCCCACAAAAAATGGATGGCCTACAATGATAAACTATATTTACTAATCCACTGTTCTTCCAAATAATCATCCACCTGCTACTCTTTTCCCTCTCTTCTTTAAAATTTCTGTTCATGTACCGACCATCTTAGAAAGGCTTTGGCAACATCGAAGAAATGATAGTCACTCCATGATGGAAAGAACGTAACATCCTCTTCTCTGCTCCAGCTTACAAGCTTAATCATCAGTACCATGGACCCCAAAAAAAGGTGCTCTAAAAGTCAAGGATCCTCACCTTTAGGGCTTCCAACCAAGAAGTCTCCAATTTCTTTATTCTCCTTACAGAATTACAATTAATTAATAGACAGTAACAAACTCCTAATTTACCTCACTTCTATTCCATCTTTTGTTTCTTTTTAAAACTATACTCTACTAAAAAGAAAAGGCTTCTTTTTGCACACATAATCTATTTTTATTAATAAAATAAGGCCTAGTAGGCTTGCCTAACATTTATTAATAAGACTATTGTCAAACCTCCAAATTTCCATTTTCTAGGAGACCAAGACAATGATTATAATTGCTACACTTGTTTCAGTTACTAATTCACTATCAACAACCATAAAGAGAATATAACATTTAGGTGATCTTTATGTTTAGTTTCTTTAGTTGATTATTGATTATCAACGGTAAGCATAGAATCGATAACTGTCAATTGAGAATCTCAAATACAAATTAGAGACGTTTCTTACTAAGCCACTATCAGTTGTAGTTGTAATAATATTTTTTATTCGTTATTTTCAGAAAACCAAACTTAGATAGCCTAGATGTAACACAAATGTATTTGGTATTTACAAAGTTGAGGCATTAAGCATAAGGTAATATGCTTATTTCTAGGACACAAAAAAGTAGTAATTAATTGTTGACATAGACACAACAATATGACACTATTAGGAAAGAGTAAATGAAGAATAAGAATATAAGAAAATACACCAAACTCGCTAACTAGCATCACCTTTTCCAAAGATCCACTTTCTCTCAGAGCATGTAATGTTGTCACACCGTATGATATTAATCCACCAACACAAGCAGGATCCACCTTTGCCAATGCACGCAATGTCAATGCAGCTTCAATGCGCACCTGCAAAAAAATGGTCTGAGCCTCAGTACCATAGTATCTATAAAAAGTATAAAAAAACAGAAAACAACATGCTTAGAGCTAAGCTAAAGGCTTATTACTGGAGATACCATCTGTTAATGCTAGCGTTCAGCTAATTAAAGATCGCAACAGATGGAACCAATTTCATGTAGGGTTATTGTAAACATAACGAATGCTTCAGGCTTATTTCTCGCATATTTAACTTATCAAAGCATAGAATTACCTATCAATCGGTTATCAGTTGGGGCTTGGTTCTAGCATCGTGATAAAACATACCAAATAATCATCATTTTGTATGTCATTGACCATTTCAATAGCTTTTAACAAAGAAATAGAGTTCACACTTTTTTACTGTCAATTTTGATCAGTTCCAATTAAGATTCCAAACAGAAAACAATAATTTGCACCAAAAATGAGTTTCTTCACTACAAGATGATCTGATGCCATCAGAACCTCAAGGCTGCCTGCCATATAAGTATGGTGCCTTCTTATTATGGTGTTGTATGGATAACCAATAATTTCTACAAACAGTTAAGTAGAGAATAACCAAACAAAAAGAGGATTTTTTTTCTATAACATGTTTTTGATGCAACAGTGGCATTAGTTTTCTTGGCAGCAGTTACCACAAAATTAATCCAGACAAATTTTGCATGTCTAACTTTAAAGTTTTAAACATAATGAGATCTTAATAGTTAAAACGACAACAATTGGTTGAGCAATAAGATCTTCCATCGGCATGAACTACCAAGTATCAGCATTATTAGCCAGTTCATCAAAGTCACTGTCCACTTAAGAGATTCCTACACAATGAGCAAAACTGGCTATCCTAAACTGCCATACTGACAGTTGCTTTCCTCTTTATCACTGGTGGCGGACATCCAGTTGCATACAATTAGAATTTTTAAGTATTTGGAATCCTGAAATGGTAGACACATTTCCCTATATGAGGATAGGAGGATAAGTTTGCATTTAATGGATCAAACAAATAGAATATAGAAGAATCCTAAACACGTAATTAATTTAGAAATAACATGAGAAAATTTCTCCATTTGTAGCCCATTATGCAAAGAGCTGGTATTATCACAATTTTTTCGTTAACAGAATTTGGAGCTTATGTCCCATTCTCTATGGGTAGCCTTTTCTTCGGCAGCACATTGTGGATTTGACATGCTCATATAAGTAGAAAGAAACTAGAGTGCAACTGAACAATAAACCAGCGCAGTTCCTGGATCAGAACTAAAATTTTGCCTTTCAATTCATCATGCAAATTACTAGACAGAAGCTTTAGCTTAGAGTAGACTCGAATTAAACCAGACAGGGGTTGAACACATCGGTTATTGTATGATCTTAAACATAGATTTCTCAAGAACTGCCAAGATAGATCAATATATGCTGCGAGAATGCTAAAAAAAGTTAAGATTAAGGTTAATTATGGTGAGGAAATTAAATGAACATTTTCTGCTTAACTGGTGAATTAATCTCCAGCCTTTACCAACTTATCTTCACTCTTACTGTTTCTGGCAGATAATTGTGGTTATCATGTCATTTCTCATTCATCCCCTGCTATGCCACTGTTGAATACCATTCTAAAACAACTGTAAACTAAGAGACAAGGTGCTGAAAGTCGAACGAGGCTGTGAATATAATAGGATAGTTTTGATCTATACAAGGTGAAAATAACTAATTTCAAAAGAGATGGTTAAAATCGCAATTGATGGTGAAAATAGTTAAGACCAGTGGCTTCAGTCAAGTCCTTTCACTTCACCAGATTTCATAGGAAAACCATACTACATTATTATAAGCAACAGTATCATTTTCCTCATCATAGTCAAGCCCATCAAACTGTTAATATGGCAGTCATGTTCAAAACCCACAAAATGAAAAACTATCCCATGCTTGTGCAGCTGTGCTGCTCATTCAATACTGGTACTCTTATGACTTATCATCAGGGCACCAGCATGACACAACCCGATATACAAGAAAACACCAGCATGATAGCACCAACAATATTGCCTACTAGGAAATAATTGGTAAACTAGAAAAAAATTATGGTTGAGGTGCTCACAGATATATATCATTCTGGTGGGAAACAATGCAATTGCTAAGAGAAGTATCCCTTTGAGACATTTTTGATAGTCTTGAAAAGTATACATGTTCCAAGAAATGGTTAAAAAATCCTATGTTAAAAAAAAAATTCATTCCAAGTAGACAACTTGTTCCTCAGAAGTATTTTATACTCTATATGGCATGCCGAAGATCCAAATCCAACCTACATAAGCTTATTGTTAGAGTTACAAATTGAAGTGCAAAATAAAGTAACCAACCAACTCCTGGTAAACCATAATGTGTCTTGCAAATTATAACTTTCAAGTGGGGCCTGGATCTTCAGAAATCAAAGATTGCATATACTCAAGAAAAATAAATACCAGAGGATCTTCTACGGAAACCTACAAACCGGCACTTACCATAGCTTTGCTTAGCTAAGCACCACATCTGACGACCAGAGCTGGTACATCATTGTGTTTTATACAAGAGTTTGTGATAAGGAATTCATGGAGACATGTTCAACTGCAGTTGAATTTATGTCTTAGTGTCGTTAGCTCACCGAAGGGCATTTATCAAACCAAGATTTTAACTACCAATCAGAACACTCCAAAGCAAGGATTCAAATACTGGAAGGACCAGTTCGTTCTGACCAATATCTACCTACTTAACAAACAACAGTCAGCATTTTTCACTATTTTTACAGTAATACTAGAGGTACAGGTCGGTATGCAGCTCCATATACTAGTATCATACTGGTCCACTCGAGTTACTGAAATCAGTATTGGACTGAGATTTAAATACTTATACCAAACTATATGGACATCATCTAGAAGGCATCAAGATCTCAATAATGTGACGTTTAAACACATAATAACTAGCTTAATTTATTTCTCTTTTTAGTTTTAGTAAGATCCAAATAGCCTATATATGGGGTTATCCATATCAGTTCTAACTTGATCTAAACCAAATTTGACAAATCCTAATTAGAATATGTGATTAAGGTTTGAAGCAAGGTTTGACATACCGGTCTGTACCGGTGTACCAAGATTATCTCGGTACAGGTATGGTACCAGTACCAGGTAGTATGCACAGTGCATACCGCCCGATACATTAAAATATATTATATTTTTTTATAATATAGTATTTATATTATATAATATTAATATATTAAAAAAAGAAAAATTACCCGCGGGCGAGGGCGGCAACGATGCACGGGTGGCGACAGCACACGGGCGACCCGTAGGCGGCGAGGGCAACAACGGCGCACGGGCGACCAGCGGGCGGTGACGGCGTGCGGGCGAGGATGACGCGGAGAAAGGAGGTACTTCTTTCTTCTTCTCCTCTTCTTTTTTTTTCTTCTTTTCCTCTTCTTCTTTTATCTTCTTTTCCCTCAATCGACCGCCGACGATCGATTTTGGTGGTACTGCCCGGTAGTGGGCAGTCCACGTACCGGTAACCTGGTGGACCGGTACATACCGCCTGTACCAAGCGGTACAGATCGAAATTGCATTCCTTGTTCGAAGCATGCTTGTTTTCATAGTGCTTAGATTCCAACTCTTTTGCCTTTGCTTTCACAGTGCTTTCCAGCACAGTTAGCATGCCTCTTTAGTGGCACAGACAAACAATTATCTAATCACATGTCAGAGACTCCAGCGTATATATGCATGGGCACGTGTCAAAACCTTTGTAGCACACTATGTTTGGCCCACACCAATCTATGTCAATCTTGGCACCAAAATCCTTGGACCTTGGTGTATCACTATGTTTTCATTAATTTGTTTATGATTTAATAACTTACATCCATTCGCTAGTTGTATATTTTATCTGATGAAATGGTTCACCATAAGATCATAGTTGCAAGCTCTCATAAAATAGGACTGCATTTATTTCTCATTTGATCCACAAATGGTGTAAGGAAATGATTTAATAATTTGTTTAATTGATAATTTAGAAGCTTGAAGTTGTAAGCTTTTAGCATCAAATCTCATGTATGTATAACAGAAAAATAAAATGCAGCAAGCTTATCACCAGGCCTTGACCAGATTATTCAGACCTTATTTAACAAAGGACATGAAAGTTAACTACAACTTATCAATTAGAGACCGACATATCTCTTTGAGTTGGAACTTGGAACCCCTGGCATATATATAAGTCAAAGTATCAACTGAGACAAGTCAGGATAAAGCTCGTGCCCAAAAGCCAGGTAAAAAGCTTACATGTGATGAGGAATCGCATAAGGCTGCCACAACTGTGTTATCAAGGATGTTCTTGAATTCAACTGGAACCTGCCCATGTCAAAACAAAGATAGTATCAACATAATGAATCACACAAACCAAAAGGGCTATGACACTATTGACATGGATCCATTAAGTTTTGCAAGACATCAGTGTATGAAGCATTTAATAAACTGCAAATATGGTGGACAGCTAATGTCACATGTGGTATTATTTAAGTGCTATAAATCAACATTACCATCCATGGTGCAACCATCGATCTCATTCTAAACCAGGTTTTTCAAAACCAAATCGTACCGCCCGATATGGGTGGTACGTACCAGTCTGCCAGCAGGCCGTATGCGGACCGCCCACTACCGCGCGGTCTAGCTGCGGCGAGGAAAGAAGTGACGAGGGAAGGAAGAAGAAATAGAAAGAGGGAGCATAAGAGGGAGAACCTTGACTCGTCTCGATTTGGCACCGCCCTCCCTCGACAATCCCGATCCAATAGGTAACGGCGAAGCGGCAACTCGGCTTCTTCTTCACCATGTTCTTCGCCAAAGGCTAGAGACATTTGCGGCCTTCGACGTCCTCGCCGAACATCGCAGATGAGAAGCCTCTGCGACATCGCCTCCTCTTCTCCTTGTCGCCTCAGACGAGGAGATGACCGCATTCTTTCTTCTCCTCGTCTGAGGCGACGAGGAGAAGAGGAGGCGACATCGCCAAGGCAGTAACATCACTGAGGCTTCTCCTCATTTGCATTGGAAGAAGAAAAGGAAGCGACATCGAGAGAAGAAAAGGAGGTGATGTCGCCGAGGCAACAACATTGCATCCTTTTTATTTTTTATATTTTTATATATTAATTTTTATATTTTATATTTTATATATATAGGCATACTGTTCAGTATGCTTGTATCGTATCGTACCAAGCAGAGCTCGGTACAACGGTATGGTATGAAATTACGAACCCCATTTCAATACTAGAAGAAGGTGCAAGTACTAGAAGAAAAAACTGTAGGAAAGAAGGGAGATTGCCTTGGAGCTAAAAGACAATTTTTTGTGGGAAACAATGCAGCTGCCCCGCAAGCTATTGTATGCATATAAAGGCATTTACCAGATTGTGTGCACCATACAGTAGTGACCAAGATTGAATAAAAGATGGTACACACCCAACACCATATCATTAGGCAAATAACACAGCAAAAGGTGTCAGACACAAGTTGGACTATCAGCTACAAGGTGTCATAAACCAATTCAATGAATATCAGTCAGTACCATTACTAATAAGGCTGTACCAAAGTGAGGCAAGTTACCAGATATATAATTGGGTGATGCCCAATAGTAGCAGGCCAAACTTTTTTTTTATATATGTCCTGTTCAACTCTTCCCTCTAGCTTCTTCCATATTAAACACCATCTTTTTTTGCTGATGTACTAGTCCATCTTTTTATGTGTAAATAAGAAACAAAATTTGACATGAGAAAGCAACATCAACTGGAACCAAACCCAGATGACAGTCAACTGGTTCCAACTTCCAAACAGCCATCCTTGTTTCCAGCAGGGTCCACGAATGATGTCTAATTAAATGATGATGTGGCAGCTACACAGATGCCTAATCAGCAACATTTGGGACACAAAGATGTTAACCAAAGATAACAGCTCGGCACTTGGTTTGTAAAATTGATTTTTGGAAGGTACTTAGAAAAATCAGTAGTTAAACGGTAGGAAGGAGTCTCAGGCCTATTCTAACTCATCAAGGACTACTCATGCAACACCCCAATTAGTCCCACATCGAAAGTGAGCAAGAAGATTGGCTTATAAGGGTCTAATGAGTGTACTGCTATCAAGTTCAGCTAAGCATTTTTTAGCCAGTGATTTGGGTCAAATGAAGTTGATAGGCCAGTTAGCCCATAAGACTCAGGTCGTGACATTTGGTATCAAAACTGACCTAGTATTTGGGCATGGTGAGGGGGCTCGAGTAGGAAAATGCTACTCTTTCATACAATAAAATTTTATTGATTAGGAGTTTGTCGATAAATAATAGCCCTGTATAGATGATTGCATGTGTTTGAGGCCTATTCCTGCCTTTGTTATCCTTCTTTCATACAATAAAATTTTTAGTTATTAGACTTTCAGACAAGCTTGGGGCTTCTCTGCCTCGAATGGAAGAAGCACAAATAAGAATTTTCACTACCAACACTTGAGTTCAGCCAAACAATTGACAGAATCTTTTTCTTAAAAAAAACATATTTAACTTTCAAAATTCTAACAAAATACAAAATTGACACAACTTTATACTTTTTTGTTTCTTTTGCTAATAATATCATCTTGACGTTCCTTGAATCCTTCTCCAAATGTTTGCTAAAAATTTGAAACAACTGCAATATTTATTGGAATGTCATACTAGCAAATACCTACAAATTATGATAAAGCTGTGGTAAGGCTGCATTTATTGCCCCTTCCCAAACCACAAATTGTGGTACACCCTTTCATTTTAGCATATGAATGTGACAGAGACTTGAATCTTCATATCTACTTGCTTGAGAATATATAACTTCTATTTATACAAGCTGTTTTAAGCAAATAGGGATTGGGAAAATTTTGACATATATTATACCAAGGTTTTACTTACCGGTCCGTACCGATGTACCAACATTTTCTCGATACCAGTACCAGGCAGTACACACAGTGTGTACCACCCAATATATTAAAATATATTATAATATTAGATAATATAATATTAAATATAATGTAATATTAAAATTTAAAATATATTAAAAAAGATAAAAAAAAGGGCGACGTCGCCTCGATCATTCTCCTCGCGCGGGAGAAAAATCGCTCGTGGGCGGCGACAGCGCGCAGGCTGCGACGGCCCGCTGGTGGCAACGGCGAGCGAGAGAGGACGGCGCAAGGTATTCTTCTTCTCCTCTTCTTCTTCTTTCTTCTTTCTTCTTTTCCTCTTCTTCTTCTTCCCTTTTTCTCACTCAATCAACCGTCAACGGTCGATTTCTCCCTCAATCAACCGTCGACCGCCGACGGTCAATTTTGGCAGTACCGCCCGATAGCGGGCGGTCCGTGTACCGGTAACCTAGCGGACCGATATGTACCGCCCAGTACGGGTGGTACAGTTCGATATGGAAAACCTTGTAATATACCATATAACTAGACCAAAAGGGCACCTTGGAATCTATCATCGGAGTAAATTAAAGCTTAAAGCCATATCTTTTTTGCTAATCCAACCAGACATGAATTTTTTTTCTTTGCTGAACACAATGCATCACCAACTCTAATTAGTATGCCACATGCACATCATTCTGATTTGTTCCAACTTGGACATATATGTCAGAAAAATAAGTCTAAACATCATAGACACATCTAGTTTGAAATAACTTTTAATGCTAATAAAGTTGAAGATAAATATTGTATATGAAACATGTTTCAGAAACATAATACCCATTTTCCAACCGCAAGTTTCATGATATATCAGGTCTCTGGGTATACAAAAATGTTGTTATTTAACATCTTACCTCACCCAAATTGTTCAAAAGATAAGAGAGGATACGCAATGTGGCAACCCTCGTTGATGGACTACAATCAGCAGTACCCAGCTGAAAGAGGAAAAAGAAAAGGAATGAAATAACAATAAACAACTTAATACAATTCCATGAAATTAAAAGCTACACCAAACCTTTCTACCCAGAAAACCCAAAAAGCTGCGCTGAGAAGACTCGGTCAACTGGTCTGCTATGCCAACCCGTAGAACATATAGAACACAAGCCTTCAAAATGCAAGAACAAAATGATATGAAATCAAACATGTGATATAATATTTTGCAGATCTTGTTTTTAAGATTGACAACTTTGGTATTAGCAGATCATGTTAAGTGGATGTTCATATTGATACAAACATGTTGAAGCAACAAATCATGAAACATTCAAGACAAAGCAGGGAACATTTTGTCCTGCTTCCTTAATGATACTTGTATCCAGATAACCAAAAGGAAGTCAACCAACTGTTGACCAACCCAGAAAATGTAAATTTAGAGTATCTGAATGTATATGTTGTTCCATTACCCACTCAATAACTATCTTTGTTGAGACATCCTAGTCATTAATGTAGGTCTCATGTTTGAGCCCACATGAGGGCGTCTTGTACGCAGTTTAATGTGACGAATAAAATTTATTTTAAAAAAAAAGTTCAATTACTCATATAAAAAAGGCCTATAGCCATGTGACCTAGAATGCTTAACTTCATGATATTAGTAGTGAGCAACCTAACCTAATATATCAACATAACTCCTTCCACTTCCAATATGGACCCAATCAAAACATCAGGGCAACACAATCCACTTTACTCAAAGGACTGACATCTTCATTGAGGCCCAACACATAGACTGTTTGTAGTACTACATTTGCTTATACCAAGTCGAAATCCGACCAGACAGGTCCACTACCTTGGAATGGCTTTTAAGCATGGTTCATCTTACCAGTCCGTACCAATGTACTGATCAACTATCAGAATGGTATATACCGAACCGTATGGTGAGGCATACCGATAAACCAATATATACCACCTGCATCGGTCCACTGTCAAACTGGTACATAATCCTCATACTGAGCAGCACTACGGTATGACGAAATTTGCTTTTAAGTAAATGATTGATTCACCCTCTTTTATTTGAAGATTTACTTTGTTACTCTGTTATTAAAAAGAGTAGCAAGAAGGTATAATATCTGATGGAAAGTGAACATCACAAAATGTATAATCCTGGAAAGAAGAAAAACATTATTAGAAATGGTTTAGATATGGAGATCAATGCTTGAATACTTGAGATGATACATATAGTTTCCGTATAACTTTGTCAACATGTATATGATCATTTAAAAGCAGAGACTATGACCTTGGTACATCAAGAAAACAAAGGATCAGAAACCTACATAGACCAGGTCCACAACCAAGTCCTGTCTATCATTTGGTCACTCATTGGGCACTCCATTATGAACCTGATCCATCAAGTATATATCCCTTGAGATAAAAGAATTTTTTTCTCTAGTCAGGATTTTTCCTTGATGAAGGATAGCATGGATTAAACCCTTTGATATGAGCCAGACAAATGATAGAAATATGTGATGTGCTAAGGATATGAATGATGATACTCATTGGGTACTTTCAAGCAAGGATTGATAGGTCCGTACCGGTGTGCCGATATTTTATCGGTATGGTACCAGTATCACCCGGTATATTAAATATAATATAATACTTTTACAATATAATATTATATTATATTAAAATATATTAAAAAATAAAAAGGGGCGACGTCGCCTCGAATTATCTCCCACGCGGAGAGACGGAGAAAAGAACCCGCGGGCGGCGACGGCGCTAGGGCAACGCAGCGGCAACGGCTCGCGGGCGACCTCCGGGCGGATTCGCCGCTAGGGCGGCGCGAGGTACTTCTCTTCTTCTTCTTCTTCTTCTTCTTCTTCTTCTTCTTCTTCTTCTTCTTCTTCTTCTTCTTTTCCTCTTCTTCTTGTTTCCTTTTTCTTCCTCAATCGACCGCTGACAGTCGATTTCTCCTTAAATCGACCGCAGACGGCGGAAATCGACCATCAACGACGGAAATCTATCGTCGACGGCCGATCCTAGTGCTACCGCCCAGTAGCGGCCGGTCCGCGTACAGGTGAGCTGTCGGACCGGTATGTACCGGGTGGTAGGGGTCTTACCGCTCGGTAAGGAAAACCTTGCTTTCAAGTTTCAATACATGTCAGATTCTTCAAAACAATCTTAGATACATAAACCACTTGTGTTAACTGTTGACATAAGCATCTAATACTTATGTCACCATCAGACATGCTCAATACAGGTAAAATGTATGGATTATGGAATTTTGACATATTGTTTATACTTTATAATATCCTTAATGTTTTGATAGTTGTGTGAATGTTTTAAATTGCATACATGATGATCTATTATTATTCAAACTGTATGTAATATTTTAAACATATTAGATTTATAATGCATATTTATCATATGCCACATCTACATGCTGTCCTCTACTTTCTAAGATTTGGCATGCTAACATGCTGTCTGATGTCATATTTGTGTCCCTTCTTAATAAACTTTTATTGTGTTTCTTATAGTGAAGACAGAGGGTTTCCGTCAAGTTCTAAGATCTAGCAAGCAACTTAATAGTAAACAAAAGTGAATCAGACATATAGTAGAAAATGATATCTCAGTGAAAAATATAAATTAGTTAACTATACAAGCAAATGTCAGCCAGACAAAAAAGTATCTTCATATAGATAATTATGCAAGCCTAATACAGTTGTGGAAACTTTCATAGAGAATTAAATCCATATGACAGATGAAAAGTAACTTCAGATTGAGCTACACGAGAAGAGTCATGTTCGCGAGAGCAAAAGAATACCAGCGCATGAGGATCAGCAAAATCACTCCCTTGGAGAATGTCCAACACAACTAAAGAAAAATTTTGAAGTTCACTATCTGGGATATGATATTTGTGATGAAGAACCTGCAACATGCAATACCTCAGGGGAGAAACACTAAAAGTATGGATTCGACCAAGCAGCTAGCAAATTTTAGAGGCACTTTCACAATTAATTATAAGAATATATGTTAAGTAATCCAAGAAGAAATGTAAAAACAAGAATCATTCTGAAGCAATATTGAATAAAATAGCTATTTGGCTCACATTCAGAATAAAAGATCATGCTGAAAAAGTAGAGAATTTTGTATATTTCTTCTTTTGACAAGGACAACAGTGATTTACAACCAGTAGAACAGAGAAACCACAAAGAGCTCAACAAGTCATAAAACTAGAAATGTGTAGAAGAAAATTATGTCTAACAAAGGATAAAATGATTATGTAACTCTTCCTAACATTAATTATCTGAATATGAGCTACAATATTCTTCATGACATTGATTATATGGGTATGTAACTGAATTAAAACTATGATACCCGGTCACAGATAGCAATGTGAATAAGCCCCCTGACACAAAAGGAATTAGGAAACATGGAATAAACTTACCTGTAGAAAAGATACCCATGATAATGTGAGGCCAACCCGAAGGTCCTTTGCATGAATTCCACTTGCTGCAAACAAAAAAGAGAAAGAGAAGTGCAAAAAGAGGATATTAGCAGATACAGAGAAATACAAACATACAAATGGTCATATTTGGTAGGGCTTTTTTTTTACAGAGAGCAGTCAACAATTTGCTCAATGAAATGTCAAACAACTGGCTCTCAAAGTTAAATAAGAAAAGGAACACATTTGAATATCCAATATTCACATAAAAATGTTTTCTGTGTTTCTTTTATGCTACTTTCCTTTGTACCATCTACATATCATAGGTTGTGAAAACAAACCATAAAATGGTAAGAGTGACTTGGAGGTTCTAACAGGTGTCAGTCAGATAATTGTATTTGTTGTAGTGATACCAGATACAAGCTGTTATGCAAGATCACACAATTTTGTAGTCACTAGAAGAATTCTTTCAAATTAAAATCCTTCAGAAACAACCAACTTATCCATGGTAAAACCCAGGTTGTTACTGCTGTAACAACCCTAGTTTGGTCCCACATCAGAATAGTTCGGTCCCACATCAGAAGTGAGAGAAGTTTGTAGTTAGTCTATAAAGACTGCCACTAATTGGGCTTAAGCATGTCAGACCATATGACTATGCATATCAAGTTAATAGATTATCCATCCCATTCTATTGATTCGTGACAAATGGTATCAATGTTGACCTAGTATTTGACAGCAGGAGCCTAAGCATTAAAGGCACATAAAAAAATGTGAATTATTCTGCTAAGCGTCATGTGCTATGATTTGATTCTAGGATATGTTGACTCTCAACGAGGATGTTAAGTTGGAGAAATTGTAACAACTTCAATTTGATCTTACATTAGAAGTGGGAGAAAACTTGAGTTGATCTACTACTTTTAAACATTTAGGGCCACACGGTTTTAAGCCTATTAAATTAATGGGTTATATATATCATTTGGCCGAGTCTTAACAACGACAGAGCATATCATCAATCCCACACAAAATTTGGACTACTCAACCATCTCTTCCAAGCATGAAAGTTATCTTCATGCATGTGCCAGCAACCCTTCTTTCTTTTCTATTCTTTTCTTTTCCTCCATTTGCTTAGTAATGAAATCGCTGTTTTGTACATTATTAAAGCAAAGAATGACAAGATATTATCTGCACTTTAAAAAACAGATATTATCTGCAAACAATACACAGAAATTCTGAACACAAGTAACAAAACACTAACAGATCACCGACTAATCAGATTTTAGTACATGAATTTTATAAAAGAATATTCACAACAGTATATCATTCATTTCACATGCATCTACCATTTCACTCCCCATTAATTCTCAACTAGATTCCAACAATGCACCTCAATTTGCACAACAACATCAGAACAAATAGAACAGAGAATAAGAATAAGAATAACTGAAGTGGTGAAAACCTATAGGTCAAGCAATAAACAATAGAACATAGGCACACAAATGTAACAAGCATTCATGAATAACAAAGTTAAAATGCAACATGCTAAACTAAAAAGCAAAAGCTCTCTGAACCAGTTCAAGACTACGTCAATCATTTAAATATTTAAACACAACTCCACCGGGCGCACATTGCTGAAATACATGCTTGCATGCCAATATCATAAAGTATAATTCAAGCAAGTCAAGACTCAAAGCCTATCAGCCAGCACACATGCAAGTCAATTAACCAAATTCGTATCAGAAGTCTGTGGACTGCAAAAAACATAAATAAAGAGTTCTTTTTTTATATTGGACAGTAGACAGAGCTGGAGCAAAGGCAGAAGCAATGTCATGACATGGCAAGAGGTTGAGCTGACCACCATCAGCAAGGCACAACATCATTAGGCGATGCCACCACAGACATGCTGACAAAGGCCAAATGGGAAAATAGAAAAGAAAAGATATTAGGAAGTGTCTACCTGTATAACATCTGGCCTAGCTTTTTGCTAATCTGCCAAATCTCAAGAATTAGCCATGCCAAAAATCCCACCAATGGCAAATCTAGTCAACACGGAACTGACCTTCAAAACTAATGTGTATGTAGAGAACATCTACAATATTAGTTTTATTTTCTCTCGCAATCAAGAACGGATGTACAAATTTTAGCTAGGCTTGGTGGAGCGTCTAGAATAAGAGGAACATGACCAACCAAATTATAGGGAGAGCATTTATTGCAGAAGCATAAATTTGTCACACCAAAGAAAGGAACAATTACCTCTAACAAATGGTAATATAAAGTGCTTCTGCAAACAATCCTCCAACTTCCGTACAGGAGCTGGACCTTTATTCCCTTGTTGTTTCACCTTAAAAGACACATTTTCTCAAATTTACCTCATGTGACAAACCTACAAAATATAGTGGTTGCTGATTTACCTGTGTATCAGGATTCATTGCAAGAGCAAGCAAACCACCCAAGGCTTCAGCAAAAGCATCCCTAACAGATGAAACAGGATCATCAAGAGCCTAACCAACCAAAAAGAGGACAAGGTTGAGCAAATGGACAGATTAAAGTTATGAATAAAAAATGTTCAAGGGAAAAAAAGATGAACCAATTTGGAGAAAGAAACAGCATACTTTGAGGCAATACAAAATTGAATTTTCAAGCTCTGTGATTCCTAATCCAGGTCCACCTATATTGGCAAATGCCTTCAAGCATCTTGCTGCAGCCATTCTAACAATGAATGATTTGTCAGTTACACCTACACGCATTATCATGCGGTATGCTTCCGAATACGACGTAGAGGGACCACTACCACCACATCCTTCCAATGCATTCCCAAGCATTTGTAATGCATCTTTTCTAACAAAATCCTGAAGTTACGGCTTAAAAATTATAAGAATTGCCGAGGAGATAAACATAATGCTTTCTATGTGGAAAAAAAAAGAATAATATAAGAACAAAAACCGATGGAAAATGCTAAACTATAATATGAACTCATAAAGCCTTAAAAATCATATCAAGAAATTAAGAACATCGTGGTAACCAAAAAAAATAGCAATATATAATTAGAAAAGCAGATGCAAGAATGAATCAACACAATGATGCCATATACATCAGAGATCGAGTCAAGATCTAAACAATCAAGCTATTACAGATCTATAAAGTATAAACTAAATCCATCTTTAGTGAGCCCGACAATTAATTCTAATAATTCTCAGTGGAATGTAGAGGGAAGGGGTTGATTTATCGAAGAACCAGAAAACCAAGAAAAGAACATATGCTCCGTATCTAACTAATCAAAGCAATAACAGATTCGTACACTATATGTTAGTTCAGCAACTTGATAGATAATTCTGATTATTAATGCTAGACAACAAAGATAAGAGCTTTGATTGACAAAAGGACTACAAACAAAAAGAACAGATCCAATAGTTTAAGCAATTTAATTTTTAACTGTAATAACCATAAGTAGAACATACCAAGGTTTCACTTATTTTGTCAGTACCGGTACAATACCAATACTGGGCAGTCTACACAGTGCGTACCACCCAGTATATTAAAATATATTATAATATTATATAATATAATATTAAATATTAAAATATATTAAAAAATTAAAAAATGGTCGATGTCACCTCGATCTTTCTCCTTGCGCAGGAGAAAAATCGCCCGCGGGTAGCGACGGCTCACGGGCGACCCGCATGCGGCGACGGCACGCGAGCGAGGACGGCGCGAGGTATTCTTCTTCTTCTTTCTTCTTTTCCTCTTCTTCTTCTTCCCTTTTTCGCCCTCGATCGACCGGCGACAGTCCATTTCTCTCTCAATCGACCGTCGATAGTCGAAATCGACTGTCGACGATCGATTTTGGCGGTACCACCCGGTAGCGAGCGGTCTGCATACCGGTAACTTGGCGGACCGATATGTACCACCCGGTACGAGCGGTACAGATCGGTATGGAAAACCTTGGAACATACCACTATTATGTTTACATCCATTAAACAGATTATTTTTTGCTACCCAGAATAATCAAGATGTGCTCACATTTATATAAAATAACATGTCGACCTAACTAACTGGGATAAATATATATTATCTACAGCCTTCTGCCAAACCCATCTTGAGAAAGCCATTTCGAAATCCAGAACCTCAATTAACCCATGTCTGTCCTCATTTAAACATCTTTGTCACAGACCAGGAGTGTCGTTATTGATTGAAAGAAACTAGAAAAGTAAAAAGATAAATATAGAGACAAGGGAGAAGAACCAATGGAGCACCTGATTCAACCTACCCGAACAACATCTGAATAAGACTCATTTAGGACTCACTCAATCTATTAAAAGATGATGATTATCATAATTCATGGCTTGCCATCAAGTTCACTGAAAAGCAAAACTGTATGCCAATTCTGTTTTGAACTCTAATTCATTATTAGAACCTCACATTTTCAAAAATTACTTCAAGCTCCTGAACATTTGTTCCAACCTAATTATACAATTTACCCACATATCAACTCTTGTCACAAAGACTTACCTAAACCTTGGGTTTAGGAAACCAAGTAATTATAAATTTTAATCTAGTTTTACTTTGTGTAAATTTGCAATGTTGCATTAAACCCTAATTTGCACAGGTAAAGAAAAAGAACCCGTTATTTGTGACATTCTTTAATAAACAAAACGATGCCTTGCCAGCCTGCAATGATGACTGCAATACAAAACATGGAGATAGAGAAAATTGCTGAAGGGAGATGAGGAATTGACAACCAACAGATAGGTGACCGGTGATGAAGGAAGAGAAAAGAAGGGGGAGGATAAAAGGAACAAAAAAGAGGTTACTTTTGTTTTTTTAATTTCAAAAGATACTTGCAAATGGATAAAACAAAAAAAAACCTAATTATTGCCCCTTAGTTTATGGCAGTCTATTACCCAAAGTGCAATTAGTTTGTCAACTTCAGGGGACATAATGTAATTTTCTGTAATGTGAAGTTCAAATGTCAGAAAAGTAGCCTTTTTAAGATGAAATGCTCACATGTTAAAAACATAGATAGTGCAACAAAATTGGCAACTAACATACTCATAGTATCCTAACCATATGGGGCTAAATACATAGATCTTTTACAGCCATCAAACGGTACTGAGGGATATGTCACCAGAGGATGGTCCAGCCAATAACACAAAATACCAATTCAGTTAATTGTCCAACTAATATCAATCATATTTCCCGATAATACAACAAGAATTCATGTTAGACACTCACCAAATGCATAAAAGTTATAACAAAATTTGATGTAATTCAAAGAATTTTTTATGGGATTAGTGAAAACCAAGGAATTATCAAACTTGAACCCAAAATTGAATTTTGTATATCGAACGTCATTACCACAAAGAAACTACCACATATTACGCCATGTTGCATTTGGGGAAAAACATGGAAACATTACCAAAAATCAACAAAGAGAACAAGGTGTAAAAAGACGCATGCCACTAATACAAGTCCAAAAACTGATGAAACAAAAGTGATAAAAGTTCCAGTAAAACAACAGGAGATATAAATGCAACTCAACACCGACGTTCTATTCCAAGCATCGTTTGCAAGACCCATCTATGACCTAAATCATGGATTAAAATTTCAGTCTGGTACTGACACTAGTCAGACTGATACAATACCAATGTCATACAGTGTATCGAGTGTCGGTATAGATCAGTACCGATTGCCAACATTGTGTCAGTATACATTGGTACCAATTGCTAACACTGTGTCAGTATAGATCGGTGCCAATTGCTAACATTGTGTTGGTATAGATCGGTACCAATCGCTAACATCTGGAGATTCTGGACCACTATAAGCAAAAAACGACAAACAGAGCAACATACCGGGGAGGAGGCAATCACACTGACGACAACCCGGAGGAGGCAGTGACAGATAGGGAGTGTTAGGGTCAATTGGCACTAAGAGGGGGGGTGAATTAGTACAAACTAAAAAAAAATTTCTAAAGCAAAAGCTTTTCGAATAAGATAGAATAGGAAATCCGAAACTTTTCGTTTTTTAATAAAACAAGTGAGTGATTAAAAGTAAGTTGTTAAGGAAGCCGGAAAGATAATCACGTTTGAGGAAAAGAACTTATCGTCTTGCTTTCAAGGAGTTTAGTTAAGTTGGAAACATCAATTCAACAACATTCAAGCACTGCAAGTATGAAACACTTACAATTTTATAGTGGTTCAACGCCAACGGCCTACGTCCACTTCCGAGTCCTTTTTCTTGAGATACACTGGCATCCACTACCAATATTCTTTGGGTGAAGATCAAACTCTTACACTTGAGCTTACAAGGGAGACTAGATTTACTACTCTAAACTCTCTCCCTTATCCCTTTTCTTTTTCTTATAATTCTCACACAATATTTTCTCAGAATATAATCTCTCAAAAGTGTTGTTCTGAATGTAAGAAAACTTAGGATATCTTTGTTTGAAATAAGTGATAAACTAATCAAATTTATTTAAATAAGTGATAAACTAAATTGGTCTCGCTGTTAAAGATAACTGCATCACATAACGATCAACACTAGTGTAGCTCTATGACATGTTGCAATCATTGTCAGAACATAATTTAAATTATTTCATCCACGTTACATTCAAGTAGAATAAAGTAAGTAGCAACATAGAAACAAAGAGTAAAACAAAAGAAGGATGCATCACATAAAGTACCTCATAAAACTTCATTAATTTTGCAGCAAGACTGATTGTTTCTGTCAAACCTGAAGTAATCCTACGCCCAAACAAACTATACAACTCTCCCAAACAATGTGCCACACCTTCACCACAATTTAGATGAAAAAAGAACAATAAGAACGCAGAAATATTTTGTCAGAAAAGTATAAATATTGAGATAAATAACAAAGCATTGGGAGGGAGTTGGTCGATTATGCTACTAGGTACAAATAAATCAGTAGTTGGGATCAAATTTTCAAATGTCAGTTCAATACCAGTTTCAACTTGTTGGGAAAATATGCCACTCAGATATATAGAAGATAAGACTGTACCACCCGGTGTCACTCAAAAACTAACCAAGAAAGAAATAAGAATCGGAAACCAAACAATGCCACGTGAGGTCCACTACAGTGATCGGCCAACAAATAACAATAGGTATATACCAATTTGACCAGTATTTAAAACCATGCTTGGGATTTTACAATATCAAGGCTTTCATAAGCTTCAAACAGCTATATACCATGTTAAATATATTAGTGTTATAAAAGTACCTAAATCAGATACTACTAAGCTCTGAAGAGGCAAAGAGTCTGCCAACATCTTTATCATAAATCTTTTGAACTCTACTAACTATACTAGTGGGAGAAATCATGGTTCACCTTACCGGTCCATACCGGTGTACTGATCGGCCAACGATACGGTATGTATCGATCCATACTGACATATCGACACATGATATGGTGGAGTGTACCAACAGACCAGTATATACTGCCTGTACTAGTTCCCTGTCAGACCGGTACATACCAAGCATCAAGGTTTGACTTACCGGTCCGTACCGATGTACCAACATATTGTCGGTAAGTACCGGGCAGTATGCACAGTGCGTACCGTCCGGTATTAAAATATAATATAATATTTTTATAATATAATACTAAAATATTAAAAAAAGAAAAAGAAAAGGGGGCGACGTCGCCTCGATCTGTCTCCCCGCACGGGGAGACGCTCTGTCTCCTCGCGCGGGAGAAAAAGCGGCCACGGCCGCGAGCAGCGACCGCTTGCAGGCGACCCGTGGGCGGCGACGGCACATAGGCGACCGCAGGCGATGACGGCAGGCGGGCGAGGTATTCTTTCTTCCCCTCTTTTTTGTTTTTCTTTTCCTCTTCTTCTTCATTTTTTCTTCCTCAATCGACCGCCGACGGTCGATTTCTCTCTCAATCGACCGTCGACGGTCGATTTCTTCTTCAATCGGCCGTCGACGGTCGATTTTTGACAGAACCGCCCGGTAGCGGGCGATTCGCGTACCGGTAACCTGGCAGACCGGTATGTACCGCCCGGTAGGTCGAAATTGCAAACCTTGCCAAGATGTACGCCAAAGGAACGGTGAACCTTGGGAGAAATTGACAAAGAGATTTTTTTTCACATAAACCTTATATGAGTTATCACAAATAACCCCATCACCATTGTTTGCATTCTGACCTAGCGAATGACATCATTAGTTGACTTTTACACCATGTTGTCAACACCAAGTAACAACAATAGAGTATCTTAAATATTTCATTGTTTTTCTTGACAACTATAAACTTCACGACAAAAACTCCAACGCAAATGAGACACCTATGTACCCAATGAAATGATAACCGTGTGGTGAATCATGAACAATGAGAGATACTCTCTACAAACAGTCAAACACCCAAAAATAGAGAAAATTTTCAATAGTAGTGTCATTTTTTCAGCCATAATTAATGGATCGGTGTCGGGTAAGTATCGAACCACGCCCAAAGAGTGGGAGTGTATTAAGAAGAAAATTGATGAAATCAATATTTGGGTATTTCAGTGATCAAAAATGGGTAATAACAAGCATTTTTATAAGGGCTATGTGATCTCATTTCTACCTTGTCAATTTATGCACTTGGTGCCAAATTGGGCAGGTACGCAACTTGTGCCCATGTATTGCCTAGATGGTGATTACATGATGGCTATGACAACTGCATGTTGCTAGACCAGAATGGACATCATATATTTGACATGTGCACACCACGTATCATATTAGATCAGCAAGGACTCACTGAGAATTTTTTTCAATAGATCAAAAAGGTATCATGGAGAATGCTTTTCACTATTCCATTGATGTTCTTTGACATCAATGATGAGTAATTTTCAAATGCAAGCGCACTACCCAGGTTGCGATGCACATTCAATATTCTTTACACTTTACAGACATGATGTGCAGGATTAACTGATGCTAATCTAGTGGATATCAGTCAAGACTAAACTAAAAACCCCCTTGATTGTTTGAAGATCATTGGAAACAGCCTTCAACTAATCCTTATCCCACCAGTTCTAAAACCCTAGCCATCTGATTAGTTGAAAATTGGTCAAAACAATTTTGACTAACAACATCAATCTTGTTTAATTTGCACTCAGAATCCTGATAATACAACTCTATTATACAAAAGCATTTATTCCCATCATATTTACCCAAATACTATGATAGCTCCTATTATGGTTGATCATACCATAAAGAATATATCACTTGGATGTTGCCCATGTATTTTTAAATCAGCATTTTTGTATGATGTCATAGACATGTATCAATCTCTTCCATCCTAATGCATATCATGGATCCAATTTAGTGGTTGTAGGGTCATAATTTTTACCATCCCACAATATAGAGACATCTTACTGGAGTTGCTTAATAAGATATCGTATGGCACTTAGTCATATCAATGCAAGAACTTTTATCAATATAAAAGGTCATTTTAACTTCTACGAATCCAAAGTATAGCCAGAGTTTGCCATTTTAACCTGCACAAGAGAGTGGCTCACTCCTTTTGCCATCAGCTAGCCATCCTTGGAGACTGCTAGCTCTAGAGTATATAGAAATTCCATCACCTTTTGCAATTACTCTCCCCATTGCTAGTGAGGCAAGTCTTCTAACAGGGAGTCGTGCCCCTAGAATAAGCAAAGAGTAGAGTGCATCCTCACACTTCCGTTGCCACTGTTGTATAGATTCCTGCAACCATAACACCTGAAAAGCTTAACACCTACCATGCAATTTCATTCCACCTACTGGCATGTAATAGTCATCCCAACACAACAAAATGGTAACTCTAAACAAAAGAAATTTTCAAAATGGATAAACATCCTCTGTCAGCAAAGGCGTAACAAAGCGGATCTTTTCTACTCTTCAGATACTTAATTTTGAGTTTCATCCTAGCAATACTTAGAAAAAACATCCATAAGAAAACAGATAAAAGGCCAGAATTTTAATGGAAAACAGATACAGTAGTCTACGACCCGACAAGAACTGCCAATTCAGATTGCAAGTTGCATGCAGTAGGTGATACACTCAGGAAAGTCATTAACAACATTATCAAGCAATGCAGTGAAAAATAAACTACTGTGGTCACCCAATTCGTAAGTTGGAAATTATCATAAATCCACACAGTGCCCCGCTTTTGTGAAATCTGCAAGAGGCTGGGGAGACAAACTGCAGAAGAACTAACCATGGGCTCATCTTTGGTAGAAGAAAATAGCTCAAAGAGGTGATTGATGCAGAGGGTGTGGTAGGGAGTTGAGAGGGTGACGTGGAGTATTGTTGGTGATGACAAGTGGTTTGCTAAGGTACTTATAGGCATCAAACAACTTGAGTTGGGTGAAAAGTAAGCTATTTAAACAAGATAACTCCAGCAGCCTCACCCCTCACTATGGGAGGAGGGCAACTTAAAATTGAGAGAGGGAGGAAAAGAGAAGCACAAAAGTTTTTTGTCGAATGAGAAATGGAACGCAGACAAGAGACTTAAAAAAAGAGGTCAGTGGAAGTGTTCAATCAATTTTCTTGCAAATACTACACCCTGGCACATTCACAACAGGAACCTTTTCTGTGGGTCAGGCACAATGTACGTGCCTATACACATAATATGAAATAAACTAGAAAACTTCATTGTCATATGTGAGTTGAAGATCGCAAGTATAAGAAGCCCAAGAAAGTCTGCAATAAAAAAAATTTCGAAGACTGCTAGTATTGTCATATCTAAAACTATAATTCAAGACACATGTCGAAATATAAAATTATCATCATATGACAGGATAAGCTTTTATTATTTGTTTTTAAATGATATTTTTTAACTTAGCTTACTTGACTATAATGAAGTTGTTGTGACCTCAACCATGGAGCAAAACTTTTTGAGTGTCCCGTATAAGAAAAACTGGCAGAAGTATTACCAAATGTCAGTAATAATTGGCTTGGTGCATTGGGAAATTCATACGTATGCCCAAAGTAAACTGGAAAGAGAAACAACGATCACCAGACGATATGCGTATTGCAGTTTGCAAAAACAAACAAGAGGAATCTATAGCCTTCGAAGATGTGCAACGAGCGTTTTCTTCTTTTATTTCTGTTTCGACATCAAGAAAAGTCTCAGTCCAGCCCAATAAATAGCGCACGGTGGTGGATACCCAGACTTCCAACCAGCATCCTCCCAGCCTAGATCAAGACTGCCAAACTGGAGTCCCGAGTGCGAAAGAGGATGCCCTACGGAAACGCTCGAGTGCCCTTGATCAAAGAAACAACACCAAGCCCATGCGAGCCCTAATCTTAAAAAGAATTTGGAAATCCCAATATCTCCCACCACATCCAACGAAAATCTACGCCATCACACAGGGAACAAGCGACAGGGAAGGTGAACGGGATATTTGGGAGGCGGAGCAGATCTTACCTTGGGCTCCTCGTCGATGGCAGCGACGAGCTCGGAGAGGAGATCGAAGCATAGAATGGCGTCGGGTGGTTGCTGAGGAGCGGAGGCGACGATCGAGCCCAGCTGCGCAACGAGAACGCCGAATCGAGAGAGGGGAATGGCGTCGGCCTCGCGCCTCGCCATGGAGAGCGTGGAAAGCGGAGAGGTTCGCAAGGGGTCTGTCGCAACGGACCTGGGAATGGATCTTGGAACCGGAGAATGTAGAGGACGAGGTCCGAAGAGTCACGTGGCGGTCACGTGATCTTTTATACGATTTCAAATATTAGATTTAATTGTGTTATATGACGCTACAAAGTTTTCAGATATTTGAAATTAATCAATAAATCAACGGTCATATTTAATCAATCGTTGAGTGAAAATAATTCTTTTACTATGTTTCTGAAGTTTCCTCTTTTTTTTCTATTTGCGATGATGTGGCACGAATCTTCACAACCACGAAAGCACAAATGTCATTAAGAATATAAACTTAATATACATTTATGATCAATTTAAATTTTGCATGTTGAGTTTGGATATTGACGTAATATTTTAGATATAATAATGTTGATTAAAGTTTCGAATGATACAAACAAAGTGTGCAATTTTATCAACTCATAAGACAATTAGAAATGAAGAAATCCATAAATCTTTTTCCCCATAGAGAGGTAAAAATTAATTCAAGGTTACAATTTTGCAATTGGTAGGAATCGGAATGGTTACGGTTCTCTAAATTCTTCTGTGGGGAACGGATTATTGCCACCGGAAGCTCTCGTGAGCCTCAAATCTTCAAGCTCAGTGAGTGCTTCAAGCTCCCCACATGGAGGACATGAGAGCCCAAGGCCAGCTTTCGGTTCCCGAGCTCATCCACCACGCTCAAGTCCTTGCAAACATCGACCTTGAACACCACATCGCCGGCCGCTTTAGGCCCCAAGGACACCTTCTCGAACCCCAGCAAGTGCTTCCTGGGCGCGTTGTGCACCGCCGGCGGAGTCGAGAAGAGGAAGACGGTGTGGCTGCCCGCCATGCCTCCCGAGTTCTGCACTCGCAGGTGCACGTCGAATGCTAGGCCGTCGCATGCATTGCCGGCGAGGTCGACGGAATTGCACCGTTGAGAGTAGCAGGAGTGGCCCTCTTCGAGGGGGATTGAGACCATCTTGGGAGCTTTTACCAGGTGGTGGGTGTAATCGGTGTAGCTCAGGCCGTCGCCGAACTCGTAGACAGCGTCGCCGGTGTAGAACCGGTAGGTTCGGCCGGGGTAGTCTGTGGACGGATCCGGCCTCATGCGCATGTCGGTCATGGGAACCGAGTCTGCAAATGATTGAGGATACCAAGTAACAGGGAGCCTTCCACCTGCAGATGATCGAGGACACCGAGTAACAGGCTCAGGGATTCAGGATTCAGTCTGGATCAATCCTCTCTGCTAGATTCGACACCGGAACTTACTTGGGTTGCGGTATCCGAAGATGATGTCGGCTATGGCAGCTCCGCCGGCTTCGCCGGGGTACCCCACCCAAAGGATGCTGGAGATGTCGTCACTGGTCTTCGCGAACGAGATGTCGAATGGGCCGCCTGACATGATCACGAGGATCACCGGCCCCTTGGACACCTCCGCCACCTCCGTGATGAGGGACGTCTGCTGGCCGGGAAGGAGCAGGTCTACCCGGTCGAAGCTCTCCCTCTCTATCGTCTGGTCTGCTCCGACAACCAAGACGGTGGCGTCCGCCGCGGCCGCAGCCGCCTTCGCCGAGTCCAACTGGAGGTCGTTCCCAGCGCAACCCACCTTGGCGCACCCCGGCGCGTACACGATCTTGACCTTGGCTGCTAACCCCTGCAGCGGAGTGGTGTACTTGCATGGTGTACCTGTACACGAGCCGAGCACGTCAGTATGGCCTCATGAATCAAGAAGCAAAGCATTGACGGTAGTACCTTCGTAGTTGCCGATCATGGTGAAGGTGGCGTTAGCGTTGGGGCCGATCACGGCCAAGGAACTGATAGATTTGGGGTCGAGGGGCAGAGAGCCCTCGCTGTTCTTGAGGAGGACGATGCCCTGCCCCGCGGCCTCGCGAGCGAGCTCCTGGTTCGCGGCCGTGCACACGTCCTTGGGGCCGAGATCACCGTAAGGGAGCTTCCTAGGATCGCCATCGAAGAAGCCTAGCCGCAACAAGACGGCGAAGTTGTTGGCGATCGCCTTGTCCACGTCTTTCTCTCTCAGCTTGCCCCCCTGAACCGCCGCCAGGGTGTGATCACTCAAGAAAGTCCCACAGTTGAGATCAAGACCTGCAGTCGAGATCAACAAGACCATCTTCGACATTGACAAAAGTGGCCGTTGTTGCAGAGGTTCTCCACCGAAGAAGAAGGAAGAAGAAGAAGAAGAGGATAGACTACTTTCTTATCCGTGCCAGTACGGTCGGAAGGAAAGGGACAATACCTGCTAAGATGGTAATGGCTGCAGCATCCTCAGGAGTTTTGGTGTAGTGCTGCCGATTGTAGAGTTCATTGACAGAGTCACAGTCGGAGACAATGTAACTGAAAGCATCGAGTTCAGCATTAGATTCTTGGAGAGAAATCATGCGTATCTTAACATGAATGTAACATATGTTGTCTTGAAATCCGATGCGAAGGAAGAAGAAGATACCCGTGGAGCTTCCAGTCTCCTCTGACGGTCCCAGCAAGGAGGTCTTTGTCTGCACAAGTGGGGACTCCATTGACTTGGTTGTAAGAGCACATGACACTGGCCACATTCCCATCAATCACGCAGCTCTTGAAAGGAGGTTGGAAGGTGTCATCCAAGTCCTGTTTCGTCACCTACCAAAACAACCAGAATTGCACATAATGAAGGAGATCAGAATTCCCACACTGAGCTTGACAAATCTCTTCCATAACCAGTAATCACTAATTGCTAAAACCTTTCGGATTCTTACAGATAGACAGATATATGAGAAATGACAAGCATTTATTTCGAGATTGAAGACAATCCACCGAAATATGTTCAGCATTTGGAATGTTAAAGCAATCCATAAAAACTTGTCTGCAATTAGTTACCTTAGCATTGAAGGTGTATCGCTCGACGCCTTGCCAGTTATCGACATCATAGGCAGTGTAATGCTTGCAGCAAGCGGCAACTTTGAGCTTGTCTGGATCATCTGCCTCCTGCAAACCCCTCACGTAACCAGTGGCATACTTGCTTGCAAGCACAGGATCCTCCCCTGGGGTCTCCTGCCCTCTCCCCCACCTTGGATCTCGAAATATGTTGATGTTTGGGCTCCAATATGTCAGTCCTGCAAGACCCACATTGTGCATTGCTCGGGCTTCAGTCGATACTACCTGTGGCCAAGCACGCAGAGAGACATTACCAAGACATCGATGCTCTTAGATTGCAGAAGCTACTCATGAAGAGGACTCTGCTATAGACATAAGTTTCAAGGATTAAGAGATTTGTTCTTGTGAAAGACATACATATGTTCTGTCTACCAAAACAAAAGCAATACTATATCTCAGTCATTAAGATAAAGATAAAGGAGAGATTTGGGACCATGCGGCTACCACCCACATTATTTACTCCAACCAAGAAGACTATGACATCTCAACAATGGCAGCGAAGCGGTCACCAAAGACAAACAAACCTCTCATCCATGCAGAATACGAACACACTACAGTGTTGAGAGACATGTGGAAGGTACCATACTTAATGATGGTAGACGAGCAGCGATCTACTATGATCTGCATTGTGTGGTCTTCCAATCTATTGTGCTCGCTCATCACACATCTCTAACAAAGTGATGAGCGCAGAGAAATCTAATGATGATAGCGTATGTATGGTAAGAAGTGCAAGAAAAGTAAGGAAACGAGAGGACAATCATGAAGACCAGCTTTCCCTCTATCTCCGCTGTCAATGGTCCACCAAAATAGTGTAGCAGTTTTCTTTTTTCAGAAGAAGAAATCATAAAGCTGGATTAGAAGAAACGGATGATGTGAACTCAGATTCAAATTAATCCAAGTTCTACTTCCTCTTCGTGATGTTACTCGAGATTGGGTAATCGCTTACATCAGTTCACACGTTTCGAGTCCCTCGTCAAGAAAAATTTTCTTTTCGGAAGAAGAAATCAAAAAAGCTGAATTAGAAGAAATAGATGATGTGAACTCAGATCCAAATTAATCCAAGTTATACTTCCTCTTCGTGATGTTACTTGAGATTTAGGTGATCGACTCATGAGGTAAGCACTTACATCAAATGCACGCGTCCCTCGTCAAGCAAATGGAAGCATCGGTGACTCATTTCAACAGGTAATATGTAGAAACCACAGAAACATTGGGTCAAGATCTCACCTTTCCGATGGCTTTGAACAGGGTGGCGTTGAAGGAGGCCGCTGTGAGAATGACCTGAGGGAAACTGGTCGCCCCAGGGACGAGGGTGGAGAAGCGTGTGCCGGGGCCGACGTAGGAGACGCCGTGCAGGGCCTCCGACCACCACTCGTAGCTCGGGATCCCAAGCCGAGGCACCGCCGTGGCCTTGTTCACCAAGAACCCAACTTTTTCCTGCAATGTGAGTCGCTTCACCAAGTCCTTCACCCGCTGCTTCGTTCCCCACGACACGTTGCAGAACCCGAACCCCGCCAAGCTCCGGTTGGACGCTACGTCGCACGCAAAGATCGGACCTTGGGCCGAAACGCCATCGCAGCACAGGAAGCAGACGAAGCAGAGCGCCAGCGACAGATCGGAAAGATGGGATTTTGATGCTTCCCCCATCGATATCCCGCGGCCTCTACGGCCGTCCTCCTCCTCACCGTTGCTGGGTCCGGTGGCGGTGTTTGGTTTGGTTGCGACCCGTGACCAAGGGGGGAGCGGAGCTCGACAGGAGGAGATGATGGTCTTCGAGCGCGTGCGTACTAACTACGGAGGGCAATTTATTCTCGGGGACCGGCGGTGGCAGGCCTCACTGTTTAGCACTAAGACTACTGCTGCATTACTACCACCATTGTCGGGGGTTAATTGGCAGCGCTCGTCCTCCCAACTCATAAATGGAAGTGAGAGAGTTCCGCTCGGCGATTAGGCAAGAAAGGTTCAACTGTTTCCCCCTTTCCGCTGCCGGTAGATCCACCAGCCTCGGTAGATCGACTAAGAACCTTACATGCACACGTAACTTGGGTTGACCAATTTGGACCGTGAGTTGTTGACCACACCATAGCCTTCAACTACTGCAGCAATCAACACGACGCAGTAAAAAGCATATGGGTTGGATGATGTGAGCGAGTGACTTGAGGATATGCGCCCATCGAAGAATGAGAGTGTGGGGTGATGTAACGATGTGACCATACACCATCATGGATGGCATCCATTGATGATGACCTGCGTCCGCCCTGCTTTGAGATTCCCACACGTGATATTGATGATCCCCGTTCGCGTAAGTTAATTTTGATTATTAGATTATAATACCAATAATTTAGATAATTAATGATGAACAATAAAACATTCTTCCATTATATTTAACCGTGAATACGAGACGCCTACGTAGACTCGACATCTGTGTCGCACGGTCTCCGATGAATGCATTGTGCCGATAGGTATAATACATTATATTCTCACTAGGAAATCCAAAAAGCTCACAAGATTCCCGCAACTCTCTAGACCTAAAATAGTACGGGATGTCATAAAATAATTAGCTTAAGGATATGTTGAGTTGAGTTCTTTATGTGTTGTTGGATGGAGAGAATATAAATGGAATAAGAAAATATATAAACATCGATGGCTAAAGAATATATCAAAAAAAAAAACTTGACCTAAGATTGGGGGGGAGGGGGGAGAAAATACATTTGAAGCCAAAAGAGAAACATAAATATTATTAACTAAAGAATATATTTAAAAAAATTAACATAAAACGAATGTGATTTAATAACTTTTATCTATATTTACTAAAAAAATATATGAGATTTTTTACTATATAAAATCAATTACAAGATCATTAAGTTAATCTTAACAAGCATAAGTAATTTTTACATATATTTTTTCTCTCACCCCTATATGATCCATCGGAGAAAATTTCTAATATTTTTTCCTTTGTTTTTGCCCTAACCAAAATCATAAAAGATACATGATATACTTGGAACAATAAATTCTAATTCACTAAAAACTCTATTTTTGATTTGGATCCCTAATTCAAATAATTATGACACTTCCAAATAATTTATATCTAATTAATATTCTTAGATTACTTATGATTAACACAAATCTTGATTGTTTGATTGGGATGTTAATTTAGGGTCTATCGATGTCTTATTATATGCTTCTCTCTAACTAGTGTCAACAAATATTAAATACCTCATGATCCTTTATGGTTTCGAACCCTACAAAAATGATATCCATGGCATGCTCGATGAAGTTATTCAATAATTAAGTTAATTTTAGTTGTGATGTATCGACCAAATGCTGAGTCCTTTAGAGTCAAAAGTGCTATAAATTGTGAATCTTACGGTCAAGAAATGCACTCATAGTGTGGATTTATGGTCATCATATTTGAAGAACAATTGTATGCTTCTCTTAATCCTGGTCGAATGGTATCTTATTAAACTCAAGAATATATAATATTCACGACTTGGTTTGTAATATTTGTTGGACGATTTTATATCGATCATACAATATCAAAATGTCATATATGATTCTATAAAACCATTGGTTCAATGGTTATATGATATCAAGGTATCAATCACGTTGGTGCTAACTACTTAATACAAAGATCAATCACATAATATCAAAATATTAATCATGTAATAATAAGGTATCGATTACAAGACATAAATTATCAATCACTTAATACATGTATCAACTACATATAAAACAGATCCGCCACGTCCTCGTTTGAAAATAGATCGATCACATCATTTTCTTATCACATACCAATCCCATCAAATCATAAGATGGCAGAAGAAGGTTTTGCACGATATGTTTTGATTAAACTAATATGATTTGGGCATGTGCAAAGCATATACATGGAATTGATCGTAGTCAGAGAATTATCTTATTATTTTGATTTTTTTTTAATAGTTCATTGACATGGGCATGTTACGTGCCAAACACTATGTCTGATATGATACGGATGCGTGACATGGATGTGTACATCATACACCAACGATGACAAATCCATTTCACAGTGGTAATAAATGGTCTCGGGGACATGACATATCATTTGACGTCGATAAATGTACATTATTTATTATATTAGATTGACAGGCATACACCATCAAACCTCTACCTAGATTCCATGATGGCACTCCTTAATGATCATCAGTTATAAGGTTTCTTTCGAGCATCGTTATCCAAAAAAAATATTGATATCTAATCAACCTCAAATCATAAAAATGGCCCACTCACCAACCGGTAATACTCTCACAGTTTGATATGACAAACGTTGACTTGGCCACCACATCATCATACCCTCGGACAGCTGGCCCGTCGATGTGGCCGACCTGACACGGGCAACTTGCCGGATGCAGGTATGGGGGGCGCCAGTGGTCGTACAACCGACCTAACACAGGTAAGGTCAACACCCCCTACCTGCAAACGCACGCCTCATCGCAAGGACGGCAAGCGTGGTGGAAGGGTACGATGGCATGGTAGGCCATAAAAGCAGTAAGGTTACCAGGTACGAATGATCTACAATACTCACTATCAAAGCTCCTGCACCTCTACGGGGCAGGGGGATCGAAAAAGGAACCACTAAATTAATTTGACCGTCAGAGGGGTCACGTCGGGAACCTACTCGACCCGGCCTTCGTGCAAGAATCAGCGGTCGACCCGAGCTGGAGTATTTCCTCCCGACCCGAGCTCTACCACTCCAGTAGCCGACCTCCCAAGCCGAGTTCTGGATCACCACTCATTCGGCCGAGCTCCAACTCCGTACCAAGAAGACCGCGGGCGAGCTAGCGCACACGGGCCTGAACCAGCAGTGTTTGCTCCACAAGCCGCGGAGGTGGAACGTGTCTACTAGGCAAACACCAAATTCGCCCCTAACATTTTTGGTGCTAGAAGGAGGGCCCATGTTGGCAGAACGCCCGTTCGGGGACTCGGGTACGGAGCACCGCATGGAACATGACCACCCTCGACCGACGGAGGAGGCCACGGCAGCTGTGCCGACCCTCAACCGCTTTTGGAGGATGATGATCGACCTTGGGTTCCCTTCACCCGCATCAAACCCCGTGTCGCTCATGGTCACAGCAGAGGCCTTCCTCGGCCTCACCAGCCAGGTCCAAGCACTAGCGGGGATGGTGCAGACCATAATCTCATACCTACCCCACCTCGTGCATTCAATGGCTCACCAATCGGAGGTGGAACGTGTCTACTAGGCAAACACCAAATTCGCCCCTAACATTTTTGGTGCTAGAAGGAGGGCCCATGTTGGCAAAACGCCCGTTCGGGGACTCAGGTACGGAGCACCGCATGGAACATGACCACCCTCGACCGACGGAGGAGGCCACGGCAGCTGTGCCGACCCTCAACCGCTTTTGGAGGATGATGATCGACCTTGGGTTCCCTTCACCCGCATCAAACCCCGTGTCGCTCATGGTCACAGCAGAGGCCTTCCTCGGCCTCACCAGCCAGGTCCAAGCACTAGCGGGGATGGTGCAGACCATAATCTCATACCTACCCCAGCTCGTGCATTCAATGGCTCACCAATCGGCTCCCCCGGTGGCACCCCCGCAAACAGAGTCACCGATGGCCCCGGACCGGGGGATCCCGCTCGACGTTGAGGCGCCACAGCCTCGGGTCGCCGAAGTCCGCCCAGCTTCGCCGACCCCGACGCCAGCCCGATCCCAAAGTTGCTCCTACAATCCAGCACCGACTGAGCTCGATCTCGACACCTTATCGACCTACTCCACTGACTCCTTAAGAGAGCAAGTTCGTCGAGTCCATCAACGACTCGATGAAGTCCAGAAGGAAGTCCTCGGATCAAGAGAGGAGATTGGGGAAAGTTCTAAAGGCGGTTCCCCATTCACCCCCGAGATACAGTCCAAGCCCCTCCCGGCCACCTTCAGGCTCCCGGCCACCTTCAGGCTCCCAGCCCTCGAGCCCTACGATGGCAGCGGCGACCCGATGGAGCATATCGCCACATTCCGCGCCCAAATGCCCATTTATGACACTTCGGAGGCACTGATGTGTCGGGCCTTCCCGACCACCCATATGGGGTCAGCCAGAACCTGGTATGCTCATCTCAAGCCTGCGTCTATACCTTCATTTGACGTGTTGGCAAAGAGAGTTCGAGTTGAACTTTTTGGCAAGCGCACGCCCGAGGCCAACCACGGCCTCACTCCTCGGGATGCCCCAAGGGAGCGATGAGCCCCTCTCCCAGTTCGTAGGAAGGTTCACATCACAAGTCCAGGGAATCCCCGACCTCCATCTATCCATGGCCATCCAAGCATTCCTGACGGGGATGAGGCCGTCAAGGTTCTTCTGGTCGCTGATCGAGCGACCACCGACGACTCTGCCCGAGATGTTGCAACGGGCGCACCAGTATATGACGGCCGAGACGCTGATAGTTGGCAAGCGGGATGAGATGAAGCGCTCACGGGGGGAACAGTCTCGTGGGCATCTGGCGCCACCTTCGAAGAGGAGGGAAGACAGGTCGGGCTTGCTGCCAGCTAGACCCCCCCCCCCCCCCCCCCATCCCCCTCAACTCGACCCGAATGGAGATCTTCTTCCAAATACGAGAAAAGGGGCTCTTGAAGGCACCAAGCCCAATGAAGTCGCACCCCGAGCGGCGCGACAAAAGGAGGTACTGTCGCTTCCACCAGGAATATGGTCACGACACCGAGGAATGTCGTGACCTCAAGTACCAAATTGAAGACCTTATCCGGCGCGGCCACCTGCGGCCATATGTCCGCGAACAACCCTCTCTCCTAGACGGTCGGCCCTCCCGAGACTTGTCTCCCCAACCTCAGGGCCCGGTCGAAAAGTAGATCGACGTCATCTTTGGCAGTACGGCATCAGGCGGCAACAACTCCTCGGCGCAAAAAGCTTATGCGCGATCTGAGGCCGGAAAAAGGCCGCTACATCATGAAGACCTCGACGTCACATTCAGGTCAGAAGGCGAGGAGCACTCATCTCACGACGATGCGCTAGTAATCTCAATCCGCATGGCCAACGCCTACGTCAAGAGAGTCATTATCGACACAGGGAGTTTGACCGACATTCTGTATTTCGATGTCTTTCAAAGGTTGGGATTGACCGACCTAGATCACACCCCTCTAACATCTACCTTGACAGGGTTCACTGGGGATTATGTCTCTCCCTTGGGAACAACCACGATCCCTGTCACGTTCGGGGGGGAGCCGAGGTCAAAAACTTTGTTGTTGTCATTTATGGTGGTCAAGCTCCCGTCTGTGTACAACGCCATCATCGGGCGCCCGACCCTCAATCGGCTCAGGGCGATCGTGTCAACATACCACCGGATCTTGAAGTTCCCGACCCGAGTTGGGGTCGGCGAGGACAGAAGTGACCCAAGAGAATCCAGGCAATGCTACTTAATGGCAACAACGTTGTTCAAGAGGCCGAGAAATGAACCATTCGGTGCCATGCCCACAGGCCCAGAAGAAAGCACCCGAGACACCCACTCTGCGGAAAGGGTCCTAGAGTTGTCACTGGACCTGAACCGCCCTGATAAGCTGGTGAAGGTCAGGTCGGCGCTTGCGGAGAATCAACAAGTCCAACTGATAGATTTCCTGTGGAAGAACGACGATGTCTTCGCATGGTCCCCAAACGATATGTCGGGGGTCGACCCGGAGATCACCCAACATTTCCTGAACATCTCCCTCGACGCCCGACCTGTGAAGCAGCGTCCGCGCAAATTCGCTCTAGACCGATAGAAGGCTATAGAAGATGAGGTCACTCACCTATTGGACGCAAAGCTTATCGAAGAAGTGAAATACCCGACCTGGCTATCCAATGTTGTACTTGTAAAGAAAGTAAATGGAAATTGACGGATGTGTGTTGATTATACCGATCTCAATCGGGCTTGCCCGAAGGACTGCTACCCACTTTCCCGCATCGACCAACTTGTGGATGCCGCGTCGGGGCATCAGCTGCTCTCCTTCATGAATGCATTCTCGGGGTACAACCAAATCCAGATGGCCCCGAGAGACAAAAGAAACACGGCCTTTATCACTCATAACGGCACATATTGCTACAAGGTGATGCCGTTCGGGTTGAAAAATGCCGGCGCAACCTACCAACGGCTCGTGAATCGCATGTTCAAGGACCAGGTCGGAAGGAACATGGAGATTTATGTAGACGATATGATAGTCAAAAGCCAGCAAGCCGAGACCCACCTTTCCGACCTAGCGGAAATGTTTCGCGCGCTAAGGAAATACAAGATGCGTCTCAACCCGGCAAAATATACTTTCGGCATCACATCCGGGAAGTTCCTCGGCTTCATAGTGCATCAACGGGGAATCGACGTCAATCCCGACAAGATAAAGGCAATACAGGAAATGCAGCCCCCCAAGACTATAAAAGAGGTCCAACGACTTACATGAAGGTTAAAAGCCCTGAGCCGCTTCATTTCCCGAGCCGGAGACAAAAGTTCTACCTTTTTCCGGGCACTGAAGTCGGCAAGAGACTTCAGATGGACCCCCGAATGCGAGGAAGCATTCTGCCAACTCAAGAGTCACATAGAAAATCTACCGCAACTAGCATCAGTAAAGGACGGGGAGCCTCTCGGCTTATACCTCACTGCGACCGACCTGGCGGTTAGCTCGGTCCTGGTGACACTCGATAAAGCCGGGGAAAAGTCGATCTACTACACTAGTCATGTCCTGGCGGGACCTGAGCTCCGTTATGCCCCCATAAAAATAATAGGCTTGGCGCTGATCCTGGCATCCAGGAAACTGAGGTCGTATTTCCAGACACATCCCATCAAAGTAATAACCGACCAACCCCTACGCCAAATTATCTCCAAATTTGATGTTGCAGGTCGGATGCTCAAGTGATCGGTAGAGTTAGGGGAGTTCGACATCGAATACGAGCCAAGAAAGGCGATCAAAGGCCAAGTGCTCGCAGACTTCCTCTCGGAGCTCACACCCCCGGAAGTCCCGGCGAACCCGAACCCTGGATGGACTCTGCATATCGACGGCTCCGCCAACTCGAAAAGAGGAGGCGTCGGCTTGGTGCTCAAGGACCTCTCCGGCCACACCTACGAACATGCCCTGCGGTTAGGATTCAAAGCTACAAACAATGAAGCAGAATACAAAGCGCTCTTATTCGGTCTGAAGGTCGCGGTCGAGCTGGGAGTAGAAGACATCAAGATATTCACCAACTCCCAGCTCGTCGAGGGCCAAGTCAACGGAACGTTTGAGACCCGAGAAGCAGCAATGATTAAGTTCTTGGCCAAGGCGCGACGGATGACGGCTCAGTTTCGAAGCTGTACCATCACTAAGGTACCTCGCAGCGAGAACGCGTAGGCAAATGCCTTGGCCAGGCTATCCTGCGTGACCGACACGTCGACCGGAGCAATGGTGAGAACCATCAGGCCCTCCGTCAATTCGACTATGTTGACTATTGATGAGGAAGACGGAGGCTGGATCGACGAGATCCTTCGCTTTAAACAAGCAGGAATCCTCCCCGAGGACAAGGCGGCCGCCCGAAGAATCAGAAGGATGGAATCATGGTACTGTATCGTCGATGGTCGCCTCTATCGACGAGGCTTCAGCTGACCCCTACTTCGCTGTCTGAACCCGACCTAGGCGCAAACCACCCTACCCGAGGTCCATGAGGAAATAAGTGGGGACCATGTCGGTGCTCGCATCTTGGCACACAAGATCCTCAGGCAAGGTTACTACTGGCCCACACTACGAAAAGATGCCCAAACTTATGTTTGGAACTGTGAGCCATGCCAGAAGCATTCCCGGTTCCAACACCAACCAATGGTACTGCTCACGACCGCCGACTGCGCTTAGCCCTTCGCCCAATGGGGAATGGACCTCCTCGGCCCCTTCCCCCTGGCCTCAGGACAAAGAAGGTTCTTAATAGTCGGAGTCGACTATTTCTTCAAATGGCTCGAGGCCGAGCCACTGGCCTCCATCACTGAGAGACAAGTCGAAGGGTTCGTGTGGAAAAACATCATAATCAGGTTCGGCCTCCCTAAGGCCATCATTACAGACAACGGCGCACAGTTCAATAATGCGAAGTTTAAAATGTTTTGCCAAAGCTATCTCATCCAGCTGAAGTTTAGCTCGGTTGTCCATCCCCAAGCCGACGGGCTAACCGAAGTAACGAACCGAGCTATTCTTGAAGGGTTGAAGAAAAGGGTCTCCAACGCTACGACCTCTTGGGTAGAGAGCTCCCGAGTGTTCTATGGGCATTGTGAACGACTCTGAAAACCCCGACGGGGGAATCCCTATATAGCCTGGCTTCCGGGACTGAAGCCGTGCTAACTCCTGAGGTGGTTTTCCCGACCCTCCGAGTCCAAACCCAGCGTAAGGAGGAGTCCGACCAACAGCTCCGTGGGAACCTCGACCTTTTGGAGGAAAAGCGTGCCGACGCCCATCTCCGAGCATTGGCTTATAGAAGAGTTGTCGCCAAAATCTACAACCGTCGAGTACGCCCCCGACACGTCCAGACGGGTGACTTGGTGCTCCGAAAGACCGAGGTCAGCGACCCGACCCGGTCCCGCGGCAAGCTGGCCCCGAACCGGGAAGGCCCCTACCGGGTTATTGATGTTATCCGAGACGGGACTTATACACTGGCAACAATAGAGAGACGGGTGCTGCCAAGAACTTGGCACATCACAAAGTTGCGAAAATTTTACGCATGACAATGTCAGCAAAACGACCTGACTTGTATTGCGACTTGTATCGATTAGAAGCACAGCAATATCAGCAAACAACATGACTTGTATTAATTTGAAACAAGTACAAAAGAGGTCGGGAACAAAAATGAGGACTTCCCGACCCAAGTTACAAGCTTAAAGAAAAAAAAATCAGGGCTCGAAAGGCGTCGAGTCGTCAAAATCTTGCTGCCTTTCCATCGGCACCAGGTCGTCCTCGGGATGAATAGTGAACGGGTCTTCTTCGACGTTGGCGTCAGGATATCGGGCGCGAAAGCGAGCTAGTGCCACCCGATACCCGTATTCATATGTCACCCGACCCATCCGCTTCAGGCCCTCTTTGAAGCCAAGGGACCCCTTGTACCGGGCGACCGCATGCCCTGGCAGTTCGGCTCGGGCGCTCTCCAGGTCCTTCACGGTCTGCAGTAGCTCGTCGTCCATCCTCCGAGCCCTGGTCCGGGCCTCCTTCAGTAGCTGCTGGGCGTCGCCCAGATGGCCCCGAACCGCCTGCAGCCCCTTCTCCGAGGCCTCGCGCCTGAGGAGCTCTTCGGCTTTTCCCCCCTTGATCTTCTTGAGCTCCTCCCGCAGCCCGGACGCGGGCTCCTCGGCCTCAGCGACCGCCTCCGGTCCTCCCCTGGACTTCAGAGCGTCAAGCTCTTCTTGACCCGATAGTCCATGAATGTGATCAGCCGACCCGCATCATGAACTCGGTCAACCAGCGCCATTTGGAAATGTTGGCTCTGCGCGAAAGGTCGATTGTTAGGATCCAGCAAAAGAGTAAAACTCACGTTACTAAGGCATGAGTCAGGAAGCTTACCAGGACCATCTCCTTGGTGGCTCGGGCCATCAGAACTTTAGAGGGGAGCGTGTATAGCTCCCGCGCCAATTGGGGATGGAGAAGTCCCCTTCCAAACTCCTCGGCTGTCGACGAGTTGTTCCACACCTTCGTCGAATTCTTCAGCCCCTTCCATCTGGCCTTCAGCTCCTTCTCGGGGTCTTTTTACCCCAAGTCGGACATTAGCAGGGCATAGTAGCCCTGGTCGCCCTTATGAACCTTTGTCTTGAAAAGGGTCCTTCATTGACCTCGGGCGCTCGTGGACCGGTGAAGCGCCACCCTCCTCGGACCCAGCGGGCGCCTCGGGCTCCTCCGGCGATGCCGCGGGCTCCTTACCCTTGGAGCGGGAACGGGACTCCCCCTCGCCGACACGGGACTTGTGCTTTCTCGTCAGCACTTTCGTCTTCTTCTGATGCCTTCCCGCATCTTCAGCCTGCTCAGGCGGGGGGGAGCTGGCCTCTTCGATGAAGCCCTTGGAGCCTCCCTCGCAGGAGACGCGCCGATCTCACGGGTGGTGGGGCGGGTCGGAGGAACCTTGCCACCGGTCACTCTGGGCATCCCGCGAAGCTCCCCGAGATCCATCCGGTCTACATTCTGATCGACATGTTAGTAGGAAACTAAGAAGGCTAAAGTAAGGCAAAATGTTAGTACCCCTAGAGGCCGGGCTCAAACCCGCCTCGACGAGCCAAAGCTCGACCATCTCCTTGATCGCACGAGAAGAGGAAAGAATCCCCTTCTGTCGGTCGACCAAGACAGTTTCCTCCTCGGACAGGTATGGGGGGCATTGCCGATCGGGTGAGCTGACCAATCGAGCCTGAACCCCCAAACCGGACCACTAACGTAAAGATAGCGGGACTTCCAACCTTTGTTACTAGAAGGTGCCCCGCTGACCCTAAAATCGACCGGGCAGTAAGATAGTAACCGCCCCGACTCTTGCAGAGGCGAAAACACACCATGAACAAGTCCCGAGTCGGGATAATCCCGGCTCCTCGGCACTCGCCCAAGAAAACCACAAGGTAATGCCACGAGTTGGGCGCTACCTGGCTAGGAGAAATTCTCCACCATCTCAGACACTCCTCAATGAAAGGGTGCAAAGGAAACCGGAGACCGGCCTCCAAAACATCTACCAAGATGCATATGCCGGGAACGTCCAAGCTATAGGGAGACTGCCCCGGCTCCGGAACATGCAGCCCGTATTCAGCTGGGATGCTGTACCGCTCCCTAATCACGGTAAGTGACCCCCTAGTCACCGCCGTGTCGAGATCATGATCCGACATCATGACATCTAAATCCCTCAGAACCCTCGCGTCGACAGGCGACGGGGCCCCAGAAGATGCTCCCGAGGAATCAACCTCGGGATCACTCCGACTTGTCTCCTCCGACCCCGGGGGAGAAACAACCTTGACACTAGTCGAGGAGTCCGAGGAGGTCATCGCGACATGTTCAAAAGAAGCTACCGACTGAAGGGACCAAGAGTGGCTAGGGAGGTCCGAGATGGAAGCAGGGAGAGGGCCAAATAAACAAGTGAGGTCTCTGCCCAACCCACAGCGAACTTATAGCGCCCCGGGGAGTCGTTTCAGCTTCCCGAGGTAAGAGGAAGCACCGCGACCCCGAAAAGACACCCAATGCATTAAATGCCCCATAACTCTGGCCGAAACCCTAGGCAAAGGACGATATATATATATATATATATAATATAACAATATTGTCGCATATATGATAATATGCACATGGCAATAAAGAGAAAGCTCACCCTCTCGGCCAAATCTCCGGATTTGCGCCCGAGTTCACCCTCTCGGCCAAATCTCCATATTTGCGCCCGAGTTCACCTCCTCGGCCAAGTCTCCGGATTTGTGTCCGAGTTCACCCTCTCGGCCAAGTCTCCGGATTTGCACCCGAGTTCACCCTCTTGGCCAAATCTCTGAATTTACGCCCGAGTTCACCTCCTCGGCCAAATCTCCGGATTTGCGCCCGAGTTCACCTCCTCGACCAAATCTACGGATTTGCGCCCGAGTTCACCCTCTCGGCCAAATCTCCGGATTTGCGCCAGAGTTCACCATTTCGGCCAAATCTCTGGATTCGCGCATGAGTTCGCCCTCTTGGCCAAATCTCCGGATCTGAGCCCGAGTTCACCCTCTCGGCCAAATCTCCGGATTTGCGCCCGAGTTCACTCTCTCGGCCAAATCTCCGGATTTGCGCCCGAGTTCACCTCCTCGGCCAAACCCGCGGATTTGCACCCGAGTTCACACTCTCGGCCAAATCTCAGGATTCACGCCCGGACTCACCCTCGCCAAAAGCCTAAAATCATAATTCCCAAGCTCCTGCTCGGTCGGATTAACTCTTGCGGCATCACAATTCCCGAGCTCCCGCTCGGTCAGATCGGCTCTTGCGACATCACAATTCCCGAGCTCCTGCTCGGTCGGATCAACTCTTGCTACATCGCAATTCCCGAGCTCCTGCTCGGTCGGATCGACTCTTGCGACATCACAGTTCCCGGGCTCCTGCTCGGTCGGATCAACTCTTGCGACATCACAATTCCCGAGCTCCTGCTCGGTCGGATCAACTCTTGTGGCATCACAATTCCCGAGCTCCCGCTCGGTCAAATCGGCTCTTGCTACATCATAATTCCCGAGCTCCTGCTCGGTCATATCAGCTCGTGCTGCATCACAATCCCCGGGCTCCTACTCGGTCGAATTAACTCTTACGCCATTCAAGTTACCGAGCTCTTACTCGGGCGGATCAACCACCGCACCACTTGAAATCCCCAAGTCCCCACTCGGAACTAGTTCAGGGCGACCTCGAACCAGCAGCTAAGCACAAGACCTCATCTTCGGCACCCTCATCATGTGCCTCGAGAAGGTCTTCCCGGGGGGGAAGAATGATATGACAAACGCTGACTTGGCCGCTACGTCATCATACCCTCGGACAGCTGGCCCACCGACGTGGCCGACCTGACACGGGCAACTTGCCGGATGCAGGTATGGGGTGTGCCAGTGGTCGTACAGCCGACCTGACACAGGTAAGGTCGACACCCCCTACCTGCAAACGCACGCCTCACCGCAAGGACGACAAGTGTGGTGGAAGGGTACGACGACATGGTAGGCCATAAAAGCAGTAAGGTTACCAGGTACGAATGATCTACAACACTCACTATAAAAGCTCCTGCACCTCTACGGGGCAGGGGGATCGAAAAATGAACCACTAAATTAATTTTACCGTCGGAGGGGTTACATCGGGAACCTACTCGACTCGGCCTTCGTGCAGGAATCAACGGTCGACCCGAGCTGGAGTATTTCCTCCCGACCCGAGCTCCACCACTCCGGTAGCCGACCTCCCAAACCGAATTTTGGATCACCACTCATTCGGCCGAGCTCCAACTCCGTACCAAGAAGACCACGGGCGAACTAGCGCACACGAGCCTAAACCAACAGTATTTGCTCCACAAGCCGTGGAGGTGGAACGTGTCTACTAGGCAATCATCAAATTCCCCCATAACAAAAAGCTCTTTGGCATGCAGGTGAGTTCCGATTGGCTCACTGTACCTTTGGCCCCACACGGGAACCACCACATGGGTGGCACTTAGTTTGGGTGACATGGTGGGGCCGTAAAGTATTCAGAGTGAGTGATCTCATGGGTTTTCAGATTAAGGTTTAACATACACAGAATTAAGAAGGATTTCATCTCGATAATACTATTTACAATTAACCAAAGGTTCCTCGGATGGATGATCATTCAGAGAGTTTGTAAAATGGTCTTATAAACGAACGATGATAATATTTTATCGTAAGCATATTTATGCATATCATAATGTTACAAGAAATTTGATGAGAATGTTACATGATTTAAGTAAAACCAGTTATAAATTGTATTAAGACGGAGTAGTAAGTAATTAAGTTTTGGTCAAAGTAAATGATTTAAGTTTAACATGTATCTTCTTATAAATACTAATAAGTTTTTGATAGGTGTCTTTTCTACTTTAGCTCTATCAGTTGGTTATCATTCGAATATTAACTAAATTTCCACGTCACATTACACTGTTTAAAACGTTATACTGATAAAAAAAAGTATTAGGAGAAATTTATTTGTTTTCGAAACCTAATATCCCCTATTAAGTTTTAACACATAAAATAGGTTGGGAAGGGTAAAATATAGCGAAAACTCCTAAAAAAGTGAGTTAGAACGAGAAGACAAAAGAAGCCAACTTTGTTGAAGAGGGTAGGAAGTGGCAGTCACTCGAGCCATTCAATACCTCCTGTCAAGCTTAGAAAGAGGGATGCATTATTGAGTTGGTGCAGCAGCAGCTTTATTGAGTTGGACAATAACTCATCTATAAGCTTCTTTTAAATCACATAATTTTACACATTCAATCCATTGAAGAAAATAGTTTTAGTTCGTTCGTTCGTTCGTTCTTGACGTCGAAAGAAAATAGGAAAGAGAGAGAAAAAAAAAAGAGGGGAAAAAAAATTGAAGAGAAAAGGAGGAAAGATACGAAGAGCAATAGAAAGGAGGAATAAATGATGGGAAAAAAAGATAAAAATACAAAATGAGACTGCCGTATTTGTAGTTTTCTTCCTTTGCGAAACAAAGTAATAACCAATGGAAGAAGATATGCCGAATAGCCATCCCCTCCAAGTGACTCGGTGGCCCAACTTGCAGGCAGTGGCGTTCCTGCAGTCACCGATGGATTCTGATCCATGGAAAGCTTAAGTAAGGCTCGCACGCTGTGAATGAAGCGTCTCTTCGATGGTTTCACGGAGCATAATTGGGAAGGCAAGACGCTACCGCCTCCAAAGCATGCATGCTTCCACGAGTGCAGATGGGAGAGGCATGGCATCTTCGAGGGGTTGGTGATAAAGATTAAAGAGGGAGGAGAGGGACATGCACGGCAAAAGGATACAGCAAGGTGTGGCTTTGTGACCACCGAGGTTTTGATTCCCCCGTCCCTCCCTCGCATCGGCGGGGGCAGCAGAGAGTGTGTCCGGGTTCAATGAATGCAATCTATGTGCTTCAACTTTGGATTCTCCCGGGGGATAACTGGATAGGTTGTGCACCATGCAAGTGCTTGAATAAAGCAGGCTTCGCACCACCATTATATATAACCCTGGGAGAGGCCGGTTTGTAAGCTCAAGGAAGAAGACTCGGTTCAGAGACAAGAGTTGGATGTCCTCTGGGGTTCCTTCAAAGCACTTCAGTAGGGCCATTTTCCAGCCTCGGATGTCATCAGCCCTCACTGAAGTGTTTGGGGGAACTCCGGGTGGCATTCCACGGCCGCCGCCACATTGTTCGTTCACACCATTGTTTGTGTTGTCTTCAGCTACCATGCAAACACACACACACACACTCACTCTCTCTCCACCCTAACAATGCATGCAGAGTACTGGAAGCAACAGTTGGATGTCATCGGGAGTTCCTTCAAACCACTTCGGTAGGTGTCATGTTAAGCCTCGGGTATAAACATCAGCCCTAACTGAAGTGTTTGGGGGAACTCTGGATGCCATTCCAATAAACACCCAGAAGGACTCGTATGTGACAGACAGACACATCCTTGCTTGCCAAATCGTTCAGATCATTCCATCCTTCTTAGATAGAGACGAAACCGTTTGCTGCACAAAGCCAAAAAAAAAAAAAAAAAAGGTTGGAAGGCTCATTTGCTCCTACACCGTATGATCATTCTCTTCCTAAAAGGTGGATTATGTCATCCAAAATTGCCTTTAGGGTGCGCTGACTAAAATATTTCTCATAGCTGTTCACTTGGTAAAGCATACCAAGTTGGAGTGCTCCCTCCCCTCAAAGAGCTATTTTATAGTATATCTGTTGGATCAAAAGTCTGCATACCAGAAGTGAGATTAGGGTTCACCAAGAACTCTCAGGTGTTTGAGAGAATTCTTTCTAGGAGAGAAGCACCCAACACAACAGTTTGGGAGGGGCCGGGCCAGTCAAAAAGGCCATGGCCTAAGATTTCGCCGCTGCACCCCATGAATGAATCGCTGGACTTCCTCCCTCAAGGCAACCCACCTCGTTAGGGCTCCTAACATACCTTTGGCCAACCGAGCAATGCTCTCGAATAAATCAAGAATACCTATTTATATTGATTAAAAGATAAAATATAAATATTTTAAAATATTAAAAAATCTATCACATCTAAATAAATATTATCATTAAACTAATCTCATCATCATCTTAACTACTTAGATTATTTTCAACACACCTCCTTAATTCAAGTAATTATAATTTAAAATTATTTTTAAAGAAATATTTTCTTCGCCAAAATTTGTGTGAAGACGTCGGTAAGTTGATCTTCGTTGATGCAGCGGCTGTGTTATGTTTTTTCTCTGTCCATAATTTTTTGAGAACTTTTGACCTGAAATATTTTATCGCTTCTCTTAACATTTTTCTCTTCGGTAGTCATCTTTGATGATATGATGGAGACTCTGCATTTGTAGGATTAAATCCCTTTGTATGTGGAAGCTTTATTTTTCTTTTTTTTCTCTTGGCTTTCTTCACATCATCAGAAACTTCTACCAACCCTGTATGTGTACTTTTATTATTGTCCTTAGAGTTTAGAGCTTCACCCCTTTTTTGTATATGTGTGTCATCAACATTACGACCTACATCATTTGAGATTGCATAGATTCACAGAATTTTAAATGATCATAACTATTTTTCCATAATATTGATTCTTCGGTAGGAGTAGCAAAGTCCGAAAATAATAAGACAAATATTTTGTTTTTTGTCATCCTTACGGTTGCTATCAATTTACCAATTTTCTTATTATAAATCAAACATTTTTTTTCATAAAAAATAATATAATATCATTTTCTCATTAGTTGTCTTATACTAATGAGATTTTATTTTAAATCAGGAATAAATAACACATCGTCAATAAATTTTTTACCAGACTTTATGTTCAAAGCAACTGTTCATTTTTCTTTTACTTGAACATTTTTACCATTTCTCATCTGCACAGTAGATCTGACCGAATCATCAAGCTTCTGAAACAGACTTTTATCCCCTCTCATATGATCACTACATCCACTATCCAAAAACCAAACAAATCTAGAATATTTTTCATCAGATGTTGTAAAGAAAATATTCTCTTCATCACTTTTGTATCATTACTTTCCTCGTGATAGTTAGTTTGATTTTTATTCTAACAATCTTTTTCAAAATATCCATATTTTCTACAATAAGAACATAAAGGAACATTTGGATTTTTATTTTTATACCGACAATCATTTTTAATATGCCATATTTTTTTTACAATAAAAATATTTTCGAGTTTCTTTGTTACCTTCATTTGGTTGACCTCGTCATTTGTCCTTTTGATCTCTCCCTTGAGATCTGATTTCTGAATTCTCTTTTTGATCATTCTTGTGATCAATCTTCATTTGAAGAACATGTTCCAAAGTTTCATCTGAAAATCTGTTTACTTTTTTGTTCACTTTTTATTCATGGACTAAAAGAGATCTCATTAATTCATCAATAAATAATGTACTTGTATCTTTAGCTTCTTCTATAACAGTAGAGATCATATCAAATTTTGAACATAAACTTCGTAAAAAAATTTCTACTACAGTTTGATCTTTTAGATTTTCACCATAAGATCTCATTTGATTCACAATAGAGAAAACTTTTGAAAAGAAATCAGCAACAGATTCTGAATCTTTCATCATAAGTGTTTCAAATTCACGACGAAGAATTTGAAGCTTTAAAATTTTTAATTCTCTGTGTCTCCAAACATATTTTTTAATATATTCCAAGCTTCTGTTGATGTTGATGCCATCATGATTCGAGGAAATAATAAATCATCTATTGCGGCCTGCCATCTTCTTTTTTTTCTTTTCATTTTTTTTTTGGACGGCTCTGATACCACCGTTGGCTTTTCTGCAAAACTTCAGGGAGAAGGAGAATAGAATAGTAAAAGACACCAGGAGTACTTTCAATCAACAATTTGTAATGCTCACCAAGAACACATATTTATATTAATTAAAAGATAGAATATAAATATTTTAAAATATTAAAAAATCTATCATATCTAAATAAATATTTGCAAGCTATGGTATTCTTGTGATCCACGTACAGAAGCGAAATGATAAAAGCAATAAATCTGAGTTCTAATGTAATCATGCAGAGGAGGAGGAGGAGTAGTCGGAACTGAAGCTGATGCAGACCTCGCCACCTCATAAATTTGACGAGGCTCGCAGACCTCAGCAGGGTGGTCCAACGACATGATAAAAGCAAGAAACATCAGAGTGGAGACGGTGAACTGCTGCTAATCCAGGCCTGGCAGCCTCTCATAGATCGGACGAAGCATTCCCTATGGGATCACAGCAGGGACGAGGACCACCAGATCTTGGGGTGGTCCATGAAGAGAGATCTCGTAGCAGTGTCTTGTGCAGGAGGGAGGGCTAACCCCACCCCCCCTCTCGCAGTTGGAGAGGGGGGGTGGGGTTAAAACACGTTCTGACACCCCTTCTGCTTCGTTCTTGTCAGGCTGTTTGCTTATTAGTTAGTAGGGTTTGGGAGCTTTCGGGAGAAATCTTCCTGTTGTATTGGCTCCTATAGCTGACAGACTTCCACTTTATGTTTCAGATAGGACGCTGCTTGCTTGCTTGCTTGCTTGCTTTAAGGGAATGCAATGGCAGCAGACTGCACTTCCTTTTTCTTTTTAACTTTTTATATAATAAAACCAATATTCTCTATCAATAAAATTATGCTTCTTTTTTTTTCTTTTTCTTTTTTGAATGATATACTTACTGTATTTGTTTTTATTTATAGCGAGTAATATAGCCTATTGCATCAAATGGTTTTTACTAATAAATATAAGGCGTATTAATGTTCTCAGGAATATTTTGCAGAGTTTGAAATTATATCTCAATTTTCTTATGTATATTTATTTTAATAAAATATGAGCCGACTTCTGAAAAATTAAAAAAAACTTTAAATCAATCAACAGTTAAGCCATTTATAAATAAGATTTTGAGGATAAACCCATTGCATCGTTTCAAATATGTGTTGTGTTCTTCACTAATCTATATTAAATATTTATGTTTGTTAGTAAAATATTCAAATTGTAGCATCGTTTTTATTTACTTTGAATACGTCACAAGATCAGGAAAAATACCTTAAGATAATCAATAAAAATCACGAATTCCTTGATATAAGATGTGCATATTGATTCACTGTTCACAATAAAACTTCAAAACTAAGGAAAATTTTCCCATAGATCGACTAAAATCGAAGTTGGATGAACTAAAAAGCCATCATCAAATCCATGTTCCTCGATGGATTGCAAAGAAATCAAGAACGTAATCGGTGAGTAATGATCCCATTTACGGGAATAAAAACTTATATGAGCTCATAAAAGAATCTTCATCAATCACTTCATCCACGTCCAACGGTTATTTGCAAAGACATTAAAGAAGCCTTAATCTTGTATTTGCTGATATAGAGTCAGTCCACTGCGTCTTTGATGCAAGCAATTTGAATGTGGTGTAAATAGTTTATTAACAGAGAATTAATGTCATAAACCCTGTGGCCTACACAAATCACAAAGTTCACATATGCTGCAACAGATGGGCATCGATCATATTAAAGAACCCACTCATTGATACAATAATTACGAGCATCGTCATATCAATCTCCTAGTTCAGTAGATGTGGGTGAAGGATGTTCTTAGTGTGCTGAAGAAAGCTCAATCATTAGACAACATTACATTTCATGCTGATTAGTAGGTCCAAACAAGCGTCTAATCCAATCAAAGTGCAGAGTATTGTAATGTATTAGTAGCACATCAAACCTGTTCGTGTCACTGGTTATTGCTACATGCAATTGAGGTTATAATAACAATTCCTTCATGATTAGGAGAAACTTCTCATAAATCAACATCGGCTCCAGGGCCAGACATGCAAGAAGACTGTGTTCATCATGGTTGGCAACCAGTCACTGTAATGAACTGTGGCTGTCCCTGTGAAGAAACAACATGGCAATACACTCTTAATTGTGTGAAAAGACAACTGCTTAAAACGCCAGAAATGGCTACGAACAAAGAGGGAGACGACAAATACATACATTTAAGAGGAAGAGAGGGATGACTGAGATGGAGAAGCTGATTTATCTTGCTTATCTTTAAAAGAAAATAATGGCATTTACCTGAGCCTTCGACACAGTGGAAGTGATGACTGCTGCCACCGAGACCTTTTGCGGAACTTCAACTACTCCACATCAACCATGGGATGTCTGCAGAAATATATGTGGTATAGGTGTTTGTGATGATGAAAGGATGGAGAGCTCTTGATGCACTTCTACCAAGTTAACATTATGTAGTGAATGATGTTACCCAAAGCTCGATATAAAATGAGGACTAAAGTTATTGTATATTCCTACCTAACCTACCTGAAGCAGTTAGGGAATTAGTAGTTGTGGAGTTTCTCTACAATTCAGGTTGCAGCACCAGAGTGTGATCGATACACAACAGGCTTCGAGACAAGCTTGCCATGCTTGTTTTTGGGTAATAATTTGCCCACCAGCTACCAAACTACCTTCAAGAGTTGGAATTTTAATATATGTGACAGCAAACAGATTTCTTATTTTGTTTGGTGAGTGAGTGCCTATCGGAAAGAACCTACTTGATTGAATTTTAGTAAATATTATACATACATACATACATATATATATATATATATACATACAAAAATGTTGAAAATTTTGAAGAATCAAATAAATGATGAGATAAATTAAGGAAAAAAATAAAATAAAAAGGTTAGCTTCCACGATAACGGCTTATCTAACACGTGTGGTAACTCCAAGTAAAGCAAATGTCAAGTCCTATATAAAGGATGTCATTTAGCCTTACAAAAAAGTACCATAACATATTAAATGCGTCATCAAACTCCGAATGTAGACTAAAATAAAAAAAATTCCGAATATTTGAAAACAAGAGGAGCCCACTCAGAGAACATTGTTTGCCTCTACTATTTCTCTAGTATATGTATGTATGTATGTAAGTAAGTAAAGAGATAGAGAGACAACATCTATCTACTATTTAATAGGTATTATGGATGTTAATAATCGGATTGAAATGTTAAGAAAAAGACTGAGGTTGACCTACGGCTTCTGGGTTTGTGATGTTGGCTTAAATAGAGAAACAGAATAGGTGGGGTCAGTGTGAACCCCAACCAACATGCCAATTAGTCAACATTTCTTGACTTGAACAGAAAAAAGAAAATGAAATGGGTGGAGTTGGTGAGCTCACATGAATTGTGTGCTTCACCGTCTAAAGGGGCAAAAGGGAACCTTCCAATCTGATGTGGTCGAACCTACTCAGGGGCACGTCCGGATGAAGATTGAGATCCGGGCTTTAAGATACGTGCAGGAACACGTGGTCCACTGGTGCTCGGTGGCCCCTCATCACGTTTACCTAACCTAACCGCCCGTGGCAGTCGGAGCGCTCCCTCCCACCTTTTTCGTTCAGGCTTAGCTCAGACCGCACGCCACAGCGTTTCCCTCTCACACTTCATCCTCGCCGCGGTTTCCCCCGGCTCTTCCGCTTCGCTCTCTTTCTCTGCGGCGGGCGAAGCGGGCGGGTGGCTTACCGCTCGAAGACACCACCACGTTGGGTGCCCAACCGGAGGGTGCATCCCATGCACCCATGCAATCACGTCCATAAAGGACGTGTCCAGCCCTGCAACACGAACTTCCCGTGGGGCCTCTCTCGCCTCGCCTTTTCATATCACTTCATACTCTCTCTCTCTCTCTCTCTCTCTCTATATATATATATATATATATATATATAAAAGAATTAATAGGGCACACGCAGAAAGCGTGACAAGGTTTCGACATGAGACGAGGTGGAGACCATGTGCGGACGACACGCATGGCATCACGAGTTCGTACGCCATGTATGTAAATGTAGGTCAGGTAGTTCATATGACAAAGGCGAGTTAAAGCGCATGTGGGCTTGTTGGATATATATGGTGGGCAGCCGTTGTTGCCCTCCACTCCCATCTCCACATATAGTAGCACTGCTGTTTCCTTCTCTCTCGCACACACACACATACTCTCTCTCTCTCTTTCTCAATCTCTTGGCCCCATGCTTGCCCTCCCCTCTCAACTGCGTCTCTTTCCTGTTCCTGTGGAACAAAGGGCCATTGTGTGCCTCCCATGTGGGTGCCTAAAAGTAGAACTGGTCACATGAGAAACCACTCGATATGTAGTAGTTACCTAACAGCTACAGTGTGGAGGTTTATTGGGGAGGGGGATGGAGAAGGAAACCCGTTCACGGCGGCGAGACCGAGTCACATGATCGCCTTAATGGGCCGGGGGCCCACGAGGCATCATCGGTCACATGGGTGTACCTCCGGGGTGTCGACGCGGCCCTCGCCGTCGTACCCCGACACGTGCGGTGTCCCGAGCCGGACCGGTCCGGACCCGAGGCAACGACGCCGGCCACCCTGTCACCGTCCTGCGGTCGACGCGCGGGAATTAGCGGGATCGACGCATTCGGTGAATGCGGCCAAATCACGAGATTAGTATTCTAATTACCAGCAATGGGGTCTAAATATACAAAGGCAGCTGCGGGTTATGTTACTTGGCAGGTCCCCAGACGACGCGACAAGGTTGGTGTTCTCGTTCCGGGACATGGGGGAGACAGGCTCACAAGGCATCTTCGGGACTACAAGGCTTGCGAACGTTCGGGTGGTGGGTTATTGATGGCTCCGATAACGAAGAAGGCCGGAGGAGGATAGATGAGACAAAGGGTCTTATCATCTTTTTTACATACACGTGGCAAGTTGGGAGTGAGTGATCCAGGGGGACCAGGGTAAGAAACAGCGGGGGAACATCTGGGCCTCCCTGGCCTTTCTCCATATAATGCTTCTTCTTCTTCTTCTTCTTCTTCTTCACACAAACTCTCTGTTCTTCTTCTATAAAGCTCGCCCTCCCCTCCCTCTTTCCTTTTGTCTCTCCCCCACACCGCTCTCCCTTTTCCATCCGCTTCAGCCTACGTGTGCCGAGATGTCGAGCAGGAGGTCGAGGGTTTCCGAGGAGGAGATCAATGAGCTCATCTCCAAGCTGCAGTCCCTCCTTCCGGAGGCCCGCCGGCGAGGCGGCGGCAGGGTAAGCGGGCACCACACTGACGTTCTCCACTCATCCCGACCCAACTCCCCACCGCCACATCTGACCTCTGTGTCTGTCTTCTGTGCTGCAGGCTTCAGCGGCGAAGCTGCTGAAGGAGACGTGCAACTACATAAGAAGCCTCAACCGGGAGGTGGACGACCTGAGCGGCCGCCTCTCCGCGCTCATGGCGACCGTGGACAACAACAGCGCCGAGGCCGAGATCATCCGGAGTCTGCTCCGGTCATGAGGAGGAGAATACCCCACTCTTAGTGAAGGATCCCCACAACCGCATATCTACTACCTATCTATTTCTATATAGATAATGTACTTGTCTGAGGGGGTAGGACGTAGTTGTAGCAGCGGTGATTTCCCATGGATTTCCTGTACAAGTTTTCTACCTTTTCTTCTCTCTCTCTCTCTCTCTCTCTCTCTCACATTGAGGTCTGGCTCGAGTTGTTCCCTCCACAGGCAACCGACCGACATCAACTTAGAAAAATATTTTATGTAATCCGGGTTCTATTTAGTTCATCTATAATAGTTTAATGCATGTGAGAGAGTGGCGCAGTCTCTAACCTGAGGTCATACGGTCTGCAGTCGCCTCATCTTCTCCAACCTGCCACTTGAGCAACGTGTGGGGATTAATGAATGGCCTGTGTAAGCTTGAGCGGAACACCCTTGCCCTCGGCATTTATATGCATCAAACCTTCGTGGGTTCCTCTACTTTTAATGCAATGGCGTGCGTTTCTCTTCTATAGTTGGATCAATCGTTGAATCGATTCATTGATTATTCAAAAAAACAAAAAAAGTATAATATATTATATTACATCAAAAATTTAGAACATATATTGAAAAATGAATATATATATATATAATAATAGTTTTCTATAATTCAAAAAATTTGAGTACGTTTGGTAATAAATAAAGCTGTTGAAGATGTTGTTAAGGTTTTAATGATTAAAAATAAACAAAAAAAATTCAAAGCTGACCAACCAAGCTAAATAAGAGGCGAGGCGTCGACGACGGGGCCGCAGGAGAGGCGGAGACCGCCGACGAGGCCCGCCAGTTCATAGGAACTCTCATCGAACCCCTCTCTTTCTCCCAGGGTTATGGCTTAGTCGAAATGATGGTTGCGAGCGCACCTCCCAACCAATAAAAAAACGTAAAAGAAATGTAGGAACTGGCAATAGGATACATGGATAAACGAGAGAAAAGATCTAGAAAGGTGAAGGAAAAAGGAGGACGAGGAAAAAAAAAAAAAGGATCATAGCGTGATCATACCTGGGTCGACACGCCGAGCTGGGGAGAAGGGCAGCGCCGATCTGGAGCAGAGGACGGCATCGTGGATGAAGACGGGGAACAGCAGCCCTCATCTGCCTTCCCCATCCGATCGAGATCGCTACTGCTAGGTATTCCTTTTCTCTCGCTCTTCTCCGCTAGGGTTTTTGGTTGAATAGGAAACAAAGAAAGAGGAGACGGGAGAATGGAAGAGCAGGTAAAGGGGCAGTTAGTTAGGCCGGCCCGCCACGTTTGAAAGCAGGGCGGGAAGGGCCGCGAGGAGGGCATATCTCGAGCCACGTGTGACGCCAATGAAGAGATGGGGGCGAGGCGAGGAAGTTCCATCATGAATCGTCTTTAGGATAGTAAAATACAACTTTAATTGTCGTGCCGTCCGTTTGATGATAGAAATTAATGCTTTGAATAAGATGAGCACACGTACAGCTTGATGACATACTGCCAAATCAAATTAAGATTGGACCCAATTACACTTAAAACCTCACTCGAATTTAATGGAACTACATCTGGTGGATCGAATTCACCAACAATGACAACCCAACACTTGGATTTGAGGAAGAACAGTCGTTTGAGATTACAAGTGTATAGAAAAACTCATTAAGCAGAAAAATCTGAGGATGGAAATCTGAAACAAACAATCATTCACTACATGAGCTGAATAAAAGAAAAAAAAAAGCATTTCCTCTTGTCTCCTCAAGACAATCAACAATAAGACTCTCTAGGAAAATATTTATTTACTACGATCAAGCAGTATGAAAGATGCAAATAATATGAAAAACAAATCAAGTTGCAATTCAGATGACCACCATCAGAAGCAGAATCCCATTCACATCATATTGCAATCTGCAAACACATTAAAAAGAGGTCCTCAAGATATAGATATGTAGTTAAAGGCATAAATTCAATGTAAAATTATATATTTTTTTGTTTATTTTACTAGAGCAGACGACTGAGCAAATGAGATTTTGGGTTACCTTGCCTTCCAATATGTGATGGTCACATGATGCTGTTATCCAAACATGAGAAGTGATACTTGGGAATAAGAATGCTACTATATTTCAAAAATAGTGAACTAGTAAAAAAGAATTTTCCCACCGTTAGATCCTAGTAAATCCACCAAGTTGTCTACTGAATCAATACTATCTTCCAAAAGCAAAATCTTAAAACTTTTTGTAGATCAAACATCATAACAACATGCTCTACATTATGAGCAAATGCAGCATAAAAACCAACTGCCAAGAAGTATTCCACAGATAAAAAGTAGAAAATAGGAAATTGTTCAAAATAAACCACTAACAAGAATAGTCGATGCCGGAGTACATAAAAGCAAATTAAGAATATCCATTTTACATCAAGTTGTCTGGATGTTCATGGGGATAATTATGAATGAGAGGTTATTTCTTAACCTGGGAAATGAGACTATGTTTTTCTAAGATATAATTCAATTAAGCTACTGGAGCAACAGTGAACCTCTGGTGTGAGAAAAAATCTGGAAAATAAATAGACAGTTATTATCAAGTATTATTAATAAAGAAGCCTTTCAGTTAACTAAGAGCAAACTTTTGTGATACATCACATGTCCTACTTGTGCATCATGAAGTTCATAATATCCACTGTTTCATATTGTTCATATTATAGTTATAAATCATAACTAAAACACAACATTACTATGATTTTATAATAAATATTAAAATTAGATTTTGGATGTCAGGAACATAGTATCTAACACCATAATGAATGCCAATAAATTTATAATCCTAGTACTAACCATCAGGATCATAATAGCTAAAAACATAGTTCCTTGTCATATGGACAAAAGAATGTCAAAGGCAGGAGGTAATGTAAGAATGCCTTAAACAGAGCCTGGCAACTCATATCATATTGATTGACCACCCATATTAATCTGCCCTCACTCAGCTGATCAATTGAGCATGTTAACTAAGTTCATGATAAGTCCAACAATTTAAAGAAAGATCAGGCACTCAGAATGAAAAGGACTAGAGTTATTCTGCTCATAGATCAGTTGATCTTGCATATTGAAATAAGACATTTCCTCACAGTGCCTATTTATTGAGAAAAACTTAAAAAAGAAGCAAAATTTAAATCAACAAGAGAATGAATTGAAATAACTACAGAAAAGTTTCCTTCCTCAGTCATGCCTGCGATTGGAGGGAGACCTAACAGAAACTCAGAAACAAGTATAGAGACCATCAGAAGGATTTTCTATCATCAATTTAGACGCCAAAAAGACGTCTCAGATGACCATCGTGAGAAATAAATAGAAAACCATTCACATCATTTGGCAACTCATAATACATAAAAACAAAGAAGAAAACCATAGTGAAAAATGAGAAAGACAGACAGAGGGCGAGTTTGCCGTCCTCTTTGATATGATTTGCATAGTCTACTAATGTATGAAAACATGTAGTATGATACTTGCCGAGAGCATATGTGTGCAAATGCCCCCAGCACCTGTTTATCATACTCATTAATCATGTCAATAGCATCGTTGAAACATTAGAGATTTGGCAGCAGAGATTTTACAGAATGAAAAATGATCAGTGAAATGGCAATCAAAGCGGCACGTTAAAAGGAAGGGAGAAGCATGGAACCGAGCGATTTGACCAATCCAAGCAACCATCGCAGGTGTTGGCCATTGGTTAGCTCTCGCTCGCTTCCTCTCCCATTGAGACGGAGGACGGCTGCCGAAACCCTAAAACCCCAATATATAGACAGAGCCAACATAACTTGACACGTGCCTTGCATGTTATGATAAATCTGGACCGCTCGATGCGCAGCTGAGTCGATGACGCCATAGTTCCTCGGTCAATGAAATGGTAGAGTTAAGACCTAAAAACGAAAAATTTTCGGTTTAAATCGAAGCGAGCCGAACAGTAGTTTGGTAATCTTTTTTTCATTGTTTATAACTTTATTTTAAAATTTTAAAAATTATTTTATTTCTTATTATAAATCAACATAAAGACCACTTTCTCATCCTCCTCGTCACGACATCGGGGCTTCATCTCACGAGTAAAATCGATCATATTAAGATTGTAAATAATAAAATAATATTTTATTTTTATTTATTTATTTAAAAAAATCCGATCAATGGTAAAAATAGGGCTGTGAATAAGGTTAATATGAAAACAAGGGTTTAGATCGTTAGTGCAATTTTATAAAGATGTTTGCACATTTTGGAAAGCAGTTTGACGGGACGATTCACCTCCAGAAACAGAGTTGTCCTGTAATCATTGGATAAGCCCGGAGATTAAAAAGAGACATAAAAAAGAGCTTTAAATGGTTATTTTCAAACAAAAAATCAAGAAAAAAACAATAAGAAAAGATAATTAATCTTATTAACCATTTCAATTTTTAGGTTATTCAGTCACATCTTTCAACCAAAGACGCCAAATGATTAACGACTTTCCAAGTAGAGATCAACCGCATTCAAAGCATACAATTTACCAAGAACACTCTAATGTGACTATATTTCCATGCATGTAGGGCACAAAAATACAGCTCTGATGTTTTCACCCAAAATTTTCAACAATCAAACAAGTAAAACATGATAGACAGAGATGGAAAATCTCAACGACATACAATTGTAGGAATCACCACAAACTACGAGAATAAATCATGAGTTGTATCTGTCAACTCCTATCAGGGCAGTTTCCCTCTGAAGCATAGAAAAAAAAAAAAGGTAGAGGGCATTATGATGAGCCATCCTATCTGCTTCCATGTGAAATCATCTTAAGTTAGCTATATAATTGTAAAAGAAGATGAGATGTTACCCGGAGATCCTCAGTGATACAGGCCATTACCCTCCTTGTAAACCCACAAATTTCGATAAAATAGCTAGTCTGTATCTGGATCTGCATCAACAATATCCGGTAGTGATTCGAGAGACCCTGAATCAGAATCATAGGCAAGCATTGGCTCCTTATGCTTGTAGGAGACATCCAAGCTGTTAGACGCATCAACCGCAACCACAGTTGCAGTCGAAACGGTTCCCAATTCCTCTGGAGCTCCTAAATTACTGGAAAATTCACCTGGGACAGTGTTGGACATGCTGACATCATTATTCTCATAAGCCATCTCATCCCCGGGTGCATCACGGATGACAGCCTCACCTTCATCTGGAGCAGCCCTGTCATTACCCAACATAACATTATTCCGTGAATTAAGCTGTTCCATTTTGTCTGACTCAACCATATTTTCTTCTTTGCTTGGGCATAATGTTTCCACTTCATGCTTCCTTGATGGGTGTTGGGTTCCTTCAATAATCTCATGACCTCCAGTTGAATCAACTCCTACATTTTTTTCTCCCATAGAAATGTTCAAACCCTGAGCAGGTTGCTCTTCTTCACCAGCACCGAGCCAGCCATTCAACAAATCATCATCATCATCCTCATCATCCATTTCATCTGTTGCTCCTCGATTGCCCATTGGAAAAGAAGGCATGTTAGGTTTTTGGCTGCTGTGGAATGTATTCCTTGGGAATGTTTTTATGAAACCTTCATCAAGTGCAGAGCTCGTGGAAACTTGAAAGTCAACTAGAGGAAGGGCCCGGGGATGGATAAGAACTTCTAAGGCCAGTAGTGCATGTGCACAGAATCCAGCAAGTTCTGTTCCAGTTTCCAGTTTTCCTGCAATAACATGTTTTATTCATTAAACTTGGAACAGCCACATGTGCTCGGATGAAAAATTGAGTTGGTAAGCATTGAATATAACTCGTGAAGTTTGCAAGCAGAGACTAGAAACTTCAGGTTAAGGTACTAGAAATTTCCAGGTCACTGTCAGTTATCTTGCAATTGAGATACCTGGGGTTTGTCCAGGTATCATTCACCTGAAAACTAAATGTACTAACACCCAGATTAGATGCTTCTAATATCATAAGGACAAACTCATGAGCCATCTACGAAAGAACTTGAAAAGGGAAGAATAAGTAGTAGTCTATTTCTTTGTCATCAATGTCCTAATTCCCTAGTAATAATACATGCAAAATTTTCCCAGTCCCCAGGTAATTCACATGACAACAATGAAACATGAGAAACTTAATTCCGGCAATCAGGCAGAATATCACTTAGAATAAATAATCAGAGATAAGCTAGAAATCAGGTGGAATGTTACTAATAAACTATTTCGGTGGAATGGAAAAATCAGGTGCACCAAGAAACTAGAAGCCGGAGTGTGTTTGAATAAGACCATGCATGGTGACCAACTGCAAAACATGGATAGTACTAAATGCTTACTATACTCATTCAATCTGTATCCAGGATCAGTACTTATCAGATAGCTTCATTGGAGTATCAAATTTTTCAATAATTATTAACTGTATCATTTTTGTTTTACCAACATTGCGACATATTGGCAAATCCATTTTTTCTTAGCAGTACAATTCATACTCCCATTGGTAATCAAGAAATGACCAACTCTTCCAATAGCAAACACCGTACACTGTCCTGTTTATCAGGTTCATAACAATGAGAAGTGATAGCCACATTCATGGTGAACATTATATTACTCAAGCACAGAAAGCCTAAAACTGAAGATGCAAAAGCAGAATTATCAATCAATGAAATCCGAGGCCTTTTGGAAGCAACAGCTATGAAAGGTAGTTAAAACTACGAACCAATTATAATCCAGAAGACTATATAGGAAACCCCACCAATGTAAAACAAGGATAGTACTATAATCATGCTTGAAATGGTGACAAATTATCAGTTTCACAAATCTGATTCCCCATGTCTTGGGGGTAGGCAAACATCAAATGCTATTTGATTTTACCTTGGCGAAAAAGTTCAAGCCCTTCTGACAAATATGGAGGGCGAACATGTGACGGAGAAAGCAAAGATGCTAAGAGAGCTCGTAATGCTGCCAGCTGGAGATTTTCTCGGGAAATTGTTGACTCACCATTTGCATCCAAACACTTATAATAATCTGACCTCACATCATATGCATTTTTCGCAACAGTTATCAAAAGCAAATCCATATCTGACCGCCAACATTCTGATCTCAAAGAACCTCCCTGGGTAGCAGAAACATTTGACAGATTTTCATAAACATGTAACTAGAAATAGTTTGAAGATAATTAACCACACAGAATAACTATGAAACAAATATAATATTGCAATAAGCATGTCAATAGTTATGAATAAAATTAACTATACAACTGATTTATGAAAAAGCACCCAACACCACAACAAATATCAACGACTCAATGATCCTCCAAGGTTCATTCCTCAGCAAATTTTAATATTGCACAGTCATGTCATTATCTATAAAAGGGGAAAAAATTTCCTTTTCATTTAAAAGCAATACACCTTAAATGGCATAACCAATCGCCAGCCCTAGACTCCAGAAGGTTTGTTAGGAATTCATGAAAAACATATATCATATAAGATTACAAGGAGCTTATAGCACTTGCAGATAATTACGCAACAAGCTAAATCAAATATAGGATTTTTCTAGGAATGCACAAACCTGTCTCTTGAATGTCATAAACTAAGAGATCAAGCTTAATGCATACTACTTCTAAGGTTCCAACCCATGAGAAAAAAAGAAATTTCAGTCTCTAGAATTAACTTTAAAAATTTATCCCTTACACGATTAACAAATCTTTTGTCTTGGAACATATAGATCAAACTAGCATAAAGATAAAGATAAACTTTTAGAATAAACTTCAAAATGTTTTTCTTTTTTTGCAGTATCTGTTGTTTCTCCCAATTGTAGTATGCATTCCAAAAAGAGGCAGTCTTTGAAAGCACAGACAGTACAAAGCAAACACATTTCCAAAAGCAAACATATTTCTGATGCAACAGAAACGTTTGGAAAGTGGATGATGTGCTCACAATATTACTTTCTTTCTGCAGCAATATACTCATCATAGAATCGATTGAACTTGTTACAGTAAAACAAGTATGCAATATAGTCGAGTAGTTTCAAAAGACATACTGCAGTCAAAAGAGCTTCCAGTGCTTCCAAGGCAGCAATCTTGACAGAAAGAGGAGTGGCTGGTCTGATGCTGATTACTGTTCTCTCAGTATCAATACCATTCGAGTGTTGCCTTGTTGATACAGAAGCATGTTTCCTTTTCTTTCGGCTACTTTGCGGCAAACCTTGGTCATCTGACGAGTGTTTTCTGGGTAAAAGTGCATTGCTTCCAGGGTTATCAATCAGATCAACAAAAGCATTGCTGATTAATTCTTGAGCAAGGTACAAAGCCATTCCTGATCAAGACCCAAACCTGCAAATTAGTAAGAGTTTAACCTAATTACCATAAGTAGAAATACAATAACATACAAAACTAGTTTCAATTTTTGCATGTGGTAGATACACAAAGCAAGAACAGCTCTAACTGAAAAAGGGGTTTTGTATCACATATAACATACCATGCATAAAAGTCTTAATAGTTGTTGCTCTACCACATATAACATTATTGTGAAATTATTCTTCCCACAAAAATTTACACCACTACTATTAAGTTTGTATCTGTGAACAGCAGCGTGGGAAAAAGTAGGAATTTGCATAGTGCAAGGCAGAGATGGTGGAGACACAACACAGAAGTAGCAATATGATAAAAGGAAATAGGAAAGGCTAATAAAGTGTATTGTAGTATGCATTTCACTAGTCATCATCATAACAGAGGTAGTTTATTTGGTGACCGATTTGAGATAAACAACAAACATAAAGATCTTACAAGAACACAAATGTCAGAAACATCAATTTTGCATTCTATTAAAAGAACAGAACTGAGACAATGGTAAATTTTACTTAAACAACAATAAACATAATAAAAACATATTTTTTGTATGTCAAAAAAGAGAAAATGACAAATTTTACAATACTCGAGAAAAAAGAAATTATTTCTGCGATACTAATAATTTGTCAAACTAAAGAAGCATTAGGACCTTTATCAGTTTGCTCAGATGAGTTATTAGAAAACATGCTAGCCGGCTTGAGGGAAGTACTCTCAGATATCTTGCAGAAGACACATACCAAATATTATATTGCTACTGTTACGTACAAGAGAACTTTTTATTCAGGTTTCAGGAAGCACTGGAAATAAACATAAATGCAAGAAAGCAACAAACAATTCATGATCAATAATGACCAAAACTCGAGTGAAGAACTTTCTTTTTCTAGTACATCAGATGATCTAGAGATAAAAAATAAGTAACTCACTTGAACAAGTTGCACTTTCCAGAAGTAGACTTGTACATCATAAAATGGAAAGCATACACAAGAAGCTTCCAAGTCAACTCATACAGATCGAATGATAGCCCAACTTTTAATGGTATGCAATTTAATCAGTTCATAGTGAGCTGAATGCTGTTACTTATTGGGTCCCAGAGATGTTGAACAATAAATAAGAAATGCACGAAAATATTTGATGGAACAAGTATCTCAAGAGTAGCACCACCTAAAAGGTTCCGGTGAAGATTAATGCATAACTGCTAATTAATGTTAACATAAAAAGGAACCAACAAACATAACAAAAAATAAAAACAAAAGAACTTTGTAAACAAACCAGGAATACACCTAGATTACGAAAGTGGTATTCATTACCTGACAAATGACGATGTTGGCAAAGTATGGCAAGCATAATAAAACAAATTACAAATACTTCAATAATGATTTAAAATGTTGCAAAAAAGAAGTGAATACCACTGAGATTGGAAAATGCCACATACCAACGCCCATGGAGATCAGCAAGAACTGCATAACAGAATATAGTTTTATCCTTATAGCTGGCAATGTAGCTCTCCTGAAATACTCGGTAAGAATTCGTGCTACATTGGCAGCATGTGGTAGAAGCTGGCTGCAAGTAAATATCAAATCAAAAGAAATTAAACCATTAAGAAAGCTAGTTTCCTGACTGTTAAACAAACTGCTTGAATCGTCCTATCAGCCATAATTCCATAATGATGAGCTAAACATGAAGCTTAATCTACATTCACCTTTGATATCCGGGCAAATAACATCTAAGATATTTAGTTGCTGTATAACCCATAAATAAACTTAAGGTACCCAAATTTGGCTCAATAAGCTACAACCACCACAAGGATATGCAGATGATCCTTACCTTCGTACTCCCTTAACAACAGCAATCAAAAGATCCAAAGTGTCCAAATGCAGTGATGGAAGTTCAAAACAGATAAGTTCTTGATGCATAACAGTTGTGAATGGCATGAAGGATCCACGTACAGAACCATCCATCGCAAGCACTCTCCCAAGCATAGCAACCAAAGGGCGAACAGGAACACTTACCTTTGTAAAATTACACATCAGCAATAGCATTAGGAACTTATCTGACAAACAACTTACAATGCTCCAGTAGCTCTGGTGAAAAAACAATGAATAGGCATCATACCTGAGTAGGGAAAGGATTGGTAAGCATCAAGCAGCAACAACGCATCAGAGTAGATATTGTGGGGAACATCAATTCGTGAAACATTTTTGTTGTTTGTTCTGATGCTTCTCTCAATCTTGACTGAAGCCCCAGTTGAGAAGGGGGATCTTTTCCTGGTAGAATTAACAGCCTCACAACAGTAGAACCTTTATTTTCTGCAACAAATAAATGATATGTCACACAAAACAGAAAAAGGGTCATAGACCATAAACAATAGCTTGGTATACCTCCTTCTAGTCCTTCTAAGGCATTGCTCAGAAGGATATCTATCTCTATTATAATCTTTTGCATCATGATGGACCAGCTATCTTCATCACCTTTTATCCTAGGTAGTAATGCCAAACAACGGGCAATTTTCTGAACAACAACAACAAACCATATATTTTTTTTCTGAATAAGAAAAAAGAAAATTAGTAAATTGTACAGGCAACATGAAAAACCATGTATCTGGGAACAAAAAGACCATAAGAATGCAACATTAAGCAAAAGAGTGTTGACAGTGAGACAGCAAACACCATCACCACTCACCCTCGATAAATCTGCATTGGATGTTGCTGAAAGAATCTTTGATACCAGAACAGCTTCTACCTGTCATGATATTTATCTAGTTAGCAGTCTTACTGGAGTCTTGTTCAAAAAGGCCATAACAGAAGTACAATAAATTCCTTGAACTGAAACTTGAGATGTAGGCTAAGCTATTTAATCAACAACATGATAGGTCCAAGCCATTCTAAACTCATATTTCATACTCCAACCATCCTTTCACACATGTATGCAAATACAAGCTTCTCCTCCATGTACTCGTCTATTCTTAGTTGCATATGAACCTGACATATTCCTAACTTCCTAACTTCAATCGATAGCTCTGCATTGGATTTTTCTGAAAGAATCTTTGATACCAGAACAGCTTCTACCTGTCGTGATATTTATATAGTTAGCAGTCTTACTGTAGTCTTGTTCAGAAAAGCCATAACAGAAGTGGAATATTTCCTTTAACTGAAACTTGAGATGTAGGCTAAGCTATTTATTTATCAACATGATAGGTTCAAGCCATTCTAAACTCATATTTCATACTCATATTTCTGAAAGAATCTTTGATACCAGAACAGCTTCTACCTGTCGTGATATTTATATAGTTAGCAGTCTTACTGTAGTCTTGTTCAGAAAAGCCATAACAGAAGTGGAATATTTCCTTTAACTGAAACTTGAGATGTAGGCTAAGCTATTTATTTATCAACATGATAGGTTCAAGCCATTCTAAACTCATATTTCATACTCCAACCATCCTTTCACACATGTATGCAAATACAAGCTTCTCCTCCATGTACTCATCTATTCTTAGTTGCATATGAAACTGACATATTCCTAACTTCCCAATTTATTTACCATATGCAGCTGCAAATGTTACCTAACACACATGTATGTAAATACAAGCTTCTCCTCCATGTACTCATCTATTCTTAGTTGCATATGAAACTGATATATTCCTAACTTCCCAATTTACTTACCATATGCAGCTGCAAATGTTACCTAATGAAACTAGTGCTTCATTCTCCTCTACTACCACACACTTTCTTTCTTCCAAACAGGAAAAAAACTATATACTGCTTAACAGGTTAAAACCAACTCTCTTAGCACACACTTATATCAAGCCAAATTTGTGGATACAACATTTTCTGACAGACACATAAAACCAAGTCTAACTGGTCACTTACAAGAAGTTCAAACTTCAAACTACCCAGTTGGAGATGTTATTTCAAGCCATGATATAAAAATCAAGATACCTCGCCACTTTATGACCTGGTATATAGATCCCAGCAATTAGTCTCAGATTCATGGCTTTAGGTCCATGACTATCTCAGCCCTCCAAAGAGTGTCATTGCTCAAAAAGATGTGCTTGGGATGAGCGTTTTTCCTAAAGACATATGCTGACTGTGAATCCTATAACAACTCTCGGAACAAAAAAATGCAACTAATTTTACCAAGACACACACAACAACAACAAGATCCTAGTATTCATGAAAGAAGACTAATAGATAAGGAATATATGTTACCATCAAGAAGCACAAAATAAAGCCAGAAAGTGAACTCACATTGTCATAGTGACGATGGACAGGAGGAAAGAACATTAAAATAACATATAACAAATCAAGCAACCCTTCCTGCGAGGATGTAGAATACACACCATAAATCCTCTACCTAGCAAGTAGCTAAAGAACAAGAAGGTTATACTCCTCAGAGAACAAAACTCACCAATACAGCACCTGACCCACTCTCATTCAACAACTCAAGAACCAGCAGGATAACCTTCCCAGCAAGATTTGTTGCATCTTTCTTCAAGTTTGAAAAACCGGTCAACCTAATCTCATAACATTGGTAATATTGTTTAGAAAAACAGAACTGAAGAGGGAAGTTAATGTCTTAAATATTAACTGCATTTACAACAACAACAGAAAAAAAAACACTGGAAGCATGAAAAAGACACATCACAAATACCAAATTGTATGAGAGATTAAGGTAACAATAACCAGTAGAATTTGCCATGCAATTTACGAACTCTGAAAATACAAACTGTGCAGTCAACAGAATATTACCAAAAAAATTCACAGAGGCAATTTACTCATCAAAATTTCACCAAATGGATTATTAGTAAACTTATGATGCCCATTAAAACTGTTGCCCACTATACAAAGCTTAGCATGAAAGCCAAGAAATCATACTCATATATCCCAATTGTCCAAAAAGATGCTGTGAAGGCATCAAAATCGATACCATAAAGATCAGACAATTCAGGACTGATTTTTACAGGATTAAGCAATTGTAGGCAGTTAATATAAAGAACCGAAGCAAAAGAGGTACAGAAAATAAATAGCCAAGAGAAATTGAATAAAAATAAGAAAACGTGGACAGAGTAGCCAGAATTGAGAGGAAATGACTGTAGTACATTAAACTTTTTTATTCAAGAACACATAAGAGTATGACATTTGCTTAATCTTAACCTCTCTTTGTGACGAAAGAATTAAGTTAGAATTGAACAAATATTTCCATAAGTATTAATGGCCAGCAATAAATTGTGGGTTATATGGCCACACACTAATGTGGCAGTTAATACTCATTTGATCTCTATCATGGGTTCATTAAAGCCTAAAAACTGGCTCAGAACACAAAAAACAGTGTCTGTGCACGCATGTATATTGGAATAGATTACTGAAGATAAAGTACATGAAATGTTCAGAGTCAGAATAAAAATGGCTCTGAACCAATGATATTTATGAAGGTTGTATATTGAAATCCTTACAGCAGGAACTTTGAAGAAAATATAAAATATACACTTCAAATTTCGATGATTCAGAAGCTGTATAAGAATCACGATTCCTAATATTTGGAACCAGGATTAGTAAGATGTAATCCAGTCTATCTTGAACCATTTCCTTGAGAAATATGGCATCACTTGATCTCAAACAAACTGTGTTAAATGCATATAACATTGTAATAGTTAGTTCAACTAAAAGATTAACTTTTTGGATCCTCTCTCAAGGCAAAGAAAGTGTACAATGATTGATGAAAGACAAATATACATTGACATACATACATACAAAATAAATCCTATGTTATCTTTCTAAACCTTACTGCTTCCTCAAATTTGCACTAACAAAACCTAAATCCATAGTTGGACATGTTTAACCAGAATTTCATAATCAACTTGACAATATGAGATTTTGTTTTCTCATTATGTGTCATTAATTTGTTAACATTTTGCATATTTTGCATATCCAACTGTTCCACAAATATAGGAAAAAAAAACCCAATGGTTTCTTATGGCGTTCCAGTTCTTTTGTAGCAATCAATGTTATTTCCACACATCTGAAGACTCATGATCAATTTGGTTCAGCCCAAAGCAAAGACATTCAAGCAGAGGTCAGAAAACAATGCAACAACTGGTTCATTTAATTAAGACAAATGAATCAGTTATCTGGAAGCGGCAACAAACAAGAAGGTGCTGCTATTGAGTGAACCCAAATTGTTCTTCAATTACTTGTATCCATAAGAATATACAACAAACCAATAGTCTAAACTATGAGTAAATATGAGCTCAGAAGTCAACAAACCTCGTGAAGAAGTCACACAAGGAAGCACAAACAGCCAATTTTACAAAACTGGAACTGGTTGGTATCTGCTCACAGCAAAAAAAAAATATATGTAAAACAACCATTGCAATATATGCTTTCCATGTTAATGTTTGAATTATCCTTTATAAAATTGGATACATGAATACATGTCTGAAAGCAATGACGATACATTGAGTTCTCATTTGAAGTATAATAATTAGCAGAGTTATTAAAATGCTAACAAAACCAAGAATAGATCACGAATGCTCCACATAATAGCAATGGCAGAGTTGTATGAAGCATCTATTACTGGGGAAAAAACAACAGGGAGACTCCATAATTCAGTACATACAATCAATTAAGATTCCTAAACAAAACTTGAATTATGCAAAAACATAGTATCATTGGGAAAATAATGCCTACGGAGAGGGTAAAGATGCAGACGATAACATGTTTACCTGTATACTCAACAGGAGCTTCTGGAACCAAATAGAATATGATGCCATGAAACGAGCAGAGCTGCACTCTTCACAACTCACACCAAGCAAAGATACACCCACCCAAAGTTTGTCTGGCTACAGCCACTCGAGAAAAGAAAGCAGCTTTGGTGAATGTTAATTTGTTTGGCTACAACCACTTAAGAAACAAAGGAAGATGAAGGTGAAATTGTTCTTCTACATGAATAAACGGAAGCAAAAGATCAACAACTTTAAGAAACATACTAAATAGCAACAAAAGCAACTAACTATTGATTTCAATTTTCACCATTAAAACTGCATAAACAAGTAATCACAATGTTGCAATTCTTGGCTAGACTATTCAAACATGATAAAGCTGAGCTAGAATATCCAGAACACCAAATCTTAAGGCGAGTGACAGGTATCAGCAAAGTTGAATGGATCAGTAAAAAAAGACATGCTGTTAAACCAGACTTCCAGTAATAGTAATTACTTTATCCCTTCCACTGCATGGAAATTTTTCCCTAAACACAAAGATATAAAGTAGTACCTCATAGAAAGTGACTAACTCGGTATCTCTAAGCAGGAGGAATAGTAAAGCGGCGGAACCCATACCATCTTACTGGAGGTCAATGACAGGACGCGTTCGATCCAGGCATCCACGGCGGTCCGCCAGGCCTCGATCAGCTTCGCGTCAGAGGGATCGGGGACGTGTTCGGAGAGGAGACTGTGGGTCTTGATGGAGGCGAGGATGGATGAGAGCTCGGAGGGGCTCGGGGCGGGGCCGCTCTCCTCGGGTAGGCGGTCCCTCACCAGCGACCGCAGCAGCCGGGGCTTCAGTCGGGAGTCGTTCATGTCCTCCAGGTAGTCAGTGATCGCCATTGGAGGCGCCGAGGAGCTTCAAATCCGTCTCAATGAGAAGGACAAGGGGTGTATGCACTTGAAACCCTAGATAGAGAGCGAGAGAGACGTCGTTACGACAAAGAACGAGGTGGGAAGGGTTAAGCCCTCTAGGGTTTAATCGCCGCGTGCTGGGCGGGGGCAGACAGGAGAGGACGCGAGCAAATCTCAACCGTCTACTCTACCGTCCATCTTTTTACGAGAAAGCAGAACCAAAAAAAGGAGACATTCCAATTAAAAAGATCCATATATTCTGCATACGACGTATCCCCAGTGATCAATCAAAATATTTCACGAATCTTAAAGAGCTGCCTACGTAAGCCCCTCAATTCTCCAACGAATCTTAAAAATTGCACGAATCTTCAAGTATGGGTTGCGTGTTTCGGCCCACCATGTCTCGAAATATTTGCCTCCGTAAGCCTGTTAAGTCGAATTGAATCGGCCCATCAGAGTCGGCACCGAGTGAAGTGACGAATCACGTCCGTTCATTAATCGATCCGCTCTCACATCAGCCGTCTGATCGATGAGCTTCTTTACGGACTTACAAACTACACCGTCACTGCCCACATTAATCCCATCGGACGGTCCTCCGCCCTCGGGACCGACCCTTATCCCACCTGGCGATCCGTGCCGTCCATGTGACGGGACCGCGCACGCGTCGTACGTACCTCAATCTCCGGCTCGGTCATCGCGGTTCGGTGAGTTGGACATTGAGATCCGCACCAAGACTTAATTGAACGGTGAATGATCAACACGTGTCTTCGCAGCACTCGATCCACTGCCTCGTTCGATGGGTCAGGTCACCCCGTGTGGGACTTTAAATCCACGTCGCAATCGACCCTATCCGAAACGTATCCCTATCCTTCGCTTCGACCGATCGAGCACAAATCGTAAGGCGTTCCCCTTGCGCAATCATCGATCCAAGGCACGCTTCTTAGATTTCCCGTAATCTCATCATGCGTACGATTCTCAAAGAACTTTTCTTTTATGCAAAATTTGGGGATGAACGCAAATTTTTAATCTAGTGAAGACGTATTAAGGTTTGGATCTGCCCGGAAATTATTGGAAGCGATTAAGTTTTTTGTTTTTCATGCTTTTGGTATCTCTTTGGCAACTTCTTCACAGATTATTCAGTCGAATTTTTTGTTTTTGGTGTTGAAGGCGTTGAATGAATCTACTAATATTGTAAAGCTGTGAGATTTCCTGCAAGAAAGGGGATTAGGGTTTGGAGGAAAGGATTTTCGACTGTGGAAGAGCGGAAGGCAGGATTTTGCGCGGATGAGCGAATCGGGAAAACCATTGAATTCACTGGAAGATGCGGAACTTGCTGGGAATCATAACCCCATGCTGCCGCTTCTTAACGAGGGGCCCGAAATGGTAGCCTGCTCCCATGGAGATGGAGAAGCTGGAGATGAAGGCTCAGTAGTTGTAGAACTGGAAGTTGATTCTGTGGTAGATGACGTACGTGGCACCATATCTGATTCCCAAATAGAAACGACCATCGTTGAGAAGAAACCCGATGTTTTTGAGAATGCAGTGGCCAAGAATTCCTATGGAGCGGGAGTGGCACATGTGAGCATTGGTGGTATTAATGCTACTGCTGGTGAGGAAACGGCTGTTAGAATGGAATCTGATGGTTTGGAAGCAGCACAAATAAGTATTACGGATGTCAATGCTACTGATGTTGTTGATGATGAGGGAACTACCGTTAGAAAGGAATCTGATGGTTCAGAAATGCTATCAGGATCCCCAGCACAAAAAAGTATTGCGGATGTCAATGCTACTGATGTTGTTGATGATGAGGGAGCAACCGTTAGAAAGGAATCTGATGGTTCAGAAATGCTATCAGGATCCCATCACTATATGAATGCATTCAATAGTGTTGATGAAGTGGATAATGGTTCAGACATGCCATCTACTAGCAACGAGAGGATAAAGGCCATTGATGATGCAACTAAGGCTACTGATCATGTTGCCGATAAGCAGATTGATTTTGAAGAAGCTACTGCTGGTGGTAACATGGTTGCTTTGCCTGATAAGGTTCCTCAAAAGGTCAGTACTCTTGTGGCTGCAGCCATGAAGAAGTATGCAGCACCGAGGTCATCCAGTTATCATGGAGTTACTAAGTGAGTTCTGAAGCGGAGCTTATCTAAGAGAATTTTAACCTTGATGAAGGCCTTGAAACCGATTAGTGGAACTTCATGATGATCTGTCGGTGATTTGGTTACAGGTTAAAGTGGAGTGGAAAATTTGAAGCACATCTCTGGGACAACACAAGCAGAGTTGAAGGCCGGAAGCGAAAAGGAAAACATGGTATGTGTTACAGTTTTCTATTTTTATTTTTTAGTATGTGTTACAGTTTATTTGCCTTGTTGTAGCAATTGTATTGCATTTATGGAAGTTACTAATGCAACCATGGCATGAAAACCACGGATTTTCTCTTCAAAGAGATGAAAAGTGTGTTTAAAACCGCTTTTGTGACGAGCATTTAGGATACTGCTTTATACATTGATGGAATTGAGAATACATTCTTCGATACTAGTTTGTGTTTATCCTTTATGGTAAACAGTTTATACATTGATGGAATTGAGAATGCATTCTTGGGTACTAGTTTGTGTTTATCTTTTGTGGAAAACAGTACATCTTCTCAATTAGATTTCAAATTGGATGGTTATTATCAGCTACCAAGGAATGGTCATCATTGTCACTAAAGAGCGGCTTAATAAAATGAAAGAAGAAGCTGGGAGGGAATTATCTCTGGGTATCTACAGTACAACAATGGTAAGCCATTGTTCTTAACAATCAGATATTGACTACACTGGACCCTTTCCTACATTTTTCTATTATGGAGCCTCAACCTCCCTTTCCCCATCCTCTTTGCAAATCAGGCATACAAGTTATATGCACGTCCATTAATTACCACATCTCCCTCGACTGTATGCTGCCTCACTTGCCTTTACAAGTCGTGCCTTCCAGATGCCATGTCAGCCGCATTTGCAACCTTCATCATGACTGCCGCTCATGCTTGAGTTCTTTGACAGCAATGACTTGGAAGTCCTGTTTCAAGCATCAGGAGCCCACGACCTTCAGTAGTAATTGAATATTTCCCCTATTTCCTTCACCAGGCATCCTAGGGTGTGTGAACCATCAAGACCCCAAAAAGGCATTCAGTTAGAGTTAACAGGAGAACAGAAAAGACTGACATCAAGTTCAACTATGAGGCTTTCCTGTTCTGTTGGGTTCACATTTCTGGCCCCATTAAGTCATTGTACTGTTTCATGTTCTATTTCTACGGGTGGTGGTCGCTCTGGCACTTGTACTTGCATAGGTTGCCTGCATAACAATAAGCTAGACTGGTTGAATCGTAAGAGAGAGAACAATTTTAATTGCTCCTTTGAGCTATTGTATAGGATATTTAGTGATCACCTTGACTATTAGATGACTATTTGGTCCATTGATTTTACTTCTTGGAATTTGTGGTCACGGAATTGCTAATTTTTTGGTGCATTGGATGACACAATATCTTATAGTTACACTAATTTATGAAATAATGAATTTTCGGTTCTAATTCCTAGAAGGTTACTTATGTACCTTTGGTGGCGTTGAAGTTTAGGACTATATGGCAATGTGTAAGAGCTGAAGTAAAAAAGTTTATCAGTGATAATCTCTCCATTTGGAATTTTCCATGCTTATTTTCGTTGATAGTCTTACCATTTTGGCTTCTATGGGACTTGCAGCAATATCCAGTCATATAGTTGATATGAGATAAACAAATTGATACTTTTTATTATAATATATTCAATTCAAGTATATTTGAAGATGCAATGATGTTCAACTTCTTTATAAATCTTTTTGCCTGATGACTACCTGGTTGCGAGGGCTAGTGTCTATCCTGTTGAAAGCTTTACTACCTAGTATCCCTTTGATTAATTGATAATGAGTTTCATACTTATTGATTATGAAACAAAAAAAAGAAACGAAGAAGAGATGGAATTTAGGATTTCAAAAGATTAATTATCCAATTTACATTGGACGGGTCATATCTTCCATTTACCTGCATATTATATATGGAACTCAGTGGTCAATTAGTGGTGCCAAGGAGGTTCGAGTGGTTTTTGAAGGAGTCAAATCTGTTTAGCACTTTCTTTTCTCCCTTCATCACTTTCCTACATAAACTTATGCTTCCTCTAAATGCTCCCCATTCTCTCTTTTTCTTTTTCCTCTCTCACTTGCAAACACATGCATAGAAACATGCGCGCACAGACACTGTTACAAATTCCATTTGTATCCTTGTACATCTCATTTCATTTAGCATGAATAATATATGGATCTTTTGCTGCTATTGAACTTCGTAAAAAATCGCGCCCTTAGTTAACTTGAGAGTATTTAAATCATTATTTATAGTGTCTAGTAATGTCTTATTAGTCTTTTTCCGTCACTCATCATATCGCTAATAGCAATTGCTTCATCTCTTCTACTTACAATATATATACGTCTTCTTTTGACATGTTCGTATCATCCTAAGTGATTCTCTCTCATCTTATCTTCTGTCGAAGCTATGCCCAAATTTATTTACAAATGACTTTTCCTATCGTTCCTAGTAACTCCATGCATCCATCTCAATATTCTTGTATGACCGACCTAAACTTTTTTTTTGTAAATGTTATTTCTTAGCTGCAAAACATTCAGATCTATAGTGCATCGTCAATTACTATTAGGGATGATAGAGCAGCACAAAATCCACATGGTAAGAAGACATGCTGATTAGATCAGTCTGATAAGCTATACTTCTTTCCTGATTGGTTGTGGATGCATACTTACTTGTAGGCATGTTTCTAAGTATAATATTGAAAAAGATTTTTGCATATACATTATCAGTTGTTAAGTGCAATAAATTAGGATTACCCTATCCCAGGATTTGACTGTGTTGTACCTAGATATGACCACTGATAGAGGAGTATATCAAGTTGAACATGGACTGGAGTCCAGATAATAATTTTAGATTGAGTAGTGTTGTATTCTTTCATAAATTCAGATTTTTTGTGTTTTTTAATCAAATTCTTCACTGTTGTTGTTCTGGGATTATAGTGTATAGTGGCTAGATATGATCACTGATGCAGGAATATATCAAGTTCAACATGGATTGGAGTTAACTTTGAAGTCCAGATAATAATTTTGGATCGAATTGAATTGTCTTATTTAGTAAATTCAAAATTTTGGTGTTCTTTATTTGAATTATTCGCTGTTGTTCTGGGATTCCGATGTATTGTGGCTAGATATGACCGCTAATGTAGGAGAGAAGTTCAACATGAATTGAAGTTATCTTTAGAGTCCACTTTACAAATTCTGAATTTCTGATCAAGTTTAATTGTATTCTTTCATAAATTAAAATTTTGGTTTTTTTATTTGAATTCTTCACTGTTGTTCTGAGATTCTTGTATCAACAAGTTCCCTTGTTCTGTTTTGAGTCCAAGAATTCATGATTTGGCCTAATCATGTGTTTCTGTATTTTCTACACGTCATTTTTTATTAGAACATTGTGGTCTGCACTCTGAAGTTAAAATTTCAGCAAATCCCCTTTCTTTCAAATCTGTATCTTATAGACCATTTTCTCCTAGAAATTCCATTCTTCTTGTCCTAGATCAATATAAAGTTAAAATAAAGGTCTATTTGATTTGAGATAATTGAAGATGTCAGTCCTCTCATTTGTATGTATATCCAAATGCAACTTAGTAGACTCTAGACTTACTCTGCACTTCTTTTCATTTTGGTGACTTTGGGCTCACCTGTTCATGAGTTGTAAGAGGTTTGCCAATGTTTATTCAGTAATGGCCTTTCAGTCCGTTTGGAGTTTGATGTAAAGTTTTGTTTTCTATAATTCCATCCTTCAGGAGTTGTTGGCATTGTATTTTAGCAGGAGTGTTGATGTGCATTTTATTTCACTCTTTCATTCTTTGATTCCTTGTTTTTACAATTCAATTTTGTTGAATCTTGTCGTTAAAAGTACATGTCGCTGAGATAGAGATATTTTTCTGATTCCTTTTTCTTGGTTTTTGCAATTCTGGGACATATGTGTGGGCATTGCAAATGGCTGTTGCTACGGTTGTGCATCAGTGTATTTAGGTCAGTATCGATAATAATGTGTCTTTCATTTAGTCTATCAAGCAAAACTTGTTTTCACAGTGGTTTTGATAAGTTGATGCAGGTAGCTATGTTTCTGAGGAGATGGCAGCAAGAGCACATGATCTTGCTGCTCTTAAATACTGGGGTCCAGGCCCGGCCACCAAGCTTAACTTCCCTGTAAGATATATGTAATTTTTTACCTTCTTAAGAAGATGTTTGGAATTCATGATTTATTAATGCATTTGTTATTAAATCTATAGGTTTCTGATTATGAAAATGAACTCGAAAACATGAAGATTATGTCTCAAGAGGAATTTGTTGCCTACGTGAGGAGGTATGCTGAGGAAGCTGAATAATTTCTAAATCATCATATCATTTTGCTTTTTATCTTTTAGCTTATCCTGATATTTGCTTCAACAGAAAAAGTAGTTGTTTCTCCAGAGGGGCTTCCATTTACAGAGGAGTGACTAGGTTGTCCTCTCAATCATGTTATATTTTTAGTTAAATGTTTTTTTTTTTTTCTTCATAAAATGCAACCTTCATGGATTTGGTTGGTCCTTTGACGACGAGCCTTGGCGCTATGATAACGATGTTGCTCTTTTGCAACCTGATCATGTGTGATCATGGAAACAACTTTCATGCTTGGTACATTGATAATCTCCTGTTCCATTCGTGACGACATCACTTACTGACCAAAGCTTCTGTTCCATTTTGGTATGTCATCTTCGGACCAGAAGACGGAAAGATGGCAAGTGGCAAGCTCGAATTGGTCGAGTTGGTGAGCTCAAGGATGCCAAGGACATCTACCTAGGAACCTTTGGTGAGCAAATCCCTCAGATTTGTCTTTTATCTTTTGGAATTTGAGGTCAATGTTACTCATGCCGTTGCTGAATTTTCGTGTACTTCAGATACTGAAGAAGAGGCTGCCGAGGCATACGACATTGCAGCCATTCAACTTCGTGGAGTGCATGCAGTGACGAATTTTGACCATAGTAACTACTGCCAGGGAGGGACAAGATGATCGGATGATTAGTTGAGGCTTGAGATGCTCGATCAAATTTTCAGGATTGCGGATGTAGTAGGGTTGGTACCTGTGATCTGTGTTTGTGCCGGTGGCTGGAGCTTCTTGTAGCTCTTCAGAGGACTCTACCCAAGATCAAATGGAATTTGTTGCAGTGCTTGTAGATTTCAATCCCTACATTCAAATCATCAATCTGTGTTTGCTTGTTGATAGAGCTGTTGTGCGATGGAGTTGTTCGCCCAAGGATGAACCCAGGTGACGGTGGGCCCCAAAAAATATAATCATTTTATCCAATAGCATGTCGGGTGGGTGAATGGGTAAATGGACGTAAATTATTTATGTGCGTTGCTTTTTCATCGCTAACCCACTGCGCAGAGGCCCGCAAAATTACCCCACGGAATCAGGGCCATCAAGTGTGGGATCCACCAGGAGTGCCTTCCGTTTTGTCCAACCATAACAGGCGGGGCCCCTTGGGGTAGAACTACAACAGTCGAATTAGGGTTGCTGTTTTTGAGTCGTCCACAGAAGCGCCCGAAGAACCCGGACGCGGTACGTGTGGGTGGCTGTGTGCCCGCGTGCGCGGCACGTGGGGCTAATACTGTTACGTGGACCATTCGATACCATCCGATGATGCCTTCCAACATGCTTTGATGGAAGTGACACTGAATATATATATATATATATATATATAAAATCTCTGTTACTTATTCTTTATGTTTATGATCTTAGAATGCTTACCAAAGCACTTATAATTTAGAAGTACAAAAAAATTGGATACTAAAAATTGGATACTAAGTTGATAGTTGAGAGCCTTCATTTCTATTGATTGCCTATAAAGAGTTGATACTTTTGCAACATCAATTGTGTAATATTATGTGTTCTATTTGGTATTCTGGACGTTCTACTTTGATATTTTAATCGACTCCATCATGCTCATAATTAACATCCACGATCTTGATAAAAAATTACATCTTGTTGGAATCATCTATTGTTGCTGGATGATTCGTCGGGCTCGAGGAGTCGGCACAACGTGGTTCGGACTGCAAGAAAAAACCTTAGTCTGGGGGAGCCTCCCAACGAGGTCCTTCCGATGACAAAGTTAGCGCTATGAATGAGAGCGTCTCTGTTGTCTTTTTCCGGCGTTGGAGCATTCTTCTCTGTATTACTAGGGTGGAGTTAGAATTCTCCCTTTATTCCCGCCCCTCAAGACTTTCCCCCGAGGTGGCTTTTATACCTATTCGCTGATGGCTGGCTGTACCTTTATCATCAATGTTTGCAGTGTCCTCTACTAGGATATTTAATGCCACGATCGTTCGCTGATGGTTGTCACGTGCGACCCTTGCCTTGTCGTTGTACAACCTCTCTAGGTCCCAAGACCTTATGGAGACTGCACAGTGCCCGATGATGTGCATTAGGTTTTTGCCCCTACTGCGGTGCATCACTCGCGCGCGGTAGGTCGCCATCCAAATGCCAGGTCAACCGTCCTTGCTCCAGATCGGCTCCGCCCGGCCACGTCGATCGGCTATTATTTCCCCTATCATTCTCCCCTTTCCCCCCAAAGGGGGGCTTTCCCGAGGTTTGTTGAAAGCGTGGGGAAGGGCCCTTATGGCTCGGGGCGTTGGCGTCGGGGTGGTTGATGGAACCATGTGAAGCTTCACCATCCGACCGTCACTCGATTCGATGTCGACACGGTTGCCCTGCAACTAGTGGGCTGAAGTTGAATGCCCTACGACGAGGCCAAGAGATTCCTAGGAAAATAGTAGGGACTGGGAGCCCTCGGGCGAGGCTGAGAGCTAGCTCACTGGAGAATTGTCGGGAGTGAAACCCTTGGGCGAGGTTGAGAGCTCGTTGGAGAATGGTCGGGACTGAAAGCCCTTGGGTAAGGTTGAGAGCTCGCTGGAGAATGGTCGGGGATGAAAACCCTTGTGCAAGGCTGAGAGCTCGATGGATAGTGGTCGGGACTGAAATCCCTTGGGCGATGCTGAGAGCTCGCTAGCAAGTGGTCGAGACTGAAAGCCCTTGGGCGATGCTGAGAGCTCGCTAGCAAGTGGTCGAGACTGAAAGCCCTTGGGAAAGAATGAGAGCTCGGTTAAGAATGGTCATGACTGAAAGCCTATGGGCGAGGCTGAGAGCTCGCTGGTGAGTGATCAGGACTGAAAGCCCTTGGGCGAGGCTGAGAGCTCACTAGAGAATGGTCGGGACTAAAAGCACCTATGCGAGGCTGAGAGCTTGCTGGAGAGTGGTCGAGACTGAAAGCCCTTGGGCGAGGTTGAGAGCTCGCTGGCGAGTGGTCGGGACCGAAAGCCCTTGTGCAAGGCTGAGAGCTCGCTAGAGAATAGTCGGGATTGAAAGCCCTTGTGCAAGGCTGAGAGCTCGCTGGCGAGTGGTCGGAACCGAAAGCCCTTGTGCGAGGCTGAGAGCTCATTGGAAAATGGTCGGGACTGAAAATCCTTGGGCGAGGCTGAGAGCTCACTAGAGAATGATCAGGATCGAAAGCCCTTGTGCGAAGCTGAGAGCTCGTTGGAGAATGATCGGGACTGAAATCCCTTGGGCGAGGCTGAGAGCTCGCTAGAGAATAGAAGAGACTAAAGGCCCTTGTACGAGGCTGAGAACTCACCGGAGAATGGTCGGAACTGAAATTCCTTGGGCAATGCTGAGAGCACATTGGCGTGGCGCTCAAGTGCACTATACTCTGTGACACGTTTTATCACATCGAATGATTGGGGACATTATCCGATGTGTTTTCTGGCAGGGAAATTTCTCTTCGGAATCGATAACGATTCACTTGCTAATCACGACCCTTCAGAGGGCGATGCGTGGCCCGCGCCACTTTCGTCGGGTGTGAAATCCGAAGCGTCATGATGAGTTGTCCCACCTTTTGGCCAATTGAGGTGCCAACCGGTGCTGGGGTTAGGTATTAATCCTCTCCAGTTCTTTCGCAGTCTCTCACGACTCTTTTCGTGGCTTTCGTCTTTGCGTAGCTAGAGATCATTGTTGCCTCCGGCACCGGCTGCATCGACGCTTCTTGTCTTCAACCCCTTTCTTCTCCATCGGTAGTTTCTCGAGCAGGTCGGATAACTTCCGCCTTCTTACACTCTGAGTCTTATTCGATCTAGGTTTCGGCCCATAGGTCTAGGGTTTTAGGTTGCCCCTCCAGAGACTCTAGGTCGACCATTGTCATAGGTTACTCCAGAGGGATATTGAGATAACCGGACAGATCGGTGTACTATATACCCATCCATATGATGGAGGCGGCGAGTCTCATAATCACTTGTGTGGAGACACTAAGTATATAGTATAGGTGTTCATTGGAGAATGAGTCCACTGATTGATCCGCTTATGGAATGTTGTATGGTTAATGATACCTAATATCAAATAGCGATTTCATAGTCCTAGTTGTGTATCTGGTCCTTAGACTTGAGACACCATGGATGTCTTGTATGAGTACTCTTTACTTTGACGCTAGACTTACAAGTTTAGAAAGTTCCAGATGTGATATAATTGGTTATCGGGATCGATAACCAACCTTACGAAGGTAATTGAGTGTCAATAGAGGATCATACACTCTCGGTATCACGAGAGAAATATCTCATATGTGCTTGCTCAAACAAATCTCTGGCCAGGGTCATTTGGATTGAGAGAGAAAGAGTTCTCAAGTAGAATCTGATTAGAGCAAGACAAACTGATTCTGTATGTGACCTGACAGTACTATATCCAATATACGGTCTCTAGGATATTAGTTGGATGAGCGATTATAGATACATGGTAACTATGGACAGACAGGTTCGACAGATTCGATCCCCCTGTACCGTCTAGGGACTATGGCGTAGTGGCATAATACGTCCATAGTCGATGAGTCGAGTGAATTATTATAAGAATAATAATTCACTATATCAAAAGGAGTTCTAATGGGAGTGACTCACGACCAGCTCGTTATCGGGCCTAGAGGGTCATACACATATGGTGGATGCTTCAGCGAATAGAGAATTGAATGAAGATCCAATTAGCCCCTATTCTCATTAGATGAGACCCTATGCTGATGAGCTCATTGATTAAGGTACAATTAGAGGCCTAAGGAGATTATGGGTAGAGATCTAATAATGCAAGGTTAGTGGGTTATTGGATGGAGATCCAATACCCACTAAGGCAAGAGCCCTAGGGTTTTTTGGCGGCTCTTTATAAATAGGAGGTTAGACTCATAATTAATATGCTAGAATACAGGGATATACGATCTTCCTAGGTAAAATCAATCTCTCACACATCATGATTTTATCGATTTTTATATTTTTCTCGCAACCCTAATCTTTTGCATGATGATTTGATCTACGTGGGAAACTGATATTTTATTTTAATTTTCGTTACGCATGTGATGCACCCGTTGAGGTTTCCCAACAGTAGTATTAGAGCCAAGATTTTTGTACGAAAGATTGGTTTAAAACTGCGTGTGATGATATTAAATCGCGTAGAATCATTCTACACATTCTTGCTACGTTTTCGCAACAAAGGCAGCAAGGAAAGAGGGTGGCTGGCCATGGCCAGGCCGGCCGCAAGGGGCAGCTGGCCACTACCAAAGCCCCTTGCAGGGGCAACCGCCAGCATGTGCGACCACCCGCGGGCATGGCTAGCGCCTGCAGGGGCGGCACCTGTGGGCGTAGGCAACGCCCGCAGCCAGGCCGCAAGGGATGGCTGGATGCTGCAAGGCCGTAAGGGGTAGCCCCGCGGCCAGGGCTGCCGCCTGCAAGGCGACCGCTCCTGTAGGGGTAGCGCCCATGCAAGCCGGCACCGCCCGCCCGCGAGGTGCCGTCCGAGAGCAGCAACGCCAACCACAGTGGCGACTGCCCATGCCGACAGCGTGCAGCGCCGCTGCCTGCTCAGGGCAGCGACGGTGGCGTAGTGAGGGTAAGGGAAGAGGGCTAGGGCATCCTTTTGAGAAAAGGACAATCATACCCCTCTGAATTAGGGAAATTCTGAGGATTATCCTCATGTACATGATTCTGAAAAGATCCTCAATAATTTTGAAAATTCTAAGGACCGTCCTAGATCCAAAATTATGAAAATGCTCTTGACAATTCTGAAAATTTTGAGCATGTCGTGATTTTTTGAAAAATAATTAATTAAATAGTTTGATTAATTATTATATATATTTAGTAATCCTACATATGATGTGATGTATATGTGATGTATGATGTAGATGGATGATCATGAGCCATGTGTTGTGATGTGTGTAATTGTGATTATTATTATTATTGGGGCTTGCGAGCCTGTATTTTTCTCATTTATTGTTGGGCCTACATGTCTGTGATTATTTGTAATTACATGGAGAGGCGCAGCGCGAGCGTGGAGGTTACAACGGGACCCATAATGACATGGTGAGAGATCACGATACATAGTGATGCGACGATCCGACGGAACCGATGATGACGAGCTCAATAATCACAGGGCATGGAGATGCGCCAATGCACACATAGATCCTATTGTGAGTGATTAGACCCATTGGCTCAGAGTTAATCATATTAGGTGACGGCTCATTATCATCCAGTGTGGCTTGCATATGTGATGTGTTATACACCTACTAGATATATGTATATATATATATTTGTATGTAATATAGATATATATTAAATATGTATGTGTGTGACACGACATATTTGGAGATCGATACAAAAAACCCCTCCTAAGATAATATTAAGTCGGTAAGCGTGAGACAATAAGATTGACCCACGTGACCTTCCATTGTTATAGGAAGAAATTGAATCACGACATAGGTTGAGTTGGTCGAGTCCCTCGATGCTCGCCTATCTACGTGATCAAGATCTTGGCTACGACATAGAGATGTCACCGGTGACCTGAGGACATGGTATGCTTGGTCAAGTCTCTCGAGGGCATATCATCGAATCAGACTCATCTTGTAACGATGGTGATGACTTAACTGAACGTCATGGTTGGTCGAGTCCCTCGAGGCTATGATGATTCAGAGGTATTATATCTATATCTTGTTTGACAATTAGTGGATATAAATTAGTTTTTGAGAATAATAGTTGTTCAATAATTATGAATGATGAGATCATCACTAGAGGGACCATTGTAAATGTCTTATATGTGTTAGACATTTCTCTATACATCATAAATATAAATATGTCTAAGAGGAAAAGAAATGAGGTGAATAATGAAAACCTTTGACATTGAGAAGATGGGTAGGATCGGCTACGGGTTCGGGTACCAGGTGGCGCTCGAACGACTGCAGGCCAAGTACCTAGAGGTCGAGGTCGAGTAGGACCCGTTCGCCATGTGTCCTAAGGATGACAATATGAAGATGGATCTCTATCAACCTTTTGATGATAGCACTCCCTCGGAGAAATAGTTGTTCCTGTAGGGATTTTCCTTTTGTAGTTTATGTAGTTTTTTTGCTCATCAATAAAATGGTTTTTTTGGATATCTTGCTTCATTATCTTAATTGCCCTAAGGCGCTTCGAGTCTTCAGTTTGTTGCCGAGATATATAATTTCTCATGTTCGTTACTTGCCAGGTCCAAGGGAGGACTTCCCTGTCCATCGTCGCTTGGATGTAAGTCCCATCTCAGATAACTCGGACGATGCGGTAAGGCCCATCCCATCTCGGGGCAAGTTTTACACCTGAGTGCTCGAGATCACTGACCTCAGCTTTCTTGAGGAACAAATCGCCCATGCCGATCGGTCGGGGCTGAACCCTCTGATTGTAGAGTTGGGCCACTGCCCCCTGGTAGTGCAGAGTCTTTAAGTGTGCTTCGACATTACTCTCTTCTAACAAATCGATGTTCCCCCTGAGGATGGTTTCTGATGCTTCGGGGGTGAAGTATTCGATCCTTAGGGTCGGGAAGACCACTCAGGCGACAGGACAGCTTTGGTGCCGAAGGCTAGACTATAGGGTGACTCCCTCGTCGGGGTCTTTGGAGTCATTCGTAGGGCCCATAGGACACTTGGGAGTTTGTCTACCCAAGCGGTCAAGGAGCCAATCACTCTCCTCCTTAGTCCTTCGAGTATGCTCCTATTGGTTAGCTCGCCCAGTCCATTAGTCTGTGGGTGAGCCACCGAGCTAAACTTCAGTTGTATTCGATAACTTTGGCAAAAGGCCTGAAACTTAAGGTTATTAAATTACGTCCCATTATCTATGACTATAGCCCTCGGAATGTCGAACCTCATAATGATGTTCTTCCAGACGAAACCCTCCACCTATTTTTCAATGGTTAAGGCTAAAGGCTCGGCCTCGACCCATTTGGTAAAATAATCGTTCCTGATAATCAAGACTGTCCTGCGACTGGTAGGAATAAGCTAAGATGGTCCATCCCCCACAACGCGAAAGGCCAGCACGGTAGGTTAGAGAGAGTGGCAAGGCTGGCTGGTGAGGGACATGGGCATACTTATGACATTCCATAAACTTTTGAACATAGGCCACCGCGTTTGCCCGCATGGTCGCCCATGTTGGGAAACCTCAGCGGGAGCATCATATGCATAGCGGAAATCAAAATAAAAACTGGTTTCCCACACAGATCAAATCATCGTGCAAAAGATTGGGGTCGCGAGAAAAATCATAAAAATCAGAAAAACACGATGTGTAATAGATTGATTTTACCTAGGGAGATCATATATCCCTATATTCCAGATCCGGATGGATAAGATAAAGGAGGTCAAACGTCCTCCTCTCTAGCGGTATCCACATGATGGATCTCTGTAGCGAAACTCCTCCAATCTGATCTCGCAGCCCTTTCGTAGAGGGAGGGAGGAGAATAAGAGGTGGTGGCTAAGCTGCAACCTATCAACGATGAGTCTCCTCTCCTATTTATAAAGAGACACCAAAAAAACCATATGACTCCTTCCTTAGTGGGTATTGGATCTCCATCCAATTACCCACTAACCTTGTATTATTGGATCTCTATCCAATAATCTACTTAGGCCTCTAATTGGGCCTTAATCAAGGAGCACATCAGCAAAGGGTCTCATCTAATGAGAATAAGGGCTAATTGGATTTTCATCCAATCTTCTATTCGCTTAAGCATCCACCATATGTGTGTGACTCTCTAGGCCTGATACCGAGCTGGCCGTGAGTAACTCCCATCAGAACTCCTTCTAATATAGTGAATTATTATCCTCATAATAATTCACTTTACTCATCGATTATGGACGTACTAAGCCACTATGTCATAGTCCTCAGACGGTACAGGGGGATCAAATCTATCAGACATGTCTGTCCACAGTTACCGTGTATCTATAATCTCTTATCCAACTAATATCTCAGAGATCGTATATTCGATATGGTACTGTCAGGCCACATAAAAAATCCGTCATAGTCTCGCTCTAATCGGATTCTCTTGGAGAACTCTTTCTCTCTCAATCCGAAAGACCCTGACCAGAGATATTTCTCTCGGAGAACTTTTTATCTCTCACATAAATAATACCCATATCCCACGAATATGCACCATTCTGTCATTGATTCCAATTTATCAGGTTGTGTCTTCTAACGTGGGCAGGACAGCTCCAAATCTTAACTATCTTAAGATCAGACTTCTTTCCTTTCCATATCTCATATGGCATAGACACTATCGACTTTGATGAAACTCTGTTCATAAGGTAAGCTGCGATCTCTAGGGCGTACCCCCAGAATGAGACGAGTAGGTCAGCGAAACTCATCATGGACCGCACTATATCTAACAGCGTGCGATTCCTCCTTTCTAATACACCATTGAGTTGAGGTGTATAAGAAGGTGTCCACCGAGATATAATCTCATTGTCCCTGAGGAAATTGGTTAACTCTGTACTCGTACTCTCCTCGATCTGATCGAAGAGTCTAAATACTCTTTCCAATTTTATTTTCTACCTCATTCTTATATTCCCTGAATTTCTCAATAGCATCAGATTTGTACTTCATTAAGTACACGTGTCCATACCTAGAGAAATCATCAGTGAATGCAATGAAGTATGAGTAACCACCTATAGTGTGAGTCGACATGAGACCACATTCATCACTATATATGAGTTCCAATAACTCGGTGGCTCTCTCTCCATTTTCACTAAAAGGATAGTTGGTCATCTTCCCATGAAGGTAAGGTTCGTAAGTTGCATATGACTCGTAGTTAAATAGATCTAAGTATCTATCTTTTAGCAACTTTTGAATCATTTCCTCGTGTATATGACCTAGCCTACAATGTCATACGTATGCATTATTCACCTCATCTCTTTTCCTCTTAGACATATGACTCACGGTAGTAGCGCCCGCGGTTGCATTTCTCGACTCGAGTCCTCATCGGGTTAGGGGCTTTAAGGAGTCCTTTCTCCCGAATTTGGAGGATCATCTTAGTCCGGGTGGAGTTGAGTGGAGTGTTGGGGAGCAGGGGGATGACCTGCTCGACTCTTTCCGTCCTCTTCCTTGGGAGCCCGAGCGATGGCCCCCGGGAAGATTCGGCTTACGGTCGCTTATGGTCTTCGTTCTTCTCTACCACCAGAGCCTCGGAGTGACATACTGGTTGGCCATTTGCAGCATTTTTGGCACAGTCGTCGGAGGTCGCTCCGTGAGCGACCAAAAGAGGCGAGAAGTTTTGATCCCGATCATCAATGCTTGGATCACTAGTAACGGGTATGCGTCATGAATGACCCTGATTTCTTTTGTAAAACGGGCGAGGTATGGGCCGAGAGGCTTATTTTCCTTCTGCCTCATCCCAAGGGGAGACACCATAGTTGGCTTTAGCCAGGTGTTAGCAAGGAAGTTGGCCTCAAACTCTCTCGTGAGTTGGTCGAAAGAGTGGATCGAGATGAGCGGTAGATGACTGTACCACCCTCGAACGATCCCGCGCAAAGTCATCGAGAAGGCTCGACACATTATGGCGTCCCACATGTCGTACAAGGCCATCTGTGCTCTGAATGCGACAACATGCTCCATTGGGTCAGAGCCTCCATCATATGCTTCCAACATCGGGAGCCAGAAGTGCTACGGGATGGGCCTATCTTAGATCTCAGGGATAAAGGGAGAGCCGTTGGGGGGGGCTCTCTCCATGCTCATCCTTCATCTTAATGACTTTCTGAATGTCATCTATTCTCTAGTTTACCATGCGTAGCTGCGCCCTCAATGAATTGGTGGAGTCTAAGAAGAGAGTGTCGTGGTCGATCACGCTACGGGCCGAGGCGCTGGGTGTGCTGGTTGCCTCACCACATCTCCTTGGGGAGTGTGGTTAGTTCCATTTGGAGCCGAAGGGGTTCTTCAAGAGGTTGTGTTGCCGGAGATTGACTTTCTGGCGACGGTGTCATCCTTGTCGGGGGTCGTGGGAGTCGCCAAGGGCAGCGAGTTTGGCAGTTGGGCGAGCTGCGGGATGTAAGGAATGATTGCTTTAAGCATTCCTGGTATGACCTAAACTTGGTTGGTGAGCCCCTGGAAAGATTCAGGGGACACCGTCGGGCCCCCGAGGTTGAGCGGGGACGGAGTTATCCCGAGGTCATTAAATAGGCACCAATATCATCTTAGAGTATAGAGAGATGGGTTCCCATCTCCGAATAAGGGGAGCAAAGGTGGGGGTTGAGGGGTTATCCCCGGAGTTTATTGCATCACGGAAGGGACGTCTTCCCGGAGGTTGCCAGGTGCTGAGCGTTCCTGTGACATTAGACCCTCATTCTAGTGCCAAAATGTTGCTGGATGATTCGTCGGGCTCTAGGAGTCGACACGACGTGATTCAGATTGCATGCACAGAACCAACTCAGCGAGACACGAAACTCAGGGAAGGCAAGAGAAGTTTGTTCGCCTTGGGATGTCGCGGTGGTCAAAGGCCTTCTTCCTCAGTCTGTGGTCGGGATTCTGCAAGAAAAGACCTTCGTCGGGGGGGGGAGCCTCCCAACGAGGTCCCTCCGATGACTAAGTTAGTCTTGTGAATGAGAGTGTCTCCGATGCCATTTTATGGTGTTGGAGCTTTCTTCTCTGTATCACCAGAGTGGAGTTAGAATTCTCCCTTTTTTTCCCACCCACCCACCCCAGGACTTTCCCTCGAGGTGGCTTTTATACCTGTTCGCTGGCGGCCGATCGTACCTTTACCATCAATGTTTGCAGTGTCCTCTGTTGAGATATTTAATGTTGCGGTCGTTCGCCGGTGACTGTCCGTACCATGGACTGGCAGGTCACATGCAATTCTTGCCTTGTCGTTGTACGACCTCTCCTGGTCCCCAAGACATGATGGAGACTGCACGGTGCTCGATGATGCCATGCGTTGGGTTTCTGCCCTTGTTGCGACACGTCACCCGCGCGTAGTAGGTTAGTCATCCCCGCGCCAGATCAGCCATCCCTGCTCCAGGTCGGCTCTGTCTCGACCACATAGACCGACCACTGGGTGGTTCATTATTTCCCCTATCAACTATTAATTGTGTTAGTCATCATAAAACTAAGGATCCCAATAGTGCATTTGACATCAATATCTCATCCAATTCAACTATATACCTTTTTGTCTTTTTTTTATCAGTTTTAATTTTTTTAAATGGTATATCATTTTTTTGATGGCTATTCACATATTAGTTATTAGTTAACTTTAGCAAGGAATCCTAGTTCCTATACGAAATATTTAATCTCGTTTATTTTCATATTATCGATTTTATTGATAGAAATAACATAAGATTTACCACTTAACACGTGCTTATTCTGTCTTATTTTGATTTTTTACTAAGTACGTGCGGCAATTCTGTTAATAGAGTCGACAACATGAGAAAAAATAAAATTAAATATTTTACTTTTATAAATATAAAAATTTCAATATAATTTTTGAAATTGTATGGATGAAGATGCTAAACATAACTAATTGTAGAAGGGTAATATGTAATTATTCATTTCTTTCCTGATATTCTTTAAATTTCACACAAAACCTACGTATCATCCTAAGCTAAAATCTAGCATCAGTTTTTGTTTATTTACTTCAAATATGTACTCTTGACACTAAAAAATCTAGTTGGCACCAAATGCACTCGAGATGGCATGAGTTACTGTTAGAGAAATCTGATGAGATGTCAAGAGGAGAACATCTTGGCCAAAATGAAGTATATATGTATATCAGCAGATAAATTGGAATCTCATGTCAATTATATACACAGATATATCTAATCAGTATTCCATCACCATTCTATGTGCAGGTAGGTATATTGGAAACTGTGCCAACAGGAGTTGTGTAATCACAAGAGGTATATGTACAGTCTTTAGCAACTGTAGGATGAGCATGGATGGATCTCAAGGTGTTCCACTGGTGGGCTTATCATGAACGCATCACACAGAAATGATACACCGAACTCGAGAGAAAGGAAAAGTAAAGCATCATATGGTAAAAGCCTGAAACGACACTTTTCTCCCATAACAAGGAGGAGAAAGAAACCTCGCAAGCACACACACACACACACACACACGGATCATCGTCCCTCCATAAAGTGGCTACCTGTGTCAGATGTTGTTTGCATGGGTAGAAAGAGAGCGAGTGAAGATTGAGACCCAAGGTAAGTGGTTTCATCGGTATCACTCGATCTTCCCTGGCATGCATGAAGAGAAGAGGTGGAGCTGATAATTACTGTGCAGGAGGAAGAAGAAGAAGAAGAAGAAGAGGTGTGCCTGCCTGCTTTATTAGGAGGAGCTTAAAAGGAGGGGTGGGGGTGGGGGGGGGGGGGGGGGGGGAAGAGAGGATAAGACTACATGTGGGTAGGGTTTCTCCATACAGCCCATCAGCTCAACGTGACAGCTAGATGTGATGGGGAAGAGAACAACCGACAAGTCGAGCATGGGAATTATGCCGGTCTGGCCTTTTGCCATGTCTTCCTCCTCATTGCGTCGTCCATCGATCTCTGCCCGCACTGGTTCAAATAAACAAGGCATGCATGGAGGTGAGCTGAACTCTTGTAGGCACCAGCGTGCGTTTACAGGTAAGGCAGGAGGCAGCACACAGGAGAAGTATGATTGCTTGTACAGATTAGAAGGAGGAGCTCATCCCAACACCCACTAATCATTGATCAGATGACTCGCTGCTCATTTGAAATTTAAAGTTGACTCACTGTTTGATGAGTAGTAGTAGTAGTAGTAGTAGTACCCCTATGCGTCTTCTTTTTTCTTTTCTGCTGCGTGCCTGCACCTGGTTCCTGTTCCCTATCCATACCTTTCTTTCCATCCCTATGCAAGGGAATGAGGAAGAGATGCTAAGATCACGGCTGGGATAAGAACCCTAGGGAAGACCGTCATCATCGTATCAAGGCTGGCTCAGTGTTGCAGCAGATGAAACGAAACCCTAGCTAGAGTTTTCTCTCCGTCGATCAGTCACACAAAACGATGGCTTGCATTGGTATCACGCGAAATGTTGTCATCAGAACAAATACGAGAATCAACTGATGATGAGAGGGAAAAGCAAAAGAGTAAGCAGCGGCAGAAGAAGAAGACATGAATGCATGGAGGGTTGGGAGGACTAAGAATCGCTGGTGCTCATCGTGTCGTGCCGCTGGCTCCCCCCGAGTGCTTGCTGGGACTGCGACGGCGTGGCTTCGGAGGTGGTGGGCGGCGGCGGCCGATACGCGTTGAGAGCTGCGAGGATCCCCATGTGACCCTCGCCACCGCCGCTGCTGGAGCCCAACCCGAGCTGCTGGCTGGGCAGCAGGGCCATGGGAGTAGGGAAGTTCATGAAATGAAGCCCGCTAGAGAGGGATCCTCTGAACATGGTGGGGCTGGTGCTGCCGCCCAGCTGGGGGAACGTCCAAATTGACTCACCGCCGCTTCCACTGCGGCCGCCGCCGAGCGTGCCTTGTGTGTTAGGGTTTGTCACCATCCACACCGTTCCCGGCATCCGGCCGCCGTGGCTCGCCTGGCTATACCCTGCCATCTGATGCTGCGCTTGCTGCTGTTGGTGGTGAATCTCCGACTCCCACCTGCGCTTCCTTATGCTCCCGACGTCGGCGTCCGATGAGCCCTCGAGACCGATGCTACCGGAATTGAAGTTGAGAAGCATGGACGCCGAAGACGATGACGATGGCCCGTCGGAGGAGAAACCGGGTCCGCCGCTGAAGTCCCACTCGTTGTGTATCCTGCTGAGGGGCTGGCCGGCGAGTGCAGTGGCCGCGGTGTTGAAGTAATTCGCGGCTCGGAGGTGGGAAGGAGCCGAGATGCTGGACCCGGAGCTGCGGAGGGAGATGTTGAGGGACGTGAAGTTGGCAGGGATGGTGCCGGTGCCGGTGGCCGCAAACACCGCCGGCTCCGCCTGCTGCAGGAGCCACTCGATGGTCTCGCCATCGGACTTGTGGCCGAGCTCGCGCGTCAGCTGGAACACGCGCGCGGCGCACAAGGCCGGCATTCTGATGCGGCGACCGCGGCCGTCGACCTTAGTGTGCCGGTCCTTGGTGGAACTCCGCTTAGGCGGCGGCTTTCTAGAAGGATTGGCGGCATCCTCATGGCCGCCGCCGCCGCCGCCAACACCGGTGTGCCCGGAGGAGATAGCAAGCGAGGGGTAGCCAGAGCTGGAGCACGAGTCCTCTTCCTTCTTCTCGAGCAGCTGGAGAGGGAAGTTTGGCCGTCGGGGACCGCCTGCTTCGCCCTCCATGTCGGATCACACCATGCTACCGGCTTCAAGGTCTGTGAGCAAGAGGTCCGATAGGGTGGTGGGGGAAGCGAGTGGGGGGAGCACCACAAACACAGTACGCCTCTGAATCGGTTCAAAGAAGAAGCAATTATAAATGCTTTTATGGCTCAAAGAGTGGCAGATGAAGGATCCCAAGGGAGACTCACGCTTCAACCTCCATTTTTCTGGATGTCCGTAGGGCACCCAAAAGATTCAAGCGTTGATCTGCATGGGGCTGAAGAGTTGGAGTTGGAGTGGGAGAGAGATCCCCGAAGGGAAGAGTTATGGATGGTCCTATTTTATGCAGTCTGGTAGGACACCCAACTCAGAATTTGGTGTAAGTGCCGGAAGAGAGAGAGAGAGAGAGAGGGATCACAGTATTTAATTCTTCTCTCATGGAGTTTGTAGGACACCCCGAGCAGGGAGACACATATCTGTGCAGGCAAATTTACCAAGGGGAGATCAAAACACTGCGACTTGTTGGGTCGAACGAGAAAGAGCGATGGACTAAATAGTCGATGGAGAGAAAGAGAGAGAGAGAAAGGGGGATCCAAGCATGGAGGAACTTGCAGAGCACCCAATTCAAACCTTCGCCTGTGAAGATCGATGACAAGAAGGAAGACACAGAGAGAGAGAGAGAGAGAGAGAGAGGATAAGGGAGAGGGAAAGCGTTAAGCAACATAAAGAACGAGTGATGGACGGCATTAGAAAGCAGCAGCAATACGTGAAGCGATTTCGTTTTTTTCTTTATTATTTTATAATCATTTAAAATCCATCGCCTGCTTTCAGTGTGGTTGGCCAGCGAATTGGCTCAGACTCCACGTGTGCAAAGACAAGGGGCGGGGACGGGTGGGCCGTACGTGGTACCCCAGCCTCTCGCCCAGTTAAAAGACGAGGAGGACCGCAAAAGGAAAGAAAATTACGCAGTGGGGGAGGGGCCCACCCTTACTCATCCCCTCCTCCTGCAGTAATCATTCCCTCGCCTTTTCCCATCATCCTTTGCCTTTTGCCTTTGCCTTTTGCCTTTGCCTTTTGTTTCCTAACCATGGTTGGGATCCCGGGATGGGGTCCTTCAAATCCCTTCCTCTCTCTCTCTCTCTCTCTCTCGCTCGATCTCTCTTAGGGTTAGGGATGGTGGGCTGTGCTTTCTCAGGTAGGCTTCCAGGATGTGGTCAATAAAGAGTCACACAACATTCCCCCTTCCCCCCTCCCACAATCTTGAGAGAGATGGAACTGCAGAGGGACTTGACTTTTTTTTTTTTTTTTTTTTGGCCAAACCTTTAAGACGTAGCTTTGGTTTTCCTGGTACTCCATCCATGGCTGCCGAGGGATCTGGGTGTGCTTGCATGCTTGCACACACACACACCCAGTAGGACCTGGGGTCTCTGGGAGGTGGGTGGAACAGTTTGGCGAGGTACACATAATAATTAAAGCATGAACATGTACCCATGTCCGCTGCTGCATCTTTCTTGTGCCAGATTTAGAGGAGACAAGTGCATGTTGTGGAGATAAATGGGCATCAAGAGGATGCCCGATTCAGATGTCTACCGACCAGCATTCCAGTGTTGGTGCATGGTCGGAAGCCGAAGCTACTACTGTTCATCGTCTGGCGAGATAGAGATGATGATGATGATGATGATGATGATGATTAGCCGGACGCCAAAAAAGCTTGCCTGGTGAAACAAAAACACCAGCAAATAACAACAGTTGCATGAAAGAGATGTAAGTGGCTCTCGGCCCTGCTGCTTGAGGGAGGGAGGGAGGGAGGGAGGGAGGCGGAGGTCCTCCCAGATCTGTACTGCTGGAATCTGAATCAACAAGTGGTGTTTGTCACAGTGAAACACTGTGCACTTCTGCGCTCGTCACCTCCCCCCTTTCCATTTTCCTTTTTCTTTTCCTTGTTTAAAGAGCATATATGTCTCTGGGAATTATAGCTTTGAGTTTGATATCATTACAAAAGGTCTTCCAAGGACAGGCGAAGGGAAAGGGAATGAGTGTGTTGCTTGCTGCTCTGATACCAGAAAAAACCCATGCACAGAGAGAGAGAGAGAGAGAGAGAGAGAGAGAGAGAGGTGTTCCAAAGGGACAAGGCATTTGGAGGAGGCCTCGAGGGGAGAGAGGGGGGACATGAAACCAGAATACAAGGGCGAGTGGGGATGGTGGGCAAAGGAAAGAGAAGGGAAGAAGGAAAGAGTGCACAGAGGAAATCAAACCCAGAAGATTCCTGCAACACAAGCAGGGAATAATTAAGAAGATTGCGTTGGTCATTTAATATAAATGACATGATTCAGTGATGGAATTGTTAACGAAATGGTCTACCACAAAGTTTTTGGATACATCAACAAGATTGGATGAGGACAAATAACAGGTGTAAAGAGCTTCTCCCCCTCCCCCCCCCTAACAAATGATTTGACTACTCTAACAAGCAATCAATCATGCACCCACTGCCGGTTGAGTGAGCAAGAAGAAGATGCTTCTGGGGATATATAAATATGTTTTATGAGCATGAGATCATCAACCATTTTTCTATCTATCTATCTATCTATCTATATATATATATATACATATCATGCATGACAGGGAAAAAGAGGTTACTGATATCATCATGTGGTGGGCTTAGGCAAGCAATGACTCAAGAGTTGTTGTTGTTGTTGTTTGTGGATGAAAAAGCTTTTGGCCACTGGGTTTTGGTAGATAAAATTGGCAAGGGTGGAGGTAGGACATCATCATCTTGAGCTTTATGTGGCAGAAAGGGTAAAGCTTTCCAATATTTCCAACTTATATATGCAAAAGTGTGAATTTGGCCAGTAGCTGTTAGAGTATTTTTTTTTTCTTCTTCTTCTTCTGGTTTGTTTATTCACCTCTCCCCCCTCCCTCCCCCCCAAAAAAAAAAAAAGTTCAATATCAACAAATAAAAAACATATCAAGAAGTCGATGTAAAATTAAGATACATCAGTAACTCTCACCTATATCCCTAAAGACAGACTAAATTCTTCACCATTGAATTAATTTCATTCAAGCACGGTTCCCTTGTGTACGTGCTCTTTCATATAAATTTTGTATAATTTAAATTTTTTTTCTCAACCCTCGTAGGGATATCCTGTAGAGAAATCCAAAAAAATACCAAGATTATTCCTTACATCTTATCTTCCTAGGACACTCACTCCAGGAATCAATACTCTTAAGATAAATTTAAACAAAAATTAAGTGCTACTTGATCGATTTAATTCTTTCATCAAAATTAGTCGTACATTATTTGTATCAGAGTGGGCAAGTGCTTGGTCAATCATTTAAAAGAAAAAAAAATACTTCTGACATCCATTTTAATGAACACTTAAACAATAATGATGAGAGTATTATTATTATTTTTAAACTATTACCATACGATATTGGTAGGTCTTGTTAGGTTTTTTCGGGTGCTGGAAAAGATGAAGGGTTGCTGACTATGTGTTCGACAAAATGCGTCAGAAAGCAAATCTATTTCCTTTGGATAGAATACTTGTCACTAAGTAGGGAGTAGTGAGACAAAGAAGGGAAGCAGGGTGAGTGAGGCGAGAAGCATGGAGATAAAAAGGAGGAAGGGTTACCATATCAAACAAGACATGCTCCGAGAACCGAGGACGAGTCGGAAGAGGCGGCGGAGGTGCGACCAGCTTTTGACGGCATCACGTTTCTCCCAACAAAGAGTTGAATGCCTGAGTGAAATGGTCAGAACCCCACATTTGGATTCACGTCAATTCCTTCGGCTCCAATCTGTACTAGATCGGATCACAGCTTCAAACAATGGTCGCAGCCCCCTCTCTCTCTCTCTCTCTCTTCTCCGTCTCTTTTAGTCCATCCCAACCAACCTCTCCTTTTTCATGGTTTCTCTCTCTCTCTCTCTCCCCCTTGATGGAATCCGACCCACGATAAGTTTGATTCAAATATTGTCAAATATTTAAATTTTCTTAAGGCCATTTAATTTTTTTCATTATAAAAATAAATCCAAAGAAAATTATATTGTATCTGTTCATTTGTAAGACTTGGATTGAATTGATTGGTCAAACCGAAAAATTTGATCCGAATGATAAAAAAAAAAAAAAAAAACTAAATCTCAATATGACGACGACGGTAAAAGAGGAAAAAAAAAGCCTACTATACTAATTATTTCTTATGTTTCAGTTTTTTTAACAAATTATGTAATTATTTTTTATTTTTAATTAATTACTAAATCTAGTAGCTGTTCTCATAATTATAACATGGATGGGATAAAAACCCATAAATAATAATAATTACTGCGTAGGAAGAAGAGGGCTGTTTTTTTTTTTTTTTTTTTACGTGGATAAGAAATAATGGCTAAGAAAAAAATTGGATCCCAATAGTATGAAATGGAATAATGTACGTGAATAGATAGTGAGATACTTAAAAACAACAGATAGAAACTTTGGACACAGCAATTATTGATTAGTATGGTGACATCAATCGCCAGTAATTAAGACATGCCAACATTGATGAGTCATCCCTAATTGGCCAAATCAGTGCACGGTGAGCCGTCAATTTTATTTGATGTACTCAATTATCAAAACATACCAAAAGTCGATGTCTTTACCAAAACCCCATATCAATCTATTTTTTAAAAAAATAAATAAATAAATGAATTACACATCTGTCCTATAAATTTTTTTATTTGTGCATATATTATTTTAAAAATTAAAAATTACATATTGTTAGTTTCAGAATTAAACATTGATCGGACCCATAGTATTTCTTGAGTGGTATTGTATCTAAAAATTAAATGTCCTTCTCATCTCGTTTCCGGGAGGACACACACACCACCTTTCCGATCCAAAAATAAAATTTAATAAATCTATATCGATGGGTGGGAGATATCGGATAAGATTCTTGTCATACTCAATAATGTCTACGGTCACATCCATAACTTAAGTGGTGGGACTTATGAGGGTTAATTAAAAATTAAAAAAAAAAACACTAACCCTAGTGTCTAGATATAAGTTAGTTGGAAAAAACTTAAAAGGTGATCTTAATATTTTGATTTAGGAAGAAGAAAGATTCTATAATTGGTTTGTGAAATTGATTTTGATTATTATGATTTTAATCAAGACACCATACTTTCTTAATTGAATGTTGTACATCTTTTAAATATTTAGTTTTTATATAATATTAATATACTCTAGTTAATCTAAAGAGAGTGACATTATAATGTTATTATTAAGATTGATATGGATTGCCCATGATTTTTTTTTTCTTCACGTTAAAGGGTTTATTCATGTAAATCTTATATCATGATTTGCTTAGTATCTATCATAGGTCTACTCTATTAGATTATTTATAATATATTTTATATTAAATTATATCTTGTTTTAATTTGATACACTTGTTATAGAAAAAAAGTGGGAGAGATAACACTAGAAACTCTCAAAATTTTAAAAATCATGGAAAATTAGATAAGAATAAAATGCTATCATTGTGGTAAGTTGGGATACATGAAAAGGAGATTGTATAATACTAAAAAGGGAATACTCAAAAGAACTCAATGTAGAAAAAGAAAGAAAAAAGATTTAGCTGTAATTGCATTCGATACTGATATTATTATTACATATTATGACATTAATCTCATATGTTAGGATTCTGCTTGGGTTATTGATTTAGCTACCTCATTTGTTTAATGTTATCTCTCAGTGTGAATCTTTTATAGGTGGCGATTTCGATCATGTCAGAATGAAAAATGACGCAATGACAAAAATTGTGAGGATGGAAAAGATTTGTACGGAAATCAATATTATATGTAAATTGATGACGAAGGTTATGTCAATATCTTTGGAATAAAAGATGAAAGATCACATAGGATAATTTTGTGCTAGCTAAAGGAAGGAATGAAGTGTAGTTGATGACTCTACTGCCTTTGATAGATGCATCTTTTAAAAATTGCACTTATTGTTTAGTTGATAAGTGATATGGAATTATATTTCATATATTATTTCTTTTAGAAAATTAAATATTTTAGATATAATTCATACTGATGTCTTGTACTATCAAATCAAATATTTCTTTTGATTATGTTAGGAAGGTTTAAACTTTTGCTTTGAAACATAAAGATTAAGTGATTAATGTAAAGTATTTTCATGCCTATATTGAAAGAGATTCATGAAAGAAACTTAGATCCATCGTAGCATAACATAGAGGGTCACTTGAAATATATTATAGAAAACAATAATATCATGTTTGAAAAGATAGTTCCTATGACACCACAACATAATTGAATTGCAAAAAAAAAAAAAAAAACCACATAATTGGTGAAAGAATGATATGTATGTTGTTCTCTCATGCTAAACTTTTCAATTGCTTTTGTGGTGAAGCTACACGAATTATTGTGGATTTGATCAAGCTTTCTCTTTTAGTATTACTCAACGAAAACATGTCAAAAAGAGTAGGAATAGGAAAAGATACTTCTTATAATTATTTAAGATATTGTGCATTTGAAGAGCTTGGTTATAGATTATAAAATCTTAAAAACTAGAAATCCATCAAAAGTAAAAAAGAAAATATGATATTTCTTGACAATCAAACTATTATAGATTTTGAGAAAATTTAGAAACTAAAGTCATTAAATAAACATCTTATGGATATGAGTCATATGATTTCTGCCACAATGATTAATGATGATGATAGAGATGAACAAGAAGATCATAATGATATATAATCAAATGATGATGTTGATAAACATGTTAAGCAAGACATTTTAAAATCATAAATTAAATATCAATTGAGAAAATCTATAAGAAAGCATTAACCTTCTCAAAAGTATTTTTTTCATGGAAGGATTCGATCAGAAGAAAAGTATTAATTTTGAGGAAATTTTTTAACTCATGGTCAAGATGTTTTTTTATCCTAGTTATTATTGGGTTGAATATTAGTTTAAAATAACTTCAAGGAGGATATAAATATAGAACAACTTGAAGAGTTCAAAATTAAAGGTATTGCAAATGTGATATGCAAGTTGAAGAAGAGTTTATATGGTGTTAAGTTAAGCAATAAAATATTGGTATAAATAGTTTAATTCTTTTATGATAAATCATAAGAGATTTTTTAATAATAGTCTTATTATCCTTTTCCTATATATGGATGAACATGATATTAAGAAATATTATGGATTTAAAAGGAGAGTTGAGCAAAGCTTTTGTTATAAAAGTCTTAGGTCTGGTTAAACATATTTTTGATGTAAGAATTATTTATGATAAGAAGAATGATAAATTTTGATTATCTCATGAGAGATATATTATCCTACTAATAATAAAGAGAAAAAATATATGAACAAAGTAGCGTATGGGTAAGCAGTTGACAGTTTGATGCAATAACATGGTATGCATAAGACCAAATATTATGCTTGCAGTTGGTATACAACCTTAGAAAAGAATGCTAGTAGTGGATTTTTCAGGTATTTTAGAGGTATTTTTTAGATTATGCTTATGCTTTGATATTTAAAAAGAACTTACTTTAGTTGGTTATGCATCTACTAATGATATTTTATTTTGAAAGTCTATCTTTGGTTACTTGATATCAATTTTAGGTGGAGCAATATCTTAACAATCCAAATTACAAATATATATTATTTTGTCTTCATTAAAGTTAAGTATATAACTACAATAGACACTTGTATGAACTCTTATGGATGAAAAAGTACCTAAATAATTAGGACTCAAGTAATAAAACTTTATGTTGCATTGTGATAATCAAAGTGTTATTCATCTTAGTAAAAATTTAATTTTTCATTCTGGAGATAAAGCTATTATAACTTGAGAATAGATCAGATATGATAACTAAATAATTATTCTTATAAAAAAAAAACTTATTGTATGCCGAATATAGCAATGATAGATATGGGCGTGAGGGGAACGATTTATTTTGGTGGTCCCATCTATAATTTAAGTAGTAGGATTCATAAGGGTTAATTAAAAAATCATGACCCTAATCTTATATAGTTAGTTGGGAAAAACCTAAAAGATTTGATTATTGTTTTATGAAATTAATTTCGATTGTCATGATTTTTTGATATGTTGATTTAGACACAATGCTTTCTGAATTGATGTATAGATATCTAAGATTTATTCTTTTGCTTAGTTTTTCTTCATAATTTTTTATTTTTATTTGATATTGACATACTTTAAGTTATCTAGAGATAGTGATAGTGTCATTTTATTATTTTATGGTAGAAGATTGATCTTGTTTGTCTATGATTTTTTTTTTCTTTCTTTTCATGTAAATCTTCTCTGGTGAGGTGAGTTTAGCTTAAATAATTCAAAAATCTTAGGAAAAATATATATAATGACCCTTATTTTATAAGCTCCACAATATAACCTCTTGAATATTTGGAAATATATATTTCTTTTTTGAGATCATGCTCACCAGTAGGCATATGTTGCCTTACATCATTTAATGAGCATGCTTAGGTGACAGACACTATTTAGCTATTACTAAAGTTGATTGACATTTCTAAATTATCTTTTCATATACTCATCAATCATTTGACTATTCAAGTTTTCCATCATTTATTGTTAAGCTTTCAGTAGATAACGGTCAACAAAGAATAATAACAATGACATATGTGTAAATCTTTGAACGCCAAAACTCAATCAATTTAGAGAAGCTCACTTTTTTTTTTTTTTGTGTGGAGTATATATATATATATATATATATATATATATATATATGTTTATATTGTAAAAAAGAATTTAAACCAAGAAGGAAAAAGGTTAAAAAAAAAAGTGTGGAGAACTTTGTGGTTGGAGACAATGATGTGATTTAATGTACTATCACATGATATAACGAATATTGCCACAAATAGTAGAATTTTTTGGTTTCCCCATAGAAGTGACATCTGAGTTGGCATTGTTTAAGAAAGAGAAGACCTGTGAATGATTCCGTTATTGGCTTCTTCCGCACGAGATTGGCATATTAGACTCCACCTGTTGATTTTGTTGACCATGTCTTCGTCTTTGACTCAGCTTCTGTACTCTTTTGACTGTCAAAAGAGTATGTGATCAAATACCCAAGGCCGGACAGGATCCAGGGTTCTCAGCCACACAGCCGGAGAGGGAGGCTCCCACCGGTCGTGTTGACCTGGGAAGCCTGGATCCCGGCTGTCGCAAGACAGCAATGAATCAGCAACCCTCGGTCGGCTGCCTCGTTGGCGAGGTGGTGGCCTCGCTGTCTCCACACCATCAGACAACAGGAATCCTCATCTGGCCCCCACCTGACAACAGGAATCCTCATCCGGCGGGCCGCCCCTCCCCCCCCCTCGGTCGCCATTTTAGCTGCCCGCCAAGCGCAGTGGCGGGCGTTCAAAGATGAACGCCTCCTCCCCTTTACCCTCTCCTTGTTCGGCACCTGCAGCTGCAGATGTCAATGAAACAGCTTAAAGAAACCTGAGGGAGACCTCACGGTGCATGCAAGCATGCATTCATGCATGGTTTGGTGCTTCATCTCTCGTCCAGTAGATCAATATCTGCATGCCATCACCGGATTGCCGATGGAGGAACTTGATGTCTCTCAGGTGAGTAGATCTGAACTCCACTTGGAAGTTCCTGTGGCAAGCTGAGAGCAGGCATGTGCTTCGCTGCTGTCATCCTCCACCGGGGCCAAAAGCTAGACTGCAGTAATGGCTTGGGAGATGGCAGTACACGAAAGAGCTAATGTTTCCAGAGGAGCCCCTCCCCACCCCCCGCTCCTTCAACATGAAACATATGCAGTCTTGTGGCCCCTCTCAGTTCATCCCCAAATGGGGCTAAGGCTGAAACAGGCCACATGACCACCTGAAAACTATGATGATTCTGAGCCACCACAAACATTTCTCTATCCAACAAATGTGTCAGTCTCTCAGGTGTACTGCCTACGCGTTCATCTTTCTGATCATGGTCCATCTATTAGCCTGTAGTTATCTCTGCAGGTTCTCCATCGGCAACCATCAAAGCTATGACATTTCTTTCAGCAGATAACATCAGCATGCATTTATTTGCTACAAGATATTCATGCGCGAGGAGAGATTTAAAGAAAATAAAAACTAAGAGAACGGATGATATATATATACATATATATATTTGAGTCTCTTAAGCTCTTGATTCGCTCAATACATATAAACCTTGATTAGTTTGACTCATACTCATCGTTAATAGATTTCCAACGGTTACAGACCACTTGTTTTCAGCATTAGATAATGTCAGCTATTATATCTAAGACTGGGGTCGAAGACAAGATCAAGCAAAACCAAGTAAAAAGCATGGGAAAAAGAAGGATGGATAGTTGTCATCATAAGCGACAACGTTCCTGCAGCAGCATTCCCAGCCATGCCCATCAAGTGAATGATCAGTTGCGAGGTGCAGAAAAGGAGCTGACAACCGCATCGACCCCAGTGGTAAATGGGACATCTGCTTCAGCCCAGCATGCGAGGGAGTGTTAAAGCTTGATGGACTTCTCAACCAAAGTAACATCAGTATCATCTACAGTGTTCAAAATAGACAACACTGACCGCAGTTGCAGCAAAGAGTTGTCTGAACCATTGGCAGTAGCTATAAGCCATGCAATTCAAAGCAGCTGCCACCTGATCTGTATCATCAAAAGGCAACCACGTAATAAATATCTCCTTCTCTTTGCATAGAACCAGGAAGATCGTTAACATATGCAATGTCAAGCATTCATCATTTACGTGGATGATAAGTGACTGATAAAATATGAACTGAGTTTTTTGGATGATGACAGGAACAAAGCAACCGAAGAGATACTTCAAAGAGCATGAAGCTAAGCATGGAAAGATACAAAGGTTGCACTGTGTGGTGGGGAAGTAATAAAAATTCCTTGAAAGCTAAGTAGGGAGGGAAGAAAAATGGAAGAGAACTCAATCTAACCTTCCCTTTTTTTTTTTGACACACAACATATAATAGAATCGCTCAATTTTAGATGTTGTGCATACAGTGAGTCCCTTAACCGTACGGATGTCTTCTTCAACATATGGTATATGCGATATTATGTGGACATTTAAGATTGACTTAGCAAGCACATTAAATCTCCTTTTTCCTGTGCTGGACATAAGTTAGTTGTTATATTATTTAAGGCTGAAGGGCTCGATTGGGCCGACCCATACAAATCGTGGATTCGAGTCACGCTCACCCAACCCACTTGAGTCATGGGATCCAAGCGGATTAAACCGGTTCAGGGTTCTTTTGCATGGAAACCATAATTGAACCGGACCCAATCGGACCGCAACCTGGTTCGAGCGAACCAATCCAAGAACATTTTGGAGTTCCTTCTTCGTCTATTTCAAAAGAAACCCTCCCTTCTTCCCCCGTCTCGTTGGAATACTCGCCAACTGTTCCTGAAACCCCAAGCTTCGATCTCGCCGTCAGCCGATCGACTCGGGTCCAGGTATTTCGTTCCTGCATCAGCGGCGAGGATGAGCGCCCAGAGGAAGGTGACGGAGCATGCGATTCTCGAGATTTGCCTCAGGTTCGACGAGCTTTCCAGGTCCAATAATCTCTTCATCCTCTCTTTCTCTCTGTATTGTTCTATATTGGATCGTTGAGTGTGCGCAGAATTTGATTGGCATAGTACTTTTAGTTATGTAGATATTGTGTCAATCTCTAAATTTTTCCCAGAAAAGATTTATCTTGAAAGTTTTTGGGCCTAGTTTGCAGATTAACGGCATGATATGTATACTTTTTGTTGCATTTATCTGTAATTGTTCCCTGCATTCCTTAATCGATGACCTTATAAATCTGTGCTATCCGTATGTGCCTGGTTGGGTATCAGAATGTTAAGGTGATGCTAAAAGTTAAATGCTAGTGTTTTCTGGTACGGATTTCATGTCACCTAGCCTAGCATCATATATGCAGCCTCTAGAGGGTAGGCAATTCTACAGTGTTGTGCATTAGAGTCCAAAGTTGCACAGCCGGAGGTAATCAATGTCAGTATAGAAATAGTTCATCCAGCTATGCTTGTCTTGGTTCAGGGCCACATCAAGCCATAGTTTCATGTTCTTATAAGTGTATTATAGATGCATTTTGAATCTCATCAGAGTCACAATTTGATTGTAACCAAGTCCCATAACATGGCAAGTCTTACCCAGTGGCTTTGTGGTAGTGTAGAAGGTAACTATTCCTGCTGGAAGTCAGATGTTGGGTTCCAAAGAGTTCCAATCCTTTTCTGGCATAATGATAGCATCAAACCTGATGTCAGATAACTTGAGTTTTTGTTGTTTTCATTAAAAGAATGCACATAAGCATGCTGTAATGCTTAAATACACCGCAGATCCATAAATACAAGTAAAAGTTGGTTGAAATATTAGAGAAGGATATTAAAAAAAGGGTGAATTCCCGAAAAAAGCCTATAAGTTTCATAATTTCCTACGAAGCATCTCAAGTTTGAAAAAATCCCGTAGAGCGCCTCTGACGCGTGAAAAGATGATTTGGTCCTCGTCACTTTGAAAAATGCCTGCCCCACCCTAACTCCGCGTTTGCCTGTTTCAGTCCTGGCCGAGCCTTTGTCCTGTCAGCGGGCCCCCTTTGCCCTGCGCATGGCCCCTCGTCCTGTCATGGGCTTAGCTGATTTTGCTTAAGTCATGCGGCACCCTTGCGTGTCCGTTCGCAAAGGTCAGCCTCCCCGAAACCTCCTAGGGTCCCTTAGGACCTACGAAAGAGAAAATGGGTCAGAAGAAACATTTCTCACGGGATCCACAAGCAACTGCTTTAGCAAACACTTTATATAGCCAATATAAATTATAACTATAGACTTTACAAGTTCTGAGCGGTTGCACACAAAGGATCAAAGTTCATTACAGACTGAAGTCCCCATAAGTATATACATGACACAACTCCCATTCACAAGCCGAAACCGACCCTAAAAGATAACCGAACTAGGGCTGCCAAGTCTACTGTGAGCCTGCTACTTGCTGTACGAAGTATGTACGAAACCCGAAGGACACAAACAAATATGAGCATTACATCGAACACCTTGTTTATACTTTTGTTCGTGATATTCTCCCCCACTTATTTCTTCGACGTCTTTGTCGAAGCGCTGTAGACGCTGCATCTCCTCGCCTTTTGCTGAATCTTCAATCTTGTGCTTTGGCTGCAACACGCCCCTTGACTCTCAGCTGTTCTCTGCCACTGTTGTTGAGTAGTCAAACTCTGATCCGCCATACTGCTTCAACTCACCAATGATTGACTCTAGTGTGGGGTCGACTGAGTTGTGTTGACCATTGTAGATTCATGCGGATCCTCCTGATAAAGGAAAACACCTTCCTTGTTGTGCGCCAATATCTCAAACATCTCATGCCGCTTAAACTGGATGGATGCTTGTTGGAGCTTTAACGAGCATCGCCTCGTAGACTTTGAAGTTTTCGAGGTCATTCCTTCACAAAATTGCCCATCAATTCTTCTTCAACTTAGTTGCCACTTCCAAGTAGGTTTTCATCACTTCCGCTTTCGATTGACCTTCTATTTGGGAAATGAAGTGAATAATCTACTCTCGGTAGTACTGATCACCAATTGGTGAGGATTTGACAATTCGTCTTCCATTATATTTCCTTGAAGGGTCTTCGAACTTGTGCAGAGCTCCTCTGCTAGATAAATAATAGAATCAAGGTACTAAGTTTCACCCATTCTCTTTGAGTTGAGAAAGCAAAATGTTACTTGATTTTGCCCGCCTCCTCGAGGTACAAGAACTGGGGTACTCGGTTTCGCCCATTCTCTTGAGTTGAGAAGGTAAGGGTTATTTGATTTCACCCGCCTCCTCGAGGTTGTACTTTATGCATCGAGTTGGTTACTAGCATTTCGCCTGCTCTTTGCTCACACTTCCGAAACACTAGAAGTGTTTGCACTCATTGCATTGAGTTAGCTACTGTGATTCGCATTCCCACTACCATCGAACTTCCGGAATGTAGGAAGTTTTGTCTGAAAAGAGGAAAAAAAGTTTACCCCTACTTGGAGTAAGTCTTTGATAGTCCTGGTTGCCTTTGGGATTGTACCGTCTTCTCCATCACCTTTGTTGTCTACTCCCCTGAGTAGAAAAGGTACAGTACTGCGTACTGCCTACTTCGTTTCTTGGTCGAGCACTCCTGCATTAACCCGAAGTTCCTCACTTTCGGCTATCTTGATGAGAAGCCTGTCGACACCGGTCTTATGAAGTTCCTTGGCCTCTGCCCTGTCTTGGTACTTAAAGTTTGTCTCTACATTCTCCACCTTCTCAGCCCCTTTTGCAACCAACGCGCTCTCTCCATGAGAGCAAAGGATCGATGACTCCACGGAAGTCTCGCCGCTGCGGTACCATGGTGCTGCCGAGCTCATGGCTCTACTATTCGTTGCTTTGCATCTGCGTCCCTTTTTCCGCAATTGATAGATCTGCCTTTGCGGCACTGTAGCACTCCTCCGAGTCCACCTCCTTTCTGACCGATGCTTTGCTTTTGGGTAGCTGAGCCCCTCTGGACTCGTCATCGCTTCTTCGCCCCTTTCGACCACCTGCTTCAACACTTCTGTGTTCTCCAAGCAGTTTTCCTTGGTCGATGGAAAGCTAAACTGCAACTCTCATGCATGGCCTCCGCCATCTTGTTGCAGCGCTCGCGTCGATTCTATTCTCCTTAGCTTCCTTGGTAGCAACATTCGCTTATGACCTTGTCCTCTGACTTGTCGGTCTCCCTTAAGCCATTCCGATCATATCTCCGTATGATCAAGTCCCCCCATTGTCACGGTCAAAATGCAAACAAGGTGTTTGATGAAATGCTCAAGTTTGTCCGTGTCCTTCGGTTTATGTACATACATTGTACAGCAAGTAGCGGGCTTGCAGTAGGCTTAGCAGCCCGAGTTTGGTTTGCTTTATGGCCAATTTTGGCTTGTAAATACAAGCATGTCTTGTAAGCACTTGTGGGGGACTTCGGTCTGTAATGGACCATTATCCTTTGTGTGCAACCTCTCTGAGCTTGTAATGTCCTCGGATGTAATTTGCATATGGCTTATGAAGTGTTTGCTTGAGCAGTTGCTTGTGGATCCCGTGGGAATTGCTTCTTCTGGCCCGTTTTCTCTTTTGTGAGCCTAAGGGACTCTAGGAGATCTCGGGGAAGGCTGACCCTGTGCGGACAGATAACGCTTTGGGCGTTCCACGACTTAGGCAATTTCAGCTAAGTCTTCGGGAGGGCCGCAAGGGTGCCGCACGGCTTAGGCAAATCAGCTAAGCCCGTGACAATGTGGTATCAGAGCGGGACAAGCACACGCAGAGACACTTGCCATACAAACGTGGGGGACCTAGTTGGGCTGTGTGGAGGACAGCCAGCACGCGCAACCGTTTGGGGGAAAACGGACATTGATATGTAGGGAAAGGAGTCGCTCAGAGGAGCGGGCATCCAGGTTTGGCATTTAGAGGAATGGCCAACCCTTTGCGCGAGAGGCACCACGAGGACAAACATGCAAAGAAGAATGCGTAGCACACAAAGATCGGGATGGTGGAGTTCGAGCTATGGCTTGACGTTGGCAACCAAACTTGACGGTGCTCAAGGCCAAGCGGGGCGTTTGGTGATAGATGAGACCGTGCAAAGTGGGAGGTGTTGCGTAACGACCGAAAGAGTTGTGCAAAGCTCACGGAGGTGAGGGGAATTGCTAACTCGAAGGATTCGGAACTCATGCAAGGGCTTGTACACGGACGACGGAGTGTTCGTGGCCATCCTAAGGTGCGATCAGAACTCAGTGCCATGGAGCATCAGAACTTTCTCTTTGACATAAGAGGCTACGTCCTAGGCAGCTGAAATGTGCAACAAGTTCAGCACGTTGCTAGACCCTGGAGGGTGCAGTGGAGACTGTATTGGCGAAGGGTCGCAATCTAGCAAAGTACATTTGCGGGGGCAGAACAAGGCACAAGTTGTTCAGCAAGACGGAGTAGTCCAAAGGGGATGGTGGTCTCCGAAACTTCCAGTGGGAAGAATGTAAAGAGGAAAGTTGTTCTAATAGGACAGATATCCAGGAGGGATAAGTCCTAGTTCTCCAGAGGGAGAATCATGTGCAACAGATCGCACATATTGAGGAAGAGTTTCTCAAGGAGATATCTCCAAAACGCTCAACGGACCGAGCGAGCGACGAAGAGTCGTCGCATGATCTCGAATGAGGTAATGCATTGGTGGATGCATTTCGAGATCAAGTGGGGGAGTAATCCGAGGCAACATCATATGAAGGCACACTTCGAGTCGATGTGGAAATCGAACTCAACGGAGGGCTGACCCGTGGAATGGTGGACGTGAGGGCCACTATCAACTCAATGCAAATTGAGGAGCGGAACGACTTGGGTGAAACTTGGTGAAGTATCCAAGCCGCATGAAGGGAGCCGACATAGAAGATGGAACATGGAGCGGAGGCACAGAGCTTTCCTTGGATAGAGGTCAAGGGCATGAACTCTTGTAGAGGCAAGAGTGGGATCATGTCGTTCCATGAGTTCTTCATTCTGATGGGGCGGACTTATCTTCCATGGTGCCAAAGATGAAGGGAGCTTCGAGGCACATGCATGCTACCTCAGAGATGCATTTGACGGAGTAACTAAGGTGATTCAACTTACGGAGGCAAAGTTGGGATCATGATACCTTAGCACGGGGCAAGAGGACGCAGAGGCGGGTACTCTTGAAGAATATGCCATAGTGTTGCCATTTGAGTTGTCTGGAACAAGAGGTGCATAGCAGAGATTGTGCTGGTAGGGGATAGAGGCCCAGGATCCAGACAATGGTGCACCAACTCTAGTGAAGTCATGAGCTACTAGGCGACGGACTGTCCTAGAGCTATGCTTCGTCCAGGTGTTACCCAAGAGTGGGTGGACGAAGGTGAATTGCCAAGAGAGCGAACTAAAAATCGGAGATGGCAGAGGCCCTACGATGTGTTGGCAGAGGCCACACGTGGAGAAGTCGTAGTCCGAGTTCATCACACGAGAATCTGTATGCAATGGAGATGTCACCAGGAGGCGACATGGTGCAGCGGATCGTGGTGGAATAGTTCGTGGCAATGCAACACAGGTGATCCTGTCCCGTGAGGGACAAGATCATGCGGAGGTATGATCAGGAGCTACTGGGAGCTCCACTTTGGTGTACGACACAACAAGAAGAAGTGCTATGGATTCAAGGAGTGAATGCCATGGTACCGCAGAGGCGGGTCTTCGTGTGTGCATCGGAGCTTGCATTGGATGAAAGCCTTGATCATCAGCATAGGGGGGGCTATGTACCATCGAGGAAGAAGTCCAAGTGCAAGTACCAGTGAGTCCCATGGAGGGGGACGTGATCATGTGAATGATCAGGAGCTACTGGGAGCTCCACTTCGGTGAACAATGCAATGGCAAGAAGAGCTGTGGATTCAAGGAGTGAATGCCACAGTACCGCAGAGGCGGGTCTTCCGTGTGTGTGCATCGAAGCTTGCATCAGATGAAAGCCTTGGTCGGCAGTATATGGGGACTGTGTACCATCGAGGGAGTAGTCAGATTGCAAGTACCAGTGAGTCTCATGGAGGGGACTTGATTATACTAAGGTATGATCGGAGCAGCTGGAGAGTTGGACTGCTTCAGTGCTTACATTCGCTTAAGGGAGCCCGGCAAGTCAGAGGACGAAGCCGAGTAAGCGAACGTTGCTACCAAGGAAGCTAAGGAGAACAGAATCGGCGTGAGCCCTGCAACAAGATGGCGGAGGCCATGCATGAGAGTTGCAGTCTGTCTTTCCATCGACCAAAGAGAACTGCTAGGAGGACACAATGGTGTCGAAGCAGGTGGTCGAAAGGGGCGAGGAAGCGACGACGAGTCCAGTGGGGCTCAGCTACCCAAAAGCAAAGCATCGGTTAGAAAGGAGGTGGACTCGGAGGAGCACCACAGTGCCGCAGAGGCGGATCTACCGATCGCGAAGGAAGGGATGTAGATGCAAGTCAACGGAGAGTAGCGCTATGGGCTTGGCAGCGCCATGGTACCGCAGCGGCGGGACTTCCGTGGAGTCATCGATCCCTTGCTCTCATTGAGGGAGAGCATTGGTCGCAAAAGGGGCCGAGGAGGTGGAGAATGCAAAGGCAAACTCCAAGTACCAAGACAGGGCAGAAGGGCAGAGGCCAAGGAACTTCATAAGACCGATGTCGAAGGGCTTCTCATCAAGATAGCCGAAAGCGAGGGACTTCGGGTTGACGCAGGAGTGCTCGACCAAGGAACGAAGTAGACAGTACATTGTACTGTACCTTTCTACTCATAGGAGTAGGCGGCAAAGGTGATGGAGAAGATGGTACAATCCCAGAGGCGACCAAATCTATCAAAGACTTACTCCAAGTTGGGGGACTCCAAGTTGGGGTAAACTTTTGCTCTTTTCGGGCGAAACTTCTTGCATTCCGGAAGTTCAATGGCAGTGGGAAGGCGAATCACAGTAGCTGACTCAATGCAAGGAGTGCAAACACTTCAGGTGCTTCAGAAGTGTGAGCAAAGAGCGGGCGAATGTTAGTAACCAGCTCAATGCATGAAGTACAAACTCGAGGAGGCAGGCGAAATTGAGTAACCGTTGCCTTCTCAACTCAAGAGAATGGGCGAAACCGAGTACCCCAATCCTCTTAACTCGAGGAGGTGAGCGAAGTCAAGTAACCTTGCCTTCTCAACTACTAAGAGAATGGGTGAAGTCAAGTATCCCAGTTCTCTTACTTATCCAGCAGAGGAGCTCTGCCTAAGTTCAGTGACCCTTCAGAGAAAGCTTACGGAAGACAATAGTTGTCAAATCCTCACCATTGGTGATCGACACTACTGAGAGTAGATTGTCCGCTTCATTTTCTAATTGAATGTCAATCAAAAGTGGAAGTGATGCGAACCTACTTGGAAGTGACAACTAAACGTGGAGGAAGGATCAATGGGCCAACATTTTGGAGGAAGGACCTTAAAAAACTTCAAAGTCTGCGAGGCGATGCTCGTTAAAGCTCCAACAAGCATCCACCTAGTTCAAGCAACATGAGAAGACTACGATACTGGCGCATAATAAGGCAGGTCTTTTCCTTCATCAGCAGGATCCGCGAGAACCAACAAGGATCAGCACAACTCAGCCAACCCCACACAAGATTCAGTCAGTGGTGAGTTGAAGCAACATGGCGGATCAGAGTTCGACTACTCAACAACAGCGGTAGAGAGCAGCATGGAGCCAAAGGGGCGCGTTGCAGCTAAAGCAGAAGATTGAAGATTTAGCAAAATGCAAGGAGATGCAACGTCTACAGCGGCTTCGACGAGGACGTCGAAGGAATAAGTGGGGGAGAATGTCACGGTCAAAATGCAAACAAGGTGTTTGATGAAATGCTCAAGTTTGTCCGTGTCCTTCGGTTTATGTACATACATTGTACAGCAAGTAGCGGGCTTGCAGTAGGCTTAGCAGCCCGAGTTTGGTTTGCTTTATGGCCAATTTTGGCTTGTAAATACAAGCATGTCTTGTAAGCACTTGTGGGGGACTTCGGTCTGTAATGGACCATTATCCTTTGTGTGCAACCTCTCTGAGCTTGTAATGTCCTCGGATGTAATTTGCATATGGCTTATGAAGTGTTTGCTTGAGCAGTTGCTTGTGGATCCCGTGGGAATTGCTTCTTCTGGCCCGTTTTCTCTTTTGTGAGCCTAAGGGACTCTAGGAGATCTCGGGGAAGGCTGACCCTGTGCGGACAGATAACGCTTTGGGCGTTCCACGACTTAGGCAATTTCAGCTAAGTCTTCGGGAGGGCCGCAAGGGTGCCGCACGGCTTAGGCAAATCAGCTAAGCCCGTGACACCATGGGACTCACTGGTACTTGCACTCGGAATTCTCCCTTGGTGTTGCACAACCCCCATATGCTGATGACCGAGGCTTTCATTTAATGCAAGATTCGGTGCACACACGGAAGATCCGCCTCTGTGGTACCATGACATTCACTCCTTGAATCCATAGCCCTTCTTGCCGTTGTGTTGTTCACCGAAGTGGAGCTCCCAGCAACTCCTAATCATACCTCCGTATGATCACGTCCCTCACGGGACATCTCCCGTGTTTGCCTCGAACTATTCCACCATGATCCGCTGTACCATATCGTCTCCTGGTGACATCTCCATTGCATTTAGATTCTTATGTGATGAACTCGGACTACGATATCTCCATGTGTGGCCTCTGCCAGCACATCATAGGGCCTCCGCCACCTCTGATTGTGTTCGCTTCTTTGACAATTCACTTTCGCCCACCCATTCCTGGGTCACACTTGGACGAAGCATCGCTCTAGGACAGTCCATCGCCTAGTAGCTCTCGAAGTCCCTCGATTTCGCTAAAAGTGATGTACCATTGTCTGGATCCTAGGCCTCTATCCCCCACCAGCACAATCTTCGCTGCGCACCACTTTCTTCATGACAACTCGAATGACAGTACTGTGGCATATTCTTCAAGAGTGCCCGCCTCTGCGTCCTCTTGCCCCGTGCTAAGGCCTTCTGATAACAACTTCGCCTCTGCAAGTTGAATCACCTTAGTTCCTCCGTCAAATGCATCTCAGAGACAAGGTGCATGTGCGTCGAAGTTCCCTTCGTCTTTGGCATCATGCAAGATTAGTCTGCCCATCAGAATAAAGAACCCATGGAACGACATGATCTCACTCTTGCCTTTGCAAGAGTTCATGTCTTTGACCTCTGTCCAAGGAAAGCTTCGTGCCTCCGCTCCATGTTCCATCTTCTACGTCGACTCCCTTCATGCGACTTGGGTACTTCACGAAGTTCCACCCAAGTTGCTCCGCTCCTCGATATGCATTGAGTTGATGGTGGTCCTCGCCTTCACCATTCCACGGGTCAACCCTCCGTTGAGTTCGATTTCCATATCGACTCTAAGTGTGCCTTCGTATGATGTTGCCCTTTTGGCTCTCCCACTTGATCTCGCAATGCATCCATAATGCATTACCTCATTCTAGATCATGCAATGACTCCTCGTCGCTCGCTCAGTCCGCTGAGATTTGTAGAGATATTGTTTTGAGGAACTCTTCCTTAATATGTGCGGTCCGTTGTACATGATTCTCCCTCTGGAGCACCAGACTTATCCCTCCTGGATATCTGTCCTATTGGAGCAACTTTCCTCTTCGCATTCTTTCCTCTGAAAGTTTCGGAGACCACAATCCCCTTGGACTATTCCGTCTTGCTGAATAATCTGTGTATTGTTCTGCCCCCGCCAATACGCTTGCTAAATTGCGACCCTTCGCCAATACAACCCCCCCTTCAAGGCCTAGTAACCTGCTGAACATGTTGCACCCTTCAGTCTCCTACGGACATATCCTTTCCATGCCGAAGAGAAAGTTCCAATGCTCCATAGCACCGAGTTTCGGTCGTCTTGGGATGGCCACGAACACTCTATCATTCGCATACAAGCCCTTGTGTGAGCACCAAATTCTTCGAGTTAGCAATTTCCCTCACCTCTGTGAGCTTTGCACATCTCTTTCGGTTGTTGCTTAACACATCCCACTTTGCACGGTCTCATCTCTTACCAAGGGCGCCGCTTGCCTTGAGCACCGTCAAGTTTGGTTGCCAACGTCGAGCCGTAGCTCGAACCAGCCATCCCAACCTTTGTGCGCTACATATTCTTTCTAGCTTGCTTGTCCTCGTGGTGCCTCTCGCGCAAAGGGTTGACCATTCCTCTGAATGCCAATCATGGATGCCCGCTCCTCTGAGCGACTCCTTTACCCACATCGACATGTCCGTTTCTTCCAAATGATTGCGCGTGCTGGTTGCCCTCCACGTAGCCCAGCTAGATCCCCCACGTTTGCATGACAAGTGTTTCTGCGTGTGCTTGTCCCGCTCTAATACCAAAATGTCACGGGCTCAGCTGATTTTGCCTAAGTCGTGCGGCACCCTTGCGTGTCCGTCCGTAAAGGTCAGCCTCCCCGAAATCTCCTAGGGTCCCTTAGGACCTACAAAAGTAGAAAACGGGTTAGAGGAAACACTTCCCACGGGATCCACAAGCAACAGCTTTAGTAAACACTTTATTTAGCCAATACAAATTAAACCTATGGACTTTACAAACTCTGAACGGTTGCACACAAAGGATAATGATCCATTACAGACCGAAGTCCCCACAAGTGTCTACATGACACAACTCGGATTTATAAGCCGAAATTGGTCACGAAAGCTAATCAAACTAGGGCTGCCAAGCCTACTGCAAGCCTGCTACTTGCTGAACAATATATGTACAAAACTTGAAAGACACGGACAACCATGAGCATTACATCAAACACCTTGTTTATATTTTTGTCCATGACAGCCCGCCCCCCAACCCTCATCGTTGTCGTTGGCAGCGAGGGTGAGCCACTCCCCCCACCCCCCTCTTTCCTCGCCCACAGCCGGTGGTAAGGAAGGGGTGCGAGGAGACATCATTGACGAGGAAGGGGTGCTAGGAGGCTATGCGGCCCTCGTTGGACCCCCTGCCCTCACCATCGTCACTAGCCGCGGAGGTGCAGTGCAACGTTACCTGCGCTTGCTATGTCGCTAGTCCAGTGGGGTGTGGCGGGGTCACTCTGCCTTCGTCGTTGGGTGGGTTCGGCTGGTGTGGTGGACGGGGGCAATCGGCAGGGTGGTGGCGCAACCAAGGGCTAGGTGGAAGGCGGAGGCCATCAGGGGTAGGATGGTCATTTTGAAAAAAAGTGCTTTGTGAAAAAATTTCAAACTTGAGGTGCTATTTGGAAAATTTTGAAATTTAGAGGCTTTTTTTTGGGAATTCCTCCTTAAAAAAAAATCATGCTGCTAGCAAACAAGCTATGAATGCAATAAGTGAGAGGGAAAAAATAAAAAGCTTAAAAGTGAAAGAAGGGAAAAAGTGGCAGTTAAAAAGTATTTTCCTAACTTTCTGCAATGTAGCTGGTTCGGATGGGTTATTCAATTGTCTTCCTCACTACCTCTGGTTCAGAATTTGCTTGGATTCCAGGTATACAGAAACTGCAACTTTGCTTGTCAGCCAGATTTTGTGCATAAGGTTTGAACAATTCAAACTGTCTGTGATGATAACATTGGGTGTTAAACTTCCTCCTTCAGATTCTTCTACTTCTTTTTCTTCTTCACGTTCTCTTTCTTCTATTAAGTTTTGTAGAAGCATTTGCCATAGCATTAATGCCTTGTGCCTTTCACGTTAGCACCATTTCAACTCCTATTATAGTATTATTTGTTAGGATTCTAAAGAACTATGAACAAAAAAGCTACTACATAGTACCTACTGAGAATGCCTGTCAAGAGTTGTAGGGAAATTTCACTAGATTAAACAACTATCAGCAATTTTGTTCTCAACTGATTAGTTAGATAAGAAATTGAAAAATCATATGGAGTAAAGAAAATTCTTCTATTTTGTTGAACAGTCCCTTGAATTGGAAAAGATACTTGTTTAGGTGAATAGGAAGAGCAATTTAACTTTATTTTTCATTGTAACAAAACCATTAATAGTTACCAATTTTAACCTCTCTTGAACCCATTTTCAAGAGATGATGTTAATAGTCTTAAAATTTCTCTTTCATAGTTTTGTATACATAGATTATGTAAAGTGTTAAGACTTATAAATACCATAGCTATCTAGAGAAATTGATGTGTCTTACATTGGTGCAAAGTTGTGAAAGTAACACAACTTCAGATGCACTTAGAAGCTCTTATGGATTCCAAGCATTCATCAAATTAATTTATGTGAGCATTTATGGAAGGCAAAAATATGATGAAAAATGTCCAACAATAGAAAATTCACTTTTACAAATATTGGTATATTTAGTCTATAGAAGAATTAATAGAAGTCAAAGAAATCTATATTGAAGCGGAAGAAATATTTTAGGTTAAAAAGGGTCAGCCAAGAGCGATGTTTGGTTACACGTGCACCTCACATGATTAGCTCTTGCTCCGTGGCCGGCTTCTTCCCGCTCTCCACCAATGTTGTTGCTCCTCCAGCTCTCTCTAGAGCCTAGAGTGTTCCCTGTTAAGATCTTTTCTTAACACACAGAAGCCCCTACGCGCCACTGTCCTCTGTTGTCGCCCTCGCCTCTCGTTACTCCCTGGCCTTCGTGGACCATTCCCATCCTTCGCTAGTGCACTTGGCTTTGATAGTCAGATGTGTTGAGCCTCGCGGTAGTGTCGAGTTCGACAATGCCACGCCCTCAAGCCCTGAGGCGCCCACCTTAGTGAGCTCGAGGTGAGCACCAAGGTTTGTCTGATGCTTTCGAGCTCCTTTTTGGTATTGATGTCTTTGTCAGACTCTCATCGCAATGCACCAAGAAAGTGGTGGCGTGCAAACCGCGAGGCAGCTGTTTGATGAAATGGTTAAAAGAAATAGACATCCAAAAGATGCACTTATGTTTGTTGGATGATGTCATATGTTCGGTACATTGTCTATTGCTTTAGGTTGGATGCAAGAATATAAAACTTTGACTATCTTATAGCAAGGTCTAATGATCGAATCTCATCCTCATCGCTTATCATTTTCAAAAAAGAAAAATGCAAGAAATATAAGCTTTTTTGTATCAAATGATGGAGACACATTTTTCACAGAATAATACACCTTGGAAGAAAGGTAGTAAAAAACTGTAAGCTTTTCCCACCAAGAAGTACATTTACTATATTTATATTGTGATTTGATGCATAATTATGAATAAATGCTAGTTGCACCGAGCATCTAAAATATGAGCATGAAATGGATGATTATATGGTAAACAGCTGCCTTAGATTGCACATGAATATATTTTAGAATTTCATACCCAGGTTGTTTCTTTTTTCAGATCAGTTCAATGGCATATGATCTTGCAACATGCTGCCAATTTAATCAGTTTTGATGTTTGCTAGATTGCCAGAGCAATTTATTTATGGTTGCAGATGAACTCAGACACTATGGTGAAAGATTACAAAGTTCATCTACGTGAGTTATTTCATTTTGTTTCTTAGGAGAATTCGATGAGTTTACAGATATTACCTCAACCCAAGAATGGTACCATTTAACTGAATTCTTAAATGGTACTCCAAAGTTTGCAAACTTATATTGAGATGATTCTTCCATGGAATTAGTTGCTATATGATAAGAAACTGCGAGGTCCACTTTAAGCCAGAGAGGCATTCATGAAAAGAATAATATATTTACAGTAAATGCCTTACTCATAAAACCATCAAATATAAGCTCGTTATTCATTAATTAGGAGGTACAAATAAGAATCATAATAATGATTCTTGATACAAATTATGTTGCCTCCTACCACACTCAGCAATCAAGTTGAGGTTGGTCGGGCAGATAATGGTAATACAAGAGCAACCTCTTTAGGTTGAGTGAAGCAAGTGAACAATACAAATAGGCTAGAGAAAACTAGTTTACTTCAATTCAAGGGCATTTTGGACCCCCTCTTTTCGTCTTCCAGTTGTTGTAGCAAGGGCACTCTCCTTTGTTGCCATAGAAACCTGAGGGTACACAGAGGCACTTAATGCAACACTTCTGGCAGAAAAACATGCATGGCTTGTGGTATTGTGTCTTTGAGCACCTCCTTGAGCATTGAGATGGGCATTCTGATAATGAAAATACAACACATAAATGTTAGAAAAGAAAGAACATTCATAGTTCAGAATAGAATTTTCCATTATCCTAATTATACGTGAACAGATCACTTCCAAGTATTTTTCTTAGTAGTTCTTATGTCGTTCTGAAATGTTTTGTCTCAGAATCTCTCTTCTGCTGTTTTAAATCTCTATTAATTATTGTTGTTCAATTACTCATAATAAGACCACAATTTTTTAGACTTGTTTGGATGGAAATGAAAAATGAGAAACTTACGGTAGGTTTGCAGGGTTCCTTGTCCATTGGAAGTCTGAAAAAGTGCATATTAGTAAGAAAATCAGAAAAAAAAGTATTGCTACTTTAAACCTCCCTATTTAGGAAGTATTTACAAAGCAGGAAGATGTAAATAATTGTACCAGCAGGTACTCCCCTTCAGAATGCTTAATTTCTTTGGCCAGCACCTGGAATGCAAAGAAAGAACATAGAAGCTAAGAGCAAGCATACTTATGTACATTGTAAAATGGACTTGGTAATGTATGTGTAGATTGGTAGTATTGGTATCACTAGCTTTCAGAGAAGAGATCCTGACCTTGTAACCAGAGTCAGCCATGGAAATGGCTAGGAGGGCAATGGCCAGCAGAACAAGAAGTTTAGCCATGGCTATTGTTCTTCCCAAGTCTAGAGAGTACAACAGACAAATGAGCTAAGGAGATGTAGTGGAATGTTGGAGAGGCCGCCATATTTATAGCTTAGATGGGGCAGACAAAAGTCCATAAAGAGGGATAAAATATGCCTCCTTGTGTACGTGGGGATGAAGCTTACTTACACTCTTGACCTTGGTACTTAAAGTGTGGCCTTTGTACCATTGAGGCAATCACAAAACAATATGCATTCAATTAAAACATAATAGCTGGTAGGTACTATCTTTGTAAACAGGCAAGCATAATCTATTATGTGACTTTGGATAAACCTAACTAAAAGTTTTAAGTTTACTTCTGATTAATTGGCAGAACAAATGGAATCAACAAAATATTGCTAAATTTGATCACTAGTAGTTCACAGGACAAATTAGAGCTGCAAAAATATTAGATTAGGGAGAAATTATAGTTGGACCCCAGCACAAAGTGGCACCTTAAGAATTGTAGGAAGACTGGGTGGCTTTTGTGAGGCCATCAATTAGAGTGAGGAGCATGTGCTGGTCCCAGTCCATCATGTGATGCAAGGACAAACTTGTGGACACCCATGACATTCTTTGCTATCAAATCTAACCAAAAGTTCATTTTATTTCAGTGGCAAATTAGCAGAACAAATGGAATCTTAAAACCTTGCAAAATGTTATCATTAGTAGTTCATAGTAGAAATCAGACCTCCAAGAATACTAGTTTAGAGGGGAGTTGTAGTTGGAACCAAAAACAAAGTGGTGCCTTGAGAACTGTAGGAAGATTGGATGTCCTTTGGGAAGCCATGCAATTAGTGGTTAGGAGCATGTGGCTGGTCTGAATCCATCATGTGATGCAAGGACAAGCATGGGACACCCATGACATTCTTTGCTATCACAGTATGATAGGTGGAACTTACAAGTACCTCTTCTGTGAATGAACCCAACCCCACCCATGTTCTTCCCATTGTAGCTGTCATCCTCTAAGAAAGAGACACACATCTCGCAGAAGGTCATGGCCTCACTGACAAATTGGCCACACAACTGCCTCATCCAAATCTCATCCCTTTGACTTCTTTAGGCATTGAACCCTTTAATGTGGGGTCACTTCCACATGCATATCAGTTAAGCTATTATCTTTATCAAAGATTTGATTATTTTTCAGAAAAATGTCAGATTCTACTTTAAGTTAGACCTATATTATCAACACATTGACATGAAGCCATTTTAGGTCATGACATGCATATACAAAGCTAATCAACCTACTGGTTGCTTAATAAATTACAATCTTTTTCTAATTCCTCTGCATAATGGGTTAATTATTGCCAAGGGTTTTGTTTCGCTTTAATATTTTTGACATTTTAAGTGTATTGTTCATGTAATTTGTTCATTATTTTCTTTCCATAAAACAAACAGAAAATTTAGATATAGTGTTCTAGGTACATGCACCTAAAATACACGTGAATGGTGGATTTTGATTGTGTCCTGCAATGACAATGTTTTCTCAGCAACCAAAATAAAATTTACCTAAGTTTATTGCTTAAATTGACTCTCTTCAGTGATAATGTTTTGTTAGCCACCTGAACGATCTTTTACCTGAGAGTATTGCCTTTGCATTGACTCTCTGCAGACCTGTACTGGTAGGAGTCTTGTGCACTGGACCAATCTTAGTATAGACAAGTTCCTTAGTGCTTTGTAGTGGAGGATCCATATCAATGGGACTACTGTAATAGCACACCTTCTAGGGTTATTTAGATCTTAACCAAGAGAACATATATGCAATTCCCAGAAGACAGACATTTCTCAGAACAATGCAATCATGGTCTTGGAGAAAGTGACAGGTTAAATTCTAAAATGAAACATAATGGTGGCTTGGGACAGGGGTCAGAGGCACCCATGTGAGAGCATTCACAAGAATCCAACGTTTTGTTGCCAACTCCATTCAATAAAGGCTTTTAATTTGTGGTTCAGTGGGGATCTCTGCTAACCTCTGTAACCTCCACATGCATTAACAACATGCTCGCTTTGCAGGTTTCAGATTCTTGCCTTATCTTAGCCTTTCTTTTGTTGCTCTTCTATCAATGCATCTTTTACAAAGATCTAAAGTAGTAGTTACTGTTACTATTTGAACTAGGAGTATCATGTGTTCCTGTATCATAAGATGCTGATGATCTCATATGTCATTAAACTAATTATCAAATATGAGTAAAATATATTGTGTTAAGATTTTTAATTTTTTAGTTAAATGGGCATGGTAAACTTCATCCTAAATGTTCTCTTAAAAATTGTACTATATATGTATGTTGTAGCTGTGGTATTTCAGATCTTTTTTCTTTTTGTGAAGAGATTGTTTTATGAAGTGTCTGCTTCTAAGAAACTTTCAGATGGATGTAGGAAAAGAAGGTACTGTGTGGCATGCTAGGATCATTTGTTAACCAATGTGAGTTGTTAAAAGCATAGATGTTATTTGGATTAAGACACGCACTTCATGCTGTATATTTAGTGAGTGAAAACATAAAGTTTGTGTTAGTCCAGACACCAAGTTTGTTAATGTGTTTGAAGGCTGAAACCCAAAAGAACATACATCCAATGGAAGTTTTAGCAGTTTTAGCTAACTGTAATCACTAGACTTCACAGCTTAGTATAACCTGAACATAAAATCATCCCAAAGAACCAGACATATGTTGTCCGAAATTAACAACTGTGTTTTCTAGATCATAAAAACCTACATAGCAAAGTCTTGTGATTGCTACACGATTAACCACCTTTTTCTGCATAAGAAACAAACAAACAAAAAAAAAAGCAGATTTTTTTGGATATAGAAGTTAAGATATATGATTCATGTTATGCATGGATCATTAGGATTACTGTAGATGCTGTGGGATCTTAAGGTGTTGTGGTCGTTGACCTCACACCAACATGATATGCACATCATGAGTAGTTGTTGCTTTGATATTATACTGGTCATGGTCTAGATCTAGTTACCACATGGGTCAAACCTTCAAGAAGTATTTAGAAGTTGCTGAGGACAAATGATAACGCATGTTAATCAAAGTCACTGAGCACATCTAATGTGAGACTAATTGGATTAATTTGTAGGCCCCAAATTGTTGGGACATGGTTGTTTTTTTAATGACCGCTTCTTGTTACGTTCTTCACTTAAGACAGGAGGTGGTGAGAGAAGTTGTTGGGAGCGGACAGAAGGGAGATGTGGGGCACCACTCTCTCTATTTGGGCCTGTCAGGTTCTTATGAGCTCCATTTGGGCCAAAGAAGAGCCTGGGTCTTTCAATACACATGGCCAGCCCCATAACTCTGAATCTTATGATTATGGGCCCAAGACCAGCCCAACCCAAGTTGTTTAATATAATAATTGTAAAATTGTTCTATCCCTGTGCCAGCAACCCCCTCCTAAACTTTGCAAAAACTCTCAAATTGACTTTCTTGGGGATGCCATGAAGTTTAAAGGATGGATGGGCGGTGTGAAGACAATTGATGACTTGATGTTGTGCAAAATAAAATCATTTTTTTAGAATGACTAAAAATGGTGGGATGGATGAGAAAGAATTATTCTTAGTTTTTCTGTTTCCTTTGACTTAACCTTTGGCTATTACTTCTATTTCTTGTAAATAAGAAAGTGAAAATATTTGGAATGTAATTCGATTTGCTATGTACTTCCACCCAAGGTTCTAGATATAAATATTTATCTGTTCCTTTGAATATCTTCTCAAAATTATCTTGTGGGATTTAGGTGACATTTGATCCATTTTTTTATTTGAAATCAGAATTAAAATTTCCTAGTGTCAGCATATGAATGGCAAACTCTCTTACTGTTTTTGTTTACAAACTTTGGAATTCAAATCAAAATTAAGTAGGAGAACAATAATATTACCTAAGATTAATACATTAGTTAACTTCCTATAACATTTTTATTATTCTTAAATTATAATTATTTATTTCATAATTTTGTTATTCATTTTATACTTTATATTATAATGTTATATGATTTAATAAAATAAAAATATTTCAACCCCTGATTTATTACTAACTATGTTAAGAAGACTAAAATTAGTTAGTTATTGTACTTTATTATGAAAGTTATCACTAAAGTATTTTGTTTGATTGTAATGACCTTAACTAAGATTTATACTCTGATTTTCGTACATAAACAAAAATATTTTTGTCATTTTAAAATTCTTTTGTTAATTCTTTAGAAATGAGAATTGAGATTTATGCTTTTGCTTGTCTTAGGTAATCATCCATCAAGTACCACATGCATTCTAACTAGGATCTGGCCGCATAAATTGTTGCCTAGATTAAATTGCTAATTTACTTTTGACATGCTAATGCAACTCATGTTCATGTGTTTTATTTTTCCCCTCTAAAGAAAAGCTGATCATTTGCCATTACATCATTGTCAAGCAACACAAAATTCCTTCATGATGTTGATTTTGTACAAAGGTAAACAAGCTTTATTTTCTGCCGCAAGAGTTGCAAGGAAGAGAAGCAGGCCAGCAAATCACTCCATCCATCTCAGAATGGCATGGAATTACAGAATAGAGCCATCTGTGGCCACCATGATCCATATGGTCCAACCCTATGTGATTTCTGAGGACTAAGTGCTCTGAAGCTGCTTAATGATCAGCTAATGGAATAAAGAGGACAGGGACAGAAAGGTGAGTGCATGACAACTTTCGGCTTGCTTTGATTGGATTAGGGATATGATCCTTCTCATCTCTTCCAACCATTAGTTTCACTGTCAACTCCTTATCTGCTGCTGCTCACGTAGAATCTGACTTCACCGTGTCTTCACTATAGGGACTTTGGATTTACGAAATAGGGGAATCACCCAAGTGAGTGAGCATATCATTTGGGCATGGAGATGACTCTTTGGTAGGTCATGGTATCACTGATACAGAAGACCTTTTTTTCTTTTACAGGTAGAAGAATCAGGAACCAAACTTCAAGTAATTGGTGGTTCTCCTTGGCTCATCTAGATTACGAGATAAAGAGCATGATTCATGATCTTTCATTGCTCTAAAAAGTATATTTCCAAAGATAGCGAGGACGAGCACGAGGATTTCCTAAGACATTCGCCGGATGCTCCGCCTGAGGAGAGGACGGGATAAGGTATATAACTTTTAGAATCTTTTATCAGTACCGTTTATCGTCATCCCTCACCTTAAAAACAGTGGTCTTGATAATTTCATATCAGTAATTATTTTTTAACTATCAGTAATTATTTATTCATATAGCAAATCCTACTATTCATGTAGCGTTTGACACAGCGCTGGTGATGGTATTTTATTTGTTGGTCTATAAAGAGGCATCATCCTAATAGTTAAAAGCACTTTGTTTGCTATTTAGAAGTCAAGGACTAGGGGTAATCTTTGAATGGGAGTGTTTTTTTTTTTTCCTAAAGGTGTCTGGTGACAGAGAGATAAAATAATTGTTAGGGAAAATGGCATTGAAGAAATGCAGAATCTCTATAATTTGTAAGTATTTTAAAAAAAAATCTCTATGGCTAATAAAGAAAGAAAATGATGATATGGTGGGAGAGTTTAGATCGACCCTCTCACTCCTCTTTTTCTACAGGGCCAAGTTTAAATGAAAGGTTGGTGTTTATCTTGGAGTGGGATTATTCTCGAGGAATAAATAGAACGACTCTGCGGGTATGTAGCACTAAGTCTTTGTTGGACGCATTCAATGATTTACTCTTCTTTCTTTTTCTTGATGGGGAAATGATATATGACATTTCGTTCTTTTCCCAGGTTGATTTATTTAACAAGCTTCAAAAATAGGGTATAAGGACATTTCATCCTTATGAAATATGCCGAATTTAGATCTGCAGTTCCTTTCTTATGAAATATGCCAAAATAAAAAAAAAAAATTCTTGCTTTTGTATGAACCTAATGGCTTTTAAATTAGAGCTGTGACATGACCAGCCAACCTTTGAGAGAGAACCTAGAGGCTAAATCCTACCAGACAAAAGATCACCGCTGCTGACATCAAATAAGTTGAGAAGAGAGAGGAAAGAAGCACAAAGGCCAAGTAACTAAGCTGGCCTTTCTTAAATGGCTTAGCTGACACCACTTGGACTACTTGTCTAATAATAGCATATTCTTGATTAATGCAGTTCCTGGTCCTCCTCTGTGATGCTTGCTTACCCTTGGTGAATAAAAAAAAAAGGGCAACACACACACAGGCACACACTTCTTTCTTTGATTAGAAGAAAGTGAATTATGTAGATAGAGATGGAATGAGCGTACAGGTACAACAATTATGAAGGCTAAGAGATTTCATGACCCCCACCTACCCAACACTCAGATCTTTGTAAGTATGGTGAACAGGGAACTCCAGGTACCAAAGTGCTGAAGATTGGAATTTTGAAGCCAAAAAAAAACAGAATCATGGAGCTCAGAAAGTTCAGCATCAGCAACAATGGAACAAGCTAAGCAGCGACGTAAAAAAAGGCAGTGGTGCCTGATCCTGAATGGGGAAATAGAAGAAACATCCTCATCATGGTAATCTTCTCTCTCTCTCTCTCTCTCTCTCTCTCTCTTATCTGGAATTCACAATAATATGAGAGATATAGAGTTCAAAATTTTCTTCTCTCCCTAAATTCTTGTCATATCTGACATGACCTCCAAACCTAGAAAAAAAAAAAAAAAAACAGGAAAAACAATTCAGTAATCAACTCAGTTTCCCCAACAGGGATTGTGAGTTCAAATTTCCACAGAGAACAAGAAAAAGGTAGCTATGCCACCATCATCAGTCTTGAACAGTCCACAGACCATGTTCAATTATGACAAGCGTTTATAAAAAAAAGCTAGCAATGTGACACACTAATAGGATTTCCATTTAAATTGATGATATTAGAAAGTTGTTGGGAGGAATAAAGAGACACCATGTCTTTAGCAAAGGAATATGTGGGCTATTAACTAATAATACAGGATTTATAGTCTTTATAGAAATGAATATCTAATTGATTGAGCAACTTGACTAAATAATTCTACCCCAGTGTGCTGCAAAGATCCAAATGTTTTCATTCCTGAGCCCAAGCCAGCAAGAAGGTCAGAACCATTGAGACATCTGATCTCATCAATATATTTCCTTTGTACATCTACCTGGCTACATATTAGTTAAGCTTTCACTGATAACTTTTAACTTTCAATTGACAACATGGTCAGAGTCAGACTCAAAACAAAAGGATGAAGTAGAATATACCTTTTCCCAATCAACAGAACAAAGAAGGCATTGACTTTGCAGAGGCCAAAGTTAATTTAAGATAATCGAACTCTAAGATGACCAACAATCTATGAAGATAGATGGAAGTAACAAGGAAGTAGTGCTACATCCTTTTAATACCTTCTCTGAGAAGAGTCAAACAGGGGAGCAGCCTTAAAAAGGAATAATTCCAAGTTACCAAGTGTGTAAAGTTTTGATTAACAAAAGAGATGCAGCAACTTTTGAGCTTCCCAAGGTCTCTCTCCCTAACATGTGTGTGCAGGTTTGTGATCACCAAGAATCCTAGAAAGCATTCCCTTAAAAAAAGTCATGCACATCTCATATCTATCTTCCTCCCCAACAAGTGTCTATGAGTACATGAAACTAGAGCTCAAAGCCAATTTTAACCAAAATGCTTGCATGCCTCTCTCTCTCTCTCTCTCTCTCTCTCTTCATTATGCTCCCATCCGCCGACTTCAGATCACTAATGTCTCCTCTTTACCACTTGCTTAAGTTCTCAGCCTTTTCCTCATTATTAGTAGTAGCTTAGCAAAGTTACCAAAGGAGCAGAAGAGATGGTTAAAAAGAGCAATAAATTAACCATGAACTGCAACTACTACTATCACTACTGTAATAATAGCAACAACAGCATGAGTAGCACAGTGACAGCCAGCTCAAGAAGAGGAGAGAGAACCATTCACCACATGCCCATGGCCGCCGTCGCCCTCGTCGCCGCCGTTGGCGTGGCCGCTGCCCTCGGGTTGGCCGACGTCTCCGCCACCAATGCCGCCCTCGCTGCGGGCGCTGCGGCTGGCAGGGTCGCCTCTCCTTGCCAGGCCCAGGAAGGTGTGCTTGTTGTTGTGCATCCATACCTTAAAGACCCCTTTGTCGACGCCGATCTCCCGGCAGCACTCCTCCACTAGCCCCTCGTCCCTCTTCTGCATCCGCCAACCCAGTCGCTCCGACAGCTCCTGCATCCGCCCCTTCTGCTCCGGGCTGAACTTGGACCGGAACCTCTTCCGCGGCTGCGCGGCCTCCGCCGCTGGGGCGCCCACCGCCGCCACCGGCGCCGCGGCCGCGGTCGGAGCGGCGACCGACCTCACCGGGATCGTTCCCGGGCTGCCCGGAAGGCCGGCGCTGAGGGCGAGGAGCATGTGGGGGGCGGAGGAAAAGAAGGCCGGAGGCGAAGCGGAGCTCCGGAGGGGGCGGGGGCGGTCCCTGACGCCGTCGAGCTTCGCCCCGACCTCCTCCTCATCCTCCTCCTCCTCCTCCCCCTGATCCTCGTCCTCCACGCCGTCCCTCTCGTCCTCCTCCTCCTCCCGGGGGTGGCCACGGTGGCGGTGGGAGGGCGGGTCAGGAAGCCGGCGGTGGAAGTTACGGTGGCAGCCGCAGGCGGCGCAGCGGAGGGAGGTGGGGTCGGCGGGGTCGGCGGTCGGCGAGAGCATGAACTCGCCGCAGCCGTCGAGGGCATGGCCGCCGAGGCTGGCGGCGTGGTTCTTGAGACACTCGCGGTACAGGAACTCCGCCTCCGCGGGAGCCGGCGGGCGGTGGTGGTGCTTCCTCAGCGCCCCGTTGGGGAAGCCGAACCCCTTGCCCTTGCCCTCGGCCTCCGCGACCTTGGTGGCCTGGTCCATGCTAAAGAAGACACCGCTAGGGTTTCGTAGGTGCGTGCGTGCGCCCCTTTCTTTTCCTTATTTTATTACAGTGAATATAAAAAAAAAAAAATTAGCTTCAAGAGATGGGGGTGAGGGAAGAAAGAGAGGAAGCACAGCACAGTGACAAAGAAAGAGAAGCTAGAGGAGATGACTATGGAGAGAGAGTGAGAGGTGAAGAGATGCAAGAGAATGATGATGGTCATGTTGATGATGATAAGAATAAGAGAGAGGGGGAAGGATAAAAAGTAAATGAGTGGGGGTGAGTAGCAAGTGGCATGTGGTGCAGGCCACATGGTGTGGGTGTGGGTGTGTGAGAGAGAGAGAGAGAGAGAGAGAGGGGGATCAAAACCTGTGGGAAGATTGGGGTTTGGGGACAGTGAATGGAAATGGTGGAGGAGATCATGATCAATTTGTTGTTGCAAGAGAGAGAGAGAGAGAGAGAGAGGGGGGGGAATTGTAATAAATATCAACAGGTTCCTCTTTATTGTGGAGCACATGTGGTTGTTGGATGATTACTTTTGAAGGGGGGCAGTCCAATTCTAATTATTATTTCTAAATTGGAAACAAAAGATTAAAACATCCCCTCTTAAGTCTACTGCACATTTACTTTTCTACCCTTTCCAATTCTCACTTTTGTTTTTATTAATTTAAATATTATATATATATATAACAAAACCATTAACTTTGGAAGGATAAGCATGTAATATTGTCATCAATACATGGGTGTTGTGGCAGGGAACAAATTAGATAAATAGTAGGTTTCCTTCAAGTGATGTTAGTATTGAGATAAGTATCCTGTCATCTGGCGCCTCAAATGGCCCCATTTGAAGCATAAAGGAATGAATGATAGGTTTGACATTTGAATCTTTCTTGATCAACCTCTTTATCTCAACTCAATCTATCCAATTATTGCAGCAAGCAAGGATTCTTTGACATAATTATTCCTCTTCATGAAGCAGGAGTCGAAGCATCCAAAGATAATTTATTCATTTAAGTCTGAATCATTTCTCACAACAACTTGCAAGAGTTCCATGGAAGAAGTAATCTTTCTTGCCTTCTTCCTTCAGTGATTCTCCACATAATTTCCCTTCTTTTTAGCAACCCCTTTTTATCACAAAACATGATTGCTTTATCAGTGAGGTGTGGTGGAGGACATAGTTATCCCACATAATCTTATCTATAACAAAACCATTTTGTCATCTTATTCTTAGAACATTAGGGAATCTTGCATTTGTTCTTCTTTTTGTATGGTCTTGATTTGGAATATTATCCAATCCTGTATTGTGCATCTTTGGGTGAACAAGTGGTGGAACTCTTTGGCTTCAAGGTCTCAAAGACAGTGGTGGTAGTAGGTTGACTACAACTCACCATATAATAATTATATCTGAATCTGAACTTGATTCAATGCTTATCAAAAGGGGTTCAGTCTTATATTTGAATATATCAGATTGATATGGATGCCTGAGGTATTTATTATATCAGACAGATACATTTTAGGATCCCATATTATTTATTGTCTTATTTATAGGAGTGTTGTTAATAGGTTTCAAATTGCCTCTTTGCCCAAGTCAAATTAGCATAGCACTATCCAATTTAGGATGAGGCTATGATCAAATTAACATACCCTAAGTAGGCCCTACCCATTCATACCCATATAGTCCTTGGCTATTTAATACTTGTAATATGCAACCATAGCCTTGACCTGGAATGTTCTCTATGTAAGACTAGTCCAACATGATGCATTTAGAGACTGCCTTGACTTGAAATGCCTCTTAAATTTTAGTTGTTTATCTTAGCTGGTCTACAACCAAAGAGATGTACCAACTGGCCCAAGACTGCTGTTTTTTCTCCAACTTGTTTCTTTGTCAGAAAAATAATTTTGTCCTGCTAATGTCAAAGTAGTGTCCAAGGGCTAATTATCTTCATACTTTCCGTTGCTGTTTTGCCTTCTAAATTAGTCATTCACATAAATAGTCTCAGAAATGTTGGATCCTCATTATCCCATGCATCATTTCTCCTTAAACAGAGAGGGACAAATATATGATTCCAACTCACACTTGGTCTTTAGTTATGATAAAGATCTTGAATTGAATAACTATTAATGCTAGTTAAGCTTTTGGGGATGTATAGTAATCCTATCAAAATCTGTCATTGTACAAATTAATGATGCTAAAAGAAGAACCACTTTATATTATACTCTAACAAGGTTTCATCTGGTTGTATCTACCTACTGAAGTTAAATGCCACATGAAGGGTGAGCGAAGCCTTGGGAATATATTTATCTTAATTATGAAGTCTTGAAACATATTTATATGTTAGCATCTCCTGTTGCAGACAAGTAGGCATGCAATGGGACATCTACTACCTTATATGACAAAATCCAAGAGATGGATGCTGCCTTCAAGGAGAGGACTAAGTTGTTACTGACATGCTTGAAGATTTCAGCAGCCTTGGTCAGTGTTCTCTCTCTTCTCTTTTCTGGTCTTACCATATACAATACTTGGATCTTTCTCTAAATGTGTATCTGTTTCCTTATCACATCATCAGTGGTGAAACCTGGAACTAATCATCATTCTTCCACATTAAGAGGAAAAGAAAGAATCTCATGTCTTAGATGATGAAAAGAAAGGTGAGATAAACCCAAGACTGCTTGTTTTTTTTAGCATGAACCACTGATAAAATAGTGTTTGCAGGGCATTTTGTATGGATAATATAATTAGAAATGGGAGCTCATAATAAATTGAATGCATAAGGTTTTTATACAAAAAAGATCTACTCCAAATGTAGAATAGTTATCAAAACATCAGCTAGAAACCCTCACTACCTAGTTCAGTTCCAAGAATCATGTGTGTTATATGAGAAGGTCTAATGTCATACATATTATTGTCATTATATTGACCTAAATTCTCATAATATGTTTTTACCAATTGTCATCATAAGACAAATACCACTATGATATAACATTAATTGGGTGTGAAGCACTATCAAACCAAGATACCTAATTAGTATAAGCATTAGAGGTGACTCAACGACACCTTTCAGTACCATTATCTTGTTACGACTTCACTCTAGTTACTAGCTTCGCCTTTGGCATCCCTCTCCTTATAGGTAAGGTAATGATTTCATGCATGGCCAGCTCCCATAGTGTAACGGTAGTGTATACAAGATCGGGGAATGAATTCATCGTCGTATGGTTAACAAGCAATTACTAGTAATTCCGACTAGTAATCGCTAGTATATGTGTGTATAAAAAGTTTTCTTCAAGTCATCTTACAATAATAAAGTTGTAAGTCCCAGTTATTTAGGGTAACTATATAGATTTTTTACTGTAAAAAGTCATATGTCTAATTAAGTTTAGAATACTTAAATCTTTATATATAATTTCTCTTAAAATTTGTTCTACGTCTTTCTTTATGTCTCTTCGTATTATTAATATTAATTATCTTACTCTTTTGATTATTATATCCGGAGGTCACTCTAGCACATGTTTATATTATTTTAAATATTTTTTATTTTATCTTCTATTTCAGTAAAACCTAATTATTTATGAATAAAAATATAGTTTTTTATTATTATCTTTTCTAGTAACTTTATAAGTCCACCTTAATATTCTCACATCGATAACATAAATTTTTTAATATATATTTTTCAATTATCTAATATTCAGATCCATAAAATTATAATTCTTTTAATTCATAGACAAAGATGGTTTCAGAAGAGAGGTAAGGGTAGCAATGTACTACTTACTCTTCAACTCTGTTATCATCAACCATCTTTTGGAGTTTGGACATCACTACTGTGTCCAATGTTTTCTCTCCATTCCTATGGTGCAACCTTGAGATCAGAGTTGTCTGTATTGGCAGCAATGAATGTGGAGACTCTCACATGTAAAGTAGGGGGAGTGAGTGCATTAAGTTTGCTGCTTTGGAAAGAAAACATATTGTGGTTGATAAATTGTACCATCACTTTTGTTACAGGTAGGAGGAAGGTTGAAGGAAGGGCTTTCTTCTCCTTTGGCATAAGGTCATGCCATGCATGAGAGCCTTTTTTGGGGTTTCCCATCATCTTTTACAGCTTGGGTTGGTGCATGCATGACTTGTAAGTAGCTGACAACTTGCAAGTCCAAGTGTTGGGAATGGGGAGAAAAAGGAAGAAAGAAAGTTCACATGTGGTTCATTAAAGACCATCATGACCATTTCCAAGGTTTGCTTGACCTCTGTTCTTTATTATTTCTCCTTCTCATTCACTGATATTTATTCTCAAGGTTGATGGGATCCAATGCCTCATGCAGATCTTCCAACACTTTTGTTGAAACATCCATATTGATGTCATGTAGTAGATATCTTTCATAGATATTAATTGGGAGAGCAAATTGATCATATTAGAGACCTCTGTTTCAAAATAGTCTCAACTTAACCTGGTGGACACAGATGAGGTATTTATACACACACACACACAAGAGGAGATTTTGAGTTCATCATCAGCATCCATTCAACAGGTTCAACAAAAAAAAAAAAAAAAATCAAGATTGTCATGACTTGTAATAACTGCTTACATAATCCTTCATTTCCACAACTTGAAAAATAAAATAAAATAAAAAACAATATGGGCATCAACAGCACACTTGTAGAAATTTAATCCAGCAACAAAACCCAGTTAAATAAAACACACACACACACACAAGCCATGGGGGAGCTACTAACTAACTAATTGGAACTTTCATATAGAACAGACCCATTATTTCCATGTAGATCTTTAGAATTTACATTTATTTACTTGCATTTGAGGGTCTGTCTTTCTCTCTCATCAATCATCAACTACTATGAACTATTTCCTTTTTAGTTCATCTCAAGGCCTTCACTACAGTAACAAGACACAACTAAAACAGCTCCGCTGTGTAATCTAATGGCATCTCGACCAGTGCTGCATTCCCTTGTCCAAGGCTTTCGTCGAAGAGCCAAGTCTCGAGCAACGGGAGGTGCTCCGACACCACCGAAGCTGAAGACTCCATATCACCGAGCAGTGAATCAAGCTTCTCGGCTAACCCCGTCGCCTTGCTGTGGTAGTTGCTGTTGGCAACGGTGGCTGGCTCAGTCCCTACAGTTGTTTTCTTGGGTGGATTCTTCATCCACTCCCCGAGCAATCGAGATATGTTCTCTGTGCTCGATGCGTAAGAGGTGGTCGCCGATGGCGCCGGTGAGCTGAAGCCAGTCGGACTCGTCGGTTTCTGCAAGGACAAGGCTTCGCCGAGGGCTTGCTTCGCCACGTTGATGTCGGTTTGGAGCTTCTTCTCCCACTGGCCTTTGGAGACGGGTTGGTGGATCGAGAAGCCATCTTTGTTGAGATTAGCCTCGAGGTGATCTGGTGCCGTCCTCAGCTTCTTCTTCAGATGAGTGTTCCAGTGGTTCTTGATGTCATTGTCCGTCCTCTCCGGGAGATAGGAAGCTATGGCTGCCCACCTGCAGTGGAACAAAGAACTCCCTTTCTCCATGAGGGATAGGCCCCCTCCCCCCCCAAAAGCAAGAGCAATCACCGACCGAGAGCAGGGATGATGATCTTATTATTACCTGTTTCCAAGGAGAGCTTGGAGGTGGACGATGAGCTTCTCCTCTTGCTGTGTGAAGTTGCCACGCTTGATTCCGGGCCTGAGGTAATTAGTCCATCTAAGCCTGCAACTCTTGCTGCATCTCATTAAACCTAGCCAAAGCACACAAAGACATGATGTATCTACCGATGCTCCATGCTCACAGAAAGAAACCTTTGGACCAGTGATTAAACCTAACCGGCACCCGACAGAGGCGTAAATACACACAGCACAGCCGCTCTCCTGAGACCTCCGACAATGGTTTAAAGGCGAGTAAAGAAGAGCTCACCGGTCTTTGTAGGAGCAGCCTTCCAGTTGCCAGGTCCATGTTGTTGGATGTAGGAGACCAGCATGAGGTCCTCTTCTGGCGTCCAAGGACCCTTCTTCACACCTACCTTATCACAGCAAGGAGATCTTCCCATTTCATCCGATCCGATCTTCTCTGATGGATACTGTTCTTCTCTTCCTTCTCAGAGGCAGAAGCAACACTCTTGACACGCATCCAACACGGTGGTTGGGTATCATATATTATATTTATATTTATATATGTATACTGAGAACTCCTCTTTGATCCATGGAGAGCCCACCATATTAACCTAGAAGAAAGCGAGAGAGAGAGAGAGAGAGAGAGAAGGGGGGAGGGGTGTTAAATGCTTGCTTGGTACACCAGAGCTGGCTGCAACCCCTCGCTCACTCTCTCTCTCTCTCTTTCTCTTTCACTTTCACTTGATTTATTTGGAGGCACTTTTCAACTCATTACCAGTAATGACCAGCTTCTCAACTCATTAGAAACCCTGGTAAAGAATGATCCTGTCGACGATGAAGCAGCATCTCAGCTTGCGTGTAAGTAAACAGTGGACGGATAAGGGTGACTTCCGTGCATGAGTAGGGCACGGAGAAGGAGAAGGTCACCTCTTTCAATGTCTGATGATGCTGATGCTGATGCGTGGCACTCGTCAAACTCATTTGATCAACCCATTCTGCCACGTATTGCCGACCTTTTCCCTTCCCTTCCCTTCCCTTCCATCGCCATCCTGACATCCATCCTCCAATGACTGCAAATTTGTAGAGAAAAGATAGAAGACATTTTTGTGATTACAGTTTCATAGAATCTTTTTTTTTCTTTCTTTCTTAGATGGGTTTTAGATAGTTTGGTAGTACTCAGATTTAAATTCAAGTAAAACACAAATTGTGGATTTAAATTAAATCATTTGAATTTTTTTATTTATTTATCATATTTTCATTGAAATGTCTCTATGATAAGACAATTCGAAGAGCACTGATTCATGAATGAATTGATTCGAATCCCTCCAATTCTTTCTCTAAAATATTTTGTTTGTCAAGGTATCCAAAATATTATAACTGATGCATAAATCTTTTAAGTATTTTTATTTTTTAAATTAATAAAAAATATTTATTTTTATTTTTATAAATATACTGATTCATATTGAATTTTGAATATATTTGCTACAATGAATCAATATCATTTAAATTATCTTGTCTGAAAATATAAATTATTTACGCTCTCTTCCCCCTCCACACACACACATACAAAAAGATAAATGTTTTTTTCAATAATTTAGCCTCTCCTTTTCTCTTTAATATTGTGGAGATTATTTGTACATAATGTATTTTTTGGTTTTTTTTTTTTTTTTTTTTTTTTTCAGAAGAGGTTCCCCTTTCACACATATCAAACGAATAATATCTTTACGACAACAAAACTACTATGTGACCCTAAATCGAACAACCACATACCATTAATGAGCATAAAAAAAATTCAACACAGTGGTTGGGTGATCGTGTCAACATGACATTTTTGCACCCCTAGCATGATTAAGACGAAAGAACTAATCTAATATGTGATGATGCATTTTTGTTGTGATCATATACTTAAATTATATTAAAGTAGACAGTGAAATGATTAGTGGATTTAATGCTGCTGACTTTTCTTCTTCTCCTCACCTAAAGTATCCAATTTTTCGGCTGAGAAGGACAGAGTGGACTCCGTTCTCATTCACACGACCTCTGTCCGAAGCAATTGTAATGGGACTTCCTATATCTCTGTCGTCTCTCCGAATCACTAATGACGAGTCCAACTTTTAGTGAGACTAATGACGAAGTAGTAGTAGCTCCACCAATCTGTATGTGTTCATGGATCTCAATCAATATATACAAATATATTGAGACTAAGAAATATGGTGTTATTTTTATTATAAAAGACTATTAATTTATTCTTATTCCCATTAAAAAAAAACCCAAAAGATAAAAATCTTAATATCCCAATTATTTGAGATCATGCATCAACTCAGTTAACATAATGCGATCGAGAAAAACCTTTAATGCTCACGAGTGTTGTCTCCCTCTTAAAAGTTTTTTTTAAAAAAAAAAGAAAAGAAAAGAAAGGGACAGAAGTGTGATTAGGTAAGGTTTGATAGATTATTGTCCACCTAATCTATCGAACAAAAATATTAGGCTATCAAACGGTTTTATGTAATAAGCTCGAAATGAAACCTAATGTTGGAGTTGATACAATGAAAGAGGTGAAATATATTGTTGCTTATAGAAGAATAAATCAAATTAATTATTGGATCTTACAAAATAGAGATTCATATTAACTATAATGATATAATGTATTTATGGTGACTATATAAATTCCATAGTTAGGTTAGTTTTTGAGTGAAGCATAAAACATATTATGCTATCTTACTCTTCCTTTTATGTGATAGCTCTAACTCTTCTCTCTATATGGGTCAACTTCTTCCTCAAGCACAATCCAATTTCAAATTTCTAATTTGATAAAAAAAAAAAAACTATGATATATAGTATATCTAAATAAAGATCTTTCTAGGCACCCAATATGTATAGGAGTTTGTAGAATATAGATTTGCTAAATTAAGTTTAGCAGAAGAAAGGACAATGAATGCATAAGTAAGAAAATAACTCAAAGATAAAAATAAAGAATGAGATTTTTTTTATTATTTCTGATTTATGAATGACTTGATGATACAATGTTCAAGATCATTACTCCGACAAATATCATAAAAGAGACTTAAGAAATACTTTAAAAAATATTCGATGATGTACATGAGGTAAACAAGCTTCGTCGATAAGTGTACAAGTTGAGTATAAAAAATTATAGCAAGTATTTATAAATCTATTTCTGATTATTTTTTTAAAAATATTTTTATTATTCATCAAATGAGATGAAATAGTGAGTAAATAAGTGATTAAAAAGTAATAATAAAAATACTAAGATCTCTAGATCTAAAGTTGATTTATTACTTGAAGAATCTAAAGATAGATTTGGATCAAATATCTTTAGAACAACTAATAAGTTCTCCTTAAGTTCATAAACAAAGGCTTACAAAAAGAGGAGAATAAAAATATATACAACAAGCACTACAAACTAATCTTCAATTTGAAAATAAAAATAAATTAAAATCTCAAAGAGAAAGAGGTCATGGATAATTTTAAAGAGGTGGTAGAAATCAAACTAATCAAGAATCTCAAAATAATGAAGGTGATGAAGAAAATTCAGGTTGAAGTTATAGTCTAGGATGTGACTGAGACCATAGACATGACATAAATTCCTAGAGGTTTGAAATATAATGTTATGTTTACAAATGGTATAAACACTACTTCTTTGAATATTATTATAATCCTAACAATCAATGTGATAAATTAAATTTTGTTGAAAAATAAGAGAAGAAAAATAATCAAGTTTTACTAAATGACTTATGATAATTTAAAAGAATATCAAATGTTATCTAGATACAAGAGGTAAAAAAATCAAGTTTTACTAAATGACTTATGATAATTTAAAAGAAGATCAAATGTTATCTAGATACAAGAGGTTCAAATAACTTGTGTGGTACCAAAGAACTATTTTTTTGAAATAGATATAAGTTATTATGATAAAATTACATTTGGTGATATAATTCAAAGACTAATAAGTGGTAATGATAATTTTTTTTTGGACTTAATTATAATAAATGATTATACATTTCATATCTTTTTTATGTTTCTAATATGAAAAATGATATTCTAAGGTTGGAGCAATTGCTTGAAAAACCGTTATGATATTGAGATGAAATATATGACTCTCTCAAGTCAATTCATGATAAGAACAAAATATTAATATCATATATGAAAATGACGAAGAATAAATTTTTTTCTCTACATTTATATTTTTTTATTAATTAAATTATTCTAAAACTAATATTAAGGATAATTCTGCATTATGCCATCTTACATATTCTTACTAAAATATTAAGGCCTTAAAATTTCTAGAAAAATATAATATGGTGATATAATTGTCAAGAATTGATCACCCATCAAAGTTATATAAAATATATGTTATGAGCAAGCAAGAAATAAAGTATTTCAAAATCAGAAGAACAAAACAAATATGACATCGACTTGATTTGATATACTTAGATGTTTGTGTCCCTATTAATCTAGTATCACTTGGAGAATCATATATTTTATTTCCTTTACTTGTGATCATAGTAGTAAAACTTGGGTTTACATATTTAAGAATTTTTTTAAAGTAAACTCAAAGAATTTAAGAATTTGGTTGAAATACAAAGTGGTTGTAAGATTAATTGTTTAAGAATAGATATGAATAGTGGATACATATCAAATGATTTTGAAAGTTTTTATAGAAATAATAGAATCGTATACTAATTATTTGTCCAATGCATGACTATACTCATTATTGTCCAATGCATGTTAAACAAATGAAGAATTCCTAAAGATTTTTAGGAAGAGGTTGTTTTGTTTTGCTTAATAGATTTTGGATAAGACGAATTGATAATATCATTGTATGAAGCTTAGTCAATCACTTAAAAAAAATTTGAAAGTACAATATCATACCAAAACAAAAGAGAACAAAAACATATGATATCGATCTATCCTCGTTACTAATGGCAAGGGCAACTTTTATTAAGCACACGAAATAGCTCAAGTGGAGTGCACCCACTCCACCAATCTGTATGTGTTCATGGATCTCAATCTTGTGCGAGAAATGCAGAGCACAAGCATAAGAAGAGAGTTTAAAAATGATATGAGACTAAGAATTATGGTTCTATTTTTATTGAAAACATTAATTCATTCTTATTTGATAAAAAAAAATCAAAAGATAAATCCTAATTATTTGAGATCGATGACATGAAAAAATGAGTCAAGATAAAATTGATGAATAAGTGCAGTGAATAATGCATCAATTCATTATATATATATATATATAATGCGATCGGGAAGAACCTTTAATGCTCGGGAGTGTTGTCTCCCTCTTAAAAGGTCAAAGATTAAAAAAAAAAAGAAAAAAAAAGAAAGGAAAGGGTTAGAAGTGTGATTAGGTAAGGTTTATTTGATTAATGTCCACCTAATCTATCAAACAAAAATATTAGGCTATCAAACCTTCTTATGTTGTACTTGACATGGATAAAACTCTCAAGGAGAGCAGTTAGAAGTTGATTAAGACCTAATCCATATGAGATATGAAGACGGTTTACTTTTTGTAGGTTGTTCGAAGTACTGAAAGTATAAAATGAAGCTTCAAATTTCTTGGCCATGCAAAGTCGATCCAAGAAATATTTTTCATTAAGATGCAAAAACTAATGTCTATGGAGTTACATTTTTTTTCCCCAGACTTTGCCTCCTGATCTGATAGCTTTGCTGTTGACAAGCATTGCACTCTCTCTCTCTCTCTCTCTCCTTTCATGCTGAGAGCAATGCTATCAGATGATGTTGATTACCTACCTTTAGGTTAACATTTGTTTGTGGAGATCTCGCTGGGGTAGGATGAAGAAATACATGGCAAGCTTGGCTTCCACTCATCAGAGAACATTGTTGGCAGGCTGAAGGGGAAGTCCACACTACTCTTCCGGCTGCCTCCCCACCGGTTGCCGTTAAGACTGCACGCATTCACCATTTTCTTCATGGGCACTTCCTCCACATCGTGCCTGAAGCTGGCGTTTGACGCCAGTGGCGGCAAGTCGACCGCGAACTCATTGCCCTGCTGCGGCTGTTGTGCGAAGTCCATGTGGGAGGTTTTCTCGACGTCGCCTAGGATCGCCGGCGACAAGTTGAGAAGCATGGAAGTCACGTCCATGGTGCACTTGGATGTCAGTTGCATCTCGGCTGGAGAGAACGCGACGTTGGTGGGTATCTGGACGCTGGGAGATGGTCTGCAGTGCGCCAGATCGATGGGTCTGTAGCAGGAGAAGTCCAGTGGAGGATAGCCGATGATGGCGTTGTGCTGCTGCTGACCGCTGAAACCTACTTGTATTGCTGGAACAGACCCCGGTTCCGTGATGCACGAAACCATCTCGGAGCCGAAGTGGATGCTCTGTGCTGCTCGTGAGATGGAGAACAAGTCGGGCTCGGTGGCCTCAGGTTGGGGAGACACCCATGAATGGGACAGTGCTCTTTGCGCCACCGAATTCGTCTTCTTGAAGATCCTACAGATCGCCCATGAGTCCTGCGCATGAGACGATCGCAGTTAGCCAGCGACAAAGAAGAGGAGGAGGAGGAAGAAGAAGAGCAGCAGAGCTTACATTTGCAGGAATGTTCTTATCGAGGGGTCGTTTGAAGAGAGAAGAATCGGTGAGGGAGGGAAGCCTGAACTCATGCATCATCCAGTCCGTCTTGGTGCCCTTTGCGGCTCTGCCCTTGTAGAAGACGAGCGACTTCTTGAGGCCAATGCACTTGGCTCCTTCCGAGGAGTAGATAGGCCGGTCGGTGCCGGTGGCCTTCCAAAACCCTGCTCCCGTAACCCTATTAGGCCTCGTGCTGTTCCTGTACTTCCTGTCCCTCGGGCAGTAGAAGTACCATTCCTTCTCCCCCGTCGTGGCCAACTCTTCTCGATCGCAAGACAAAAAGAACCACCACCACTTCGGTAAGCAAGCACACAATAAATAAAACACACACAAACACATATTTCTGGGCTGCAACAACAGCTTACTTGGAAGATCCCATGGATCATACTTGTAGATGTCGAGTTGCCTGATGAGTTCGATGGAAAGAGGTCTCTGCTGCACCTTCCTCTTCAAGTAAAAGCTAACCAGCTCTTCATCGGTGGGATGAAACCTAAACCCCGGCAGTATCACCTCATCTCCCTTCTCCATATCATGACTTCTCTCATCCATAACCCTAAGGAGGAAGAAGAACGCAGGAAGACTGAGCTAAGAGTCTCTTGACTTTTATTGCATCTGCTCCCTCTCAAGCCTGCCTTCTCCGCATCTCCGGCTTATCTTCGGATCTTATAAACACTGATCCAGCTGCTTAAATCGACTACCAAAGAACTGGAAACACTTGTTTAGGCGGTCATAGCAGGGGCATCTCGAAGCGTAGCTGCTTATGGAGATTGCCAATCTTTACCTGTCCCTCTAATATTATATGCAACTCCTGTGAGTTCATACACATCCTTTAAGCAGAGCGCAAGCTTCGAGGTGAGTTCGTCTTGCAATGTCTACTGCTGCAGGGTGTCAGAGGAGAGTGGACACTTCCCAACAGAATAGAAGCTTCACATTCCCACGTTCGATCCCAAGATCAGCCTGCAAATTCTAAGCTCCACATATTATTCCTTTTACTCTTTATATCAGCTTGTCAGTGCCTATTTATTCTTGAATGATATATTTATTTATTTATTTACTTTTTGTCATTTCACTCTCGTCGGTTTCATTTTTTCTTTTTTTATATTTTTATTTTTAATATCACCAACTCCAACAATATGCACTCATCCAAAGGTTGACTTGCTTTTGAATCATTTGTTGCACTTTTGTATTCATCTGAAATTAGAATTTTCATACAGAGTCATTATGACAAGGCAAGTTTTTATTTCTGGCAGAAGAAACAAAAACATGTAATAATACTATGCTGGATTTACGAATTGTTCTGACAGATCTATTAATGCCACAAAGCCAAAAAGCTATGTCCCCTAAGCTTTCCAATACGAGAAAGAATGAGACAGAGTTCCCTCAACTCAACTGTTGTAGACATTGGTGCTTCAGAAGATATATTGTATTTTCCTTGGAAAGCAATGTTCCATGATAAAGTAGTGTTTTATGCCTGTTCTAAAAGCTTTTGAGTTTGTCATCATACCATCATGATTGATCTCTCAGCTAAGTTCTTCCTCTCCATTGCAAGAACAAGCCCTACAAGAGCAATGGCAGCATACATGGTCAATGCCAGCAAGTGCAGCGTGGATAACAGTGCATGTTCCATGATATCTTACAACATTAATGTTGTGACTGTATGAGGAGGAACAAGAGAGAGAGAGAGAGAGAGAGAGAGAGAGAGAGAGAGAGAGAGAGAGAGAGGAGGAAGAAGAAGAAGAAGAAACGAAGCCTGTCATAGTATTTTATTTTTTAATAGGTGCTTGACCCATTCCCATGACCAAAATTTGCTAACCATGTCTGCCAAAGAGGCAGCAAGTTGAGAAGCATGTAATTAATTGGGGGAAGGAGAGAAAGGGTGAGGAATCCATTGTTTGGGGACCCCAATATCCAATTGACATTTCCCAAAATGAAGCCCTCCTCGGTTTGAATCCCCCTTGTCTGTTCTTCCTTGACCTCGGGTTGCATCCCAAACTCCTCCCATGCGTGCAACCTAAGCTAAAATATGGGTCAAACCCTTCACCCACAAGCTTCCCTCTCCCTCTTGGTTTTCGAACGAACGCCACTCCTGTCTCAACTCTCCCATCCATGATTCCAACGCAATCTCTCTCCCTCCCCTATCTCTTGCATTGCTGTAGCTGCAGACACTTCTTTGATCCATCCTTTGTTCAACAAAATCTAGGACATTAAATTTTGTGTCGACGAGATCGAGTCCCTGCAGCAGTCAAAGAAGTCATCGTGTGTGATGATGCATGCGTCTGTCTCTACAGTACGTGCCCGTCATTTTAGGGTTCTTCTTCTTCTTCTTCTTCGAGGGGTTTGCATGAACTCAGCGGTCATGCAACCGCATTCTCACTTTCACACAAGATCGGAATCAGTGGTGAAAGTGGGATTAGATCTTCCGAAACACCTCTTTCTAAAATGCAACTTATGTCAGTAAGTAGATTAATACTGCTTGTACGACCGACTTCACTCAGCCACCATCTTGAAGATTAACACACTGGGGAATTAAGCAGCTCGATTATCTTAATGGGTGGGAAACTTGCAAGTAAAGGGTTTGGGATATCAAGAGAGTGAGCTACATGAATTGAGGCCTAAGTTAGTGTTGGTTTCAAGGAAAACCAAGTACGACCAATGGCATATAGATCTATCTGCTTAACAGCCACCCCATGCAGAATCCATGCTCTGTTCATTAACCAAGTAGCCATATGGAAAACCATCCTCTTAGGCTGTGTAAATCCAGTTAGACATTGTAAATTAGTAAGGAAAAATTGATGTGATTATTTATAATGACAAAGAACCAATTTTCTCCACAGATAAGATCTGCTGGACTGAAATATATGTGTCAGAATGTGGTAATCAATAACCCTAATCTGCATTCTGTGCTTCATCCACATGCAGTGCACTTGCTGAACACATATGCTACATACACCTCAATCCATTGAGGAATAATCCATTTTGGCTTCTTTGTGGAGCAGATGGATTGTCTCCCTAACATGTCAAGAATTTGTAGGATGCATTTCTCAGATTTTGGATGCAATGGCTGCAGTGTTCATAGCTTCTTACACAAGGAAATAAAAGGCAGGAGAAGCAAACATCTAAAAACTAATAAAACTCACTCAAATAATAATAACATAGGATATGTGTGACTATTTCCCAACATGTGTACTGTATGCATGCATGCATGTGTTCAGTCATGAAACTGTGACTTTAATAGTGATATGTGTGCCTTAAAAAGTCTTCATCTGAGTATTTTATATGTTATATTTGGAGCTGTGATGGTAAAAACTTGGCCATTAATGACACACAATTCATATTGGTGGTGTGCAACCCAATAGGTCACATTGTTCTAGTGACCATCTCACAAGGAATATAACATGTTCCAGAGGACATGAAGCTTCTTCAATGCAGCAGATTTGCTTAAAGTCTACTCAAACATCCCTTTTATTATTATTATTATTATTATTTATTTTTATTTTTTTACTCAGAAACCTTTGCAGTTTGAACACCTCATGCACACAGACCATCTCATTCTTTGTTCCATGGAATGCAGTTTCCATCCAAAGCACCACCAGCATATACTACTACTACTACTACTACTATGAGTATAAACAACAGAGCAAATGGTTAGTGAATGCTAATTGCATCAGATTGCCAAAGTTTATGAACCTGGACTCTGAAAATTTTATTTTTTCGATGGGATCACTTAACTTAAAAGTTTATTAATGAAGCCGATAGATCAACAATTATTGTCTGTAGTGTGAAGCTTCTATCTACAAGTCATCCAAGCAATAAAAACAGAGCTTTGAAGTGATCAAATAGGGGACCATGTCTCTGATCCACCTTGGATTCAAAAAAAGACACAAAAATTAATCTTGAAGAAAATTTGGCCAATCTACAAAGGATTCTCGTCAGAGTAGCTGAAAAGAATAATGAAGATCTCACTAGAAGGATTCCTTCCACCTGCAAAGGTTAAACAGTAAGTAACTGAAATAAATACCTTTGTACCTCACACACACACATAAATAAAAATTTGCCAGGACTCTGATTGCATGAACTAAGGATGAAACAAAACTCTATCTTCTTTCAAAAACATTGTTGCATTTCTTTTCTTCTGACAGACGGGGATAAATATATGTTAAAAGTATCTGATGTAGAACCCAAAAAGAAGCTACCAATCCCCATTGAGAAGAAACATGAACAGCAATGGCTGCACAGGAAAAAGAGAAAAATAGTGCCTTACATGTCACATGTTGTATAAATATGACATACTTTTATAACATTTCAGAACAATATATAGTACATTAATTGATTATATTCAGTTATAGTTTGAAATGTATCTTATTATCTGACACTAAATAAAATCACTCCTAATGACTCATACATACTAAGACTCCAAAGATTATAGAAGATGATCGATCCTCTCTTCTCTATGTCGGAGTTGATTAAAATTTGATAGTCACTCTAAAACATAAAGCAACTGAAATCAGCAACGACTGAGTGGAAACCTCTTAAACATCATATCATAAACAAATATTAGTAAGTCATAATCAACATCCTCACATTCCATCATAAATCTCAATAGTCAATCACGGTAATAAGAAGGATAACAAAATCTCAATTCTTACGAACATCTGGTAGAGCACTCTTTCAATGGTAGATATAAAAACATGTTTTGTCCCATTGAATAGATTTTTACAGTATCCCAATAGCGGATAAAAAGAACACACCAAGTGATATCCTCTTATCATGCAAAATCTGCTACTTCGGACAGCCTGTTAGATCCTATCAGTATAGTATTTATGGGCACACGTATCATCTATCTACTGCAACATACAATGAGGAAGGCAAGAAGAGTCAAGTGGCATGGTTCAAACAACCGCCGGCTTGGTGTTTTAAAGCCGAGTTGTGACCACTCAAACACAAGGCTATGATGGACTCATGTGTACCCACTGTGATATATAGAGGAAAATGGTATTAAATACATTTATTTCCGTTATACATTTCATTCACATGATAAACAACATTAAAAAAAAAAGTCAACGTGAAGTTTCTGGTGAAAAGAGAAAGAGAGAGAGAGAGAGAGTTGGATAAGTACAATTTGAAAACATTAGCCTCTCGTAAGCCAAGGTTAAGTTACATGCAACTGAAATTTACAACAAAATGAAGAGTATCCATATCAATGTGTGCAGCAAAATGCTGCCAAAGTTGCAACCTACGGCTCCAATGACTCGGTGCATACAAGAATGGACAAGAATCTATTCTTGCATCATCGAAGCCTACAGAAAGGAGGCTTCCAAATAAGAAGTGTTATTGTTGTGGCTCTTGGTGGGGAGTGGCAGGTGATTCTGGTGCTAATGTGAAGTGCAAGCCTCGTTGTTGGCCAGACTGCAGTATGAATGCCATTTCACTTGCTGTTAAAGCAGCTGCTTCCTGGGTATTTGAGTTGAGAACATGTCAGATGCAGATAACAACCAAAGAATGATAGCAAAAGGCTTAAACCACATAACACCAATTTTTTTACTGATCTCGGGGAGGAAAAGTCAGGATTAAACAATTTACTAGCTTCCTGTATTCTTGATCTAAATCAGCAGAAATATCCTTCAAATTGTGGTCAACTAATGATGCAGCATAATCAAACACACATACACACACACACACACATATATATATATATATATATATATATATATATATATATATATATATATATATATATATATATATATATATATATATGCATCCACAAAGAAATATGCATTTTTCGTCAATGTAATCTCAAACCAAGTGTCTTTCATTCATGTGAAAAGAAGTGGATTGCATAAACTGTTTGTTTTGTTGATTTGATCACTTGGAATATATATCTATATATAGTCAATTTAACTTCACTATGCCATTGTAAGAGTTTTCTGGGTTACATGTGCAGTCCTAATTCAACTGGTCCTCAAGTTAGACCAACTTTATGGATGCAAATTCAATTCCTACAAATCCAGACTTTTAAACTGGCTAGGGTACCAAGTTGACTTATATTATCTCTAGAACTAATAATGATCTATTCCACGTGAGGCTCACTAATTCGGTTGGAAAGTGCCAACTTCATCTAGTGGCACCATAGAACTAGGTTCCCATGTAGGAAGTGATAGGCAGAAATTCTCTGTCAGAAGGATTGGTACAATGACCATCAGGTAGTTAGTTGTGTACAAGAATTTTGTTTTAAATATTTAGAAGATGTACTATTAAAAATGGAAAACTGGGATTAATTTGCATGCCTTAAAAGTTCAATCTCTGTAACTTGAGAAAATCAAATCCTATATCTAATATGTTCCACAATGCACTGACATTTTATAATTGTAAGAATTCTGACCTGTCTTTGTCGTCGACGCTGCAAAATACTTATAGCCCAAGCCATGATGTAAAATGGCAACAGAAATCCAGCAGCCCTTAGCAGAAATATCTTAAAATCATCAATTAAATGTTATTTAGACTTGTGGCAAGCAAGAACTTAAGGGAAAAAAAAACATAGTTATTTAATTTTCAATTACTGAAAAGTATGTGGAAGCATCATCGTCGTCATCATCTCCATCAGCACTCGTAATGGTCAATGCATGCCTCAACAACAAAAGAGCCATTAACTGCATAAAAATTAAAAAATAATCATCAGTATACAAATAAAACACTCAGGTATGCAATAGATTTGAACACCTATCCGTGTGATAATGCTTTTAGCAAGCACCTAACTGATAAATTTTAATGTTGAGATGAGGTAAAAAAAAATCTGCACAAGCCAACAACGCAGAGCTAACTTCTAGAGGCAAACAATAATGTAATGAAAATTTAAAAAATCATAGAAAAGATCAGGATAATAAAAGGGTAGCTTGACAAGAATGTAAATTGCTGACCAACAAGTAAAATTCAACTTGGTCCCCAAGGGAGAGAGAAATTTTAAAGCTATGACCAAGTTAAAAAGTTTCTGATAGTTGTTCTGCATATCATCCTTGAAAAGAGAAAATAAAAGAAAAAACACACTATTGATTTATATATAACTTGGGTGTATCTCAAAAATTTGATGTCAGCTATAGCAAGTTTAACAACCCCCTCTTTTGTAACAAAAAATTAATAGAAAACAAACAGTGTAGGTGGTTTTTTTTATAGATTAAAGCAGTGACTCTGAATGGACCTATCTAGGAGATCATTATATGAGATATAAATCAAAATAGATACCATTCCAAATCAAGTACTTGTAAAATAAGAAACAATGAAACCAATTATTATGATGATCAAACGTTAAAGGAACAACACAATCATAACTACAATATATTTTGCACATTTACACAAAATAAAGAAGCAGTCCATTGAATCATTATAGAGATTGTATTACAGCTCTAGCCGCTTTTATCTGAAAGTTTGATACATAAACGAGCAAGGAGGAAACAATTTCCTAAAAATAAATGCACAAGATAATTGATTTACTTGGTGTAACAAGGCGTATTCAAAAGAGCAGAAAAAAGGAAAGAGATTCGTTCTTCCAAAATGATTCCTTTCCTGCGTCATCTTCATTGCTTCATGAAAGCAAGCTACTTTATGATTGGCAGGAATGGGTATCTACATAAATAATTTACATAATAAACAACTACAATTTTCATGTTCATTTTAAAGGATAAGTGACAAATAGATATGTGATATAGCCAGAACTTAACAGCTTCACAATTTTAAATGAAAAGCAATGTTTTGCAAGGGATTCATTAAATAAATAAAGCATCACCGGCTGATTCCACTTCATAATAGGTTCTTACTATTAGAGCAGCAGAGCGGCAAAAAGCAGCCCCACTGGCATTTGTTGCATATTCATCATATTCAGCTTCAACTAAGTGGCGCTGTGCTGTTGCCATGGCTAGTATCCGGGGGTTATGCAAATCCAAAGGAGAACCTGTAATAATCCAACCACCACTGCAGTTCAAACAAAAAGGAAACACAATAATCAGAATATGAAATTTAAGTCATAGAAGTTATTACAATCCTTTGCCATAATTTAAGTGTCATAACAATTATGAGCAGAACATACTTGATATCAATTGTGGTCTCATCAGGATGCCCTCGTGGTGGTGCAGTGTACCCAGGTTTATATTGCTGCAAATCATAGGGAAGGGCTAATTAATAACATACATTTTAGATTAAAAAAATACTATTAACTTTTAAGACAACAGATATGAGTGCGCCAGTTTAATCAAATCAGATAAGCAGTTGGAGTAAGAAGCTTAAAGTATACTGCAATCTTAAGACAAAATGAAAACATGAGTAATGCTAAACAGAAAAACAGCCTTCAAGTATCGACTGAATGAATCACAAAGCACCATATGTTAGTTATTATCCATAATTTCGAAGCCAGGAAATAATTTAAGATCGACTTCCCACTGCACTAATATAATACCTGGTGATCCATTAATCAGAACGTCAACAGATAAACAGACAAATACTATTATGAACATCAAACACATGAAAACCATTTTATGAATAACATTTAAAACTCATCTAAGAAGAAAATGTTAAACTGTATGCTCTTATATACCAAGGAACATGAATTACACATACATGGAGGAGAATATTGAAAAATTATTGTTAGAACCATGACTCACCTCATGGCAGATCTCACAGGTTATATCACCCTTCTCATTACACCAACGCTGCACACAGGCCCTATGAGCATACTGCACAACATAAAAATCCAAGTGAGAACAACTTTGACATAAATAAAATAGATAAGAAAGAATAGGCATACATACCAAAACAAGTGTGAAATTGTCACAACCCAACCTGATTGGATAATTAACCTATCAACTTCGTTAAACCCAAACTACTGATTAAAATGTTTAAGCTAAAGTTGATGGTAGGACACCCATCAAACCTGACGTAGGACTACAATCTCTCCAACTTAAGGGCTTGACATCCTCGTCACAGTCCGCTGGTTGCTCCAGCGGTACGAGTCCTCTAACTCTATCCGCAGATAGTCTTTCCCCCTTATAATACCCAATACTAAATCGACTCTTATTGTTACAACCTTGATAAGTCCTATCAACTTCGTTGAGCTCAAACCGTTGATCTAAATGCTTAAGTCGAAGTTGACAATAATGCATCTATGGGACTTTTATAAGCTAATATTAATCTTGTCCACTTCCGATGTCGGACTACTTGAGGTATTATAAAAATTGTAAATCCAATAAAAATTCATCTCTCTTCAAGTAACATAATATACCAATTTATCATGTCTGTTTACTTTAATGAATCAAATGACAAGAAAGAAGAAAGCAAAGCAACCAGCTAAAGAAACTTATTAGAAGAAAACCTTAGAAGTAAATTCCCATTATAGAGAAATTTTGACCGCAAAGCAGTTAGCTAAAATTTAAGCCAAAAAAGACAAAAGTTGCCAAAATGTCCAGAGACCTTCAGGCTGCCACTGCAAGCACAAGGGGCCTCCAAGTTTTTGATGTGATCCTCCTCTTGGCATATGCGGCAGTCTACCATCTGAATAAGACGCTCCTTTTCCTCAGCAACCTTGCTTTCCTCCTCCCCTCCCTTCTCATCACCCGAGCCAGCTTCCAATTTGGAAGAAAGGGTTAAAACGGGGACAGGGGCAGCTTCCGCTGAAGATGCCGAACCCCCTTCCGCCTCAATGGTTTGGGGAGTTATCAGCCGGTCAACGTGCAACACCACATGATCACCCATCACCTTCCTGCGTCTTCACCACCAGAATCCCTACTCAAACTTTCCTGGAAACCAAAAATAGATGACCCCAAATGTGTCAAAAACCAGCAATTCCCAAGACAACTGAAAAAAGTTGTTCCTTTTAATAGCCATTTACATTGAAAAATTTAGAAGCAAATCTGATGGTTGACTAAGGAAGAGGAGTCTTATTAAGATGATATTGAAAACCCTAATCAAGAATCAAAATTTAGAAGCAAATCTGATAAACCAAACTCCAGAAAGAACGAAAATAACGCAATTGACAGGAAACCCAAACCCAATGGCGCAAATTTCAGAACCTAAAAGAGAATAGGGGATCGACAACAAATTGCAGCGTTTTCTCCCCCCAGAATCCAGAATTCCCACAACGAAACTACAAAAAGGAGGAGAAGAGAGAGATCGGCGTACCTCTAAAGGGCGGAAGATTAACGCGTCGACTTGTTTCGTTCGCCCACGGCTGCTGTCAGAAGGGGCAAGGGAATTGTTATAGAGCTCATATACAAGGCTTGTTTGCAGAGAGCGTCTACCACCCATCGTTACCCATTTAAGTACCTACGTTACCATTGGCATCCTTTAGTGGCCCCGAGGAGAAATCATCACGTACGGCATCATAAAACGCCCTTGCAATTGAAAGGCAGGTAAAACAATCGGGTATTTGGAATAAGATCGGTGGAGCGACGCTTTACCTTACGTTCGTAAAGAACCAGCGTCCGTACCTGAAGAATGACTGGAGGAGCTTCCGGCACCACCAAACTCTTCAATTGTAGTAAAGGTAGCTAAACGGGTACTTTGAAATATCGTAAGTAAAAGCATTTATATTCTTTGCGAGTGACGGCTGGGACCACCGGTGGAGATGGGGAGATAACGGAGGCGTTAGTCGTTGACGGCGATTTGGTTCATTTGCCGCGTAGTGGAAGACGCGGCATGACGTGATTTGCGTCGAACGCGGACCTGATTGAGGCAGTGGGGGCCACATTCCGTGGAACGTTTGGGTGTGATTTATGCGTTCATACAACCAATATAATATATATATATATATATATATATATATATATATGCCATTTACAGACTTAAAAACACAACAAAAATGAGGATAATGTTGAGACTTGGGATTCATAAAAAAAACCATTATCTTTTTTGATGAATAAAAAACGTGAAAGTTTTATTGTGATTTATGTACTTCAAATCGTATCCTAATTAATGTTGGTCTAAGCATTGAGCTTATCGTAGTTGCCAATGGAAAAGAACAAAGTATTGAATCCAGTCGTCACGACGAGACTATTTCAAATCTCTATAGGAATGCGTGATGAATAATAAATAACACTCGCCCTTCCTCAAAAGTCCACTTTCTAAAAAGACTGAAAAATGGAGAGAGATTGGGGGGGTAGAACACCAGTTGGGACTTGACCTTTTCGTCTCTCTTGCTTCTTCACTAACTATGTTCTTCGTGATGGGAATAAAACAGGAATCAACTTTGTATACGAACAAATACTAGCAGACCGTCATGCACAGCGGAATGAAATGGAAATCACAATCAGATGAACACCAAGATTTACGTGGAAAACCCCTTCAACTCGAAGGGTAAAAACCACGGGACAAGCCAGAGAAAATCCACTATCAAAATAATGAATATACAGATCTCAGGCTTCTTGCCCAAGCCCAAAGCAATAGCCACAAGAGAATCTCAGGGATACAAGGACTATAATCCTAAACACAATATCCAAACCTTCCCAAGAGATCACAGTAAGAATCCACTGCAAACTGATCTAACCTGAGATTTGAATGATTGAGAATAGTCTTTTTCTGCCCTTGTCTTCTTCCCTTTTCTGGATCTCTTGTTTTCTGGCTTCTACTGTCAATCTGCAGTCTGCTTTTTCTCTCCCACGTTTTCAGCCGCCGCTGCTCTCTTAATCTCAACCCTAGCCACCTAATCTAGGTTTTAGGTTAATATAAGTAAGGTTCTGGGCTGTGGGCTTCACTAAAGCCCATTATGGGCTGAATATGGGTCATCTGCCCAACAACCTCCCCCTTCAGCCCATAAGTGAGGTTGTCTCATGATTCCTCAATGTGAAGTCATGCCGACCAACTGTCGGCACATCTCCTGTCTCTCTTTCGGTAAAGCCTTTGTCAACATGTCTGCCCCATTATCATCTGTGTGAATTTTCTGAAGCTGTAACTGCTTCTCTTCAAGCACATTTCTGATCCAGTGATATCTGACATCTATATGTTTTGACTTAGAATGAAATGTTGGGTTCTTGCATAAATGGATGGCACTCTGGCTGTCACAATACACCACATAATTTTCCTGTTTCAGCCCCAATTCTTGTAAGAATTCTTTCATCCATAACATTTCTTTGCAAACCTCTGTAGCAGCAATATATTCTGCCTCTATGGTGGAGAGTGCAATACACCTTTGCAATCTGGACTGCCATGACACAGCTCCCCCTGCAAAAGTAAGTACAAAACCTGATGTGGACTTCCTTGTGTCAATATCTCTTGCCATATCTGCATCTGTGTAACCTGTCAATACAGGTGGTCCACCTCCAAAGCTTAAACAAACTTTAGAACTTCCTCTGAGATATCTAAAAATCCACTTCACTGCTGCCCAATGCTCTTTACCTGGATTTGCAAGAAATCTACTAGTAACACCCACTGCATATGCGATGTCCGGCCTCGTACATACCATTGCGTACATTAAACTTCCAACTGCTGAAGCATAAGGAACCTTTTGCATTTTCTCCTTCTCCTCATCACTTGACGGACTCTGATCTGAGCACAACTTGAAGTGACCTGCAAGAGGAGAACCAACTGGCTTTGCATTACTCATACTGAACCTATCCAATACCTTCTCAATGTATTTCTCCTGTGACAACCAAATCTTTCTCTTTCTTCTGTCACGAGAAATCTGCATGCCCAGTATTTGCTTTGCTGGCCCCATGTCCTTCATTGCAAAAGACTCACTTAGGTCCTTCTTCAACCTGTCAATCATAGACATATCTCTTCCGAGGATAAGCATATCATCAACATAAAGTAAGAGAATAATAAAATCCTCACCAAACCGTTTGATGTACACACAATGATCTGAAGCTGTTCTTTTATATTCATTTTCAATCATAAATGAATCAAACTTTTTATACCACTGTCTTGGAGCTTGCTTCAGCCCATACAAGCTCTTCTTCAACTTGCAGACAAGATTTTCTTTACCTTTGACTTTGAAGCCTTCTGGTTGCTCCATATAAATTTCCTCCTCCAAATCACCATGAAGGAAAGCTGTTTTCACATCTAACTGTTCAATCTCCAAGTCTAAGTTAGCAGCAATACCAAGAGCAACACGAATAGAAGACATTTTAACAACAGGAGAAAAAATTTCTTCAAAGTCAATACCTTTCTTTTGACCAAAGCCTTTCACAACCAATCTAGCTTTATACTTTGGTTGAGAACAATATTCTTGAGTCTTCAACCTGAAAACCCACTTGTTCTTCAAGGCCTTACTTCCCTCTGGTAATTGCACCAAATCATATGTGTGGTTCTTCTGCAGAGAATCCATCTCTTCCTGCATAGCAATAAACCACTTCTTTTTCTGCTCACTTTCAACTGCTTCCTGGTAACTCTCTGGTTCACCTGCATCAGTAAGCATCACATACTCATCTGTAGAGTATCTTCTGGAAGGTTGACGTGGTCTAGAAGATCTTCTTAATTGAGGTTCTGTGGGAACTTGCTCTATTTCTTCTTCTTGCTCAACATGTCCTGCAGGTATATCAACATCTGGCTCTGCACCATCTTCCTGCACATCTCCCCCATCACCCTGATATACTGGAGGAATAACTGGGTCACAGTCTACAAATCCCTCTGCAGAAGTCTTAGCTGGTGGCTCCTTCTTCAAATCCTCAATGGTTTGATCCTCAAAGAAGACAACATCTCTGCTTCTGAACACCTTCTGCTTTTCTGGATCCCAAAGCCTGTAACCAAACTGATCATGTGAGTAACCAAGAAAAATACACTCTTTTGTCTTACCATCCAGTTTGGACCTTTCATTGTTTGGAACATGTGCAAATGCACGACAACCAAACACTCTTAAATGCCTATAGGAGACATCTTTCCCTGACCATACATGCTCTGCAACATCACCATCTAGAGCTGTACATGGTGATAAGTTGATTACATCAACTGCAGTCCTCAAAGCCTCATCCCAAAACCTTTTGGGTAGCTTGGCCTGTGAAAGCATACATCTGATCTTTTCCATGATGGTGCGGTTCATCCTCTCTGCAATTGCATTATGCTGAGGCGTACCAGGGACTGTCAACTCATGCTGGATGCCATGTGACCTGCAATAATCATTAAACAATCCTGTGTACTCACCACCATTATCTGATCTTATACATTTCAATTGTCTTTCTGTCTCCCTTTCAACTCTAGCATGAAACTCTTTGAAGATATTAATAACCTGATCTTTAGTCTTCAAAGCATAGGCCCAAACTTTCCTGGAAAAGTCATCTATAAAAGTAACAAAATAAAGTGCACCACTGATACTAGGAACATTAACAGATCCACCAGGAGTTTTTGTTCTCAAAGGACCACACACATCTGTATAGACACGGTCCAAGACATGCATTTTTCTAGATAAGGCAGGACTAACAAAGGAAACTCTATGTTGTTTACCAGCCAAACAATCAATACAAGGGTTCAAACGTGTACCTCTGAGGGATGGCAATACCGCTCTTTTGGAAAGTTCTTGCAACCCCTTCTCGCTCATGTGTCCTAGTCGCCTATGCCACAACTCCATGCTGGAGTCTTTCTCTGTAGCATTCAACTGCCCACCACAAGCTTTAGGCTGCAATCTATACAATGTATGACATTTCTTTCCATTAGCTACAATTAAAGAACCCTTACTGAGCTTCCACTGCCCTTTATGAAATCTGACATCAAAGTCTTCATCGTCCAGCCTTCCAACTGAAATTAAATTCAGTCTTAAGTCAACCACGTGCCTCACATCCTTAAGTACCAACTTGCAACCAAGGTTGGTCTTTATATGGATATCTCCCATGCCAATGATGTTTGCTGTGCCATAGTTGCCCATCTTGACAACACCAAAATTTCCAGACCTGTAAGTAGCAAAGAACTCCCTCCGTGGTGTAGCATGATAAGAAGCACCTGTGTCAATTATCCACTCGAGATCCTGACACACACAAGAAAAAATATCATCAGAAGTAGACAAAATCAAATAATCACCACCTTGTACTGTAGCTGTGATATTCTCTTTTGACTCTGTATGCTCCACTTCTTTCCCCCTTTTCTTGTTCTTCTTAGGTTGCTTGCACTGATTCTTGTAATGTCCTTTCTCACCACAATTGTAGCAAACAATATCTTTCCTTGACCTTGACTTGCTTCTACCCACACGTGAACCACTTCTATCCTTTGACTTTGACCTTCCTCTGTTCTCTGAGACAAGTGCTTGTGAATCAATCTGAGAAGTTGCTGAATTCTTTCTCCTTAACTCCTCATTCAACAAACTGCTTGTTACTTGACTCATGGTGACAATACCATCTGGTGCCGAATTACTGAGGGAAACCACCAGTGTCTCCCAACTTTCTGGCAAAGAACTGAGAAGTAACAATGCCTGCAACTCATCATCAAGAGACATTTTCATAGAGGATAACTGGTTAGTAATACTCTGCATTTCATTTAAATGCTCAGGAATAGAAGTACCCTCTTTATATTTCAAGTTCACAAGTTTTCTGATCAGAAAAGCTTTGTTGCCAGCCGTTTTTCTTTCATAAAGACCTTCTAACTTTTTCCAAAGAGAGTATGCAGAACATTCAGTAGAAACATGGTGAAAGACACTATCATCTAGCCATTGTCGAATAAAACCAACTGTTTTTCGATCTAACCTCTTCCACTCATCATCTGTCATAGATGTGGGCTTTGCACTATCTCCTTGCAAAGGTCCATACAAATCTTTGCAATACAAGAGATCTTCCATTCTTGGTTTCCATATCATCCAATTGTTTCCATTTAAACTAATCATGCGAGAAATATTACCGGTCTCCATGTTCAGATACAAAAGATTAAATACCACCAAAACCCTGCTCTGATACCAGTTGATGGGAATAAAACAGGAATCAACTTTGTATACGAACAAATACTAGCAGACCGTCATGCACAGCGGAATGAAATGGAAATCACAATCAGATGAACACCAAGATTTACGTGGAAAACCCCTTCAACTCGAAGGGTAAAAACCACGGGACAAGCCAGAGAAAATCCACTATCAAAATAATGAATATACAGATCTCAGGCTTCTTGCCCAAGCCCAAAGCAATAGCCACAAGAGAATCTCAGGGATACAAGGACTATAATCCTAAACACAATATCCAAACCTTCCCAAGAGATCACAGTAAGAATCCACTGCAAACTGATCTAACCTGAGATTTGAATGATTGAGAATAGTCTTTTTCTGCCCTTGTCTTCTTCCCTTTTCTGGATCTCTTGTTTTCTGGCTTCTACTGTCAATCTGCAGTCTGCTTTTTCTCTCCCACGTTTTCAGCCGCCGCTGCTCTCTTAATCTCAACCCTAGCCACCTAATCTAGGTTTTAGGTTAATATAAGTAAGGTTCTGGGCTGTGGGCTTCACTAAAGCCCATTATGGGCTGAATATGGGCCATCTGCCTAACACTTCGTTGTCTTCACGGTCAAAGCACACCTCTTTTGACCTTCCTCTTTTCGTTAAAGATCGACTTGTACGTAAAGCTGTAGCCCAATGCGCTGCACGACTCTCCGAAGGTGAGATTTTGTATTGAATAATCGGTGCTAGAAGTTCTTATTATTTTTCCATTTGACTTTCGGTCAACATCGTTTCTTTCTCCGGTAGAAATCCATTTCTTTAATGACAGTATCTTTGGTACATTCACTCAACGATGCATCTCTTTTCTTGCTATAATCAAAATTATTTTTCCTAAAAAGATAGTCTAAGCAATTAAGTTCCCGTGCAGCTTCAGTTCGTATGATATCAGTTTGCAAAACAACACAGTTTTGTCCTCTTAATGAACTAAAACAATCATTACTTTGGATTGTTAGACTATTGCAGAAATTGCTTCAAGAAAGTTGAATTTTCAGATGATGATGATAATAATGCTTCATAAAACGATGATGCAGTTTAAAACTGCACCATAAATGCTGATATTTCACATTACTGAGGAGGAGTAGTGACTACAGAACTAAGTAGCCTGCCACTGGCTTAAGAGGCAGAGCCTTACACGGATATCCATGAGTAATATAAGCTGCAGAAGATGACACTTAGCAATGCCCATAATCTCCTGACGAAGCTACACATTCTCGAAAGCGTTGCTTGTAGGGCTCGCCATTTCCTGGCTCTGCAAGCGTCGAAGCTTGAAGGAGGACAGCTTCTGTGCAGCAGTAGCATGCTGCTGCTTCTCGGTCATTCTAATGAAGCTGTAGGAGAATGAGCCTGAGACGGTGCCCAGCACCGGGCCAACAAAATACACCCAGAGCGATTGGTAATTCCTGCTCGCGACCGCCGGTCCTAATGTCCTCGCGGGGTTCATCGATCCTCCTGAGACCGGCCTGCACAACTCCATTTCATCTTAAGTGGTCTATACCTACGATTTCCTTTGTGTTTAGCGGTTGTTATCGCCTAAGAGTGGAGTCACTTCACTCGTGTTAGTGTGCTGTTCCTAGTCTTTGTTGCTTTCAGTAGTTATTGGCATAGAAAGTTTTGGCGAGCAGGTGGCTGCTCATGCTTGTGTCTGATATGTATATATATACATCAGGGTTTTGTGCACGTTAAGTTAGATGATGATTGATCTTGCAAAATTGAGATTGGGATTGGTTCATGTGCTTAGCATTCCTGATAGTCTCTAAATTACTACAAATTTATCAAAATGAGATGTCTTGTTTTACCCAGCTAGAATGGAGGTTATGCACACTGATGAACCGACAGCTAACCCTGCCAACTCTCCTACCTGTATCACCACAAAGATAGGTCACAAACAAGCACGCATGCATGCAGCAGCAGGAAGTCAGGACAAGAACAAGCCTGAGGGACTCACAGCTTTGGTATCGGTTGCTACCGCCGACGTGACGAACATCATGCAGAAGGTGACCACGGTTTCCATGACCAAGGCCTTCACCGCCGTGTCGGACGGCGTCGTCGTCCCGAGGTTGGTGATCGGGTGCAACAGCTCCCGGAGGACGAAGGAGGCGACCATGGCCCCCGAGATCTGAGCACACATGTAGAAGGGGACCTGAAAATGATTGCAAAAGGGTCAGCCGTGAAGAGAGGCAGGCGTTGAAGCATCGATGCGAGTTCAGTGGTAGAAGGGCGTTGATGGGACCTGAGAACATATCCCTTTCTAGCTTTGTAGTGGCAACCTTGAAGAATCTCTCCTGAGAAGGATTATTTCGTTTTTTTTTTTTTTTGAGGGATTATTTGATCCAATTTGAGCTTGTCATTTGGTCACTAATCTTTTGGAACTACTAGTGAAAGCCAAAATATACCTTATATAGACCACAAAGGTTTGTTTTTTTTGTCTCTGTTATACACTTCATCAATACATTCATTATCAAAGAAAAAGAGATGGTTCTCTTTCTTATTCTTTTTCTATTTATTGAATTATAAAATCCATGAAGGAAATTAATGGTCAGCCAGCAGCACCATTAATACTTTTTTTTTCTTTCTCTATTATGGTACATGCATTTGGAATAAAAAAACATGCAGCTTCGTAGTTTTCATGACCGACTGTGATAAATGATACTGTATTCTGAGGATAGAGGAAATTGCTTATAGATGGAAATATATGGCATCCTATATGTATGTCAACAGCGTCTCAATAATTTCCATGCCTTCTAAATGTTGGGCATCATGCTTATTTCATGATTCTATTTCTGAGTTCAAATGGTAAGAGGATGAAAGCTTAGAAACTGTGGTGCAAGCACAGCGAAGGGTACGAAGGAAACACAAATTGCTTGGAAGAGAGGAGATTGATTAGATGTAGTGGAAGAGATGTGTGGATGAACACACCTGAATCCATGGAAAATGCCTCGAGACGGCGAAGGCGAAGGTGACGGCGGGGTTCATATGCGCCCCTGATATATGGCCGACGGCATAGATCATCACCGTGACGATCAACCCTCCGGCGACCGATGCGCCGAGCTGCGACACCACGCCTGAGTTACTCACGCTCAACGCGCCGGCGCCGCAGGTCACGAACACCAGCAGGAAGGTGGCTATCATCTCAGCAACGACCTGAAACCCCACGAACAGGAATGAGTAAGAGGGAAGATGAAGCGAGTAGTCATTATGAACGGTGCGTGTTGGGGGCAGCATGCAGCACCTTTCTTGCAAGGAAGGGTGGGAGGAGTTCTCCAAAGCTCTTGTGGTGAAGAAGACTGGGAGAGATGGAGCTATGAGCTGTGACTACATCTATGTCATGGATCTCGTTGGAGATGTTAGGCCTTGTGTGGGAAGCCATTTCCAATCTCCAAGAACTAGTCCTCCTCAAGGTGTGGTCTTCCTGTGTTCTTCCGGGCTGCTATTTATAGAGGGAGCGGAGCTACTCATGTTGATGCCAAGCATTGGACAAAGAAGCCTGGACACAGTATTCATGTTGTTGTTCTTCTCATGAGCTTGCGCACACGTCACCACCACATGAAAGATGTCAAAGACATGGGATCAAATTTTTTGTGGATCTTTTTGGCACTCACTTGTTTTAGCCAACCCTAACTTTTGATCTCAAAAGGAGACAAGCACTCGCTTGAGAAACCATAGTTAATAGAGGTAGGATTAGTAAGGCCAGCCAAACAACATCTAAGCTTTTTGTGGATGTGTGAGTGGCTAATCCTCCATATCTCACCAGTATTTAGGAAAGAGTAGCTTTCTTTCGAGTCCTACGTTTGGATGCTGGCTGATACATGCACATAGTGGACTGAACTGTTCCTCAAATGATTCATGTTCTCTCACTGTAGGATATATATGACAGTCACAATTATTACATTTGTCATTTTGGCCTTTGTTTTGTTGTCAGTGATGCTTAATAAATCAGAAATCTCAAAGAGTAATTCTCAGAATGCCATGATAGATGAAGCTTAATTAGCTACCAGCTAAAAAGCTAAAGGACATCAATAAGCATTTCAACATTTTTCATGTTCATAGGTTGTATCAATTACAACTTTTGGTCATCTCAAAACGACAATAAGACCTTGACACAGTAATGTTTGGAGATGGTGAAGTTGTAATGATGCCATTTATAGTGGAACGAACTTGCACCAAATTGACACATGATTCCAATTGTGTTGGATGTGAACATGGATCTAAACTATGACCAAAATGATTCATATAAACGAGACCAATATGATAAAGACAAGAAGAAGATCGATGAGGTTGACCGCATTTCTCATCACTCTTTGCATGTGAGATATGCTTCCATTGATTGCTCGTTGTTTGACGTTGCACATCTGATACTAAAGAAGGTCTAAAAAAAAATTTGATTAGTTAAGGTAATAAAGATTTGTGGTCTTCATATATGCTTGCACCAAAACAGTATTTGTTTTGGTGCATATGATTCAAGACAGTATTTGTTTAGCCGACTAATTGAGGAATTATGTATGGGATTAATATGCAACTATATATAGTACACAAGCCATGATAGATAGAGATTGGATCAAATTTACAGAAGTCAACTTTCAAGGAAGGGACAATGCCATGTTACTTGCACTAACTCCTACCTTTCGAAAAGCCTTATTATTGAAGCATCTCCCAACCACGGCAACACAGTTCGGTGCACCATCTTCACCACTATCATAAATACGTGACAACTATTCATGGTCGATAGGTATGGTTTTGTTTGGAGAGAACTGTGGAAGTGGTCACCCGCATTGCGCAGTCCTCATCAATACATTTGTCGGTATTCGATGAACAGAATACATGTCGAAGACAATGTAAATGTCAGTCCGTTCGACATGTATAACCATTGCTTTGGTGCCATTGGTTTATCCCTCTCTTCTTGTTCTTTCTTTTCGGAAGATTGTGATTCCTGTTCATGTGTCTTCTTCTTACATCTTTGACTCAGCCGAGTGACACCATGCAAGTTGTTTTTACATGCTAAATGCAGACTGCATAGTTAATAAGCTTGGGTATCACTGTCTGTCATTTGCTGCTGCCAGTACACAAGAGAGAGAGAGAGAGAGAGAGAGAGAGAGAGAGTTAAACCGGCATCTTTGTTGTGGTGGGTGGGTGTTTTGTGGTTATCAGATGCAGTGCACAAGCCACTAAGCATGATTCTTGGGGGCAATTTCTTGACCTTAATGTCTCCACTTCAAGGCTTTGGAGCCAATTGACGTTACATGCGAGTAGGGAACTCACCACACGTCTGCAAGCAACAATGGCAGTGCGGAGACGTTTCACTGCACCAAGATGCAGAACGAGAGGCACGGAGAGATGTGCTGATACCATTCCGTCATCTCAGGTGGAGATATATCCCAGCCACCACCGAGTTGGTCAATGGCGATCAAAGCTTCTCTTCTCGTGGAGCAGCACCTGGAACAGGTTCCATCTTCGATGCTTCGGAGAGAATCTCTCTCTTTCTCCACTGCCCAGGCTGCACCCCGAGAGGACGCACACGTACATATCATGGCATCAGATCATTGTTCCCGAGATATGGTATGTCACAGGTGATACGTTCTTCAAGAAGACAACTTAGTTGCAGACTCCGAAGAAGCTTCAACCACAAGTCTCCCTCCCTGGCACCAGAAAAGGAGGTTTGAATGAATGACACAGAAGCAATGGAAGGAAGCTGTTCATGCTATTATTCTCCGTGGAGGTGACTGTGGACGACTATATTCCTCCTGACAAGGATGCGTTTGAGCCATAGAAGTTGCCGATGGATCTCAAGGATGTGTGCTGTGCTTCACTGTACTCTTTTTCTCTTTTGATATGTTCTGGTGCTAAAATTCCTTCATCGTTTCACTGTGGCCTTCTTCCTTCACAGGCTCACTCTCTCTCTTTCCTCCCTGATGCCTTGTGCCGAATGCTTGCATCTTTTTCCATGTGATCTTGCGACTGTTTCTTGCTTTCGGCGTTGTGCCATTCCTCCTCGAGCTCACCATCACCAAAACTTTGGCTGCCCGTGCCATGGTTGGATGCATAAATGAGCGAATGGTGCGTTCCGAGAATAGATTTCACTTCACGGTGACGCCCACCGTCAAGAATAAGTAGGCATGGGCTTGTCATTTGGCGTCTCATCGAGCCGATCGGTTCTATGTTTTACACAAGAGGAGCTCAGCAAATAGATCTGCGATTCTCGTTGGATTGTGCTCTCCAAGTGCATGCTTTCTTAAGATAAGATTTGATCGGTGCGATCACAAAACAAGAGCGGGAGCTGAGGTCAATAACACTATTCATTCTATTTACAGCATATTTATGGAAGAAGAAGATCACTATGATTTTATATAAAGCCAACAATCAACGAGAAACCGAGTGGAAAAAAGAGGTCATTACCGGATGTAGAATGAATCTTTGCAGATTAAAAGAAGGCAGTAAATCCAGATCACTAGAAAAATCTAAACAAGGGGTGAATCTATCTAATGATCTAACTAAATAGAAAAATAGCACGAGAAACGAATCTCTTGACAGCCAATACCAACTGTGTTCCTTCGGATTCACCGATGGAAGTCTAAAAGCTCAAGATGATGATATCCATGCATCATATAGTTCTTCAACTTCATCAAGGATAAAAAGATAAAAGGTGAAAATAAAACAAGAATAAATTTTGTATACGAACAAATACTAGTAGACCGTCACATACAACGAAATCAAACAGAAATCACAATCAGATGAACACCAAGATTTACGTGAAAAACTCCTTCAACTCGAAGGGTAAAAATCACGGGACAAGCCAGAGAAAATCCAATATCAAAATAATGAATATACAGATCTCAAGGCTTCTTGCCCAAGCCCAAAGCAATAGCCACAAGAGAATCACAGGCATACAAGGACTATAATCCTAAGCACAATATCCAGAACCTTCTCAAGAGATCACAGTAAGAATCCACTGCAAACTGATCTAACCTGAGATTTGAATGATTGAGAATAGTCTTTTCCTGCCCTTGTCTTCTTCCCTTTCCTGGATCTCTTGTTTTCTGGCCTCTACTGTCAATCTGCTATCTTCTTTCTCTCACCCACGTTTTTAGCCGCTGCTGCTCTCTTAATCTCAACCCCACCCACCTAATCTAGGTTTTAGGTTAATATAAGAGAGGTTTTGGGCTGAGGGCTTCACTAAAATCCATTATGGGCTGAATCTGGGCCATCTGCCCAACAATCTCCCCCTTCAGCCCATAAGGGAGGCTGTCTCATGACTTCTCAATGTGAAGCCATGCCGACCAGCTGTCGACACATCTCCTGTCTCTCTTTCGGTAAAGCCTTTGTCAACATGTCTGCCCCATTATCATCTGTGTGAATTTTCTGAAGCTGTAACTGCTTCTCTTCAAGCACATTTCTGATCCAGTGATATCTGACATCTATATGCTTTGACTTGGAATGAAATGTTGGGTTCTTGCATAAATGGATGGCACTCTGGCTGTCATAATACACCACATAGTTTTTCTGTTTCAGCCCCAATTCTTGTAAGAATCCTTTCATCCATAATATTTCTTTGCAAACCTCTGTAGCAGCAATATATTCTGCCTCTGTGGTGGAGAGAACAATACACATTTACAATCTGGACTGCCATGACACAGCTCCCCCAGCAAAAGTAAGTACAAAACCTGACGTGGACTTCCTTGTGTCAATATCTCTTGCCATATCTGCATCTGTGTAACCTGTCAATACAGGTGATCCACCTCCAAAGCTTAAATAAACTTTAGAACTTCCTCTGAGATATCTAAAAATCCACTTCACTACTGCCCAATGCTCTTTACCTGGATTTGCAAGAAATCTACTAGTAACACCCACTGCATATGCGATGTCCGGCCTCGTACATACCATTGCATACATTAAACTTCCAACTGCTGAAGCATAAGGAACCTTTTGCATTTTCTCCTTCTCCTCATCACTTGACGGACTCTGATCTGAGCACAACTTGAAGTGACCTGCAAGAGGAGAACCAACTGGCTTTGCATTACTCATACTGAACCTATCCAATACCTTCTCAATGTATTTCTCCTGTGACAACCAAATCTTTCTCTTTCTTCTATCATGAGAAATCTGCATGCCCAGTATTTGCTTTGCTGGCCCCATGTCCTTCATTGCAAAAGACTCACTCAGGTCCTTCTTCAACCTATCAATCATAGACATATCTTTTCCGAGGATAAGCATGTCATCAACATAAAGTAAGAGAATAATAAAATTCTCACCAAACCGTTTAATGTACATACAATGATCTGAAGTTGTTATTTTATATTTATTTTCAATCATAAATGAATCAAACTTTTTATACCACTGTCTTGGAGCTTGCTTCAGCCCATACAAGCTCTTCTTCAACTTGCAGACAATATTTTCTTTACCTTTGACTTTGAAGCCTTCTGGTTGCTCCATATAAATTTTCTTCTCCAAATCACCATGAAGGAAAGCTGTTTTCACATATAATTGTTCAATCTCCAAGTCTAGGTTAGCAGCAATACCAAGAGCAACACGGATAGAAGATATTTTAACAGCAGAAGAAAAAATTTCTTCAAAGTTAATACATTTCTTTTGAACAAAGCCTTTCACAACCAATCTAGCTTTATACTTTGGTTGAGAACAATATTCTTGAGTCTTTTACATGAAAACTCACTTGTTCTTCAAGACCTTACTTCCCTTTGGTAGTTGCACCAAATCATATGTGTGGTTCTTCTGCAGAGAGTCCATCTCTTCCTGCATAGCAATAAACCACTTCTTTTTCTGCTCACTTTCAACTGCTTCCTGGAAACTCTCTGGTTCACCTGCATCAGTAAGCATCATATACTCATATGTAGAGTATCTTCTGGAAGGTTGACGTGGTCTAGAAGATCTTATTAACTGAGGTTCTGTGGGAACTTGCTCTCTTTCTTCTTCCTGCTCAACATGTCCTGCAGGTAGATCAACATTTGGCTCTGCACCATCTTCCTACACATCTCCCCCATCACCCTGATATACTGGAGGAATAACTGGGTCACAGTCTAGAAATCCCTCTACAGAAGTCTTAGCTGGTGCCTCCTTCAAGTCCTCAATGGTTTGATCCTCAAAGAAGACAACATCTCTGCTTCTGAACACCTTCTGCTTTTCTGGATCCCAAAGCCTGTAACCAAACTGATCATGTGAGCAACCAAGAAAAATACACTCTTTTGTCTTACCATCCAGCTTGGACCTCTCATTGTTTAGAACATGTGCAAATGCATGACAACCAAACACTCTTAAATACCTATGGGAGACATATTTCCCTGACCATACATGCTCTGCAACATCACCATATAGAGCTGTACATGGTGATAAGTTGATTACATCAACTGCAGTCCTCTAAGCCTCATCCCAAAACCTTTTGGGTAGCTTGGCTTGTGAAAGCATACATCTGATCTTTTCCATGATGGTGCAGTTCATCCTCTCTGCAATTGTATTATGCTGAGGCGTACCAGAGACTATCAACTCATGTTGGATGCCATATGACTTGCAATAATCATTAAATAATCATGTATACTCACCACCATTATCTGATCTTATACATTTCAATTGTCTTTCCGTCTCCCTTTCAACTCTGGCATGAAACTCTTTGAAGACATTAATAACATGATCTTTAGTCTTCAAAGCATAGGCCCAAACTTTCCTGAAAAAGTCATCTATAAAAGTAACAAAATAAAGTGCACCACTGATACTAGGAACATTAACAGATCCACCAGGAGTTTTTGTCATCAAAGGACCACACATCTGTATAGACACGGTCCAAGGGATGTATTTTTCTAGATAAGACAGGACGAACAAAGGAAACTCTATGTTGTTTACCGGCCAACCAATCAATACAAGGGTTCAAACGTGTACCTCTGAGGTATGACAATACCTCTCTCTTAGAAAATTTTTGCAGCCCTTTCTCGCTCATGTGTCCCAGTCGCCTATGCCACAACTCTATACTGAAGTCTTTCTCTGTAGCATTCAACTGCTCACCATAAGCTTTAGTCTGCAATCTGTACAATGTATGACATTTCTTCCCATTAGTTACAATAAGAGAACCCTTACTGAGCTTCCACTGCCCTTTGTGAAATTTGACATCAAAGTCTTCATCATCTAGCCTTCCAACTGAAATTAAATTCAGTCTTAAGTCAATCACATGCCTCACATCCTTAAGCACCAACTTGCAACCAAGGTTGGTCTTTATATGGATATCTCTCATGCCAATGATGTTTGCTGTGTCATAGTTGTTCATCTTGACAACACCAAAATTTCCAGACCTGTAAGTAGCAAAGAACTCCCTCCGTGGTGTAGCATGATAAGAAGCACCTGTGTTAATTATCCACTCGAGATCCTGGCACATACAAGAAAAAATATTATCGGAAGTAGACAAAATCAAATAATCACTACCTTGTACTGTATCTTTTGACTCTGTATGCTCCACTTCTTTCCCCCTTTTCTTGTTCTTCTTAGGTTGCTTGCACCGATTCTTGTAATGTCATTTCTCATCACAATTGTAGCAAACAATATCTTTCCTTGATCTTGACTTGCTTCTACCCACGCGTGAACCACTTCTATCCTTTGACTTTGACTTTCCTTTGTTCTCTGAGACAAGTGCTTGTGAATTAATCTGAGAAGTTGTTGAATTCTTTCTCCTTAACTCCTCATTCAACAAACTGCTTGTTACTTGACTCATGGTGACAATACCATCTGGTGTCAAATTACTGAGGGAAACCACCAGTGTCTCCCAACTTTCTGGCAAAGAACTGAGAAGTAACAATGCCTGCAACTCATCATCAAGAGACATTTTCATAGAGGATATCTGGTTAGTAATACTCTGCATTTCATTCAAATGCTCAGGAATAGAAGTACCCTCTTTATATTTTAAGTTCACAAGTTTTCTGATCAGAAAAGCTTTGTTGCCAGCCGTTTTTCTTTCATAAAGACCTTCTAACTTTTTCCAAAGAGAGTAAATAAAATATTCAGTCAAAACATGGTGAAAGACACTATCATCTAGCCATTGTCGAATAAAGCCAACTATTTTTCGATCTAACCTCTTCCACTCATCATCTGTTATAGATATGGGCTTTGCACTGTCCCCTTGCAAAGGTCCATACAAATCTTTGCAATACAAGAGATCTTCCATTCTTGGTTTCCATATCATCCAATTGTTTCTATTTAAACTAATCATGCAAGAAATATTATCGGCCTCCATGTTCAAATATAAATGATTAAATGCCACCAAAACCCTGCTCTGATACTAGTTGATGGGAATAAAACAGGAATAAACTTTGCACTGTCCCCTTGCAAAGGTCCATACAAATCTTTACAATACAAGAGATATTCCATTCTTGATTTCCATATCATCCAATCGTTTCCATTTAAACTAATCATACAAGAAATATTATCGGCCTCCATGTTCAAATATAAATGATTAAATACCACCAAAACCCTGCTCTGATACTAGTTGATGGGAATAAAACAGGAATAAACTTTATATATGAACAAGTACTAGTAGACCGTCACACACAACGGAATCAAACAGAAATCACAATCAGATGAACACCAAGATTTACGTGGAAAACCTCTTCAACTCGAAGGGTAAAAATCACGGGACAAGCTAGAGAAAATTCACTATCAAAATAATGAATATACAGATCTCAAGGCTTCTTGCCCAAGTCCAAAGCAATAGCCACAAGAGAATCACAGGGATACAAGGACTATAATCCTAAGCACAATATCCAAAACATTCCCAAGAGATCACAGTAAGAATCCATTGCAAACTGATCTAACCTGAGATTTGAATGATTGGGAATAGTCTTTTCCTGCCATTGTCTTCTTCCCTTTCCTGGATCTCTTGTTTTCTGGCCTCTACTGTCAATCTGCAATCTTTTTTCTCTCACCCATGTTTTCAGCCACCGCTGCTCTCTTAATATCAACCACAACCACCTAATATAGGTTTTAGGTTAATATAAGTGAGGTTTTGGGCTGAGGGCTTCACTAAAGCCCATTATGGGCTTAATCTGGATCATCTGTCAAACATGGGCAACGGGATAATCCTACACGTTAAGACAACATAAATGCACATCAATCGAAAATAAGAATACCTACGCATTGATGGAATTATAGTTATTAGGCGACCACATCATCGACAAGATATAATATAATCGAATCAAACTGTTCCTTTTATTATAAAGGTGAAAAATGAACAATAAAATTAAATTCGATTTAATTAACAAAATAAATGATAATTTTAAAAATCACTCGAAATCATGTTACATGCTATTCTAAGAAAAGATTTCACCCATTACGATTGAGTTGAATCAATTCCCCTAAGACAAACCCGAGATTCTTAAGCGATCGCATCATCGACAAAATATAGTCATTAGATGACCACATCATCGACAAGATATAATATAATCGGATCAAACTATTTCTTTTATTATAAAGGTGAAAATTGAACAATAAAATTAAATCCGATTTAATTAACAAAATAAAAAAGTTTCAAAATATTTGAAATCATGTTACATGCTATTTTAAGAAAAAGATTTCACTCCATTACGATTGAGTTGAATCAATTCCCCTAAGATAAGCCTATGATTCTTAGGCGACAGCATCATCGATAAAATATAGATGACCGCATAATCGACAATATATAATATAATCAGATCAAACTGTCCCTTTTATTGGAAAGGTTAAAAATGAACAATAAAATTAAATCCAATTTAATTAACAAAATAAAAAGATAATTTTAAAAATAACTCAAAATCATGTTACATGCTATTATAAGAAAATATTTATTTTTAATGGGCAAGATGAATCAATTCCCCAAAGATAAGCCGAGGATTCTTCCTTTGTGGGCAAGATCATAGAGAGAAGACACCCCAGATTTATTAAAAATAAATCATCCCTTCCAAATTCATAATTTATAGAAGATTTTTAAAAATATAATATTTTTAATTTTACAGTACCAATTATTTTTAATTAAAAAAAGATTATATCTTCTTGAGAAAATCATAAGTGAGAAAGAAATCTTCTCTATCTAAGCCTCAAATCATACATGCTGTTAGGAACCTAAAAAATATATTCAAAGCTCATCTAACATATTCATTATTAACAATCTTATATAAAATGATAATATACCAATTTATTATGAAATTCATGTATCACACAAATAATGATGTTTATTTTAATTCGTTACCAAAACATTGATAATATATTAATTTCAAAGTCATGTATCAAATAAAAATATATAAATTCATCTACTTATAATTTAAACTTAAAAGACCATAATAAGTTAAACATCAACAATATAAATTTAAATAATTATTTTAACATCAAAATATACACCATAAAAATTATAATAATTTTAATATAAAATATTTTAAAATAAAAATATAAATTTATAGAAAAAATAATAGAAGATCCTATCTCCTTGAAAGGTAAAAGTAATTAATTTTTATATTTGATTTATTTTTATTTTATTTTCATGCACAAAAATAAAAATTGAAATATTTATTTCCTAAAAGTCATATCATTGACTATGAGATAAATCAATTAATTATTTTCTCATATTATTTAATGAATTAATTGATCAACTAAATTAGTAACTTGCCAACATGTTTTCGATCTCTACGAATAAACTATTTGTTGTTCAACCCTCACATGTTTGAGTGGGAGTCATTTTTATATCCGTCTCACTTGGATGATTAATTCTTCTTTCCTAAATGAGACTCACGAACGCAAGCTTTTGCATCATCTGCACAAGCTTTCAAATCAAAAGGGAAGAAGCATACTTCACAATATGACACCAACCTCTAACAACAGTTCTTTTGGTCTCTTTTTCTACTTACTAAAAATTTAATAATAATATTAAATAGGATTCAATTAATATCTAAATATTTTTTTTGATTATCTTATAATAAGATTATTTAGAATTGAACTGAAATGTTACACACATATTAATACTAAACATAATATTTGGTCTAGTTGTAATTAGATATAACAAATTATCTATTATACTTTTATAGGTGTTTTAATACTAAACATATGTAATTAGATATACTTTTATACTAAAACATTCTTCTTTAGTAATTTTATAGAAATACTCTTGTAATAATGACTTTAATAATATTCATATAAAATCATTCTAATATATGCAAAACGTATTTATATTGAATAATTAAAAAGTATTTTTCTTAATAACTTTATTTCTGAAGAATTTTAGGTTGAACAGCCATCAAATTTGAGAATATGCTTTTTCTAAACCATGTTTTTAAGTTATCTAATATCTCTATGGATTGAAGCAAGCCCCTACGATTTGATACTAGAGGTTTAGTTCTTTGCTTACTCAAAATAATTTCTTAAAATTCAAGGTCGATGTTATATTATTTATTAAATATTTTAAAAATATTTTTTTATTATTCAAAATTTATGTTGATGATATTATTTTTGGTTCTAATAATAAATTTTTAGGTGAATTATTTATCACTTAATTACCTTCATAGGTTGGTTGTCATTCCCAATGATCGATTGTGCTATATCTGAAACTTCCAAATTTATAAGTCTGGTACAAAAGAACGGAGTACTCAAATAAGGTAACCTTGGTATCTCAAGTCTAAAGACCAGCAACATAACTAGAACTACAGAATCGTTGTATGACGATGATATATCATTAACCATCTAGCATTCCGTAAGCGGATCATTCAGTGAACTCATTCTCCAATAAATACATGCACTATATCCTTAGTGTCTCCACACAAGCAGCTATGAGATTAGTTTCCTCCATCATATCGACAGATATATAGTACACTGGCTATCTGATTATCTCGATGTCCCTCTCGAGTAACCTATGATTGAAAATGAATAGGACCTGTGTTTAAAGGTAAATTAGTTTTATTATCATGATCTCATCATGATCCTATTGAATCTCAAATTTTAATGATGGAATCAATTAATGAATTTATGGACTAATAAACTTTTGAGATAAGTGACGTAGGATATACTCCGATCATATACATGAATCATCGAGGTAAATTGTCAAAGCAATAAAATCAAACGTTGGGCTAGAAAGTATCATGTCAGAGATAGACTGTCAGGCTAGAGGATTGGTCAACGTGCTAAAGGATGGATTTCGTTCTATGAGTTCGGGCATCGAGCCAGAAGGATCGAGTATTTAACAAAAAATCGAATGTTGTGGGAAGTCAACATACCGATAGATTGGGTGATATGCCGAAGGAAAGGATGATGTGTCGGAGGTTCAGACAAAGTGTCGAATGATCATATGACATGCCAAAATATTGGACAACATGCTGATTGCTTCGTGATTATGCTAGATACATGATTGAGTGGTTAAGTCTTGATGGAGGTTATTATTCAAGGTCAAATTGAGTTGGTATTGGGCCTAAATCATACCAACTTATCAAGAAATCCATTGGGCCTAAACCAAGGCTGAATTGGGCATGTTGGAAGGCCAATTCAACTACCTTGAGCAGGCCTTAGTGGTGGCACTGCTAGGCCCAAGTGGTGGTACAATCTAGAGCTAGAAAGTGTTGTTTGTGCTTTTCTGGGAGTTTCAACGGTGGTACCGCCCCCTATCGTTGGTGGTACGCCCAGCGATAGTGGTACCGCTTAGACTGACAGTAGTATCGTCAAAGCTTATATTCCCAGGCTTCGTTCAATGGTAGTACTGCCCAGCACTGATAGTGGTACCACTAGTACCTTAAAATCTTAGTGATTTAAGTTTTTGGTTCCATTTTTGAAACCTTTGAGGGTTTATAAATACCCTACTCATGCTTGTTTGATGGAGCACGAATTCTTGAGGTTAAAAGTGTTATAAACTCTTGACTAGTACTTGAGTCTCTTCCTCCTTGAGTTTAGAAGTTATTCTAAGGAGATGTGAGGTCTTTTGTGAAAGAGTTTTAAAAGTTAAGGAGATGTGAGGTCTTTTGTAAAAGAGTTAGTGTAAATGTTCTCTCCTGAGCCTGGTAAAAGGAGAAGGGTTATAACAGGGGTAGCTGATCTTCGTTCATTGGAAAGAAGATCATTAATAAAAGTCGGTAGCCTCAAGGAAAGAGGAATCGTGAGTGGATATAGGTAGGAACGATCGGACCATTATAAATTGGTTTGCATTTCCTTTATTACTTTATCTTGTTATTGCTTGCTGATTTATTTCACTCACTATCCTTGTACTTTTTGTTGAACATATTTCCAATACAGATTTATCGATCGAACTTTTTAAATCAGATCTTTTTTACAATAGCGCTAATTCACACCCCCTCTTAGTGCTATTATGATTTAACAGATCCAATTATTATTGCACAGATCCAAGGACATCATAATATATATTTATCATATAAAGTGAGAAAATACCATGAATAATAACTAAAGGAGATTGTGCAGTGTATCACATGTGTCATCACTCATGTGATTGACTTGTAAAAAACTAGTAATTAGCAATATCCCACTTGACCTAAAACCCATCACCCACATGCATCATCCCCATCAGACCCCTGTGACGCTAAAAATTAATCTGAGATAACAACTTGGTCAGTGGATCTATAATGTTATCCTCAGATGAAACTTTTTCTACTGCTAAATCACCACGGACTACGATCTTTTTAATCAAGTGAAACCTCGTCAGAACATGCTTGGACTTTTGATGAGATCTGAGTTCCTTCGCTTGAACAATCATTACGTTGTTGTCACAATATAAGGGAATCGACTCCTCACTACCCGACACGACTCTTGGGTCTGCGATGAAATTCTTTCTCTAGACTCTCTCCTTTGCTGCTTTTGTCGTAGCAATATACTCTACCTCAGTGGTCGAGTTAATAGTAGTATCTTGCTTAGAACTCTTCCAACTTATCGTTCCTCCATTTACAATGAACACATCCTGAGTTCGACATATTATTATCGACATCAAACTAGAAGCTTAAGTCTATATAGCCCTTAATCTTAAGGCTACCTCCTCCATATACTAGTAAAAAAATTTTAATCCTCCTGATACCTACTCATAATAATTAGAGCACGCACTACATCAGGCATGATACATAACATAGTATAAATGATAGACTTTTATCATTGAGGCATAGCGTATCCTATCCATGTTTGCCCTTTCTACAGGAGTCTTTGAGGATATACTCCTGAAAAATTATATTCCATGTCCTATCCATATAAGACATCTTTTAGAGTTTTTCATGTCAAACCATTTGACAATTGTGTCTATGTACCTAGACTAAGACAAGTTAAGCATCATCTTGGATCTATCTCATAGATATTGATCTTTAAAATGTAGGATGCTTCCCCTTTGTCCTTTATGGAGAAGTGCTCAGATAACCAAGTCTTAACCGTGAAGAGCATTCCTACATCATTCCCAATGATTAGAATGTCATCCACATACAACACCAAGAATGTGATTGTGCCTCTACTTACCTTCTTGTATATAGAAGGCCCATCTTTGTTCTTAACGAAGTTAAAGATCTGATCGCCTCATCAAATCTTATATTTCAACTTTGGAAAACTTGACTTAGTCTATATATAGACTTAAGCAATCTGCATATTTTATCTATATTTTCCTTGGATACGAATATCTCAGACTATACCATATACACTTCCTCGATATTGCCATTGAGGAACATAGTTTCACATCCATCTACCAGATCTCATATTCATAGTGTGCTGCAATGGCCAATAGAATTCAGATAGATTTCAGTAAGGCTACGAGTGAGAAGGTTTCATCATAGTCAACACAATGCCTTTGATAATATTCTTTAGCCACTAACCTTGCTTTATATGTCCATACCTTTCTATCTAATCTGATTTTCTTCTTGAAGATCTATTTACAACCAACGAGTACAATACCCTCAGGTGCATCAATTAGGTTTCAAACCTTGTTGGAGTACATGAAGTTTAGCTCAGAATTCATAGCCTCTTACAACTTCCTAGAGTCTATACTCGTAATAGCCTCCTTATAGGTCTGAAGATCGACATCCTTAATGTCCTCTTCCTTGATATGTTCCACATATCTCTCAAGAGGGTGAAACACACTACTAGATCTATGAAAAGTCAGAACTTATGTGCTAGGTACTTGAACATACTCATCCTGCGAAATAGTGCTTGAGCTAGGTTCTCCAACCTCACTTAACTCTATCATGCTCCTACTATTTACATCAAGAATGTGTTCCTTCTTATAAAACACCACCCTCTTAGCAATAAAAACCTTGTAATCCTCGGGGTGATAGAAATAATACCCATAGGTCTTCGTGGGGTAACCTACGAATCTGCACCATTTTGTCTTTGATTCAAACTTGTCAGGGTTGTTTCTCCTGATGTGGGTAGGGTAGCCTTAAATCTTAACAATCTTAAGATCCAACTTCTTTTCTTTTCATATCTCATATAATATAGACACTATCTGCTAGTTATAAGTGCCCTACAAGTCAATCACGTGAGTGGTGGCACATATTACACACTATGCAATCTTTTTTTAATTATTACTATGGTATTTCTCACTTTATATTGTATAATTAATATATTGTGATGTCCTTGGATATTTGCAATGAGAGTAGGATCATGATAGTGAGACAAATTCTCCTTTAAATATAAACACTAAATAATTTCGATCATAGGTTACTCGAGAGAGACATCGAGATAACCAGACAAATCGGTGTGCTATATACCCGTCCGTATAATGGAGACAACTAGTCTCATAACTGTTTGTGCTAGAATACTATAAGCAGGTGCTCATTGGAGAATTACTTCACTAATTGATCCATTTATTGAATGTTGAATGATTAAAGATACATAATCGTCAGATAGTGATTCTATAGTCTCGATTGTGTATCTAGTCTTTAAACTTGAGATGCCAAAGATACCTTGTTTGAGTACTCTATTTTTTAATATCAGACTTATGGATCAGGAAGTTCTAGATCTAGTACAGTCAGTTATTGAGAATGACAATCAACCTTACGAAAGCAATTAAGTGTTAATAGAGGATCATTCACTCTCAATATCACAAGAGGAATATTCCAAGTGTTCTTACTCAAGCAAATCCCTAGCCAGGGTCATTCGGATTGAGAGAGACGAAGTTCTATGAGAGAATTCGATTAAAGTGAGACTCAAATATGTATGGGTCTAACAATACCATACCCGGTATACGATCTATGAGAAGTAGATGGATGAGGGATTATAGTGCTTGTTACAAGTGTCATGTAAGCCAATCACGTGAGTGATGACACGTAACATGATCTTTTTTTCTTATGATTATTATTGACATATTCTCACTTTATGTTGCCTGTAGCATATATTATGATGTCCTTGGATCTGTTAAATGAGAATTGGATCATGATAATGAGATCAATCCGTCTTTAAACATAGATCATAAACGATCCCGATCATAGGTTACTCGAGAGGGACATCAAGATAACCGAACAGACCAGTATATTGTATACCTGTCTATATGATAGAGGGGACTGATCTCATAGCCGCTCGTATGAGGATATTAAAGGTATAATACATGTGCTCATTAAAGAATGAGTTGACTGATTAATCCACTCATGGAATGTTGGATAGTTACTGGTACATCCGTCAGACAGCGATTCTGTAGTCCCAATTGTGTATCTGGTCCTTAAACTTATGACACCAATGATGCTTTATTTGAGTATTCATTTCTTTGATGTCAGACTTACAAGTCTAGAAGTCCCAAATCTGGTACAATCGGTTATCGAGATTAGTAGTTAACTTATGAAGGTAATTGAGCGTCGGTAGAGGATCGTCCACTCTTAGTATCTTAAGAGAAATATCTCGTGTGCTCTTGCTCAGGAAAATCCCTAGCCATGATCATTTGGATTATAAAAGAAGAAGTTTTCCAAGAGAATCTAATTAGAGCAAGACTCGAATGGATTCCGTGTAAAACCTGACAATACCATACCCGATATATGGACTATGGGATATTAGATGGATGAGAGACTATAGATACACGGTAACTGAGGACAGTCACGTCTAATGGATAAGATCCCTTTATACCATCTGAGGACTATGACATAGTGGCATAGTATGTCCAAAGTCGATGAGTCGAGTGAATTGTTATGAGATAATAATTCATTGAGTTAGAAGGAGTTCTCATAGGTATAACTTATGACCAGCTCAATAGTGGGCCTAGAGGGTCACACACATATAGTAGATGTTGCAATGAGTAGAAGTTTATATATGAGATATCCACGAAGCTCCTATTTTATTGAATATCCAATAAGCCCCTATATTATTGGATCCTATGGATGAGATCCAATAAAATATTACTGGATAGAGATCCATTAATCTAAGAAGCTTGGGTAGTTGGATAGAGATCCAGTACCCAATAGTGTAGGATCCATTAGGGTTAAGTTGACAGGGACCTCTATAGATCGGAGGGGGCTAAAGGGCTCATAGGCTAGAGCTTCTAGTGGTCGCCCCCCATTCCCCTTAGCGATACCGTAGCGATTTCAGGGCGTCATTGCCATATCTACCGTATGAATCATTGCTAGAGAGGAGCATACGAGTTCCCCTTCATTCTCTCATTTGGATCTAATTTTTCAAGGTTATACGATCTCCCTAGGTAAAATATCTAACACATGACGTGTAGGTTTTTTAGTTTTGTGATTTTCTCGCACACCAATTATCGTATGATGATTTGATAAACATGAAAAATCAATTTTATTTTTATTTTTCACTATGCATGTGATGCTCAATTAAAGTTTCCCAATAGTGGTATCAGAGTCAGGTTCATCGTATGATGATTAACTATGTTTGTTGTTAGAAATCATATAGATTATTTTTTACGTAACTTGTTGTGATTTTATCGTAGTTCTCGAATCTGGATAACATCCTTTCTCACTGTTGAGAAGTGTTGTGGAGAGATATTTTGGTGTCAAGATTGTTGATGCAAAAGGGGAGAAAAAAGATAGCAACTATTACTGCCCTAAAATTTGGCCGAAGGCTACATACAACCTTGGCCAAGAGCCCTAGAAGAGGCTCTCGGCCATATCCAACTGCTACAAACTGAGAGCAACCATGCTACTCTTGGCCAAGCAACAACACCCCATGCTTTTGGCAAATAATTAATATAAAAGTTCATTAGCAGTACCAAAAATAGTATCATTAACATAAATTTGAACAATAAAAAAATTATTATTAAAATATTTAACAAATAATGTGGTATCACCTGCGTCTTTCAAAAAATTATTTTGAATACGAAAAGAGCTAAGCCTCTCATACCAAGCCCTAAGGGCTTGCTTCAACCCATAAAGAGCCTTAGATAGTTTATAAACATAGTTTGAAAAAAGGATAATTTTCAAATCTGAGTGGTTGCTCAACATAAACTTCTTCAGAAATAAAACCATTGAGAAAAGTACTTTTGACATTCATTTGAAACATATTTAAAAGTACTTTTTAAATAAGCATAGATAAGGAGTATCCTTATGACTTTAAGTTTTACCATAGGAGCGAATGTTTCTTTATAGTCTATACCTTCTTCTTAGTTGAAACTTTTGGCCACTAATCTGGCCGTGTTTCAAACTACGATGTCTTGTTCATCTTTTTTATTGCTAAAGACCCATTTAGTGCCAATCACAATATGATCACTAGGTCTAGGAACAAGCATCCAAACCTTATTTCTTTTAAATTGATTTAATTCTTCACGCATTGCCAAGACCCGTAAGTCATCTTTTAGAGTATCATCAATGTATTTAGATTTAATTTGAGATAAAAAATATGATTTGCACACACACATATTTTGAAGTGAAGAATAAGTTTGAATACCTTTTGATGTATCTCTAATAATTAGCTCCTTAGGACGTGCATCTATATACTACTATTCCTTAAGTAAGGCTTCTTTGGAAGTAGATATATCCAAGTTACTTTGGAGAGAAGAATTCTCATTCAAATTTAAAAATATTAAATTTAAAATCATCATCAAAATTATTTTTCTTAACTTCGGGAGACTCATTAAAAACAACATAGATAGATTCCTTAATAACTAAAGTTCTTTTATTAAAAATAAAAAAGTTTTAGAAATAGAGGAATATCAAAGAAAAAAATCTTTATCGGATTTTGCATCATATTTTTCTAAGGCATCATTTTTATTTAAAATAAAATATTTATAATTAAAAACTTTAAGATATGAAATATTGGGTCTTTTATTGTTCTATAATTCATAAAGAGTTTTAGATAGCAGAGGTCTTATGAGAATCTTATTCATGACATAGCATGTCATGTTAACGACTTCGGTCCAAAAATATTTAGGTAGGTTATGTTCATTAAGCATGGTCCATGCCATCTCTTGTAAACTCTTATTTTTTTCTCTCAATAACTCCAGTTTGTTGTAGTCAAACCTATTTGAATCACAAAATTATTGAAAATTATGATGTTTAAATTCACCACCAGGATCACTACGAATAGAATAAATAATAAAACCTTTATCATTTTGAACTTGTTTGTAAAACTTTGTAAAATATTTAAAACATCACTTTTATGTGCCAAGAAGTATGTCCAAATAAATATACTATAATTATCAATAATTACAAAAGCATATTTATTACCTCATATACTTATGATATCGATTGGTCCAAATAAATCCATAGGAATTAATTGTAATGGTCTAGAGGTACTCATTTAATTTTTAGGTTTAAAGCTACTCTTTATTTGTTAATTTTATCTTTGACAAATTTAATTCTAGACATTCCCTTTATAAGTTCTTTAGTTATGATTTGTGAGATCAATTTAATACTTACATGACCTAATCTCTTATGCCAAAACCATACATCATCATTTAAAATCAAAAAATAAGTTTCATCATGAAAAATATTAAGATTAATAGTATAGACATTATTGCTTCTTATGGTAATCATAGATTTATTCTTACATGATATTTCTATTATGCAAACATTAGATTCAAATATAAAATTATATCCCTTATCACACAATTGACTAATCTTAGCAAGTTATGTTTTAAACCATCTACTAACAAAACATCCTTAATCAATATATTTTGCTCTCAAGAAATTATAACAATGTTTTCAAAAGTTTTTACTCTTTTTTCTTGTATCCTCAAGCAAGATTTAGTGGGGTATTTATAGGCCCTAAATAACTTCAAGAATGGAGCCAAAATTCTAAAAGACTGTGTCTTCTCGAATACTGTGTCTTCTCGGAGATTGTCTTCCCAAAGACCGTCTTCGAAGACTATGTCTTTTCTGATATTGGGTTAACAAAATGAACTCAGCCTAAGTTTAAATCTAACCCAAAGTAGACCGGTTGCCTCATATTTAGTTAATTTGGATTTCACCAAATCTAACTCAATTACGATACTAACTACGACACACTACACAATCACAATCATTCTTGTCCGGCATGTCAATTGTTCTTCCGAACTCCCGATGAACTTCCCGACATTCTCCGGCGAACTTCCGGCAAGTCTCTTGATAATCTTCTAGCAAACTCCCGGATGTTCCCAATAAGCTCCCATTCACGTTCAGCGAACTCTTGGCGAGCTCCCACTGCATCGTCCGAACCCCGATCCGATGCTCAAACTTGACTCCGGCCCAACATTGGATTGTATTACATTTTCACTGTCATAGTTAATTCTACATCACTTATCTCTAACATACATGTTAGATCATAAAACTCATCAATTGATTTCATCATCAAAATCCGAGATTCAATATCTTGGAACTAGATGGGAGGTCCAAATGGTAGGTAATCGGTCCAATACACTCCAATACTTTATAAAGCGCAAAAAATCGAGTTTATAATTTCATAGAGGTTCAGGTTTTTAGGGAAGTCTTCTTGTAGGTCTAAAGATGAAGGGAAACCCAATCTACTACAGTGAATTCTCTATCACTTTGGTGTTTGCCGGCTTGTTACTTCATCCTTGCTTGGGCAGTTATGAGAATGTCCTTTTAAGAGTTACATAATTTTATCTTTGTCAATTAATTCTTTGTCACTTGATTAGCCATTGAAGAGCTTAGCACATACTTTGTAATTGCAGGAGGGGGTCGACCATAGGCTGCTTCAAATGGTGGTCTTGATAGAAGAGTGATAGGTGGTATTATACCATCATTCTGTCCAAGGAAGTCATTTAGCCCATTCTTTTGGCTTATCACTGGTGAAGCATCTAAGATAGTTTTCCAAACACTTGTTCGCTACTTTTGTTTGCTCATCTGTCTGTGGGTGATAAGTAGTACTCATATCCAATTGTGTACCCTGTAATTGAAAAAGTTATGTCCAAAACTTACTGGTAAAGACCCTGTCACGATCACTAACAATAGAGCAAGGAATTCCATGCAATTTAGCTATGTTCTCCATGAAAATTCGGACAATATTTTACGGTAGTATAGGGGTGTCGCACAATACAAAAAATGAGCATACTTCATAAGACGATCCACAACCACAAAAATAATGAAAGTCCTTCAATAAAGTCCATAGATATGTCAGTTCAAGTGACATCCGGAATAGGAAGGGGTTGGAGCAATCTTGGGCTAGCTACTGTTTCTCCTTTGTGGCATTAGCACACATCATATTGAGCAACAAACTCCTTAATAATCTTCTTCATACCTCTCTAATAAAAAACCTAATGGACTCGTTTCTAAGTGTAGAGAAATCTGGAATGACCACCCGCGAGTGATGAATGGAACTCCTTTAGGATTATTATCTGACAAGGGGAATGAGAGACTATAACAATTCAACCCTTATACCGTAAGTCCTTAGAATCCCAACTATATTGTGGAATAGAGCCTAGAGTTTCTTCTAGTCTTTTGATGATCTCCTGGGTTTCTAAATCAATTGCCCATTCCTTCCTGATATCCTCCAAAATGTTGCAAGCGGGAGAGAGATAGCTCTTAGTTCGACATGTTTAGGAAGACAAGAGAGTGCATATGCAATCAAATTATCTCTTCCTTTCTTATAAATAATCTCATAATCAAATCCCAGCAGTTTAGTAACCCATTTATGCTACTCTAGGGAAGAGATATTTTGTTCTACAAAATACTTCAAACTTTTATGATCAATACATATATGAAATCTTCTGGCGATCAAATATAATCTCTACTTTGTGACTGCATGTATAATGGCTAGCATTTCTTTATCATAGACCGACAGATTCAGATGGGAAGGGAAGAAGGCTTTACTAGTGTAAGCAAGTGGCCAGCCTTCTTGCATTAAAACGGTGCCAACACCTCCTAAAGCATCAGAATCAATTACAAATAATTTATTGAAATCAGATAAGGCAAGCATCGGTAAAGTAATCATTACAGTCTTTATGGAGTTGAAAGCCTTGGTTGCCTTATCTGACCATTTGAATACATCCTTTTTGAGAAGTAATGTCAAGGGGTCACTAATCTTTCCATAATCTTTCAGAAACTTTCGATAATAGCCCGTGAGTCCCGAGAATCCCATCAAAGCCTTGATTACCGTGGGCACTAGCTAGTCTTTCATAACTTGGATTTTTGAGGGGTCAACTGTAACACCATTTTGGGAAATGATATGACCGAGATACTCAACTTTAATTTGCATAAAATTGCACTTTAATTTCTTGACAGAAAGATAATGCTCATGAAGTATAGTTAGGATAGTCCATAAGTATGATAAATGACTTTCGAAGGAAGGACTATATACTAGAAACATCATCAAAGAAAACTAAACAAACTTACGGAGATAAGCCCGAATTATATCATTCATCAAACTTTTAAAGGTGTATGGTGCATTGGTTAAACCGAACATTATCGGAAACTCATAGTGCCCGTTGTGTGTTCTGAAAGCTGTCTTATGAATGTCATCCTCATGCATTAGTATTTGGTGATAGTCGGACCATAGGTCAAATTTAGTAAAAATCTAGGCTCCTTTTAGTTCATCTAGTAGTTATCCACCATTGGAATAAGATATTTATCCTTGACGGTGATGTTGAGTGCTCGGTAGTCTACACACATTTGCCATGAGCCATCCTTCTTTTTTAATAACAAGACCGATGATGAATATGGGCTGACGCTGGGTCTTATGATTCTTGTTTCAAGCATCTCACTGACAAGCTTCTCTATTTCGGCCTTCTAAAAATGTGAGTATCGATAGGGCTGAACGTTGGTTGGAGCTCTCCCGGGGAATATAGGGATCCAGTGGTCATGGAATCAAAGGGATGGAGGCCCATGCAATTTTGCAAATACATCTGCGAACTTACTGATTAAGGAATGTGCATCCGGGTTCTGATTGAGTAGGTTCCTCTTCAAGGCCTTGCAATTGTACCAAAAATCCAGTATGTGTCTTTTGAAGAACTTCTCCATCCGTTGATTGGTGCCGATGGTGATCTTACCTCCACGCTTTCCTTTTAGAATCACATATTTTCCATTAATAAAAAACTTCATGATAAGTTTAGAAAAATTTCAGGAAACGTCACCTAAGGTTGATAATCATTCAATGTCGAACACTACTTTATAATCTTCCGAGGGTAGCAAAAAAAAATCCAAAAGTACTTCCTAGCCTTACATAATCAGCTTTATCTTTGAACACTTGTTGCAAGTTAAAATTCATCCATCCGCTACCTTTACTTCAAGCTTGTCATATTCCTCAATATGGTAGGCTAATCGGGCAGCAACCTTCTTATCCATAAAGTTATTAGTGCTACCTGTATCGATCAAGATTGTCACCAGCTGGTGCTTCAAGAATCCTTCAACTTTCATGGTTTGTAGGTTGGTGTAGCCAGCCAGCGCATGTATGGTATTGGTGACTAGTTCTACCTCCACATCTTCAAAGTTGGGGTACACATCTTCTGCTTTCAGTTCCTCCTCAATAGGTTTGATCCAATAGAAACTTTCCTTGCTTGTAGCGGTGATCCTTACTCTAGTGTTCATCACAATGCCAACACGGCCCTTTGGTTGATTGTTCCCTGAGCTCCTCTGTAGTGAGTCTTCTAGGGGTAGGGTTTCGGCTAATGGCAGGTAGGGCTGTCAACTTGATTGCTGCATGTTTGTTGATGCTTCTATTTTTGTGGTTGTCCATATTGAGTTTCTCTTTATTTACATGGGCAAATGATATGACAACCATCATAGTACGGGGTTGGCGAGCTTTAACTTCGCACTGAATCTCGGGATTGAGCCCCTTAATGAATGTTCCCACCAGTAGTTGTCTCTTGGACTAGCCTCTGGCTTGGTTCGATAGTCATTCAAATCTGCTATGGTATTCCTGTACTGTAGAGGTTTGACAAATTTTGGTGAGTTGTACATCAACATTCTTATACTCTGATGGTCCAAAGTGAACGAGGAGTTATTTCTTGAACTGCTCTCATGAGGGAACCTCATGATGATTTTCATATCAATCGTACCATTAGATCGTGTTTCCATCAAGTTGAATCGAAGCTATCTCCACCTTAGATTCCTCTAGAGTCTTGTGGAAACGAAAAAACTTTTTAGCCCATGAGATCCAATCGATCGGATCTCCATCTTCCCACCTTGGGAATTCTACCTTCATGCGTGGGTATTCCGTGTCTTACTCTTGATCACCTTTCCTTATGTTTTAAGATATGTTCCCTTTGAGATTGAAACTTTCAATATGTTGAGATTTGTTGAGGCTCACCAGTAGGGTTCTTTTAAAATCGTTGAGGGTTTTTTTATAGCCTATTCACCATTTGGGTTTGAAGGCTTCAAATCTTGCATCCATTGAACTATCAGTAGCCATCACATAAGATTGTATATCATTAATGTTCAACTCTTTTTTCCGATGTTGGATCAGGGGCATTAGTCTACCGAGTAGACTGATGGTGTTGGCGAGTGCGACCTAGGGTTGAGAGGCAGCACCATAGATGAGAGAAGGATAGGGGCAGCGAGATGCTATTGGCGGCTGCGATCAGGGGTTAGAAGGCAACAACGTGCTGCGGTGACGACGACGATGGCAAGGGGGTAGTGGTGGCGAAGATGGCAAGGGAGGGTGGTGACGGTTGTAATTGCGTGTGCGATGATGGTGAGAAGTTGTAGCGATAGCATCAAGGATCGCCACGTTGATACCAATTGATAGGAAGCCTTAGGTTTCTATCATAGAAGTAGATTGATAAACAATCACGATATGAGATCGAGTCTCCTTGATCTCTATAGGGGTTCAACCCTCCTAGGGTTTTGACCAATAGGCTAAAATAAAAAAGTCTCTTCATTCCCTTCCAGAAGTGCGTACATCTTAGTTATTTATAGTGGACTGGACTCATAACTCACAACTGACTTGACATGGCTAACCCGACTTATTATTGACTCTGATTGAGCATACCAAACTTGACTCAACATGAATTACATGTGAACCCATGGACCTGACCCTATTAGGGTCCTATCAAACGGGAATAGAAAAGGTGCCTCCGAATGGGCAAACGACCCACTCAAAACATCGGAGACACTATTTGAGCTTAGGAAAAACAATCTCCCGAGGACAGGTATAAAAAGGTCTTGAGGCAAACGCCAAATGACAGATAGAAAAGAATCCATAAAAAATACTGACTTAGGCTTCAGAGGGGTCACGTCGGAGTCTCCTCCGGTGCCGACATGTTGTGCAGGGGTTATGCGGATGCCTCATAAGAAAACGTCACCTTCTTCCCTTTCTCCTTGGAAGACGTTTTTTTTTTGTCTTCAAGAGATTACGTGGACGCTCTTACGCTATCGGGATTGGACCTAGTCGTAGAGTTTGAAAGCCATGATAGAAGGAACACTATCATCTTCTAAAATATATTTAAAACAAGAAATTCTTTATCCATAAAACTCAATTTAATCTTATTTAAAATATAAAATATTAATTTATAATATTTCAAAATATACTTTTTTAACTTCTTAACACATCCTATATTGATAATAACTAACATATGATGCTGTGTGATTCATTCAGTCTTTCAAAATATACTTTTTCATTTTGTCTTAAGCTTGCAATATATCTTTTAAGTTTCCTACTCCGAGTGCTGATAGGATTTTACTAAACTGGCGCACTCATATCTGTTGTATTAAAAGTTGATAGTAATTTTTTTTTTTTAATCTAAAAATGTATGTTATTAGTTACCTTTGCAGCAATATAAACCTGGGTACACTGCACCACGACGACGGCATCCTGATGTCAAGCATGATTTGTTCATAATTTTTTTTTATTTTTTATTTTTATGATTGTAATAACTTGCTTCCTATGAGTTCAATTTCATTCATGTTCTGATCATCATGTTTCTCTGTGTTGGATTATTTCAGGTTCTCCTTTGGATTTACACATTGGAACAGTATCCAAATCGGAAAGAGACGAAGATACACCATACACTTTTTACTTAATACTATGCATACGGGTGTAAGAGAAGAGCAACCATTACGGCGGCACTGCTGACATTTTTATAGGTTGGTCGGTGGAATTTTTCTCGCCATGAACTGGTGCAGTCTTCTTCTTTAGTCACTGTGATTCAATTATGTTTGTTGATTCATCATATGAAGAAACGATTTCCATCATATGTTTATTGATCTGATGTTCTCAATCACCGAAAAATGTTGCCAGCTTTAGGAACCAATAATAATTTATATAAAGCTCTTCCATCAATCTAAATCTCTTCCATCAAAACAAATATATCGTAATAATCTTTGTATGTTCTAAGCTTGGAATTGATCTCTACTGGGGATCAAACTCCTAAAACTCTATAGGGGTTCTCTCTTCCAAGGTTTCTTCACACTGACAGAAAGAAATTTGATTTGTTCATGATAAAATAAGTGGTGGCTACATGAGTTTATATAGGGACTCAAAACCCTAACTCATAATATAACTCCTACTCTTAGAAGTCTCCCTCTCCTCACCGACTCCTAACCCCCTAGCCAACTCATAACAATAATGTGATCGATGGTTATAGGGGTCTACAACTCTTAATTATATTCTTATTCTCTCTCCTCATGAGGAATCCTCCTTAGAAGGAACTCAACCCTAGCCGACTTCTCCAATCATAGGGTTGATTACAATTATGACTCAATTGACACTGACTCATATCCAACTTTGACTCATAACCATACTCCAATTCAGCCGAATCGTAACCCTACTAGGATTTGGATTGATTTATTATAATGGACTCAAATCTCCTCATCATTGACATAATATTAGGTCTAGGTTGGCCAACAAAGCCCAATCTAAGGACCCGACTCAGTTAGGGTCCTAGTAGACTTGTCATCTTCAAATCAGCCTTGTCTCTAAGGCTGAGACTCCATGAACTTTAGATCATAGTCTGTAATTTTTCTTGAAGCTTCCTCGTGGTATCTACGGTAGGTGCACCATGGTCCTATGGTTCAACATTATTTTGTATTTCTCCAATAGTGGTAGTAGTATAAGGACGGTGGCGCATCACGATCCTGCGACCCCATGCAATCATAAGCTAAACTTGGACCTCCTCATCAGTCGAGATGTTCGGTGGGTATATCTGGGTTGAGTTGTCTTCTCTAAAATTCCATTTGAAGCGGGATACTTAGAGGATCAGTTATATTTATGAATTGGTACGCAGATATGATCCACAAGTCACGGCTCCAATGTGATCTCCAATTTTGTAGGGTCCAAAAAAAAATAGAGAGACTACTTCTTTGAGGCTTGAGTCTTCATAGATTCCTACTTATAGGGCTGAAGATAAAGGAAGACTCAATCTTCAATAGCAATCTTCAATAGCGTTTGTCAGATGACTATTTCTTTCTTGCATGGGTTGACATGTGATTGTTCTTTAATGGTAGCCAAGCTTTCCTCTAAGATGGTGGCTGCCCTCTAGTATTGTTCATGTTAATGTGAGCCCGATCTGAGTTTGGAGTGAGTAGAAGTTGTAAATTTTCTGGGTTTGCTACTGTCTCTCCTTTATGCCGTTGACCGGTATCATACTAAGACACAAATTCAGCAATGGTCAGCATCTCATTTACAATTCTCTCTATTTCAGATTTCTGGAGGTCAAGTTAACGATATGGCCGAGTGTTTGCTAGTGATTTACCTAGGATAATCAAAATTTGATGGTCATGCCATCGGGTAGGAGGTAGGTTACATAGTTCGTCAAAGAAGTCTGAAAATTCAATAAGAGATTGGAGAAGGTTTTCAATTTTTGTTGGCTCCCTCATATGTTGCTGCTGGAGTTGCATTAGAAAGCCACTGTTCACTTTGTACAAGATTTTCTCCATTCGCCATGGTTAAACCATCGTCACGACACTCCCACGTTTCTTGCATAGGACCAGCTATTTCCCTTCGTTGAAAAATTTCATAATTAATTTCAAAAAAATTTAGAAAACATCACCTAGCATAGTCAGCCATTCAATGCACATAGCCTTATAATCATCTAGTGGGAGGAGGAAGAAATAAGCAATTATTTCTAGGTCCTACAGTAATAATTTCCTGCGCGGTCATCTTCAATCGCACTTCAAAATTTGATCGTTAGCGACCTTAACATCAAACCTACTGCAATCTTTAATATAAAACACCATATAAGCAGCATCCTTATCATTCATGAAGTTATTGGTGCTCTCAGTATTTATGAGGATGGTGATTAGTTTCTATTTGAGTAATCCTTTGACTTTCATCATCTGTGAGTTCGCATAGCCAACAAGAGCCTGCATCATACAGTCAGTCGATTGTGGTTCTTCCTCCATGACCTCCTTCTCATGCTCATTGACCTCCTCCTCTGGATCATCAAGGGGTTTAACTAGAAGAAGACATCCCCTTTTGCAGCGATGGTCGTGGCTCCACGGTTCGTCGTAATTCCAATAAAGGCCCTTCACTGATCTATCGCGAAGCTCTTCTCTTATCAATTTTTTTAACAGCGAGGGACGGCTAGGAGTAAAGGTTGCTGAAGGTTTGTATGTTGTTGGTCTAGGTGTGGTTCTCGTCCTTTAGGCATATTGGTTATTTAATCGTTCCTCATGGATGCAGGTGAAGGAGTGGTAGCGCTCAATGTATACGATTCTCGCACCTTAACTTTACATCTAATTATTAGGAACCTCGGCGGGTTCATCATATGCATAGTGGAAGATCAAAACAAAATAGGTTTTCCATGCATATCAAATTATTATGTAAACGATTAGGTTGCAAGAAAGTCACAAAAACTGAAAAACCATGATATATGAGAGATTGATTACATAGAGAGATTGTATATCCCTATTTTTCCAAATCCAAATAGAGAGGATGAAGAAGGTCAAGTGTCCTCCTCTCTAGCGATATCCATACAATAAATCTCTACAGTGAAACTCCTCCAATCAGATCTCGCAACTCTTGCATAGAGGGAAGGAGGAGAATAGGAGGGGGTGGCCAAAGCTGCATCTTATCAACCATGAGCCTCCCCTCCTATTTGTAGAGAGACACTAAAACTCTAGGGGTCTTGCCTTAGTGGGTATTAGATCTCCATCCAATTACTCACTAACCTTGAATTATTGGATCTTTATCCAATAATCTTATTTGGCCTCTAATTGGTCCTTATGCAAGGAGCCTATCAGTACAGAGTCTCATCTAATGAGAACAAGGGCTGACCCTCTATTCATTGAAGTATCCACCATATTTGTATGACCCTCTAGGCTTGATACCGAGCTAGCTGTGAGTCACTCTTATTAGAACTCCTTCTGATATAGTGAATTATTATCTATATAATAATCTATTCTCCCGGAGAACTCATTCTCTCTCAATCCGAATGACCCTGGTAGGGATTTGTTTGAGTAAGCACATATGAAAACTTTTTAAAATCACTTTCAACAATATGTCATAATCAAAATCCATAGAAAGTAGGCACATGTGTGTAGCCTATCCCATGAAACATGGGAGAACAAGTAATAGAAAGTCTCTCTTGATTACCTACAAAAGCCGCCTCTTTTTTGTTTTAAACCAAATAGAGAAAGACCTTACTCTGATACCAATTGTTAGGATCAAAGCAGTACTAAGGAGGGTGGGGGGGAGGTGAATTAGTGCTTATGAAAAATTTATGTCAATTTGAGTATTCACTCAATAAAACCCATATCAAAAATGTGTTTAAGTATAGAGACATTTGTAAGAGTGTAAGCAAAGTTAGTAGATAATTAAATAAGAAAGCAATGAAGATAAATAGCAAAAAATAGGAAGCAAACCAATTTTATAGTAGTTCGGTCTTGTGGTCTATCTCCACTCTCGATTCCTATTCTGTTGAGGTCACCGGATTCCACTATTGATCTTCCTTCAATAGGTGAACTACCCACTTATAGCTCTATTCTCCTTTTACAGGTTTAGAAGATAAACTTTACAATTCTCACAACTCTCCCTTAAACAAAAACTGCACAAGAAGAAAAAAGGGGGAGCTCTCAAGGAATTACAACAACGTTTTCACAAGTTTTTTGCTCTTAATTCTTGCATACTTAAGCAAGAATGGGTGGGGTATTTATAAGCCCCAAATGGCTTCAAGAATGAAACCAAAATTCTTGAAGACTGTGTCTTCTTGGAGATTATGTCTTATATGAGACTATATCTTCTTGGAGACTATGTCTTCGAAGATCGTGTCTTACCTAACCTTGGGTTACTAAAATGATATTTCTAATCAGTCCCAATTAAGACCTAATGACCTCTTAATTGAGTTAATAAAACTAACTCTCGTTATGATGCTAATTACGACACTTAACATATAATTTTTATTGTCTGATCGTCAATTGATCTCTCAGCAAACTCTCGATGAACTCCCAGCATCTTTCCGGTGAAACCCCAACGAGCTCCCGATTTCCTTCAGTGAACTCCTAACATCCTTGCAGTGAACTCTCAGCTAGCACCCGACAACCTGTCGATGAACTCCTGACGAACTTCCCAGTAAACCTCTAGTAAGATCTCAACAAGCTCCCGACAACATCGTCTGAACCTCATCCAACCTCGAGCGAATTCTCTCAAGCTCCCACTACGTTATCCGACGGCCCGATGTTGAACTTGACAACATCTAATTGTAATGCCTTTTGTACCGTCATAGTTAATTCTGCATTAGTTTCTCTAATACATAAATTAGATCATAGAACCCATTAATTAATTTTATCATCAAATCTGAGATTCAACATGCACAAGCTGCCTCCTGCCTTTATGAACACTAATCCAACCTCTCCTCCTCCACATTTTTCATATTTCAATCCCAACACCAACAACTACCATGAGGGCGCCTTCCAGCCATGGCATCCTACCCACATAAACCAACAATTAGTCGTATGTCAGTTATGTGATAAAGTCGGACGTTCCGCAAAGTCTGTCGGTCTCGACCTCGACTTCCAACTCCATCCAATTGGCCTCAGGCGAATCTCATGACTATTTCACCCACTAGTCAACCTAATTGGATCATGGATTCTAGAGCTTCTCATCATATCACCTCTGACTTATAGAACCTATCCACCCACAGCAACTATGGCGGAAATGAAGATATCATCATCAATGCTGGTAAAGGACTCCCCATTACTCATACTGGTTTCAACACTTAATTTATACACTACTACTTTTACACTTGATGATGTTCTATGTGCACCACATATTAAATGAAACATTATTTTTATTTCTCAATTATACAACCAAAGTAATACTTCAATTGATTTTTTTTCTGACTCCTTTCTTATTAAGGATTTGAGCACGGGGGCATCATTGGTTCATGGCCAAAATAAAGATAATATTTATGAATAGTCATATGCTCCGTAAACAACTAAGTGTATTGTTAACTCTTCTATTGCAGCTCTAATTGACATGTTGCATCGTCGCCTTGGTCATCCCTCTTCCTTTATTCAGCAAAAAATATTCTCTTGTTATTCTCTTCCTATTTTTAATTCTTGTAGTAACATAACTCATTATAATGCTTGTCTTAGTTCTAAAAGTCATTGCCTACCTTTTGGAAACTCCTCTATCTCTTGTTCTTAACCTTTTGAAATCATTTATACCGTGGGGTCCTACTCCAACCATTTCTTTTGATAATTTTAGATTTTATATCATTTTCGTAGACTATTTCACTAAGTAAACATGGTTATATCCTATTTGTCATAAATTTGAGGTTTCAATAGTCTTTACTAATTTTTGAAAGTTGGTAGAGGACTTCTTTCATACTACAATTAAAATAGTTTACTCTAATGGCAGAGGTGAATTTCAAGCCCTCATATCCATATACTCCTTAACTTGTTGGCTCTGCTGAACGCAAACATCGACACTTAGTTAAGATTGGTTTAACACTTCTACACCAAACCTCTATGCCATCAACCTTTTCGTCAATAGCCTTTTATACTGTAGTATACCTCATTAATCATATGCTTACGCTCATCCTACAATATAAATCACCATTTGAAAAATACCTAGATCTCAGCCTTGTGTTTTCATCGACTACTTTTTTGAACATAATGTCTTCTGATGCTATAAACCTCATTCTCATAAAGTCTTTATTTCATGTCATGTTACATTTGTTGCGTCTACATTCCCTTTTCACAACGTTAAGTCGCCTGCCATATGTCCAACTCTACCAAACATTACACAGCACCTACGATTTCATCAACTGAGCCTTCATCGACATCGTCTCGTTATTCCTTTCCAAATCTGCACTCTCTTGTTACTCCAGTTCTGTAGCTCCTCACTCCCTCCTCTACTTTACCACAAGTTTCTCCTATTGCTGACACATTACCATTGGAAACACAACCACCTTCACCTTGACCCAATACTACTAAAGCCCCTCAATCTGACTCAAACCATGTTCGTGACTCTCCTATCTATATGATAGCCCCTGGGCATCCCTTGACAACTCGTTCCAAAAGTGATATTTTTAAACCATGTCATGTTCTTGACTTATATGCTAGCACAAAATCTTCACCTAAAGTCGTTGAACCAACTTTATTTACTCAAGTCCAAAAATCTCCATACTGGTGTAAAGCCATGTGCAAGGAATATGATGGTCTCCTCTGTAACTCTACATGGACCCTTATTCTCTATCATCATACACAAAATATCATCGGGTGTAAATGGATCTTTCGAATTAAGTGAAACCCCGACAGATCAGTTGCCAGATATAAAGCATGTCTAACAGCCAAAGGGTTTCATCAACGACCTAGTGTTGACTTCACGGAGACATTCAGTCTCAATGTAAAACTCACCACAATACGACTTATCCTGAGTTTAGCTATCTCGAAAGGCTAGTGCTTAAGACAACTGGATGTTAATAATGTTTTTTTATAGGGGACTCTTACTGAATACATCTTTATGCAATAACCCTCCTGGCTTCATTCATCCTCAGTATCCAAGACATGTTTGTAAGTTATAAAACGCTATTTACAGACTTCGTCAAGCTTCAAGAGCCTGGTATACTGAACCTGACATATTTTTTTACTTATATTGGCTTCATTAACTCTAAGTATGATACCTCACTATTTCTACGATAACTTGGAGGTATAATATATCTCTTGGTATATGTTGATGATATTATTGTTGCAGGTAATAATCATTTGGAGGTTCAGACATTCATCACGTAATTGGTAGATCGATCCTCTCTCAAAGATCTAAGAGCCTTGAGTTACTTTCTGGGAGTAGAAGTAACATATACATCTTTAGGACTTTTCCTCTTACAAAAAATATATATTCAAGATCTATTATCAAATATAAATATGCATGATGCACAAGAGGTTACCACTCCCTTCTCTACTAATGCATCACTCAAATTATGTGATGGAAGTCCTACTACAAACCCTACTTAATACTATCAAGTAGTTGGCTCCTTATAATATTTAGCTCTCCTCCGTCCAAACATCTTATTTTTTATTAATAAACTATCACAATTCATCAGTCATCTACTACACATTGGTCTACAATCAAACAAACCTTGGAATATCTTAAGGGAACCCTCAATTATGGTGTCTTTCCCCACAAACACTCCCTGATTCATCTGCATGCATTTGTTGTTGCTGATTGGGCCGAAAACTTTGATGATAGAATATCCACGTCAAGGTATCTTATTTTTCTTGGAGCTAATCCAATCAGTTGGAGTATTAAGAAGCAGTAAACTGTTGCACGACCTACAACCCAAGTTGAATACCATGCCATCGTCACCATTGTTACTGAACTCAATTGGATCATGAATCTGCTCAAGGAATTTAACCTCACCTCTACTCTTACTCTCACAATATATTGTGATAATGTTGGAGCCACTTCCCGCAGTGCCAATCTAGTATTCTGCTCCCGCATGAAGCACATTGTCATTGACTTCCATTTCACGTAAGATCAAGTTGTTCAACGTCAACTACGTGTCTCTTATGTCCATACGGCTGATTAACTAGCAGACTCCCTCACGAAGTCTCTTGCTTACAAACTCTTTTTACTGTATCAATCCAAGATCGGTATCCTTGACAGGAGCTCAATCTTGCAAGGGCATGATAGCAGATAAGATTTCCCCCAACTGCATGAGGAAATCTTGCTACTCAGTTGAGGGAAATCCTCTTTGTCAACCTCTTCCTCTGCCTATAAATAAGGTGTACACATGAACTAGTGATTATATCAATTCCTATGCTTTTACTTTTAACAATGCCAACTTTAGTTCGGTCAACTATATCGACTTCAGTTCAATCAACTCATGCCAACTTCAGCTCGGTCAAATTATATCGACTTCAGTTCGGTCAACTCATACCGACTCCAGTGCTAACGAAGCTATGTCGACTTTAGTTTGGTCAGAATGTGCAAACTCTGGCCTCTCCTCGCTCCGCTGACTCCGGCTTCGACTAAAGGCTGGAACTCCAAAAACCCAAGTCGATGATTAAATAGACTCCAACGATGAGCACCACAGTCTCGACCTGGTGCCTCACCAGGACGGCCTGGCCCGATCTCCCAAGCATAAGGTCACGACTGAACGTACCTGACACTCGTTCAAGATTTGAGTAGCCTCTTAACAAGTAGATCCCAAACAGCTAGGAGCACAAGTGACGACAGGAGAGCGGATAGTAGGTGACAACAGATGAGGCCCTCCTCGGAGCCCCTCTCCAAGAAACTCCAGGAAGCACTTCCTCAAACGCGTCAGCACCTGAAGGCTAGGTCACCTCGGCCACATCGACTTCCCTGGGCACCTCGGGATCACCAGGCCACCTGGCGCGGTGCTGCCCACCTGACAAAGTGCCGATCGACATAACATGGCGTCAGCCGACCTGACACAGATCCCGCCAACCGAGGCTCCGGAAACCAGCGTGGGCAACGCCCGATAGGGGATCCTACCTTCGAGCCGACCGAGGGCACTATTAGCATTAATGGTCTCGGTACGATTGTCCCTCGACCCGCAGGTATAAAATCTACCCCCGAGGATAGCGCCAAAAGGGCGGAACATTGAAAAAATCTTTTTGTTCACATCATTGAATTAATCATCGAATGAGCCACGTCGGGCACACACCTCCTCGACCAAGGCCTTCGTGTAGGACTCACCTGCGGACTCGAGAAGCCTATTGACCAAAACTCTCACACCAAAGCAGCTTCTCCGAACCCCGATCGAGCGCTTTCCATCCTCTCAACCGACGTGGACAATCTTGCATGCATGGGCGAAATCGACCCATACTGACTCATTGATCATAGCACATCATTCCACGACAACCTGCATTTCCTAGGATCGGGCTGCTTGGAAGTAGGAGTGATGGTTTAGGTGTTGTCTCCAATTCATATAGATATGAAAATTTATTATTATACCTGGACTCTCATGCTACCTAACAGATCTATGATTTGCAATACAAGAGTAAACTGAATTTCAATTACCTCTATCTCACACATTTTGTGCGTAAAATCGTAAAAAAAAATGAGCCAAAAGAAAGAGGAAAGAAAAAAAAAAAAAAGTCAAAATGACGCACCTTGATTGCGTTATAAGTTTTGGCCAAAGGTCATGGATGTCGAAATCTATCGCCCACTTTCCCGTCCGTTGTTGGATAGCAACACTTACTTTGGCCACTGTACACATTTCAAAGCGGGAGTTGTGACCGTTTCAAGAACTTCATTACCAAACTGTTGCAAACATCAACACGATGCTAAAGAGAGACTGAATCTCTCAGTGCTATTTTCTGGGGATTTGGTTATCGCACATTTATAAACCCGAGTGTCAGGTGCTGCATCAAAGACCAGGAAAAACCAGTAGCTTACATCTTACTGCCATCAAAAAAATGCAGACCGAGTCCCACTACTATAGTTTAATCTCATGATACATTTTTGTCTTGGCCACCCACCATAATCAATTATCTGTCTTTGGAGAGGACAGAGTAGACAAAAAAATAATTACGAACAAAAAAAAAAATAATAATTAAAACCAGTTGACGTAAAACGAAACACACCCCAATGCAACTGCGATTTTTATAGAACATCCCTGAAACCAATTTAGCCTATCGCATCTCATCCAGGACACTGACTTCTCACGGTTAGAATAATAGAAAACCTGCTTTAGTATCAAAACTGAACGAAATGGCCATTCCGGTCTTTATTCTATTCTCGTGTAACCAACTGCCGTAGAGGAGGAAGCAGTAACAAAATTAATTAGCAGAGGCAGCACTTGTCGTTGCTGCCTGCTTGTCAACAAATGCCACACCCTTCTCAATGCTGGCCTTCAGCTCTGGCTTAAGTGCTTCCAGCGCCTTGGCCTCGTAGTCTGTCAAACCTTGGACTTCAGCAGATATAACAGCTTCTATACCTTTCTTCCCAATCTTAACTCGTGATGCAAAGAAGGGCAGCTCGGTTAGCTCAGACTCAACAAAAGCGCACTCGTAAACATCCCCATCACCATCAAGAGCACGAAGCGATGACTCGACAAACCGTGCTGCTGCATATGCCATCGACAGGGTTGCAGATCCAGCACCAGCTTTTGCCTCGACGACCTCTGTCCCAGCATTCTGTATTCTTAGAGTCAGCTTTTCAACTTCTTCGTCAGTAAATGTTGCTGATGGCCTTGTCTTCGACAACAATGGTAAGATAGTAATTCCAGCATGTCCTCCTATAACTGGTACGTCAACATCAATGAGCTTCAGGTTCTTCTTTTGAGCAACAAAAGCGTTAGCTCTAACAACATCAAGTGTAGTCACTCCAAAAAGCTTCTTAGGATTGTAAACACCCTTTTGCTTAAGTACTTCTGCAGCTATGGGAACGGTAGAGTTCACTGGGTTGCTGATGATATGGATGAATGCATCAGGGCAATTGTCAGCGACAGCCTCAACCAGTGTCTTTACAATGCCAGCATTGATGTTGAATAAATCATCCCGGGTCATGCCTGGTTTCCTCGGAACTCCTGCAGGAATGACAACCACATCCATTCCCTTCAAACAATTGGCTAACTCTGATTGTCCAGTGAAATCCAATACTTGGGCAGGGGTATTGCAATGGCTAAGGTCTGCGGCTACTCCTTTCACATTTGCGATATCGTAAAGATGCAGCGCTGAAACCAAGGGAGACATCTTGATAAGAAGTCCAAGGGGTTGGCCAATCCCACCAGCAGCCCCAAGGACAGCCACCTTAAACGAGGATGCTCGGAGCTGGAGTTGATTTGAAAATACTTGTTTTGGTCTAATCTTGGGAGCAAAAGATGCCTGGAGAGAAGCAATGCCTTCCTTTCCCAAAAATGACGTATCTGCTTCAATAACAACTGATGATGATGCTTTCAGGCCACTGAAAACATTGATGGTCTTTGAGCAACTAAAATTCAAGCCAGAGGGCTTGGATCTTGCCCCCAAGCTAGGTTGAGCACAAACTGAACCAATAGACACAGCTGTAACTGCTGTTGATGTCATCTTAACGTGCGATATGAAGAGCTAAGAATATAAATCCTGATATTTATACAAAAAAATCAGGTGTTATTCGAAGTTGTAGCATTCCATCTAAATCATCATAAAGGAGCCCAAGAATACTAAAACTTATGCATGAAAGAATCATTAAAAAATAGAAAAAAAAAACAAAATTATTTAGTTAAAGGATACATCCTACTATTTTGGCGTTAGAAGATAGCATGCTTCATAAATGATCGTTACCTTTAAAGTTAACAAAGTTCAGTGTGCCAAAGTAAAGATGGCTTACAGATTTTCGCTTCCATAACACAACTGTAACAAACTGTAATTTACTCAAATGACACAGCTGCTACCTATAAGGCAAGGACATCGGAAACAGGACATGGACACATATGATACTAATAATTCTGATATAACACTGAAAAAGTAGGGTTTCCATCTATGATCACAATTCGTGAAACTTATGATAAGTTATAACAACTATTAGGAGTTACCTTTACTGCCTCGCAATTAAGTGATGTTAGAAAAGGAAAGAAAAAAGAAAAAAGGACTTATAAGATAGTTACATTTTGAGTCAAATGTTGGTTAGAATCACAAGAAATTACATATAAATCCCCCCAGTCAATTTATGCATTATAGCTGATGGGTTGACAAGTGATTTTCATATACATGGTTTATTTGTAATATAAACAATAAGGGGATTTTGCATATATGTTGCACAATGCTCATAATGCCAGTATCTAAACATATAACAAAAAGGTAGTTGTTTGCATATCCTTGAAAACTTGGCATATACCGAACAATAACCTCTTGCACCAGCTAGACAAGGTTTGGTACAAATTCAGCATCAACCAACCCAAACCATCACATATTGACTAAAATGCACTGTTAATGATTGATTCAAGGACTACCAATATTTAAAGGGTGTTGTCATCAAGTAATGAAAGCTAAAGACGTGTTTTTTCACAGCTTGCAATAATAATCTCCACAACCTAGGGGATTGGCACCCTCCATAGGTTCCACTGTCACATAAGCCAGGAAATGGCATGTTGGTTTGAAATATTCCATGGGTAACTTGTGATTTGAAAACATGTGTTCTCATGTGGTTTCGAAGCTTTGGATCACGAAAACATATGCAAACCAAATTAATCACATGTCAAAGTCTAAATAAAAAAAAAGTGACCATGTCATTCCCTGTAACATTCTCTCTTGTCATCCAAAACTTCATACGGTCAAATGCACATTCAGAAGCAAGTCATTGTGTCAGTTAACCAATTGATAGAGAATACAATTTGGTTCAATCTTACTAGTTGTCTAGACTCTAGAGTTTTGTCTTATTTCGATGTCAAAAGCTGAAAAAGGATGAAGAAGACCAAAAAAAGTTAAGCATATAGCCCAAATGAGTGAAACTTCTTCAACATATCTATCCATTCTGCAGATATAGGCAGAAAAATACTATTATCATGGAACAGCAGATCTTTCGGAGTAGAAAAAATCCATAAACTATTTTTTTAAACACTTATTGTCACTTAATAACCTTGCACAAACATCATCTAAACCGATAAAATTACACATTGATCAGATCACACCACGTTCATGTTCAATTACAATTACAATTCTGATGTGACTAACTTTATTATGACATAAACTATATAGATTAAAAAATAATTAAATGCCAGTTTAATACCGGTCTCAGTAACCTAATAAATCAAAAAATAAAGTACAAAAGTCCATGTCTATATACCGTTGTTGTACTATACAGTTTCAGACAAGTACTTGATCAGACCAGGAGATACCAGTTAGTTCATACCATTCCATAGGTGTTTAAATCCATTATATATGCATATCTTGAAGGTCCAAATACTAAAGATTCCATTACATTAAAACTAAAGGTAGATATCAGAAAATTTAATTGTCGCAGGATATGGTTAAGCCCTCCGATCCAGATATTCTACAAAACCACAAAAAAGGAATTTCTATCTTATATGGAACAATGATGATAAGATAATGAAACAAATGTGATTTTAAAGTCGATCAAATTAATATTGCACTCTTGTTGAATTACAAATAAGATGTGGCTAACTTCAACACGACAGTGAACTACCTAGATCAAGGATTTAAATGTCAAACTAATACCAGTATCAGTAACCTAATAAATCAAAAGAGAAAAACATAAAAGCGAATGTCTACATATGCTGTCATCGAAATATATATTTTTATACAGGTGTTGACGGGCTCGGTAAATCCTGGTTGGTTCATACCAGTCCATCGGTGTTTAAAATCCATTACATAAGAAATAAGACAGGTCGAAAAAATGAGGACTCCATTGGCAATTAAACTAAAGGAAGACATAAGAACATTTAACTGCAATAGGAAGCCTTTAGTTTCAAACTTATTAGTTAGGAATAAATCTCTAAATATAAAGGTCAATCCCTCTGATCTGGAAATTGTACAAAATCACCAAAAAAATCTCTATCCTGTAACATATTGTACAATGATGATAAGATATATATATGACACATCTCAGCTACTATAAATTTGTGAAAGAACTTAAAGTAAAGCATTAGATAAAAGAGTGAAAAATAAGGGAAGGGAAGGGAAGGGAAGGGGGGAGGGGGGGGCGGGGTGTGGGCGTGGGTTGGTATGGTGGTGGTTTGTTTTGGAGGGGGAAGTATGCAAAATTTATGCATGATTTTTCATCCCAGAAAGGACTTTCTAGGACAAACTACATTAGAACCAAAGATTAATAAAGTTATATTCTTTCTCCCTTAAAAGAACCTTTATTTCATCACTAAAAGAGGCCAAAAGATAGCTTACATCGGGCTTATTTTGGTACTCAATCAACCAAATTACATGCCCATTGGGCTTCTATTTCTTTTCTCCTCTTGCTTGAAAATGAGACGTGAGAAACCGATGCAAAAGAACTGTTTAGTTCATTTCTAATACTTCACCTTTTTCTAAATTATTTATGATATCTTGGTGGTTTCTGGGAGTAGGAATCTGGCAGTGACTTGGAAAAGATTTAGTCAACTTTCTACTTTTATAAGTTCCACGACGATCAAGTAGTCGTTATCACACCCAAGGCACTAAAGATCCACACTCTAATCTTCCGATGAGAAGCCCCATGGAGTTTTAGAAAAAAAAAAATGAAAAACAAAACTGAAATGATGTTTCTGATTCCTCCCTGAAACACCCAAAACAGAAGAAGTGCTAAATGGGCACTTTACTATCTTGTGTGGTGGCAATCATTTCTAGGCCAACATAGGGCTCGAAAGCAAATAAAGTGCACCGAGGTTGCCATCAGGTCCAACCTCTTTTGGCTGCGTGTAGACGATTCAAAGCCAAGAAAAGTTGTCAAAATAATAGAAGAATGGAAAAGCAGGGCACCAAATTGGACCCACGAACCAAGATTCAAAATAAATCAACACGAAGGAGAAAGACAACCACAAAATATCATCCACCTAGAGATCGGATCCAGGAGGCGTAATGAAATCAACGAGTCCAAAGATACATGCACCGGCAACCAATACCTCGGCGAGAAAAGACTCCAAAAGAGAACGGACGGTGCTTGAATTTTCGTATGTCATAATAAATCAAAAGATATGTGTCTTGTCTTCTTTTCACAAGATCTTGAAAGCAAATTTCGAGGGAGATCGAGAACCCAATTTCAGGTACTATCCAAAAGCAAGTGAACGGAGGAGGAGAAGGTTGCCATCTTCGGAGATCACGAGACGAGAGATCAAGCTATCCTTTGTCCGAATCAAACAAAACAGACCGAGGCAGCAAAAATAACCTAAATCTTCCGAGTCTACGGGGATCCAGATCTCAGATCCCAGGCATGAAAACGAGAGATCTCGATCGGGTTACCTCCCTACCAACTCAGTTTACACGATACATAAATTGATCATACAAAGATCTAATGTGACCGACTCGAATCAGACAGACACACGAATAAGCAGGAACGAACCCATCAAACTCAACCACAAAAGACGATGAACAATCAAATTAGAGGAGGGGGAAGATGTATATTACCTTTTCGGCCGTGATATCTTCCCCCTGTCCCAAAGGAGCGACGCCCGACGGAGATAGCAAAACTACGCGAGGCAGGCTCTCCTTCTCTCTCTCTCTCCCACCTCCCTCTCGTGTATGTGTTGTTCCTCACTCTCGTTCCCTGTAGATTCGCATCTCATGTAATAAACGCGACGGAAGAACACAAATTGGCCACGCCAACTCCGAGGTGATCACCCGTTTGCACCCGAGCCAGGATCCAGACTCCCTATCATCGGTGCTCCCACTTCACCGCCCAGTGACAGGGGCGCACCGCCAACAAGAAGGAAAAAGAAACAAAAGACCCGGTCCTTCCGGACGCTGCCGTGTCTGGAATCAGACAGGAAATCCCCATTCAACTTCGAGTGCGCACGGTCCGATCCGGCGTCCGTGGCCGTCGGTTGCAGCGGGAAGCCGCCGACGTGGCGACTGCCCGTTTGCCTCGCTTTCGCCCATCGTCGCTTCTTTGAAGTAAATTAATCAGCTGCATCCACCGGCCACCAAACAGAGTGGATTCGTGGTTGGCTGGCGCCGTTCGCACCACACCCGTTAACGCACCCGAACCCAAATTAAGAATCCAAATCACCCGAATCCGATTCAGATCTGCACCAACTAAATCTATTTCCTTGTTGAAAGCCTATATTAATCAAGCCAGTGCTAGAGATAAAAAGTTTTTGAAATCTAACACAGATTGAGAAAATGAAAAATAATTTATCACCCGACTCGTTCGTCTTCAGGATTAGAAATTACACTGTAAATAATCTAAGGTACTTCAGCAAAACGAAGTGCTTGCATATACCATACTAGTTTAAAAAAATAAAAAAAAAAAAAAAAAAAATCCAAGAGCACTAACCTATAGAGCTGAAAACTGTACTTAAAGAATTGCTTGTTTTTACTAACTGTTCTTATCTACATGCGGTTTCTCATCCCATCCTTAGTGAATACATCTCGATCTCCCCTTAGCCTCTACAGAGTCACTTGACCATAGTCTTCCTTGCTTTTTCAAGAAATGGATACTTGTCTCCTTGCATAAATGCATCTCTAACAAAGCAAAATTATGCTCTTTAATTTGAAATTTGAGATGTGTCAAGTATTCTTTCTTGGCACCTCCCCCCTTGTAATTCTAAGATAAAAAAAATTCATAGAGATAAATCACTAGTGTTTAATTTTCTTTTTTAAGTAGCATTTAAGATAACACGAAATAGAGGGTCGACACTTCTCTGAAGTGGTTTCGTTCTCCACTTATGTCCTTAGCTGCAAATGGCTCTCAACAACTCAAAATTATCGTGTTGGTTATAGGTGTCCTATAAGTCAATCACGCGAATATTAATATATTCTCACTTTATGTTATATGTTATATATACTGTGATATCCTTAGATCTATGCAATGGGAATCGAATCGTGATGAGATCATGATAATGAGACTGATTCACATTTAAACACGGATCCTAAATAATCTCGGTCATAAGTTATTCGAGAAGGGCATCGAGATAACCAAACAGATATATGTATATATATATATATATATATATATATATATATATATATATATATATATATATATATATTTACATGCGATGTAAATATATATTAAATATGTATATGTGTGACATGACATATTAGGAGACCGATAGGAAACAAAAACTCCACGTTTATAGCTATGTTAAAATGACCAAGATTGAATAGCTTTCTACTATACACTTTTGATTAATTGGAAGGAATGTATTGAAATTATTTTTAGGCAGTATTAATGTTAAGAAAAGAAATGTTGAAGTTATGTGTTTCTTTGACATTTAATTACTGTAAGGGACAATTCTAAATGGCAGAAAAAGGAAAAGTTATATCCAATATCAATCCTCTTTCTTTTTGAGCTTCCAAACTATAAAAATTTTCTGGACTCCAGTAATGACTGTTACTGCCCATAAATGATCAAGGAAAATTTAAAATGAGGTTTTATTCATGCACAAATAATAGGCTCTTTAAAGTTTAAACATGACTCACTTTTTAGTAATTAAAGTAAATTACACAATCATTAATGAATGGACAAGATTGCTGTATATACCATTTTAGGGTTCCTATATAATTAAAAGCTCAGTCAATCAGGTTTGAAATCATTACGTTCTACTTGCATCCGTTTCTCTTTTGATACAAAATGTTCTTGGCTCTAAGATTTCTTTTATACAACCCCATTGAATTTTTGTTGTTGCAACAAACATCTTCTGGGTTTTCATGAGGATATTACAAGTTTGGAAGCTGCATCTAAGGTTTCATTCAGTCAGTTAGCTACCATTGTTTGCATGCAATATGGAAACTGAGCATCATGCAGTTTATAGGTTTTTCTGAAACAAATTTTTTGCAGATACAACTGAAATATTTGGCTGAAGAAATGCAAGCCATAGTCAAAGGGTTGGAGAAGGTTAGGTATGAGCTGCAATCTTCTGAAAATGATGGCCCTATATCTGAAGTTTTTCTAAAGGTGCAGCATCTGTCTATCCTTCAAAGTAACACAAGTCATTTGCTCAAAGGCTTCCAAATGTCCAAAAATATGTCTTTCCTATTAACCGTTGTTAGGTCTTGCCCAAGGTTCACCGTATACACTGATCTGATAGAGCCTTCTATATTGATTCGTACTCTATATACGACACTTTCTACATACGACATTGTCTAGAAAGTCTTGAATGGTGGTGAAGAATGGGCAATAGAAGTTAAGAATATATGGTGACTAGAATAAGTTTACATGGAGTGTTTGGAAGGGCTCAGAGGACATGAAACAAGCAAGACTGGGATGAAGAGACAATGTTGGAGAGAAACGTCTGTCTACCGAGGACTCCACAGTTGAGTACTTTCTGTAGGAATTATTTATTGTACGTATTCTAACCTGGCTATTTCTCTCTATGGCATGTGAAGGAATCCACAAATGGATGATAAGTTCCTTATGCTACGAGAACTTTTGTTTCTCAGGATGGAGATCGACTTGTCTGGTAATCTTAATCTATTGTGTATTGAGGCTTTTAGTTGGTTGGTTGGTTGCTGGGTTCAGATGTCAACTCTCAGTTATTGTAATTATAATTATGATACAGAGCTAACATGAGTTGGTATGATTCTTTTTGTAACCTCATGAGTGGTTCCGCTAAACAAGAACAGATTACAGATATTTTATTTTCAACTTTTTTTTTTTTTTTTAATACACGATCCTGTAATCTGTAATCTAACAAAAATTGAGGTTTCTGTTTGTCTTACAGCTAGCTCCATTGATAAGCCTCATGAATGATGAGCAGGCGACCACCATCGCTTGTCGAACACCACCACATCGACTCAACAACAAAAGCATCCATTACCATTTGTGAGTAGTGGTTCCATTCTTTTTCCCTCCAATCTCTGATAACACATCCTAGTGGTTAAGACTCATCAAGTTTGTCCATCAAATTTTTTGTATGAAGCAATGAGTTGTTTAAACCAGCATCATATAAAGGAAGATGAATCTTAATAAACACCAGAAAACATTCAGAGATGCAAAAAGGTCATATACCTGTCATATTCTTGATCATCAAATTTTTGCACCTGGTCACAATAAATTTCTTATCTATGACATGCAGCCACTCGTAATTGGCAATGCATGAGCGAAGCTCTTACCCAAACTTTTGGCACAAGTAACGGAATGACAATAGAAACTTTTAGAGGCATTGTTTTGTTTTGTTTTGTTTTCAGGTCTAAGTTGCATGCATGCATCGACTTCTCATAATCTCTAACAGGAAAACCTTTCTGAAGAGTTCTCTGTGGAAAGGGGGAGGAGGAGAAGGAGGCGCAGTGGAGAAGATGAAGAAGAAGCAGCAGCAGAGAGAATAACGTCAAGATGCGAGCCATGTGGAAGCGAGAGGAGTGTGTGCGCGCGTCACGACGGAGGAGAGCGATGACAGACACAGAGAGAGAGAGAGAGAGAGAGAGAGAGAAGGCTTCTTCGTTTTGACGCAGAAGAATACTACTACCGATAACTATATATATATATATATGGATAGTTGAGAGAGAGAGAGAGAGAGAGAGAGAAAAGGCTTCTTCGTTTTGACGCAGAAGAATACGACTACCGCTAACTGTATATATATATATATATATATAGTTAATTAAGATTCACGGATCCCCATGACATGGAGCAAGTCGGCTTTGCCTACATGATTAAAAAAAGATTATTAAGGGAGAAGAGGCACCATCGCAACCTTCAATCATCCGACCAGAGGAAGTGGCCCATGGCGTCCTTCCTCTTCTGAGTAACGTCTCCCGTGGACGGCAGGCCGTACTCCTCGAGCAAGAGATCGAGCTGCACCTCGTCCATCGACTCGTACTGCGCCTTGGTGTACCTGGGATAGTGCAGCGGCATCTTAAAGTACCCTGCGGCGTTGTGCCAGTGTCCCCCCCTGCACACCGGCGGCCTCGTCGCCTCCGCAGATGGTATCACGTCCGGCGTTGTCGACGCCACACCTCTGCCCGGGCACATGGTATATATCTCTCTCTCTGTCTCCCCCCCCCCCCTCTCTCTCGTGGTCTCTGCTTTTATACGGTGAACGAGGAAACGTGAGAGAGGGTGGGGGCGTTTTGACACGCAGGCGGGGTTAGTTTCATAGCTGTAGGAATCCGAAGCTTACTCTATCTCGGCTGCGTCCCCCTTTCGCGGGTTCTCCAGAGGCTTTCCGGGGGCAGGTTTTCTTTGCGTGCCGAACGGGATTCCTGTTCTTTTCGATCATTGATCTAATCAGACGGTTGGATCTGGAAAAGACGTGCTGTGCAGAGGTAGGTCATTATTATTATTGATATATTTTTATATTATATTATCGATTGAATATATATTATAATATTTTAGTTCTATATAATAAGAATTGGATTATGATGACATCACGATAATATAATATAATAAAAATTAGATTATCGATTTACCTTTATAATAAGAATTTTGAAAACGATATCTTCGAAGACCGTATCTTATGTTATTGAAATGAGCTTTATAATAAGTTAAAATCAACTCTAATTAATACTTAATGACTTCTTAATTGAGTTAGTAAAACTAACTCTCATTATGATGCTAACTATAATACTTAAGATAAATAATTATAATATACAATCTTTATTGTCCGATCGTTAATTGATCTCTGGGCGAACTCCCAGTGAACTTCTGGCATCCTTCCGGTGAACCCTCGGCAAGCTCCCGATCTCTTTCAACGAACTCCCGAAAAATTCCCGGCATCCTTTTGGCAAACTTTCGACAAGCTCTCGACAATCTATCGGTAAACTCTAATAAACTTCCTAGCAAACCTCTGGAGAACACTCGATGAGCTCCTGACAACATCATCCAAACCTCGGCCAACTTCTGGCGAACATTCGGCGAGCTCCCGACCATATCGCTAGAACCCTGGTCGACCTCTGGCAACTCTCGACGAGCTCCCGACCACATCGTCCAAACCTCGATCGACTCTCAGCGAGCTCCAAACCACATTGTCCGACCCAATGATAGATTCTTACATAAATGTTTTGTCTTTTCCAAGTCATAGTTAATTATGCTGGTTACAGGTGCCCTGCAAGCCAATCACGTGAGTGATGGCACGTGTGACACGTTATGTGATCTTTTTGCTTATGGTTAATATTGACATATTCTCACATTATCTCACATTATCTGTTACATATATATTGTGATGTCCTTGGTTCTATGTAATGAGAGTCGGATCGTGATGAGATCACGTTAATGAGATCGATTCACCTTTAAACATAGATCCTAAATAATCTCAGTCATAGGTTACTCAAGAGAGACATTGAGATAACCAGACATATCAGTGTACTATATACTCATTCATATGATGGAGGCGGCTGGTCTCATAGCCACTTGTGTGGAGACACTAAAGATATAGTACAGGTGCTCATTGGAGAATGAGTTCACTGATTGATCCACTTATGGAATGTTGTATGGTTAATGATACCTAATGTCAGACAGCGATTCCATAGTCCCAGTTGTGTATCTAGCCCTTAGACTTGAGACACCAAGGATATCTTGTATGAGTACTCCTTTCTTTGACGCCAGACTTATATGTTTGAAAATTTTCAAATCTGGTACAACTGGTTATCGGGATTGGTAGCCAACCTTACGAAGACAATTGAGTGTCAATAGAGGATCATCCACTCTATGTATCATGAGAGAAATATCTCATATGTGCTTGCTCAGAAAAATCCCTAGCCATGGTCATTCGGATTGAGAGAGAAAGAGTTCTCCAGGAGAATCTGATTATAGTGAGACTATATCGGATTCTGTATGTGACCTGATAGTACAATTTCCAATATATGATCTCTGGGATATTAGTTGGATGAGAGATTATAGATACATGGTAACTGTGGACAGATAGGTCCGATGAATTTGATTCCCCTTGTACCGTCTGAGGACTATGGCGTAGTGGCCTAGTACGTCCATAGTCGATGAGTCGAGTGAATTATTATGGGGATAATAATTCACTATATCAGAAGGAGTTCTAATGAGAATGACTCACGGCCAGCTCGGTATCGGGCCTAGAGGGTCACACACATATGGTGGATGCTTCAGCGAATAGAGGATTTGATTGAGATCCAATTAACCCCTATTCTCATTAGATGAGACCCTATGCTGATGGGCTCCTTGTTTGAGGCTCAATTAGAGACCTAAAGAGATTATTGGATAGAGATCCAATAATACAAGGTTAATGGGTTATTGGATAGAGATCCAATACCCACTAAGGCAAGAGCCGTAGGGTTTTTGATGGCTCTCTATAAATAGGAGGGGAGACTCATGGTTGATAGGCTGCAGCTTTAGCCACCACCTCCTATTCTCCTCCCTCCCTCTGAGAAAGAGTTGCAAAATCAGATTGGTGGAGTTTCGCTACAGAGATCCATCGTGTGTATACCGCTAGAGAGGAGTACGCTTGACCTCCTTCATCTTCTCCATCCGGATCTAGAATACAGGGATATACGATCTCCTATGTAAAATCAATCTCTCTCACATCACGGTTTTATCGATTTTTACATTTTTCTCGTCACCCCCAATCTTTTACATGATGATTTGATCTGCATGGGAAATCAATTTTTTATTCTGATTTCCTACTGCGCATGTGATGCACCTATTGAGGTTTCCCAATAATGATATTAGAGCTAAGGTTTTCGTGCGAAAGATTAGTTTTAAACTGCGTGTGATAAGATTGTATCGCATAGAATCGTTCTATAAGATTTCCTAACAACAGGGGCGGTGGCGCCAGCCGCAGGGGTGGCCACCCCTTAGCTGGGCGACTGCCAACGAGCAAGGGCAGCCGTCGCTTATGCAGGGGTAGTGGCAACAGCGACAGCGCAGAGGGGGAAAGAGGGGTTAGGGCATCCTTTGGAGAAAAGGATGATCCTGCCCCTATGAATTAGAAAAATTTCGAGGATTGTCCTCGTGTACATAATTCCTATAATACCCTCAATAATTCTGAAAATTTCGAGGACTGTCCTCTCATCCATAATTATGAAAATGCCTTTGACAATTCTGAAAAATCTGAGCATGTCATGGTTTTCAAAAAAATAATTAATTAAATAGTTTAATTAATTATTATATATATCTAGTAATCCTATATATGATGTGATGTACATGTGATATATGATGTGGATAGATGATCATGAGCCATATGTTGTGATGTGTGTAATTATGATTATGATTATTATTATTATTGGAGCCTGTAAGCCTCTGTTTTTCTCGTTTATTGTCGGGCTTGCGTGCCTGTGATTATTTATAATTACATGAAGAGGCACGTTGGGAGTGTGGAGATGACAGTGGGACCCAACGATGTCGTGGCTGTATATTACGATGCAAGGTGATGCGACGATCCGACAGAACCGATTATGACGAGATCAACAATTACAGGGCATGGAGATACGCTGATGCACACATATATCCTATTGTGAGTGATTAGGTCCATTGGCTCGAGCTTAATCATATTAGGTGACAGCTCATGATCATCTAGTGTGGCTTGCATGTGTATGTGTTATACACCTACTAGATATATGTATATATATATTTACATACGATGTAGATATATATTAAATATGTATGTGTGTGACATGACATATAAGAGACCGATAGAAAACAAAAACCCCTCCTACGATAATATTAAGTCGGTAAGCGTGAGACAATAAGATTGTCCCACGTGGTCTTCCATTGTTATAGGAAGAAATTAAATCTCGACATAGGTTGAGTTGGTCGAGTCACTCGAGGCTCACATATCTACGTGATCGAGTTCTTGCCTACGACATATATATGTCACCGGTGACCTGAGGACATGGTATGACTTGGTCAAGCAGTCGAGAGCATATATATCGAATCAAACTCATCTTTTAACGATGGTGATGACTTAACTGAACTTCATGGTTGGTCGAGCAATTGAGATCATAATGATTCAGAGGCCAAACATGACGGAAATCATAAGGAGTTGTGATTGATAAGAGTTGTCTACCTTTTGGACTTAGTGTAGTTGGTCGAGTCCCTCGAGATTGCACTAAGACACCAATTGGATCCCGATCCCCACTAGGAGTCTGCCAAAGACTTTCGTCTCACGCATCGAGGGTGTCGCGTGATTCGCTAGGAAAATAGTGGGAGTACATTAAGATAGAAGTTCATATCTTAATTAGTATTTTCTACAAAGTTTGCATGTTATTTATTTTTAGTATATCTTGTTTTTCAGAAACATGTCGCTCACAAACCCCCTACGTGACATACTTGATGTCAACCGTCTCATTAGTACAAACTATACATATTGGCTCCATAATTTGATAATTGTTCTCACGGCTAAGAAAATCGTATGCGTCCTTGATACAATTGTGCCCACGCCAAAAGAAATGGCAAGCGATGATAAGATCGTTCACTATGTGAAGTATATAGATGATTCCACATTGTCAAAATATTATATGTTGGCCTCAATGACTCCTGAGTTACAGAGGCAACATGAGAGCGGATGCAGATTCTATCCTTGTTCATCTCTGCCAGCTGTTTGAGAAACAAGGAAGAACTCAAAGATATGAGATATCTAAGAGACTCTTCCAAGCCAAGATGACAGAAGAGACATCGGTTGAGAACCATGTCCTAAAGATGATAGAGTGGATCGAGAAACTCACAGGTCTAGGAATAGTCCTAGAGGATAACCTATGCGTTGATCTTATCCTTTAATCCCTACTATATTTTTTTCTCACTTCATCATGAATTTTAACATGAGTAAGTTTGAGGTGACTCTCCATAAGCTCCTCAATATGTTGAGGGAAGCTGAGAGTGTCATCAAGAAGGAGAAGCTAGTTTTCTATATTGGTGAGACCAAAAGAAAAAAGAAGACCAACAAGACCCTTAAGAAGGGCAAGGGCGAAGAAAGATCAGGTAAGACAAATATTACCAAGAAAGACCCAGCAAAGGACAAAGGGCAATGCTTCCACTGCGGCCAAGACAAGCATTGTAAGAGGAACTATAAGAACTATCTTGCAGATAAGGCGAAACAGAAGCTTGGAGAAGCTTCAGGTATATTCATGATCAGTCTCCATTTGTCAGATTTTCATGATAACACATGAGTGTTAGATATCGGGAGTGCTTATCATATCTGTAATTTGTTGCAGGTTCTGGCAAGACCTAGGAGATTAGCCAAAGGCGAGATGGACCTCAAGATGGGCAATGAAGCAAGAGTTGTTGCAGTTGCTGCTAGAGAGGTCACCATACATCTGCCTGGTGGAGCTATTATTACATTAGATGCATGCTATTTTATTCCCTCTATTATCAAAAATATTATTTTTATCTCTTGTTTGACAATTAGTGGATATAAATTAGTTTTTGAGAATAATAGTTGTTCAATAATTATGGATGATGATATCATCACTAGAGGGACCCTTACAAATGACTTATATGTGTTAGACACTTCTCTACACATCATGAATATAAACATGTCTAAGAGGAAAAGAGATGAGGTGAATAATGCATACCTATGACATTATAGTCTAAGTCATATACATAAGGGAATGATTCAAAAAGTTGCTGAAAGATGGATACTGAGATTCATTTGACTATGAGTCATATGCAACTTGCGAACCTTGCCTTCATGGAAAAATAACCAACTCTCCTTTTAGTAGAACTGGAGAGAGAGCCACTGAGTTATTGGAACTCATATATAGTGATGTATATGGTCCCATGTCGACTCAAGCTATAAGTGGTTACTCATACTTCATTACATTCACTGATGATTTCTTTAGGTATGGACACATGTACTTAATGAAGTATAAATCTGAGGCCTTTGAGAAATTCAGGGAATATAAGAATGAGATAGAGAACCAAATTGGAAAGAGTATTAAAACTCTTCAATCAGATCGAGGAGGAGAGTACTTGAGTACAGAGTTCACTCATTTCCTCAGGGACAATGAGATTCTACCCCAGTGGACACCTCCTTATACACCTCAGCTCAATGGTGTATCAGAAAGGAGGAATCACATACTGTTAGACATGGTATGGTCCATGATGAGTTTCGTTGATCTACCCGTCTCTTTCTGGGGGTATACCCTAGAGACCGCAGCTTACCTTCTGAATAGAGTTTCATCAAAGTCGGTAGTGTCTACACCATATGAGATATAAAAAGGAATAAAGCTTGATCTTAAGGTGGTTAAGATTTGGGGTTGTCCTGCCCACGTTAAAAGATACAAACACGACAAGTTAAAATTAAGGACAGAATGGTGCACATTCGTGGGATACACTAAGGAGATTTTAGAGTATTATTTCTATTATCCCGAGGACCGAAAAGTCTTTGTTGCAAAGAAAGCTGTGTTCCTTGAGAAGGAACACATTCTTGGTGGAAACAGTGAGAGCAAGATAGAATTGAGCGAGGTTGGAGAACCTAGCACCATTCCAGAGCCCGAGTCTGTTCAGGTACCTAACACAGAAGTTTCAACTTTGCGTAGGACTAGTAGAGTATCTCACCCTCTTGAAAGATATGTGGGATATATCAGTGGAAATGACTCTCAGGATATTGATCCTTAGACCTACGAAGAGGCTATTATGAGTATAGACTCCGGGAAGTGGCAAGAAGCCATGAATTCTGATATGGATTTCATGTACTCTAACAAGGTTTGGAATATTGTGGATGCACCTAAGGGTATTGTACCCATCGGCTGCAAATGGATCTTCAAGAAGAAGATCGGAGTTGATGGAAAGGTAGGGACCTATAAAGGAAGGTTGGTAGCTAAAAGATATCGTCAAAGACAAGGAGTCGACTATGATAAAACCTTTTCACCTGTACCCATGCTTAAGTCCATTAGAATTATTTTGGTAATTGCAGCACACTATGACTATGAGATCTGGCATATGGATGTCAAAACGACATTCCTCAATAGTAATCTCGAGGAGGTGTATATGATACGGTCAGAGAGATTCATATCCAAAGAGAGTCCAGATAAAGTGTGCAGGTTGCTTAGATCCATTTACGGATTGAAGCAAGCTTCTCGAAGTTAGAACATAAGATTTGATGAGGTGATCAGATCTTATAACTTCGTTAAGAATGAAGATAAGCCTTGTGTGTACAGAAAGGTAAGTGGAAGCACTATCACCTTCTTGGTGCTATATGTGGATGACATCCTCATCATTGAGAATAATGTAGGAATGCTCTTCACAGTAAAGGCTTGGCTATCTAGAAACTTCTCCATGAAAGACTTAAGGGAAGCATCATATATTTTGGAGATCCAGATCTATAGAGATAGATCCAAAAGGATGCTTGGCTTGTCCCAGTCTAGGTACATAGACTTTATTGTCAAAAGGTTTGGCATGGAGAATTCTAAGAGAGATCTCATATCGATGAGACATGAAATATCACTTTTTAGGAGTATATCCCTAAAGACTCCTAAAGAAAGAACAGACATAGATAAGATACCTTATGCCTCAGCGATAGGGTCTATCATGTATGCGATGCTAGTACCAAGCCTGATATAGCATATGCTCTGAGTGTCACGAGCAGGTATCAGACAGATCTATGTTTAAAATACTGGAAGGTAGTAAAGTGTATCCTTAAGTACTTGAGAAGTACTAAGGATATTTTCTGATGTATAGAAAATGTAGCCTCAAGGTTGAGGGCTACATGGACTCGATTTTCAGTCCAACATTGATGATAGCAAGTCGAATTCAGGATTTATTTTCACCATGAATGGAGGAGTAGTAAGTTGGAAGAGTTCCATGCAAGATACTACTGCTGACTCGACCATAGAGGTGAAATACATTACTGTAGCAAAAGCAGCAAAGGAAGGGGTTTAGATGAAGAAGTTCATCAAGGATTTCGGAGTCATACCAAGCAGCGTGGAGCTGACTCCCATATATTGTGATAGTGATAGTGTGATAACTCTAACAAAGGAACTCAGGTCTCAACAGAATTGTTCTGAGGAGATTTCATCTGATTAGAGCGATCATGACCCGAAAAGATATAACAATGGAAATAGTTCCATCCGAAGATAACATCGCAGATCCACTGACAAAGCCGCTAGCTCAGATTATATTTGAGCATCACAAGGGTCTAATGGGGATTAGACACATAGGTGATTGACTTTTGGTCAAGTGCGAGATTGCTGGTTACAGGTGCCCTACAAGCCAATCACCTGAGTGATGGCATGTGTGACATGTTGTATGATCTTTTTGCTTATGGTTAATATTGGTATATTCTCATATTATATGTTACATATATATTGTGATGTCCTTGGTTCTATGCAATAAGAGTCGGATCATGATGAGATCACGTTAATGAGATCGATTCACCTTTAAATATAGATCCTAAATAATCCCGGTCATAGATTACTCAAGAGAGACATTAAGATAACTGGACATATCAGTGTACTATATACCCATTCATATGATGGAGGCGGCTGGTCTCATAGCCAATTGTGTGGAGACACTAAAGATATAGTACAGGTGCTCATTGGAGAATGAGTTCACTGATTGATCCGCTTATGGAATGTTGTATGGTTAATGATACCTAATGTCAGACAGCGATTCCATAGTCTCAGTTGTGTATCTAGTCCTTAGACTTGAAACACCAAGGATGTCTTGTATGGGTACTCCTTTCATTGACGCCAGACTTACAGATTTGGAAAGTTTCAGATCTGGTATAATTGGTTATCGGGATTGGCAGCCAACCTTACGAAGGCAATTGAGTGTCAATAGAGGATCATCCACTCTCGGTATCACGAGAGAAATATCTCATATGTGCTTGCTCAGACAAATCCCTAGCTAGGGTCATTCGGATTGAGAGAAAAATAGTTCTCCAGGAGAATCCGATTAGAGCGAGACTATGATAGATTTTGTATGTAACATGATAGTACCATGTCCAATATACGATCTTTGGGATATTAGTTGGATGAGGGATTATAGATACACGGTAACTGTGGACAGATAGGTCCGATGGATTTGATCCCCCCTGTACCGTCTGAGGACTATGACATAGTAGCATAGTACATCCATAGTCGATGAGTCGAGTGAATTATTATAGGAATAATAATTTACTATATCAGAAGGAGTTCTGATGGGAGTGACTCACGGCCAGCTCAGTATCGGGCCTAGAGGGTCACACACATATGGTAGATGCTTCAGCGAATAAAGGATTTGATGGAGATCCAATTAGCCCCTATTCTCATTAGATGAGACCCTATACTGATGAGCTCCTTGCTTAAGGCCCAATTAGAGGCCTCAAGAGATTATTGGATAGAGATCCAATAATGCAAGGTTAGTAGGTTATTAGATGAAGATCTAATACCCACTAAGACAGGAGTCCTATGGTTTTTGATGGCTCTCTATAAATAGGAGGGGAGACTCATGGTTGATAGGCTACAACTTTAGCTACCACCTCCTATTCTCCTCCCTCCTTCTGAGCAAGAGTTACGAGATCAAATTAGAGGAGTTTCGCTGCATAGATCCATCGTGTGGATACCGCTAGAGAGGAGAATGCTTGACCTCCTTCATCTTATTCATCCGGATCTGGAATACATGAATATATGATCTCCCTAGGCAAAATCAATCTTTCTCACATCGCAGTTTTATTGGTTTTTGCATTTTTCTGGTGACTCCAATATTTTGCATGACGACTTAATCTGCATGGGAAACCAATTTTTTATTTTGATTTTCGCTGCGTATGTGATGCACCTGCTGAGGTTTCCCAACATATTATGCATCACTTATCACCAACACACAGGTTACAACATACCAATTAGTTTCATCATCAAAATTCAAGATTCAATAGTGGATGCTTCAACGAATAGAGGATTAGATATAAGTTATGGATTAGTCTTTATTCTCAATGGATGCATTATCTTCTTTATTGCCCTCTTACAACAAGGAAGGGCTGGTCGATTGGGAAAATGAGGGAGGGAGGAGAATAGAAGAGGGTGGCCAAAGGTGCAGCCTATCACTATTGTATAGCCTCTACCTAATATTTATAGAGAGCCACCATAAAACCCTAATAGATCTTATCTTAGTGGGAATTGGATCTCTATCCAACAACCCACTAACCTTGGATTATTGGAGCTCTATGTAATAATCTCCTCTGGCCTCTAATTGGGCCTCATGCAAGGAGCTCATCAATATCAGGTCTGGAAACCAAGCGAGAGCATCACATGTGCAGCAGTAGATTGAAACAAAACTGGTTTCTCATGTAGATCAAAATCATCATGCAAATATTGATACATGAAAAATTATAAAAAATGAGAATTGCATCGTGTGAGAGATTATTTACCTAGGGAGATCGTATATTCCTAAATTTTCAAATCCAGGTAGAGAGTATGAAGAATGTCACGTGTCATCCTCTCTAGCGGTATCCACGTGATGGATCCTTCAACGATACTCCTCCAATTGCAACCTCAAATCTCGTAACTATTACGTAGCTTTTTACAACATAAATTAATAATATGCAGATTTTACATAAAATTAATTAAGATACATACTTCTATCTTAATCTATTCCTATTATTTTCCTAGCGAATCACGCGACACCCTCGACACGTGAAATAGAATTCTCCGATATACTTTTAGTAGGGTTCAAGATCAAATCAATATCTTAGTGTGACATTGAGGAACTCGATCAATAACACTAAGCCTAAAAATGTAGGTAACTCTTGTCAATCACAATTTCTTATGATTCCCTTCATGTTCGACCTCCGAATCATCATGGTCTCGACCTCTCAACCAACTATGATATTTAGTTAAGGTTTCACAATCGTTACAAGATAATTCTGATTTGATGATATGCTCTCGAGGGACTCGACCGTACATACCATGTCCTCAGGTCACCAGTGACACCTTTATGTCGTAAACAATATCTCGAACCACGCAGATAGGTGAGCTTTAAGGGACTTAACAAACTCAACCTATGTCATGGTTAAATTTATTTCTATAATGATGGAAGTCCACATGGGTCAATCATATTGCCTTATGCTCACCGACTTAATATTATCGTAGGAGGGATTTTTGTTTTAATTTTATTTTGATCTCCTAATATGTCATATTATACACATATGTATTTAATATATATCTACATTGTATGTATATATATACACACACCATATTGGATGATCATGAACCGTCACCTAATGCGATCAAGCCCGAGCTAGTGTGTTCAATCACTCACAATAGGATCTATGTGTGTATCGATGCATTTTCATGCCCTGTGATCATGATCATCTTCTCATCATCATTGGTTCTGTCGGATCCTCGACGCATCTCTAAACATGGCGATCGTCTGTCACGATATCGTGGGTCTTGCTAACACCTCCATGCTCCCGTCACGCTTCTTGATGTGATTACAACATAATCATAAATACACAAGTACGACAATAAAAGAAAAAAATGGAGGCTCGTAAGCACCAATTGTTAGTTATAGGTGTCCTGCAAGCCAATCACGTGAGTAATCACACGTGTAACACACTGCAGAATCTTTTTTGCTTATGATTATTATTGATATATATATATATATATATATATATATATATATATATATATATATATATATATATATATATATATATATATATATATATATTATGATGTGCTTAGTTCTATGGAATGAGAATAAAATCGTGATGAGATTATAATAATGAGATCGATTCACTTTTAAATATATATCCTAAAAATAATCTCGATCATAAATTAGAGGGATATCGATATAACCGAACAGTTCAATGTGCCGTATAGTGTATACCCACTCTTCTATAAGAAAAACAAAATAGATTAACAATGTTTTGTAGGCTATTTGTACGAAAGTATTTAATTAAACCTATCTTAATCCAAAGAGCCTGAGAAAGTGGTTTGGATATGTTCATTAAGACACAAATCCTCGTGAACTTAAATCTAGTTCCTAAGAGAGTAATGTTGTCCAGCTTAGCTACATTGTAGAGAATGCTTCCGAGCATACAATTAGAGTTCAATGCTCGACCTCTTACATATCGAGGACCCTCTATTAGAACTCTTGACCATCTCCTCCTCATTGGTAAACTTGAAGCAAAACAACTCTACTACTACTACAGAGTCTAATATTTGCATCTTTAGTCAAACATTCTAAATCCTCGGGAAGACTTCCTGAAGAGAGTCCAAGAGTGGATGCTTTGCCTGAGAATTCATTGCCATAGCGGTAGGTAGAGGTAGTTTTGCAAAAGAAGTCTCTTGTCTTCTTTAGATCTTCTTTCCCCTCAAGCCTTTCTTCTACCTTCCAAAACCCTAATCCGACTGAATGGACACGCATAGGATGGAGGCAGCTTCTCTCTTTCCCAACACCCACGTCTGTCCCAATTTCTCTACATCTCGTTCTCTCTCGACGGGGATATACACTTCACCGTCGGACAGAAAAACTACATCTGAGTTCGAATAAGGAGCCACAAAAGTTTCAACCTTGGCGATCCACAAGGAGGATCGATCGAGAAAGAAAACATCTCCCTCTCTCTCTCTCTCTCTCCGAACGGACTCTTAAGTTGGAGAAAAATTAATCACGCAATTGTCGAATACCGCTGGCTCACGGAACCCCACACATAATGCTTATAGCGTTGACCCAAATAGTTAAGGTATATGTTAGTTGTACGATTAAATGATAATAATATATATTTAAAATTTCGTCCAAGTGCTTGTATCTATCGATCTATTTAAATAAAATTAAACTAGTATTTATTCGGGTTTAACAGATTTGGAAGTTAATATTTAACTCGTGTTTTGATTTGAATATTATTTGTCAAATATAGATTTTGATTGGCCATAAAATTAACCCACAGCCGTCCCTATTTTGGACGATCACAGGTTTTAAGTAGGGAGTTTTATATGGTTAACTCCATCACGTAACCGGGGACGCATGCGACCGCGTAAAAGAGAACGTGCCAACTGTCCCCCTCCCCCTAAAGTCTTCGACTCGAAAGGGCGCAATACTTCTCTCGCTTTCTCAGACACTACCCATTCGTCCACCTGACATAGGACGGGGTCAGTCGGTGGCGGGGCCGCACCCGAGTGACAGGTAAGAGAGACGAGTTACATCATGGCGGGTAGGTAAACTGTAACTTTTAAACAAAACATTATATCGAAGAGGTATCTGGTCAAACCCGGCGTTGATAACCTCGTCAGGGACCCGCGCTTGTTTGCGTACCTGCTCGTGGTTCACCAGTCGGCCGCTCGAGAGATGATTGGTCGACCAGGTGGGGGCCGGCGCTTCCTCCACTTACGAGATGGGTAGCCAAGGCGGATGCGTAGAAATCAGCAAAAAGAGTCAGGGGGTAGAAACCACTGGCAAGATGATTGGTCGAGTCGGTGGGGGCCGGCTCTGTGCCCATTGACGAGGCGGGTAACTAAGGGCGGCGAAGACGAAGGCGTTGCAAGAAGAGTGGGGCGTGGAATTCAACAACTGCTCTGTTCTGATATCGTTTTACTTTACCGGCGAGGGAAGACGACGCGGGGAAGAAGAAGTAGAAGAAATAGGAAGCGAAGCGAAGGCGGGCTTACCGACTCTGCTCCGTCTCTTCCACTGGCTTGTTTTTTAGTAGGCGGTGCAAGGTCGGTGAGCTTACCCCTCTCACGAATGCTCATCCTCCGGTGCAAATCGGTCAGTTGACCTTCCGACTCGGTGCTGCTAACCGAACCTTATTCTAATCGCTCAGACGTGCCTCTCACGAAGCCAGCTTGTTCGACTCTCTCTCTCTCTCTCTCTCTCTCTCTCTCTCTCGCTGGATGTTTTGGCGACGAAGACCCCCCACTTTGTTCCCACCCGAAAGCATACGCTCTCTCTGGAAAGAAGGCAACCGGGTACCGCTCATCTTCTCTTCTCATGCTTGATTCTTGCTTTGAGCGAGGTTCGAACTGGAATGCTCTTCTGTGCGTGATTGGTCCTGTTTTTCTTGTTAGCTGGAAGCTCATTCTTCATCTTCTTCTTCTTCATCATCATCATCTTCTTCTTCTTGTTTGATGGAAAAACTAGTACCTTTTTGCCCCTTTTTGCCTCTGGGTTTTTGCCTTTCATGTTTGCCTTCTTGGATTATTCTAGTTCTTGAAGAAATATTGTAATGATGTGCATTCGAATTCTTCCCTCGAGATTTGGCGGCGGGTTTGGTTCAACGAGATGCACTCGTTTCGCGAACTCGCGCGTACTTGAATGGTTATGTTTCTAGCTCTTTGTTGGTTTCTGGAACCCATGATTTGTCGGTGTCTCTCCTTGCTGTAGGAGATTAGTCTTGCTGTTTTTGTTTCGAGTTGACGCTGGGGTCAGGTGGTTTACACATAATGATGCAGCTAAGAGAGATGGAGAACAACAAATAATAGTAAAGGCTTTATTTTGGATCATTTTTTTTTTTTGTTGGGGTGTGGGATAACATTTGCTTAGAGAAATTGGAAGATGGGGAGATTGGTGGAGGCAGTTGATCGTGGGTGGTTTTTTGTCTGCTGCGAAGTCTCTCTCATAGGGTTTCGTCCCCTCTTTGTGGAATCTTCACGGAAATGAGTATACCTTTTGGGAAAAAATGACAAAAATGCTATTCAACTGGGAGTAAAGCATCTTTAATTGAGTGTGGAAGAATTGTTTTCCAATATGAAAGTAAAATGAAACATGCTGTTAAAATCCTTTATAAAACTTCACAAAGTTCCTGTCTGGAAATTGGGATACTACCCATCTGGAGGTCTCAGGATCTTACTACTCAGTGGTGTCCTGAATTGGAGAGTTTTTATGACTTAATACTTCTTCTAGTGCTGCCATTCATTTGAGCGCAAACAGTTCTCTTTTTGCCCTTTAATTGACTTCCTAAGTGTAGCTTTGACATGATTGATCGCAATCTGGATCGCTTAGTTGCTAATGTATCAAACACGTATATGGAGGGTCCCCCGTTTGGTAGCAGACATGCCTGTTGTCTGGTCATAATTTCATTGTTTCCAGATAATTTATGAACCAAATTTGTTGCATAATTTTGAAAACAAAAGAAAATGGGAGAGCAGAATTTGTTATGGATCTATCCTACATTTTGTACCTCCAAAGAAATACCTTTTGTTTGCTTACTGTGGTCTTGAATTGGTTTTTCTACCATCAAATGTGATCCAGTTACTTCTTTGTTGTTGAAGTATTGAGAATAAGCTACGGTTTTTGAATTTTGACATTTTTTGCGAGCTTAGACAATCCCCGTGTGAAGTTTCTTTGGTTCTGTTTCTTGCTTTATCATTTGATACAAATTAGTGTCAACACTGAGGAATTAGTATGAACATATGATTTTTATTATGTTTTCTCTTTCTATCGGCATGTTGCAGAGATCCCTATTGACCAAATGCGGGAACTTTAACTGCTAAACATTCGCCAGCAAACAAAATCAACTCCAGATTTATATACATCTTACTCCCTAAAGGTTTGAGTTCACTGGAATAGTTGCTCTAGATAATTGTTATAGGATAGACAGTTCCTGAAAGATGAAGAAATGGTCTGGAGCTGTTATATTAGTATTTCTGTTCACTTTGCTGATTCTGAGGTATGGGATATTGGAGAATCCCCTAGCTGAAAGATTGTTGCCAAGCCCTTTATCTCGCAATTCATCTGAACCTCTTGATTGGTTGAACTCCGGATTGCCTGCAATTCAAAATCCAGGGAATGGATCGCGTGTAGTTTCTGCTAATGCCATAGTCTCCCGCCTTTTTGCACCAAGAAATCTCTCTGATGCAGAGCAACAGTCATTGCAAACATGGAATCATTTGGATCGTCTAATAAATTATTCCAATCATTTACCTCAAGCTATGGAGGCTATCAGGGAAGCTGGATCTGCATGGGAAGATCTTATGGCTGTATTCGAGGATAACAAATTAAATAGAAGTACACAGCAGAAAGTTAAAGAGAAACAGTGCCCTTATTCTATAAAAAAAATGAACATTACAGAATTTGGCAATGATACATTTAAGTTAAAACTTCCTTGCGGTTTGGTTCAGGGTTCTTCGATAACTCTGATTGGTACTCCTGGTGGCCTTCTTGGTAACTTCCAAATTGATTTAATAGGAACAGCTCTTCCGGGTGAACCTGATCCTCCTATCATCTTTCATTACAATGTCCGCCTTCATGGTGACAAATTAACAGAAGATCCAGTGATTGTCCAGAATACATGGTCTGTAGCTAATGATTGGGGTGCAGAGGAGCGTTGTCCTTCAGATATTCACCCTACTAGTAAGAAAGGTAATAACTTTTTGCAATATATCGAGCATTACAGTCTAGAAGCTCATGTTTTGTTCTTGGCTATGATATCTTTTCTCTATCCAGATGTAAAACCTGCGCAATGGTGTAGTTTTAATCTGTTGCACTGAATTCATATTTTCCTCATTTTCTGACTTTCATTGTATCTCATATAATAATTTTTATTTGCTTGAAGATTTCGATGAATGTAAATATCTTTCAAGGATTCTCCTACTTCTCAAATAACAATGAAGTTGCAGATTTTTTTAAATCACAAGGAAGATGTGTGGAAGTAGTTATGGATAGGAGAAGCGCTAATGAGGAGCAAGGACAGTGGTGGGGCTGGTCGCAGTGGAGATTAAATTTGTCATGGATCTGTTGCAAGTGAAAGTTAGATATGAATAAGGGTAGCACATAAGATCGGATGGATTATGTAGTTCTGACTACCACATACATGTCTCGTGCCCCTTGGATTGTGTAATCAAACTGTAGTGTCTTTTAATTACTGCTGTTTATACAAAAATGCTTCTTTACTATCTTGCTTGGAGAGTAGCAAGTGTTGTGTCATATACATTGAGGCAAGATGAAGATGGTTTTCCCTTGACTCCATAGATCAATAACATTGCAGCCCTTTTCACAGTAAAAAACGCAATAAATCAAGAGCTAGATGACAAAACAGAAGATAAACTATTTGTTGCCTATTGCGAGTCCAATTTAGAAGACATGGAACACAAGCAGCTTCTTGGACAATTACCATTCTTTCCATTTAATTTGTAGTTTTTCCCTAGTCTCCACATAACCTACTTCATGACAATTTATTATTTTACAAGTATGAAGGTGGGTATTTCTGAAGGGAACTTTTTTTATCTTATCCTTGATAAGCCATCTTGGCCTATTGCCACTCAATTCTGATGTTATCTAAGAGTAGGAATCCAACCAATTTTTCTTCCTATTGAAATTGTATTTTGCTTTAGGACATATCAAGAAGTCCAAAGCCAGATATATGGGGCAGTTTCTGAAAGATAACTGGAGATTCAAGATATCAGCTAGTTCTAATTAAAGTTGCACACTCCTTGTGCTGTGAAGACATCTAAATCTTTTTGCAGTCCCCTGATGATGAGAATTTTGTAATGATTAAGATGCTATTACGTGGTTTTTGGAAAAGTGTACCTTTTTTCCCCACATATCCACCTGGGAGTCATCTTATATGCTCTGGTTTCCATGAGCCCTAGCTATGATTTCTTATTTAAGAATTTTACCACAGTTTGTTCTCATGTACTTAGCGAATATCATGTGTTGGTAGTCTCGCTTGTATTCTATGTTTCTGATAATTGTTCATTTGATCTTTTGTTGCAGTGGATGATTTGGAGCAATGCAGTGCAATAGTTGGTAATGATGAGAAAGGGATCATTGCATCTGATAACCATCGCAATGTTTCTAGATCAGTTCCACACAAAAAAGAGGGCAATAAGCCGAGAAGATATTTCCCTTTTAAGCAAGGATATCTTTCCATTACTACCATTAGGGTAGGCATCGAGGGAATCCAAGTGACTGTAGATGGAAGACATATAAGTTCATTTGCATTCCGAGAAGTACTGTTACTGCAACAAATCCATCATTTATTTTTTCTTTTCAGTTGTTTTTATAAATTTAATGATTGACTGACATTTTAACTTTTTGGTTGGTCAGAGCTTGGAGCCATGGCTTGTCAATGAAGTAAGAATTTCAGGGGAAATGAAGTTGATATCCGTTCTTGCCAGTGGCTTACCTACATCAGAGGACTTAGAGCATGTTATCGATTTAGAGTTGTTAAAGTCAAATCCTTTGCCCATACACCAAGCTGTCAAATTTTTTATTGGCATCATTTCAACAGCAAACAATTTCAAACATAGAATGGCAGTCAGAAGAACATGGATGCAATACGATCTTGTACGTACTGGAGCAGTTGTAGTGCGCTTTTTTGTAGGCCTGGTAAGCAGGTGCATCAGTGTCTTAAAATTCAGTTGGCATTACTTGGACACATTGAGCATCTATCTTTTTTTGTTTTTTCTTTTGCCAGCTTATTGAGAAACGGTCATTCCTTTGTAAAATTATGAACTGCTAGTTAACATCAATGCAAGATTGAAGTATATGCATTTTTTCTATTTCTTGTACAGCAGTGTCACTTTAGAGATTTACCACAATAGAACACAACTACTTAACATGCGACATTGAGATGCATATTACAGTGAGAAATTTATGTTGCCATACTGTGAAAAGCATCCAACTTCATTAGATCTTTCCACTGAACTATAGGGGTATCTTTTGACATTTTCTATTTGGTTTTATCTAATTTAGGAAAAGAAATGGCCTGCTTAAAGAGAAGAGGAGAGAAGGATATTTAGTAATCTATTTAACGCTATTAGTAGTCATAAAAGAAACTAGGCCTACAATGTCCTATATATATACGCATGTATAGTTAAGAGGTCTAATGGGAAAAAAAAGAACATTTTGCAAATCTAGTTATTCCACAATTTTATCTAAACACACTTCTAGAACTTTAGGAACACACATCCTAAGGGTAATAAGGACTTTGCCAACCTTATCTATATACATAATAGGCCATTTCAGCATCACCAAGGCTCAAAATAAGACTCCAGTTATAATGATGAAGATAAAAAAATATTTGCAAAATTTTAAATGATAATTACTAGAGCATGGAGTGATCCAAATCTAACTATGTAATTTGTCTAGCTCATCATGTCACTTGTTCTGTGTAGTCTTGCCAATCGTGTCAGTTGTTCTTAACTGATAGTTGCATTATTAAACAAAATTTTCTTTTGAGTTTCTACATTTTTAATTTTTTGTGATTGGGACTATATTGCCTGTGTTTTTTCTGTTATCTAATCACAAAGTACCTTCTAGAAAGTTTTATTTTACTTCTGAGAGTTTGATTGAAGTTACTCATGTCATTTTCTTCTATCTTTCCTGATCTTAAGCCATTCAAGGTACAAGTTGGCATACCTAAATGTTCTCTGGTTTTTCAAACAGCATAAAAATCAAATGGTAAATGAGGAGCTTTGGAATGAGGCTTCCACATATGGAGATATCCAACTGATGCCATTTGTTGACTATTACAGTTTGATTACCTGGAAAACCATAGCCATATGTATTTATGGGGTAAGTTTGTAGACTAATTCATTAAGACCTATCTTCTACCTAGTATATTTGTTAGTTTCCCTTCTCTAAAAGTTCTATTTTGCCTGTTCTGATAGACAAATGTTGTATCGGCCAAGTACATCATGAAAACAGATGATGATGCTTTTGTTCGTGTTGACGAGGTGCTTTCTGCATTAATGACAACTAATATCACAAGTGGGCTATTATATGGTAGGATCAACTCTGATTCCGAACCTCACCGAAATGTGGAGAGCAAATGGTACATATCGCCTGAGGTAAAATTGTTTTTCTTGTGTCTATTTATCAAGTTATTCTTCTAATTTCAAAATTATAGAAGCATCCACTTATTTTCAAAATGAGTTCTAAGACACAAAGGCAATCGACGATATATCAAGTTATTCTTCTTTTAAATTGTTTTTCCTGCCTATTTATGAAGTTAATTTTCTGATTTCCAAATTATATAAAAGCAGCCACTTATGTTCAAACTGAGCTCTAAGACGAAAGGGCAGTCGACAATACAAAAACTAATCATGAAACACACAATTCTACTCTCTTTTGTTTCATGTAAAGGTAGCAGTAAGTATTTTCTGAACTGAATTCTCATCTTGACATAAGTGAGACGAACTTTTCATATATGTCATTAACCCTTTTGAAATATTTTCTTCAAATATTATTTTGCTACAATGCACTATAGATATATGGATTGAACCATCACTAGTTGTTTTTGGATCGAAGTCCAAAATTGTCCCAAACAACTAAAGTGTCTTCCAGAATATTTTTTGAAGGGAGTCCTCCAGAAATTATTTGTTATTCTTCTTTGCTCATCCACTGTTTAACTTTCATGAAGGAATGGCCTAGCGAGAAATACCCCCCTTGGGCTCATGGCCCAGGATATGTGGTGTCGCATGACATTGCAGAGGCAGTGTACAAGCAGCACAACGAGGGTCATTTAAAGGTACTGAATCTCACCTGCTTCATGTGATTCCCTCATATTTGACATAACAGGAAAACTATTTGTGCAAGCCTCAAAGAGTAGTACTGTGGTTGTTACAATGTGAAGGAATTCTAGAATCAAGATGACTTGAAGAATTGGCAAAGTTGTTTCATTGATAAATTTCACTAATTTATGCTGTTTACTTGAATTTACATTTCATTGTATAAAATGAAAGGATGTTAATCATGCAGATGTTCAAGCTAGAGGATGTTGCAATGGGCATATGGATAGACAAGATGAACAAGAACGGGGCAGGTATTAAATATGTGAATGAGGGGAGGATTTATATTGATGGTTGCGAGGCTGGGTATGTTCTTGCCCATTACCAGGAACCACGGGAAATGCTATGCCTGTGGCAGAAACTTCAGGAGATGCAAAGAGCAAGATGCTGCGGAGACTAGCAATAAATTCTGGTGTTTGCCCTGATAGTCTTCATTCATGGTTTGCAAATTCACACCTTGTGGTATAGTACATATTACCAACTTGCAGGAAGAGGACATCTACATGATTGTCTTGGAAAAGTTATTGTGATGGCCTAACAAGTCCTCTTTCTGGTGACTAACTCCAGCGTTTAATCTTCTGGTGGTTCTTTGAGATATTTAGTGATTAGTAATTTCCTCTAACCATAGGCTTTTGATGGCACCATACTCAAGTTATCACAGAGAAAGAGAGAGAGAGAGAGAGATAATTAGTATTGTGAAATTTCCTTCAATATTGTATTCAAGGGAGATGATACTGTATCAGAGAACTGAGTAGAAAACTTGGCTGATTGTATGTTTAGAAAACATAATCATATAGCAAAATTGCCATTCTTTTTCCAGGAGAATTCTCAAAAGTTGTGTGAAGTGTTCTACATTTTTCAAGCTGCAGGGAGTTTTAAATCACCACTTACTGGCAGAGGAAAGCACAAGGAGACAATCTTGGAATTTATTTCTTTGTTAGTGATATCAAGCATCTGGATTTAGATGATCCTCATAGTGTGAGATGACTTGCCTCTCTGTTCATGGTGCTCAACATTTCATAGGCTTGTAGAATTCAGTGGTTGGAAACTTGAATTAAGATGAAAGATGTGATTGGCTGATCAGAACTCAGCTGGTAGACTCATCAGTGATTGATAAATGGTGTGGTGGATCTTGAGCCATGATACATTGTAACAAGTTATTTTGGTATATTAGATATATGATTAATGTTGTTGCAGAAACAAGCATCATCCATGCAATCAAGATTGATTGTTTCAACATGAGTTTTTTTGATGCATCAGATATCTCTATATTTCAGGTGCATCATCAATGCTGTAGCAATCTGATACTTCAACAACAATTAGATTGACTGTGAACATCTCAAAACCCAAGTTTTGGTGTCTCCTCAAAGCATATAATTAGATGAATATTTCCAGCTTTATTCCTCAGTTCCATTAGTAGATGTTGAGGTCACCCCGATGAGAGTTCCTGTGTGCGCTAGATCGCCTCCATGGATTTGGTGACGTGGTAGCTCCGCTCCTTCCTCCGGGCGGTCTCCTCGTCAAACGTCACGAAGTCCTACAAAAGACCCAAGCCGAGCGGTTTGGGCTCAGTCGAATTGCTCCAATGCTCAAGTCAGGGGTCGGCTCTTCTGGATCGAAAAAGGGTCCCCCTAGTGGCGACAGGGTGAGTGAACATTTATACCTGCGTAGACGAGTTGGTCGTACGAGAGTCACGTCATTGCTACAGGACCTGACAGGTCATCCATCGCTTGTCGTCGAGGGCGTTGTACACTGGTCAGCTGCTGCGCTAACCCTGACATGTCGCATGTTGCCAGTTGCTAGGGGGTACTGTTTGTCGGTCGGCCACTACGCCTGTCCTGACACGTCGCCTGTTGTCAGCTGCTAGGGGGTACTGTTCGTCGATCGGCCACCACGCCTGCCCTGACATGTCGCCTGTTGCCAGCTGCCAGGGAGTACTGTTCGTCTGTCGGCTACTGTGCCTGCCCTGACATGTTGCTTGTTGTTAGTTGAGGGGGCTGGTCTGGCACGTCGGCTCTACTACGCCGCCCGTTGACAGGGGAAACAGTTGGTCGACCACAGGGCCGTCAAAGGATATCCCAAAGTCAGGTCGGGTGGAAGACGCTGGGTCGACGTGGCTGAGTCGTGACATGGCCGAGATGCGGACGCTACATTGTTTGCCATGTTGGACTTGACCATTACTGGCCCCATCATTCTCTCCCCCCACAGGAATCCTTTTCGTTGTCTCTTTATAGGGCGCGTTTGCAAGAGTCGTGTTGGGGCTTGGGTTGCGACGAAAAGGATTTCCGTAAAGCTTTTGGTCTTCTGGGATATGTTGCAAGGAGGTCATTCGGCTTGGGCGTCGCGGGCTTGTGGCGCCTGGTCGTGGCCGGGGGGCATTGATGGGGTGTATTGCAGCTGAAGACAGCCGAGAAGCGTGTCTCGGGCGCGACTGAGTTGGAGATGGGTGAGAGGCATGCCTCACGCACGATTGGACTGATGATGGCTGAGAGTTACATCTCGGGCACGATTGGACTGATGATGGCCGAGAGGCACGTCTCGGGCACGGTTGGACTGACGAGGGCCGAGAGGGACATCTCGGGCACGATTGGACTGATGATGGCCGAGAGGGACGTCTCGAGCACAATTGGACTGATGAGGGCCGAGAGGCGCGTCTCGGGTACGATTGAACTGATGAGGGCTGAGAGACACGTCTCGGGCACGATTGGACTGATGGGGGCCGAGAGACACGTCTCGGACACAATTGGACTGATGAGGGCCGAGAGATACATCTCGGGTATGATTGGACTGATGGGGGTCGAGAGACACGTCTCGGGCACAATTGGACTGATGGGGGCTAAGAGGCACGTCTCAGACACAATTGGACTAACGATGGTCGAGAGGGACGTCTCGGGGATGATTGGACTGATGAGGGCCGAGAGATACATCTTGGGCACGATTGGACTGATGGAGGCCGAGAGACACATCTCGGGCACGATTGGACTGATGAGGGCCGAGAGGCACGTCTCAGACACAATTGGACTGACGATGGTCGAGAGACACATCTCGGGCACGATTGGGCTGATGGGGGTCGAGAGACACATCTCGGGCACGATTGGACTGATGAGGGCCGAGAGACACATCTCGGGCACGATTGGACTGATGGGGGCCGGGAGGCACATCTCGGACACAATTGACATGAAGATGGCCGAGAGCATCAAGATCATCCGTAGGTATGTCACACGTGGCCAGCAAACATGTGTCTCACCTACAGCTGGCGTGCATGCACGGATCTGTGCTCTGGCCCGTCACGTGCTGTGCCCGTGGTTTTGGCGGTGGGTGGTTATGGTCGTTTAGGGTTGACGTGGTCCTGTATTTATTGATATGATGGGCTATGACGGGCTCTTAGGGCGGTGTTCTCTCTTTGCCTCGGGCATACGAACCACCGTTTGGCGGCTATATAATCGTGTCACCCATAGCCATAGACCTTACTTGCTCTCTTGAACCCTTCTTGTTTCCGTCTCGGCTTCTTGTAGTTCCCCTTCTCCCATTTCCCCTTCTCCTCCAAACAGGTCGGATGTCCTCCTCGGGTTCGTCTAGTGTTAGGGTCGTCCCTTCTGCAAGTTCGGAGGGGACACAATCAGAAGGTCAAGCGACTAGCGTCTCGGGATCGTCACATTCAGGGATACCTTCCTCGGAGGACGCCCGGTCGTGAAGGGACTTGGAGGCTATGAAGTCCTACCATGACATTGCCTCGGTCATAAGTGAGGAGGCTCTCGAGTCCATTCGGGAGTGTTACAACATTCCCAAGGGCTACGCGCTTCGGGCCCCTTCGCCCGAGCAGCGACCCTACCAACCCCAGCCTTCCGAGATAAGCATCTCGGTAGATGAGTTGGAAGCTGGCTTTCGCTTCCCTCTGCATCCCACTATAGTCGAATGCCTTAGGTGGTGGAGGATTTCTCCCAGTCAAATGGCGCCCAACTCATGGCGCTACCTTATTGTGTTCTTAGGCGAGTGTCGGGGGGCTGGTATTATTCCCAACCGAACTCTATTTTTCGCTTGTTTTCTCGTCTGTAAGAGTCAGGGAGGTTATTACTTGACGGCTCGGGTTGGCTTCAAGGTCAGTGGTGCACCGACCAACAACAAGGGTTGGAAGGCCCGATATTTCTTCGTCAGCGTTATGAATTGGGGTTTTAGGGTCGACTGGTCCATCCACCCGATTAGCAATGTCCCCCCTTTGTTATCCGAGGAGGAGTCTGTTGCGGTCAACAGGTTGAGAGGAATCCTTCCCCTTTCTCAGGCAATCCAGGATATGACCGAGAGGTGGTTGGTAGAGGCTTGGCTCAGTCCAGCTTCTCGGGGTATACCTGTATTCTAATGGTTTTCGTCAAGCGTGACTGCCATCCGGATTCTAACTTATTGCTCGGCATGCAGGTACTATGGATCTGAATATGTTGCGGAAGAAGCCCCGGATGCTAGGTGGGAAGGGTGCTCCCGCCGTTGATCACGAGAGCGCTCATTCGGAGGTGGAAGTTACGCACACGGAGGCTTCGGGGAAGCGACCCGTAGGGGGTTCAGCTCCCAATCCAACTGCCACTGGTTAACCCGGAAAGCGGGTCAAGATGGCGGTGAGAAGACACAAGCCTCACCGCGATAAGGGGAGCTCACGCCGGGCAGATCGGGAAAGAGAACCAAAGGTCTCGATAGGGGATGCTTCTCCGACCTACCGTCGGCCAAAGTCGATGAGGGACCGGTGCGACATACGAATTCGGGAGGACAACGAGGGCTACTACGTCCTCCATATGGCTGACTGGGCCCCGAGGGACTCGAGTGCAGCAATGCGGGCTCGGTGGTCGAACCTGTCCTACCAAACCCAGGTTTAGGACGACTCTGATATGGCCTCGAAGTTTGATCGGGGGGTACTGCATCCGACGCTAGCTAAGGACTTATACACCTTGCCGTCGGAGGTCCTTATTGCCCGAGCGGCAAAGCAGATTATGCTGGTAGGTCGTGTTTCTAGCTTTGACGTTATTGCTTGCTAACTTTTCCTATATCGACCAACTTTTCTATTTTTGCAAGGTCACCATTATCAGATGGCCCTCCTGGACAGGGTGCATGACTCGGGTCGTTTAGTGACCCATATGGGGAACTGGGCATCCCTCCTCAAGGTGAAACTCGAGAAACTAAGGTAAAAAAGGGACCCCGAGCAACTGGCTCGAGCCAGGCAGCAAGTGGACGAACTGGAGGCGAACAACGCCAAGCTGAAGTTGGGGTTGGACGAGTTGAGCGGTCGGTTGGACGAGGCAGACAAGGAGCTGAACGAGCTCTGAGAAGGGTTGGTGGAGAGCCAACGTCAGTTAAAGGAGCAAAAGGCTGGCCGTCACAAAATCGACAATGAGCTGTTGAAGCTGATGAGGGAGAATGAGTCCCTCACGGCCGAGCTGCCGGGCAAGAGCATCACCGACTACAAGCAGTCGGTCGGGTTCGGATGGGGGCTGCGGCGGATGGGACAAGTATCATACAAATATGGTATCGGGTTGCCTTAGCCCGCTTCCAAGCCTGATACCCCGACTTGGAGATCGATAGCGACCTGTTCACCGAGCGACCTGAGGACGGCTTGGTGCCGATGGAGACCCGTTAAGAGTTTGACGACTCCATCCCCCCAGGGTTAAGCAGGAGTTTTGTAACCTCAGGGGTCTAAGGGGACTAGTCTGTTTGACCTTGGGATTTGTCCCGAGTCGGTACTGTAACTAACAAATTTTGTAACCGAACATTCTATTTACTGCAAATGATAAGGGACATTTTGGTCAGTCAAACATTCGGTTTACTGTAAAATAGCCTTTCTGGTTCCCAATCTATGTGTAGAACTTCTTTAAATTGGACATGTGCCAGGTCCTCGACAATTGTCTGTCGTCGAGGTTCATGAGGATGTAAGGAACCTCTCGAATCACTTTAACGACTCGGTATAGACATTCCCATGTAGGCGCTAATTTACCCCGAGTTCGAGTCGGATCACTGACCTTGGCTCTGCACAGGACGAGGTCGCCTGGGGCCACTTGCCGAGGGCGTACTCTACTATTGTAGAGTCTCGCGACGGCCTTCTTGTATGTAAGTTCGTGAAGATGTGCTTTGACGCGTTTCTCCTCTAAGAGATCCAGGTTCTCGTGTAGCTGTGCATCTGAGGTGGCATCTTCATAATGCTCAACCCTAAGCGTTGGGAAGACCATCTTGGGTGGTAAGACTGCCTCGGTCCCGAAGGCCAGGCTGAATGGGGATTCTGCCGTTGATGTTTTTGGGGTTGTCCTCGAAGCCCACAAGATGTTGGGTAACTCGTCGGCCCAAGCTCCTTGTGCGCTGGTGACCCTCTTCTTCAGACCCTCTAGGATGGCTCGGTTTGTAACCTCGGCGAGCTGATTGGCCTGGGGGTGAGCAACTGAACTGAACTTGAGTTGGATATTGAAGCCTCAACAGAAATCTTTAAACTTTTGATTGTTGAATTGCGTCCCGTTGTCTGTGATTATAACTCTGGGTAAGCCGAACCTGGTGATGATATTTTTCCAAACGAAGTTCTCGACCTGCTTTTCTGTGATCGAAGCCAGTGGTTCGGCTTCAACCCACTTGGTATACGATAATATATTTGCGTTGTCCCGAAGCGGGGGGGAAAGGGCCGAGCAGGTCCATTCCTCACTAGGCGAACGGCCAGGGCGTCTCGGATGTCGCCATGGGAGTTGTCGGCTGGTGTGGCACATAAGCGTGGCGTTGGCATTGCTCACACTTTTGTACATAGGTCTAGGCATCCCTACGCATGGTCGGCCAGTAGTAGCCCTGCCTGAGGATTTTGTGTGCGAGTGTGCGGGCCTTGATATGTGCCCCACACACCCCCTCGTGCACCTCGGCGAGGGTCGTCTGTGCTTCGCTCGGACGGAGGCATCGGAGCAGGGTCGACTGAACCCTCTCCTATAGAGGTGACCATTGATCACGCAATACCAGGATGCTAATCGCTTTACCCGATGCGCCTCAGTTTGTTCCTCGGGCAATATGTCATTTTCCTTGAACTGAAGTAGTTGGCTGAGCCAACATTCTTCTATCTCAACTACCGCCACGTCGGGCGAATTGATGGAAGGTCGAGTGAGCTTAGTTAGCCGAGTGATTTCCATGCAGGGGCTTTAGTGCGAAGCGAGTTTTGCTAAGGCATTGGCGTGCGTATTTTCGGTCCGTAGTACTTTGGCGATGGAGAAAAGTTGGAAGGTGCTGATCAGTCGTCGTGCCTCGGCAAGGTACTTTGCCATGGTGTCATCTCGAGCTTCGAACTCCCCACAGACCTGGCCAGCCACAAGTTGGGAGTCAGTGAAGGTCTCAACCCTCTCTGCTTGGAGCTCTGCTGCCATCCTTAGCCCAAAGAGCAATGCTTCGTACTCTGCCTCGTTGTTCGTGGCCCTGAAGTTGAGACAAAGGGCTTGTTCGTATACCTGGTGTGTGAGACTTTCTAACATGAGGTCGGCGCCCCCCTTCTTGGCAATGGCCAACCCGTCCACGTACAATCTCCAGACCGGGGCCGCATTGGTTGGCTCGCTTGCCGGGGTAAGTTCTGCGAGGAAGTCCACCATCACTTGCGCTTTTACAGCCGATCGGGGTACATACTCGAGATCGAACTCGCCAAGCTTGATCGACCATTTAAGCATACGGCCTGCAACATCGAATTTTGATAGAACTTGTCGGAGTGGTTGGTCGGTTATTACCTTGATGGGGTGTCCTTGGAAATAAGGTCTGAGTCTTCTGTGGCCGTCAGAAGCGCAAGGGTTAGCTTCTCAACCGGGGAATATTGCTCCTCGAGACCATTGAGGACGTGACTCAAAAAATAAATTAGCCTCTTGACCTCGACGAGTGTGCCCAAGACCGAGCTAATGGCCACAGCTGACACTGCCAAGTACAGTCCAAGGGGCTCCCCCGAGAAAACCGCAAATAGCCGAGGTAGCTGGGAGAGGTGCGCCTTCAGTTCTTGAAAGGCCTCTTCACACTGAGGTGTCCACAGAAAATCTTTCGCCTTCTTTAGGGTGCGGAAAAATAGACATGTTTTGTCTCCTGCTCGAGAGATGAAACAGCTCAAGGCTGCGAGCCTTCTGGTAAGCTATTGTACTTCCTTTACCGTTCGGGGGGATCTCATTTGGAGGATCGCCTCTATCTTCTTGGGGTTAGCGTTGATGCCTCGTTGGTGGATCATAAAGCCGAGGAACTTTCCCGAGGTAACCCCGAAGACATTTGCTGGGATTGAATCGCATCCCGATGCATTGCATGATCCATAATGCTTCCTCTAGATCTCTTAAGTGGTCTCCCGAGGCCTTGCTTTTTACGATCGTGTTGTTGATGCAGACCTCCATGGTGTGGCCGATCTGATCCTTGAACAAGCGGTTCACCATTCTCTAGTAGGTGGCGCCTGCATTTTTTAATCTGAATGGCATTGTTCTGAAGCAGTATGTGCCGACATGCGTGATGAAGGCGGTATTTACCCGATCTTTAGGTGCCATGTGGATCTGGTTGTATCCCGAGTATGCGTCCATAAAGGAAAGAATTTCATGGCCCGATGTGGAGTCAACCAATTGGTCAATGTGAGGCAGGGGGTAGCAATCCTTAGGACATGCCCGATTAAGGTCGGTATAGTCAACACACATCCGTCAATTCCCATTGGACTTCTTGACCAATACAACATTGGATAATCAGGTCGAGTACGTGACTCCGAGATAAAATTGGCCTCGAGTAAGCATGCCACCTCTTCCTCGATGGCCCTCTTGCGCTCGGAGCAAATTTTCTTAGCTTTTGCTTGACCAGATGAGCTCCGGGAGTTATGTTAAGATGGTGTTCTGCCTCGCCTGGGTCAACGCCGGGCATGTCTTCCAAGGTCCATGCAAACAGGTTGGCATTCTTCTTCAAAAATTTCACCATCTTGACTTGTTGCTGGCCCGCGAACGTCGAGCCGACCTTTAAGGTTTTGTCGGGCTAGCCGAGGTCAGGGGCCACTTCCTTTACACCTTCGATCGGTTCGGGGTTCAAAGCGAGTTTTCTGGGTTCTCTCGGGTCGATCTCTGGGCTCGTCATTCTGGGTTTCTTTGGGAGCGTGGTGGCAGTCAAGTAGCATCGTCGAGACTCCCGGGGGTCGCTTCGGGCCTCGTCGACTCCTGCATCGGTTGAGAATTTCATGGAGCAATGGAATGTTGACACCACGACCCTCAACCTGTTGAGGGTTGGTCGGCCTATTATAGCATTATAAGCCGAAGGAAGGTCGACCACCATGAAGACGACCATTAGATTCTTGGTACGTGGCTCCTCGTCAATTGGTAACGGCAGGGTCATCATTCCAAGAGGAGCGATGGAATCTCCAATAAACCCTGTCAACGTAGAGGTCAGTAGGGTTAAATCTTAATCGATCAGACCAAGTTTCTGAAAGGCTTCGAAATATAGAATGTTTGTGACACTCCCTGTATCTATCATTATCCGCTTGACTCGAGTGTTGGCGATGCGCACCGTGACGATCAGGGCGTCGTCATGATCCGGGTACTCCTCTCCTTCTGGTTGGAAACTGATCTCAGGATCAGGGTGACACTGCGACCTCTTCTTGACCGTGGCCCTGGCGTACGCTTTACGCGCTGAGGTGCTGTCTCCACCCGCCGCGGGTCTGCCGACTATGATGTCGATTTGATGTTCGACTAGGTCAGGAGGGCGCGATGGACGATCTCTTTTCGACCGCCTATCTGGATGGTCCATCCTCCTTTGGACATAATGACCAAGGTGTCCCTGTCGGATCAAGTCCTCGATTTGGTTCTTCAGGTCCCGACACTCTTCGGTGTCGTGGTTGTATTCACGGTGGAAACGATAGTATCTGCCACTGTCCCTTTCTTCGGGTCTGGTCTTGATGCGGTTCGGTGGTGCCATGAGCCCCTTCCCTCTTATCTGGAGGAAGATCTCGGTCCGGGTGGAGTTGAGAGGAGTCATCGGGGGCCATGGATGGCTGAACTCTGGCCCCTCTATCCTCCTCCTCGGCGGTCCCGAGGCTGGTCCCCGAGGGTATTCCCCTCGGGGACGCTTTTGTTCTTCACATTTTTCGACGATCAGGGCCTCAGCGGTGATGAAGTGGTTTTCCCTCTGCATCATCTCGGGGACTATGGTTGGAGGTTTCTCGACCAGAGACCAAAACAGTTTGGACGGGCGTATGCCCATCAGAAAGGCTTGGATGACTAAGGAGGGGTGTGCATCAGGGATCGCTCGCGACTCGGTGGTGAACCTGTTGACGAACTGTGCAAGGGGTTCCTCCTTTCCCTGGGCAATGTCGAGGAGCGAGGCTGTCGTGGGCTTAGGTCGGGCGTTGGCAAGGAAGTTCTGCTCCAGCTCCCTCGCAAGCTGGTCGCAAGAAATAATGGTCGTCGACTGGAGATGACTGTACCACACTCGATCTGGAAACGATCGTACCACACCTGGCCCCCTCAAGGTGGTCGGGAAAACCCGACACATCAGTGCGTCAGACGAGTCATACAACGCCATTTGTGCTCGGAAGGCCACGACGTGTTCGGTCGGGTCTGAGATCCCATTATACGACTCCAAAATTGATAGTATGAAGTTGGTCGGGACCGGCTTGTCTCGTATTTCCAGGGCGAAGGGCGATTTATATTTGGAGCTCTCTACGACCTCTTCCTTCGACTTGATGACCTTCTTTTGGACTTCATCGAGGCGTTCATTTATGCGTCGGAGCTGCATTCAGAATGAGTTAGTCGAGTCGGATGACAGGGTGCTCGATCCCGAGGTGGGGGGCAGCAGATTTTTTCGGGACAATCGACGGGGTCTCGGGGGGACTTGGTTCCGTTGGACCAGGCTGAGCTGGCACCGGGGGCCCCCGAGATCCTTCCTGGTTGGTAGGGGCCCGCTGAGGCTCCGATAGGGGGGGGGGGGGTGTTGTTGCCTGAGCGAGCTGAGGGATATAGGGGGCGATCGCCTGTATCATCCCAGTAAAGGTCTGTACTTGACGCGCGAGGCTGAGGAAAGCTTCCATAGTGACTACCTGCGACGCATGAACTGGGGGGGTGAGCCCAGGATCAGTGAACAATCTCCAATACCTGTTGGGAGTCAGGGTGGATTGTCCCCCGTCTGTGATCCCCGGTTGGGGAACCGAAGGTGCAGCCGCGATCTGGGGCATGGCCGCAGGGGCGGGAGTACGGGGGCTGCTTCCTCGGCCATCCGACTGGGGATAAAATTCGAGATGTGATCTTGCGACATGGGCCCTCCTTCTAGCGCCAAAATGTTTGGGTCGCCCTGCAACGTGGGATGACAAGTCACCCCGATGAGAGTTCTCATGTACGCTAGATCGCCTCCATGGATTTGGTGACGTGGTAGCTCCGCTCCTTCCTCCGGGCAGCCTCCTTGTCAAACATCATGAAGTCCTGCAAAAGATCTGAATCGAGCGATTTGGGCTCGGCCGAGTCCCTCTGATGCTCAAGTCAGGGTTCAGCTCTTCTAGATCGAAAAAGGGTCCCCCCCCCCCAGTGGCGACAGGGTGAGTAAACATTTATACTTCCATAGACGAGTTGGTCGTACGAGGGTCACATCATTGCTATAGAACCTGACAGGTCATCAACCGCTTGTCGTCAGGGGCGTTGTACACTGGTCGACCGCTGCGCCAGCCCTGACACGCTGCCTGTTGCCAACTGCTAGGGGGTACTGTTCGTCGGTCGGCCACTGCGCCTGCCCTGACACGCCGCTTGTTGCTAGCTGCCAGGGAATACCATTCGCCGGTCGGCTACTGTGCTTGCCTTAACACGCCGCTTGTTGCTAGTTGAGGGGGCTGGTCTGGCACATCGGCTCTACTGCGCCGCCCGTTGATAGGGGGGACAGTTGGTCGACCACAGGGTCGTTAGAGGATACCCCGAAGTCAGGTCGGGCGGAAGACGCTGGGTCGACGTGGCTGAGTCGTAACATGGCCGAGATGCGGGCGCTACATTGCTTGCTATGTTGGACTTGACCATTGCTGGCCCCATTTTTCGATCCAGAAGAGCTGACCCCTGACTTGAGCATCGGAGGGACTCGGCCGAGCCCAAACCGCTTAGCTCGGGTCTTTTGCTGGACTTTACGACATTTGACGAGGAGGCTGTCTGGAGGAAGGAGCGGAGCTGCCACATCACCAAATCTACAAAGACGATCTAGTGCACACGAGAACTCTCATCGAGGTGACCTGTCACGTTGCGGGGCGACCCTAACAGTAGACATGTCACTGAGATGTGGATAGACCCAAAGAGCTTTAGAAAAGATGCAAGTCCATGAGAGGAGAAAGGTTAGGCCAACAGCCTCAGCAGCAATCCAACCGAGCCTACATCTCTAGTTGGTGAAGTTGTAGTTGGACGATGGTTCTACTGGTTGGTGCATCCATCCATCTTCCCCGTTTCTTCCTTCTCCCAACCTTCGAAAGTTGAGAGAGTCTCAACGACACATGCTTGCTTGATCATGACCGAGAGCTCTGCAAAGTGCCTTCCCTCACGCTTGTTTAAAGGGGACCAGCCTCTTGCGAAGCTCTCAAGTCGGTGCTCATGGAGGGAAGGAAGATGAAGCTGTCGACGGCCCTCATCATGTTGCTTATCTTCGGTGTCTCCAACCAGCGCTGCTCCTGTGCAATCGTGCAGTTCATCTTCGGCGACTCCTTGTCGGACGTCGGCAACAACAACTACCTCACCAGGAGCTTGGCTCGGGCCGCTCTGCCATGGTACGGAATCGATCTCGGAAAGGGCCTGCCCAACGGGAGGTTCACCAATGGCCGAACTGTCGCCGACATTGTTGGTATCTCTCGATGGATCCCTCCTCCCATCTGTTCCATCCGTGGACTCCTCGTCGAGTAGAGTCACCGACTCTGCTCATTGGTTGCAGGCGACAAGGTGGGCCTCCCGCGGCCGCCGGCGTTCTTAGACCCGTCTCTGGACGAGGACACGATACTCAACAGCGGAGTCAACTACGCCTCCGGAGGCGGCGGAATCCTGAACGAGACCTCCTCGCTGTTCGTAAGTCAACTACCCCCGGGTCTGTAACTTCTTCCCTCGCCGCGTGCATGCCGATGGTGATCTCGCGAGCTCTGGGGTGCTGCTGCAGGTGCAGAGGTTCTCCCTCTACAAGCAGATCGAACTGTTCCAAGGGACTCAGGAGCTGATAAGGAGGAAGATCGGGCGCGCGGCGGCCGACGACTTCTTCGCACAAGCTCGCTACGTGGTGGCCTTGGGGAGCAACGACTTCATCAACAACTACCTTCTCCCCGTCTACTCCGATTCGTGGAGCTACGACGGGGAGACCTTCATCGACTACCTCATGAGCACATTGGAGGGTCAGCTCAAGGTGAGTTAAGCGAGCAGAAGGCCGTCGCAGGCGATCGAATACCAGACATCCTTCTCATGCGTGCATGAACGCGTGCAGCTTCTGCACTCACTGGGGGCGCGGCAGCTGACGTTCTTCGGCCTCGGACCCATGGGATGTATCCCCTTGCAGCGAATTCTGACGTCCTCGGGGGGATGCCAGGAATCAACCAACAAGCTCGCGCTAGGCTTCAACAAGGCGGCCACCGAGCTCCTGGGTAATCTGTCCAACACCCTTCCTAATGCCACCTACCGCTTCGGCGACGCCTACGATTCCTTCCAGGACCTGATTGATCGGCCCTACATGTACGGTGAGTGAGTCGTTTGTCGTCTTCTTCTCCTCCTTCTTCTTCCTTCTCCTTCCTCCTCCTCCTCATCTTCTTCTTCTTCTTCATGGTGTTTGCAGGGTTCAACAACTCGCGCGGGCCGTGCTGCTCGCTGGGGCGGATTCGACCGACGCTGACCTGCACGCCATTGTCGACGCTGTGCGAGGACAGGAGCCAGTACGTGTTCTGGGATGAGTACCACCCGACGGATCAAGCCAACGAGCTGATCGCCAACGAGATCATCACCAAGCTGGGGTTTAAGCCCATCAATGAAACCAACACCCCGTAGCGTTTACGGTGTTTGTATTCAGCTCTTGCTTGCATCGTTGACTTGCGACAGTGGAAATCGTGTTAGCTCCACACGATCAAAGAACAGACGTCTCTTCTCTCATCTTCTTCCCCTCCTCCACCCACCCATCACACACACCTTGCAATCAGCTGCGCACCCATGGTATGCATCACTGTTTTCTTTGACGGAATTCTCTACTGATGCGTGCATTATACTCAAATCTAATCAATTAAATAACTGATATATTAACTTATCAACCCAAAGAGTCAACAAATAGAGGCTGTTAATGTTATGATCATTATTTCTACAAGGGAAGGGGGGGGGGGGGGGGGGGCTGTTACCAACTCAGCCATTACCACAGCAGCAGTGCTGTATCACTTCATCATCTTCTTCTTCCCCCCCTTCCAACTCTTTCCTGGGAATTCAGGGAAGCATGAGTCCGACTCGGAGATTAGAGGTTGGAGAGCCTGCCAAAACTCCCACCATGGATGAACACATGCCCTGCTCCTCCAGAAGCCAACAAAGTTAGCAACGATTGCATGCTACTGAATGCTGGATATATATAAATATACATGGCCACCCTCTCTGGATGCGTGTCATGATCTTGCTTCTCATGTTTCTTTATATCATTGTGGTTCTCGTGCGTCTCTCTGCGATCCACACAGCACATTTCTCATCAGGTTTCTTCTTCTCTGTGTGTTGACTATGACTGATACATGTTAGTTCAAAGTCAAAAAACTATGTGATCGGGGCGATCGATTGTGAACATTGGGCACCCTCGGGACCATCAAAATAAAGAGAAAAAGTAGAAAGCAAGTAAAAGTATCACAACCTATTCTTCATTATGTGCTGCACGCATCATGTTCACTAAGAAAGCCATCAATCCATTCTTGTATGCATGTATAACAAAACATGAAGCATTGCTCGTGACATATTAATACATGCAAAATGCATCCTATGGAAAATTAAGGTTCTCATATACGGAGGCCAATATATAGACATTCATACTAACTTATGCAAGTAACGCTATTCAGTACCTCCAACTCTAATTTTTCTGATCATAAACGAATAGATCAGTTTTAACATCGAGGCTTGATTGAATTAAGGAGAGTCCAAGGAATAATTAAGTGATAAGGACGAGAAAGAAATCATTTTTTAATGTGCTTTATTTTAGCTCTAATGATGCATATTTCCTATCATTGCCTCCCAAGATTAGTACACGAAGCAAATAATTGTGGGGTGCATCATTAGTATTTAATTGTATATATCATCATGTTCTTCATGCCTTAAGAAAAATATATATGTATGTATATAAAAGAAAGGAGCACATGAACATGAATGCATGAACTGTACTTGTCATACTAAATAGCTAGAAATGGTGAGGCCTCAACCTTGTTGTATAATAATATTGATGGAGATTGGTGTTAAGTTGGTGCATGTAATGAACGGAATAGTTACTTAACCCTTAAATAATTTCTTCACTCAATGCATGTTAGCTATTGAGAGTTCCGATCTAATCTCATATCGAAAGTAGACTAAGAGTTTATATATTAATATTATTTATATTTTAAGCCTTTTGAAACAGTGGGTGCATACTATACCAAATCATCACTAAGCTAATACAGAGAGTGTATGAATGATTGAATTGGATACCGCAAACAATGGGACAAATGTGTAGCTTCGTCTTCTTTTTCCCTGCAACTCATGCACGTACGGCATGAGGTTTCCAGCGCATGCTGGCGTGTAGCCTCTCGCAGTCGATGCTACTGCATGTGATCGAGCTACTGCATGACAGCAAAAATGCCGGCCGGAGTGTATCCGAAGTCTTGCAGTAAGACGTCCATGAATGCCATCCTCATGTGAGTTGATGGATCTACCATGGATGGTTACCTGAACAAAGGGAGAGAGAGAGAGACAGGTAGGAATTGATCTACAAAAGAGAAGCTCTTGAGCAGATGAAGAAGATGGTGGATCTGCATGTGGAAACAAAGGTGGCTTTCTGTCTCTGTTTGTGCTGAATTATTTCATCCTTGTCTCCATTTGCTACTCCACTTTGCAATCACAGTCTCATCTTTCTTTCTCTTTTGTCCGAGTTCCTTCATCATATTCTTTGTCATGGAAGGTGCCCGATGCTTTGACGAAGTCGTTCTATAAGAGAGGCTCACCGGCGTGCTCTGCCGACGGAGCTCATGTGAAAGCTCCAGGGCGTTCGGTGAGCAGACCACGTCCTCTGCCATTTTCCCGGTAGCAGCAGAGGTGGAGAATTCCAGCAATGGAAGGTACATACACTCTTTGAGTGCTCCGGTCATTCCACGTCGTGAGCACAGTTGAACCCATGTCACCTTGCAAACGCAGGGCACGGTTTCTTCGACCTCGCCGTCTCGCTCGACGAAGCCTCCGGCGGTCTCTTCGGGATCGCCTGGGACGCGCTGCCGAGCCAGATCGGGTTGCTGTGGATGTGGGTGAGAGGGCGCGTGGTGGTGCCACTGGTGAGAATCGCGGTAGTCCTGTGCTTGGTCATGTCGATCATTCTGCTGATCGAGAAGGTGTCGATGGGCCTCGTGAGCCTCTACGTGAAGGTCTTCCGCCGGAAGCCGGAGAAGATCTACAAATGGGAATCGATTCAGGCCGACGAGGAGCTGGGAAGCTCAGCGTATCCCATGGTCCTCGTCCAAGTCCCCATGTTCAACGAGAGAGAGGTAACGTAATTCCTGTTCGATCGTCATGCTCCGACGATCCAACCGAATGAAATCTTTCATTCCCCCCCCCCCCCCCCCCCTGCAGGTCTACAAGCTATCCGTGGGAGCTGTGTGCAGCCTCGCATGGCCGCCCGACCGCCTCATCGTCCAAGTGCTCGATGATTCTACCGATCTAGCGATTCGGGTTTGTTTGTCCTGCCTTCGCCAGCTGATACGAATGAATCCGCAAGAGAAGGAAGGTCTCACAGGCAACGAGCTTTATCTGTTTTCCAAGTGCAGGATATGGTGCGGGGTGAGTGCGAGAAATGGATCAGAAAGGGGATCACTGTGCATTACATCTCGAGAGACAACAGGAACGGGTACAAAGCAGGGGCAATGAAGGAGGCGATGGAGATGGACTACGTGCGGCAATGTGACTATGTCGCCATCTTCGACGCCGACTTCCAGCCTGCTTCCGACTTCCTCGTGAGAACAGTCCCTTTCCTGATGCACAACCCTGAGATCGCTCTCGTCCAAGCTCGCTGGAAGTTCGGTAAGCACGTTCCGACATCGTCGAATTGTGCAGGCGATGAGAAAAAAAGGGGGATAGTCCACTGACAGTGTTCATCGTAAGTGCCGATGCAGTGAACGCCGACGAATGCCTGATGACGAAGATACAAGAGATGTCGCTCAACTATCATTTCAAGGTCGAGCAACAAGCCGGTTCATCGACGATCGAGTTCTTCGGCTTTAATGGTGAGTCTCAGCTGCCAAAACAAACTGTGTGCCAGAAGCATCACCCCGATCTTGCTTCGAACACAGGAACTGCCGGAGTGTGGCGAATCTCTGCGATGGTGGCGGTCGAAGGGTGGAAGGAAAGAACAACCGTGGAAGACATGGATTTAGCAGTTCGAGCAAGTCTTGCAGGGTGGAAGTTCTTATACGTCGGCGGTGTCAAGGTACTACTGATCACGTCAGACATGGAAAGTTTCTTCGACTCGAACAGAGGAGTGAGTTGTATCGAGTAGAATCAAGTGCTTCTTTGTTTTGAACAGGTTAAGAATGAGCTACCGAGCACCTTCAAAGCATATCGTTTTCAGCAGCATCGGTGGTCTTGTGGACCTGCAAATCTATTCAAGAAAATGGCCGTGGAGATCATCACCGCCAAGGTCAGCTCATTTTTACTGCACAACAATGGGAGAAAGAAAGAAAGAAAGACTTGAAATCTTTTTTGCTCTTGTGCCGCAGAAAGTGTCGATGGTGAAGAGGTTCTTTATGCTCTACAACTTCTTCTTTGCTCGGAGGGTTATAGCTCACAACGTCACCTTCTTCTTCTACTGCATGATCATTCCGCTGTCCTGCTTCTTCCCCGAGATCCAAATTCCAAACTGGGGAGTCATCTACATCCCCACAGCCATCACTCTTCTCAGCGCAGTCGCTACTCCAAGGTTCGGATTCTCGTCGCCACGACGCCCGTTTCTCGATCTTGGCACTGCCGTTGACGTCTGCTCCCCATCGGTTTCAGATCCATTCACTTGATCATCTTCTGGATACTGTTCGAGAATGTCATGTCATGGCACCGGTGCAAAGCCGTCTTCATCGGTCTCACAGAAGCCACCCGAGTGAACGAATGGATCGTCACCGAGAAATTAGGAGACACGATGAAGACGAAACCCGCAACCGCCGCTGCAGCAGCACCCAAGAAATCCAAGACCAAGTTCTGGGATAGGTAATCTTGGTGTTGTTTTCGATCGGTAACCGATGCTGCCATATTTCGATCGGTCGGTGAAAGACCTGCACTCCTTTCTTGTAGGATCCACCGTGACGAGATTGGCATTGGGGTCTTCCTCGTGGCCTGTGCGACCTACGATTTTGCATATAACACCGAGCGATACTTCATGTACATTTACCCTCTGGCCTTGTCCTTCATCCTCATGGGTGTCGGCTACGCCGGAACCTTCGTCCCCGGCGGCCGGAAGTAGGTGAGGCGAGGAGCACAACACCCATGGGCCTTCAACGAAATCGGTCCGCCGCCATTAAGACTTTCGCAGCTCCTATCTTCCGCTCGAGGGTCTCGAGTTCTTCCTGCGGGTGTGATGGAAGACCAAGAGAGCTTCTCGCCCGCCGCCATGGCAGTATCACCTGAAGCGACCAACACCTGCAGTCTGTTGTTAATGGTGTACATGTATTATTTTTTGTCGAGTCAATAAAAGGAAAGATTTAAGGTGCTCGTATCGGTACCCGATAAATAGCTCTGCGTTTGTGATTCTGTCAAACGATGATTGGGCGAGGGTCGTGGGCCCCAGCATGTGTACGAATAAAATATATCTTCTTCTCCAGTGCTTATCCGAACCCACAAGACGACGAAACAGCGACACGCGTCAAACCGCTCGGGAAAACATCTGCGCCGTTGATCTCCGCCGCCCTTGGAATCACAAAGCATGCGATGCTCCTCCGTTTATCCTCCTCGACCCCATGCGCTCGCCCACAGCATACATAGCCCGTTGTTTCGCGTCACGTGATGATGCGAGAAGCACTGTTGTACCCTTCGGTGAACCGAAGATTGGGGCCCAGGTCGCTCCAATCGTAGGGAGGGTAGAAGTGGGGTCCCTGCCTTGAGATGCTCCTTCGGGAGACTTCGAGGTTCCCCAGTTTTAAGCTGTCCTCGCACGCTCCGTGATCGACTGCTCTAAAAATATCTCCTACTCCACCTTCCGGGAGCGGAACGAGATGGCGGCAGGGAGAGGGTACACGTCGGGCCGCTTGGAGCAGCTCATGAGCGGCGGCGGCGGCGGCGGAGATGGGACGACGCGGGGCTTAGTCCAGGTCATTCTCGGCGTGGTGGGGCCATCGCAGGAGGTGGCGGGCGAGGATCGGTCGCCGCCGGACCGGATCGTGCTGGTGAACCCCGTGACCCAGGGTATGGTGGTGCTGCAGGGGGACCCCGATTTGATGGCGGAGATTTTGTCGGAGAGGGGCGTGGGAGATGGCGGTCGCGGCGCTGGGGACCCGCCGCCGGCGTCCAAAGAGTCGATCGAGGCGATGAGGACGGTGAGTGTGGAGGAGGGGGAAGGGATGCGGCAAGAGGAGTGCCCGGTGTGCTTGGACGAACTAGTGGAAGGAGGGAAGGAAGCGTCGGCGGCGGCGGCGGTGGTGGTGGTGAGGGAGATGCCGTGCGGGCACCGGTTCCACGAGGGTTGCATCGTGAAGTGGCTGGGGATGAACGGGTCGTGCCCGGTTTGCCGCTTCCGGATGCCTCCGGAGGAGGGCGGAGATCCAAAGAAAGACGACGGCGAGGGGGAAGGGGCCGAAAACGACGAGCAGAGGAGGAGGATAAGAGGGATGTGGCTTACCATCGTCTACAGACGAGGCAGAGGTGAAATAAGCGATCAACCGTCGCAATCGCCGGGAGAAGAAGGCGGTGGACGAGGGTATAGTGGCGGCGATGCTGCTGCTGCGGGTGTTTCCGCCGAAAGCGACGGTGGCATCGAACGAGTGGATCAATAAAACTCTTAATAATTTTTTTTCTTTTTTGTATTTTGTTTTCCTTATTGTCTGGTTTTAAATAAAAATGAGGCGGCTAAAATTTTTATATAATGGTTGGTGGGGCCGATGAAGATGATGCCAATCGGAGTCTTACACGTTTCACATCATGCATGATCTTTGAGGCCCAGTCGAAGTCGGATCGACCCAACCCAACACGGTTTGACCCAATATGTGGGAACGGATCCGATCAAAAGCAATTGGGACGATTGACCAAATCAAAACCATCTTCTAAATCGGTAAGAGAGACGAATCACATCGCAGCACGCATCTCAAAGGCGGCCCATCGGCTCCGGACCCACGGACTCGGTTGGTGTATGGCTCGATAAAGACGGCGGATGGCTCGGTTCATCCTCCGATAAAAAGGAGGAGAAGAGGAAGGGGGAAGAAGACGACGACGACGACGACCATGGCAAGGCTTCCTCTCCTGGCGCTTGTGCTCGTATCAGCCCTCCTCTTCCTGTCCTCCCCTCAAGGTGACGAGGCTCCCTCTCCTTCTTCCTTGTCTGCATGCTTCTTCATTCCCTTCACGGTTTGGCTGTGCAGGATATGGGAGAAGGATTCATGTCATGAAGCATTATGAAGCGTGGAACTCTCCGGTGCCATCGCACAAGGTCAGCTCCTCCTTATCTCGTCATCGGTTGGTAATCATCGATTCATGTTCTCGGTCACATAAAATCAGGAAGATTCAAGGATGGGAAGAGAGATGACGGAGATGGAGATGGACTACCCGGAGCCGGGAGCCAATACAAACCCCCGGGGCGGAGCAATCTTCGGCTCCCCACCACCATCACCTCCCGTCCACTAGCCAGCCACCTCAACCAGAACAGAGAGAGCAGCAGCAGCAGCAGAGAGGGATCGTCTTCTCCTCTCCCGTCAATAATGGTTTCTTTTCCTTTCTCCTCCACATGTGAGAGTAGTAGTACATGGAGAGGCAACCTAGTGTTAGAAAGAGTGGATGTCTTAGGTTTTTGTTAATGGAGTTGCTGATGAGGCCTCAATCATCAGGCAGCATACAGCAGGGTGGGCAAAACCATTGCCATGTCCAACTTGTGTATATACTACAACGCTGTTGCACTCGAAGAACCACTTGATGTTTCCATAAGGCAGCTCCTCATGCATGGATGGATTTAAGTGTTGTACTTGAAATCTTGGATTTGGTCAGAGGCTATTTGACATAACACCCAAAACCTATAACAGGCAATAATAATAATGTGCAGGGCACCTCCAAAGCTTGGAAGCTGCACTAAACTGAGATCCCTGTCACATTCTCCCAAAACAATGTGCAGTTGCATGTGGTTTGCCATAGAAAAATGGGTGAAAGAGTACAAGAGCTTTCACCAATTGCCATGACTGCAACCCATGCTTCTTCATAGCACTGCAACTCACCCCAATGTTTAAAAAAAAAAAAGTATCGACTAGATGAAGACGATATCTCTTTAATCAAGATGTGATCCAATGTCATAAGGATGGAACAATATCATTTGCTTGCACACATACAGACTCAAAAAAATTTCTCTCACTAGTTCAGTCCTTTCTCTTGAAAAAGGTCAATCACCAATAATTTGTTCCTAATACAATTATATTGATATTGTGTCAAAGAGACTGTTATAAGCATTTCAATGTCCAAATCATTTTCTTGGAGAAAAATTTTCTCAGAGCATAAACTTGAGAGTAAGGAGGAGAAATGAAGTCTCTAACCAGAATAAACACAAGTTTATCCAATTAGTAGATGTTTTAAATTTTGACTGGAACTAACTTTACCTAAATATTCCACCCTGGCTTTGGATGTTTTAAATCACATAAACTGAGAGGTTAAATGGCCAAGCAAAATTTGTCTCCTTAACTCAAACAACAATGGTATCTTTCACCTCTTGGCACCCAGTTTTTCTAACTAGTCCTTTGCATTATTCTTCTGCCTACTGCCTTTGTTTGATCCTTTCACCTCACAACTCATGTGGCTCCTACTCCAAGGAAATCTATGAAGGTTGGTGAGGCTGCAGCATCAAGGTGGCTGTTCTCTGAGGTCTCTTCGAATGGTGTCTCATTGGCAGAAACATGGGATAAGTGGCTTGATTGTTGCATTGATAAGCTGTGGGGAGAATGTTGTCTGAACACCATGAAGGGCTCAGCAGCACTTTGCATGTCACCCTTCTCATCAACCTTGTTAGCTGCACAACCAACATGGTACAAAACAATCACAGACACAAATTTATATAATAATATGTCTAAACAATGATTTTTCAGCTTTATTCAGCAAGGGAAGCTTCATTTTTGTTTAATTTTTCTTTTCCCATCATCAGCACAATCAAACATCAAGAACAAATCAGTTTTGTGTAGCTACAGTTGTTTTCTGTCCCATTTTTTTCAAGAACAACTTTATTGGAGTTGATTCATGGAGGAGCAGAAGGACAGAAACTTGCTGAGCCAAGATTAAAGAGGAAATGAATAGATTCATGTTTTCCAGTACAGTACTGAAATGAGACAACACCTAATATTTAAATGTAGCAATCAGATTTAGAGTAGAAAATGATGCCTACAGAAGTGGAAACATGCAAATGCAGCAGGAAGTAGCAGTGATGATAGGAGGGATGGAGCAAATGAAGTAGAAGACGAGGTGAGGAGAGCGTACGTACCAGAGAAGGAGCCGAGAGGAGTCAGAGAAGGGAAGGAAGGATTGCTGCTGAAGCCATGGGCGGCAGTTGCTCTTGCCGCAGCACTCCGGTGAACAGCTTGGCTTAGCTTTCTCCTCCGACAAGCGACGGATTGCTCCCTATACTTTTTCGCCATGATGACATGCCAGTGGTTCTTCACCGCATTGTCGGTTCTACCGGGGAAAAGCCTCGCGATCATGGCCCATTTGTTACCGTACAATCTGTGAGCAGTCATCAGCTTCTCCTCTTCGTCTTCGGTGAAAGGCCTTCTGTTGATCCTCGGATCCAACTGGTTGAACCATCTCAATCTGCAACTCTTACCTTCAAAACCCAGACACGAGGGAGTAAGTGTAGAGCTTAGCTTCATGTCAAACCAAGCTCCTACATACAGATAGCAGAAGAGAGAGAAGGTGATTCGGGTCAGCTCAGCTCACTACCTGATCTGCCCTCCAGCTTTTCTGCTATGAGGTTCCAGTTCTGGGGACCGTAGAGTTCCACCAGTTGTTTGAGCTTGGAGTCCTCAGCTGACCTCCAATGGCCTCTGGCACAGGGCTTCGACTGTCCACTCTCGGCAGCGCCGCTCCCACCGGTCGTGTTCTCTCCAAGCAAATACTTATCATGACTGACCTCGCTGGTCTGCTGAAGGTTTTCCTGCAAGCTGAGGCAACTCTCCATGAAAGGTAAGGTACAACAGCCGCAGCGATGGCTCTCCACTGAAGAGGCTGTGTTGAAGGAGAGAGAGTCTGTTTGAGAAGGAACTCCTTTTGCTGAGGAAGCAGGAGAAGAGTCCGCATAACATCTACTGGCCATGCCTTCACCTCCTGCAGAAAGTTGCAGGGTTACCACGACAATAAGGGAAACAAAGTGTATTATAGGTCATGGAGAGAGAGAGAGAGAGAGAGAGAGAGAGAGAGAGGTGGTGGACAGAAGAACTATAAACAGAAACCCAATCAGCTTCTCCCCACCATTCACCAGCTTGACAGGCCCATTTGTCACGCTTTCACTGCTTCAACATCCTCCCCAGAAGAAGCAGGCTCAGGTCCACACGTGTGGGTGTCTTCTCCCTTCTTTCTCTCTCTCTCTCTCTCTCTCAGTCTAATTCAATGAATGGCTGCTACCTTTCAACCTTGACCAGTGTAGAGCTCACCTCACTGAATTTTCTGAGGGAAACATCTCTGATAAAGATCACATCTCTCTCTCTTCATCAATTAGTGCATCTAAGAAATCAAGAATCCGCCGGAAACAGTGCCATGTCTGAAGCTTCTATCCCTTTTGTGTGTGTGTGTGTGTGTGCGCTCAATGAGGAGGCTTCTTTCACAACCCAACCAAACCAAACCCTTCCATCTTCCTGAGCTATCTATCCAGTGAAACTGTGTCATTTAACTCCCAAACAGCAAGTGGTTCTTCCCGAGGGCGGCCATTGTCTGTTCCAATTTTTAGGTGAGAGACAAAGAGAACCAACTGAGACTTGACAAGCTTGGTGGCGGTGAGCAGAAAGCTTCAGGGTTCTCATCGACACCCACTTCTGCATGGTGCCAAGAAGACCACGCCCAAAAGAGAACCCACAATGGCCTACAGGTTTCCACAACAAGGAAGGATGTACCCGCCTGCACTCACATGACCTGTGGCACCACCACTGCTCACCTTCTTCCCCACCTCAGAAGAAAGAAAGATCAATCAATCCATTTCAAGGGTTTTAGCTTCTGTTCTCCGACACCGCATCAAACTCTGTTTAAGTGACACCGCGGGAGGTTGGTTTATTGAATGGAGCAGCGGCAGGAATGTACTCTCTCAGACTGAACAGCAGTGAAGCGACGAACCAATGTGCTTCAGAGTCAACAGTATAGTGGCAGAAAGATGCACACTGATGGAGAACAGCTTCGAGTTAAACAAAAAGTTCTCTCTCTAAAGTACCACCAGTCAACAAAATTTCATCAGTCTTCTTTAACATCACTGTTCTTACCAAGTAAGCATGCTCAGTTCTGACGCAGTGGGGGGAGGGTTCCCTCTGGTGAATGTATCCACCTGCATAGCAACTGAAAGATTGCAGGGCTCAGCTGGAATTGTCGAGTGATTGATCAACTAAACATGGGGGGTGAAATAACAAAGCAGCTCGTTAACTAAAAGAAAGAAGAAACCTATTGGTATGTTCCCCCTCCCTCCCTCAACATCTGAGCTGCTGAAGCTGTAATATCAATGCTGTGCACAGATCAGTGGGTTATGTCAAATACCAATATAAAAATATATATCAACAATGACAATTAGTGTATCTAAAAATTAAAGAAAAAACAGGGCATATATTTAGAACAGATAGAATGTTGAACAACCTAACAAAATATTTTAACCACAACCACTGAAGACAAAAAATAAAAATAAAAATAAAATGCATCATTCTGCTGCCTCCTGTGAAACCACATGATAAAGAAGGGCTTTGCAAAAGCTGTGTGCCTGAGGTAATGCCATTGAATGCACAATTAACAGATAGGCCCCAGTTGGGTGTCTGAAGAAATCTTCTTCAGATCACATGGCTTTGTCCACACTCCACACAGCTAGTGTTTCAAAGAGTGTAGGATGTCTACAATTTAACTCCACACTGTGTGGGAACAAAAAGGAGAACACAGGAGATAGAATGTGCTTCCCTGCAACTGGATCGACAACAGATACCAAATACCAAATGAAAATTAAGTATTCCAGTCAGTTTTCCCAATGATTCAGACACCCAAAATAGTTTGTCATATTTCTAAACAGACAATATAAGTCATCAGTACCATTTTTTTTTTTTGTGTCTCTCCTAGCATTTCATATTTCGTACTTGTTGCAAATTTATGTGCTACAGTAGTAAAAGGATACTAATACTTAGAATTATAATTAATCAAAAAGCGATCTGAACTGCCAAAATACAGGTACATGGACCAAGTGCAGGAGATGATTCCAAAATATGCTAAACACAAGGCAAGCAGATTGTGATTGCACTGTGACTGTCTGTCATCCAACTCTGTGACAAAACTATCCAACTTACAGTGAAGAAGATGTTGATGCATCATTCTTTACAACTTTGTTGGTGCCCACTCTGTGATGTATTGATTGCTGCACATAATAATTTGAAAGGGAAGTTCCCTTCTTGAAGCAAGTTTAGTTAGGTGGTGCTAAGCTCGAATCAGAGAAGGATTTGTTGATGGGATAAGTCGACAAGGGAGGCCTCCTGTTCTTGTCAGCTGCACAGTTTCGAGGTACCTACCTGAAAAGAAGTCCATTAGCAGGGAATATAAGTTGTTGAAATGGAACTAATTAGTTATGATGTAGGGAAAAGGACTGAAAAGTTAGGGCTCTCATCAGTCACCACCACTGCTTCTCTTTTAGATAAACGAGAAGAGCTTTCTTTGTTCCCAACTTTTCTTAACATCCAGAGTAAGGAGAGGTAGGTGATCTTGTAACAATGAGCCTTTTTAAAAATAAAAATAAAAAAATCTTTTTACTGTTCAAAAATCTTCACTTCCAATAAATTAGTTTTCACTTGTAAGTGTTTAATGCACAAACCATCTCATGGAACTGAATTCTATGACCTCATATACTGTCTGCTCTCTGGCTTCCAACCTCTTGGACAAATCAGTGCCAAAGGCCTGCATTCTGACTTGGATGATGACCAATACTTCTTTGCAGAAAGCACTAAGGATGAGTACCATTTCATCAACTGCAATGGGAATTGGCTTCATTAAAAACATTGACAGAATGAATGAACATGCACATACAAACAGCTACATTTTTCTGGTTCAAGGGTAGTCTTACCATGTCTTCCTCATTGGTTCTTTGTTCCTCTTGGGGAACTCAGCATCAATATCAACCTACCTGCTCTTGTCAGATTGGCAAAAGAAATCCAAAACATCTTTTTGCTTGAGCAGGAGAAATATTTAGAAGATATAGAACTTCTGATACAGAAAAAAAAAACAAGACAAATGTAATAATAGTAAATACACAGCAAGAGAAAAGATATGGTCCTACCATGTACAGAAGGGGCCTGCATCATAAGATTTCTCTGCCTGCCTTCTCTTTGATTGGTTCACCATCAAAGCAGTTGGTGTCTCTTCCCAGAACCAAAAGATTACCTTCCTACTAAACACTAGAACAAGTAGGAAATTTGTGGCCCCTCTCCCCAAGAGGAGAAATGAAGCACTTGCAAGTCATTATTTTTAATTTGCATTAAGTTCATCTTGTTTAGGCAATTTCCTTAAAGCTCATGTGCAGGTTCCACTTACCTAACTTTGTGACACCAAGAAGAAACGTCACCACCAACCCAATTGCCTCAGCATTCAAAACCTTGAAATGGATGTCTCACAGATCTGTCTTCATGATGAACCATGCATGGACCACCACTGTGAATTGCCACTAGTTGGAAAGCCTCCATACTCTATATGAGAACACCACTTGTTTAGCATATCCTCACTTGCACTTCACAAAGAGCAGGCCAAAAGAACATCATTTAAGCCAATTGCCCCTGAGGCAATTATACTAATGGCTCAGAGAGTAAACATAATGCCATCCCCCAGAGATGTTGTCAATGCTACCTTCTCATCTGCACTTTTCCTGGTCTGCCTTCTTACATAGGTACCCTAACATCAAATCTACACAGAAAGGCAACAAGGTGCTGATGGAAGCCTATGCATGTGGACAACATTTATGGACAATATGAGACAACAACATGGTTGTCCAAGTGACAAAAGTTCTTTGATATTGCTGACAATTACAACCTATCATCCCTCGAGGAGCAAGTATGTCTTCCTGGCATTCAAACAGGTCCATGACAAGGGCCAGAAAGAATCTAAAACAATGGTGTTTGGATCACTGAGGAGCAATCAATGCCCCTTTTATTAATACTGATTTTTCATTCTGATGACTGGTACGTAGGTTGTCCAAATCCTCAGGAAAGTTTCAGAGGATGGATTGGTTGCAGATACAACCTAAGGAGGGGTCTGACCACTGGTCCAATCAGTCCTACTCAGCAGGACAAACACTGCGGGCATTTCCAAGAAAGCCAACAGAAGAGCAGACCTTTTGCTGACAATGGTGAAGTGTTTTTAAGGGGTGCGGACGGAGGTGGGAGTGACAAAGTGGTGAAGTGTGTCAGATATCAAGGGGACAACGACCCCATGCTTCCAATAACTCTAATCGACACTGCCTCCAACTTACAGCAGCTCTACCCACTCTCCAACTACATTATACTGCACTCCTCTTTGAGTATATATAGCAATTAATTATCTGAAACTGAGACTTTCCTGAGGATGGACTGATTTGTATATTACTAATGTTCCAGAATCACCAATCCACAACAATCATCACTCTCTAATGATCAATTCTACCCTAAAACCTGGATGAACACTCTGCATAGTACATTGGCAAGTACAAGGCATATTAAGTACAATGCTTTAAATGGTGACTTACCTTTCTTTATGCATGTATCTAACTAAAGAGGCTTGGATAATGGGGTATTCAACCTTCAACGAAGTCTAAGCCTACTCCCTAACAAGATGGAACTACTAAACATGTTTCATAGTGATTGTTGACTCCTACACCCTGAACCAATCTCCAACAGTAATTTCACTGTTGGCCAAAGAAAATTCAACTTGTAAGTAATACATACAATTTATACATCTCCTTCATCTTTCTGTTAGTCTTTAATGATCCAAAAGAGCTGTCAGATATCCAAGATTTACAAATAGCTAAAAGTGAAAGAAAAAAAAAAAAAAAACCCAATAGCAGCTAGATCTTCAAAGCAACCACTGAGCAGTATGCTAGAGTGTTAGCAACGAAATCCAAGATATAATTTCTGAAAAGTCAGAAAGTTTGCTTCAGAACAAACTGACAGTAATTTATCAATCAATCAATGTGAAGAAAATGTTGAATTGCCCATAAAATCTGCGGGGAACAGAGAAGCATAAGCTGATATGTGAATCCTTTAGAAATTACCTGAGAAAGAGTGACAATTTATCTTCATGTCTTCCTTGCCCTACAAAATATGGGTAGAAAGAATGAAGCAACAAGTTCTGATGCATTGACAAGGAATTATTTCCAACAAAGCTATAACAGAACCATGCGCATTTCTCTGTATAATTTGTCTGAATCCAAGAAATTGAGCAAACAAATCATTTTACGCCAGGCATCAAAATTAGAGGACCAACTGGATCTGTCTTCATGCCTGCAGTGCAACCCAAGAAAGGCAATATATAACAAATGATAGCACAGTGCAAGTTAACCAAACAGGATAGGCTGAACAGAGGAGGCATAAGAAAGTACTAAGTATGAAGACAACTGGAACTCGCACCAGTCTACAAAATATGCAAAATGACATCCATCAACAACTTGCACAGTCCTCCTCTTCAAGCACAATCATTCACTCGTGGCCTACTGATGAACCTTCAAGGTATTGATCATATGATTTATGAATCCGGGAAATGTAATGCAGTTGAATAACCCAGTAGTAACATGAGGTATGGTCTTTTCTTTTATCAGTCTTCTTAGGCTCTAAATTTCAGATGATCGGACTAATAAATAACTCAGTATTTTTCAGTAACAATTGCCCTCTGAAAAGAATATACCAACTTTCATACACTAGGAAATTCATTAGTTAGGATCAAGGTTGAGGAGCAGGAGTTACATACTGTGGAGGTTCTAAAGTTGTGTCATTGTGGGTGTCACAATTAACCCATCAAGACCATTAGTTCTCATAATGGTTGTAATAGGCTGTTCTCAACACTTCCCCCTCAACTTCCTTGATTAATATTCACCAGTCCTGTCAGAAAATAGTCACTGTCCATTTAATGATTAGTAGAGCAATAAAAAACAAGAGCTATTGAATCAACACACAAATTTCTAACCGTAAAATTGAGTCTTTATTGAACAGTAAAAAAAAAAAAAAGAATAACAACTGCTATAACCCAGATAGGATGGTCACTACAACATACAGCAACAGGTTATAAGGCATTGTTGTAACCCTCCAAATTATGTGCATGGCCACTATAAGGGAACAATTACCTTTATATTACACATTATTCAATTCATTTTCCTCGGGTAGATACTGGTGGTATGGAGATTTCATCTTTATCGGTATATTAATCAAATATCACTAGTATAAGTAGGAACCAAAACTCCTACGGTTTTCAGAATAAAAAATCTCTGCAATTGTATCACACAAGTTGTTAGTGTAAACATATATACTAAGTTTTATAGAGTTTTCTGTGTAAATGCTTTTGTGATGATCAACAACAACACATATCTAAATGAAGTAGACTCCACCTGAAGTCTAAAGATCTTCTGAGGCTGGTGTTCCAGATAAATCACCCACATGGCCCTCAACAAGCATTTCCATGGCAGATATCTCCAACAAAATGTACCCCCCAAAAGGTCTTTGAAGGATCTTGATTTTACCCTTCCAATCACACATGTTGTTTTTGAGGACTTTATTACTCTTCAAAAGGTGTAGATGAACTTCCTTTCATTTTAGTTCAATCAATTGAAAGTTGAGGCACACACTTGATCACAAATAGACTTGGTTAATAGTAGGAATAAACAAGGTTTTACTTACCGGTCCGTACCGATATATTGTTGGTACTGGTACGGGACCCATACCGGGTGGTATGCACAGTGTGTACCGCCCGGTATTAAAATATAATATAATATTTTTATAATATAATATAATATTATATAATATTAAAAAATTAAAATATTAAAAGAAAAAAGAAAAGGGGGGCGACGTCGCCTCAATCTGTCTCCTCGCGTGGGAGAAAAAGCGGCCGCGCGCAGGCGACCCGCGGGCGACGACGACGCGCAGGCAACCCACGGGCGGCAATGGCAGGCGGGCGAGGACGGCGCGCAGGCGAGGTATTTTTTCTTCCCCTCTTTTTTTTTTTTTTTTCTTTTCCTCTTCTTCTTCCCTTTTTCTTCCTCAATCGACCGCTGACGGTCGATTTCTTCTTCAATCGGCTGCCGACGGTCGAATTTTGACAGAACCGCCCGGTAGAGGGCGGTCCGCGTATCAGTAACCTGACGGACCGGTATGTACCGCCCATATCGGATGGTACAGGTCGAAATTGCAAACCTTGGAAATAAATACCTTGCCAGTTAGTTGCACTTCCCATTATGTGGAATTGCAGAATTAAGTGAGTAGAAAGGAATGTGCCCATTTAAAGTCCACAATAGTTATTACGTAATCACAATCCTAAAAACATAAGATGATTGGACTCTTTATGTATCATTATTGGAATCATTAACAAGAAAAGCCCAGTAATAGTCAATCTATAATAACATAAGTTGCAATGTTTAATAAATATATAGGCTGCTAAACAAGGCAGAATATAGCTCAAGTTAATCCATGAAATCCTATGCCAAGGAAAACATAAATGCCTACTTTAGTAGATTGCAGTTTACTATTAGCTTCTAGACATGTTCAAAGTCAACAAACGTGGGATGTCAAAGATGGAAAATCACATTTTAATTAAAAGAGAAGAAAAAAATTAATAACTCAAAAGAATATAACCACATCTCGCACTCATATGAAAGACAAAAAGCCAGGATTCCTATTAGAAGTGAAAAGATCAAAGAGTAAGGAGAATCAAACATGTGCTTAAGTTCATATGGCTTCAAGCATCTTTTCTTTGTTTTGTTGTCAGAGTAGGATAAACTAGCTGTGTAGATCTTCAATCCAAAAACTGTAAACATAACCCTTAACAGACCCGAGAGTAATCATACGTTTGCATGCAAGAATTTACACACACCACAATGTAAGATCAATCAACTTGAGGAAACCTCACAATAAAAAAAATGTTAATATGTATACATATGATTCACATGGGAGGCACATTAAAAGCCTGCAATAATCTTGTGCAGAATGTATGCTAAATCTTCCAGTTCTTCCTTATCAATGCTGATCAGTTTCAGTTAACAGTAGTAACATAACCGTGCAACAAAAAATAAATAAATAACACACAACAAAATTCTATAAAACAAGACAATGTCAAAGGAGATACTAATGAAGATGGAAACATTAATTTTCCACTGTAAGTTAGAGATCTTTTTCTATATATGTAAACTAATTGTAGTTGAAGTTTTAGAAGATCTAAGTCTTGCATATGTGCATATAGGGCTAATTACATATCACCCCCTACAATTAGTTACATTTACCATCTCGATCCCTACACTTTAAAAAGTTACGTTGACATCCCTATAGTTATATACATCTAGGTACATTTATCCTAACACCGTTGGTTTTACCAACGAAAAACATGAAAACAAAAGGCAAAAATATAATTTTAACATTCTAGTAAATGGTGGCGGACGACGGCACCACTAGGGGCTACGGATGATTGTTGTGGATGATGAGAGCTATGACGAGAGATGAGGCCGCTTTGCATATGTGTCGACATCGATGCAATTGTCGAGCGGTCATTTCGTCGCAATATGACAACGATAGAAAAATATGGGTCTCAAAATTTGATACTAATTACGTCATTGTACCCATAGTTGATGTAGTTGCCTACCGATTCTCACCTCTCATCATCAACCACAATAACCACCCGCGATGATCCCCAGCAGTGTCATCGTCCGCCACCACCAACATCGTCATCGTTGGTAGAACACATCGCTGACCTTGAGCATCGCAGGGAGCGGCATCCAAAGCAGCTTCTCTGCCAACAAGTGCCGGGGATTATCTTGCCCTACGGCGGGAAATCCTTGAGCTCCGCGAAATCCCTGCCCATGTTGTGGATCAGAAACTCGACCTTGGGCCTGAAATAATTCTTGATACTGAAGGTGAGCAAACCAGGCGAGCGGAGCACCATGCTACGGGTCTCCTCGTGGGAGAAGCCAAGGCAGCGGAGGTAGCCGAGATTGGGGAGGAGGGCGTCCTCCACGCTGGAGACGAGGAGGAGAGTGGTGCGGCGGCGGAGGAAGTGGGGGGCGGCGCATAGCTGGTCCGATACGCTGGAGACGAGAAGGCGGGGGCAGCGGCCAACGGCCTTGCGTAGGTCGGGAAAGGGAATGGCGACGGGGCCGAGGAGGAAGCGGAAGAAGGGGAGGAGGTGGACGCTGGGGTCACAAGTGAGCAGGGAGGAGTACATGGTGAAGAAGCGAGCATCGTCGGGGCTCCGAGGCCAAAGGAGAGCAGGGAGTCGGCCGAGGCGCGTAGTGCGGGAAGGGGGGCCGAGCGGAGGGAAGGGTTGAGAGCGGAGGAGTCAACGCCGAGGTCGTGCTCGAGGTAGAGAAGCTTCTCGCGGAATCGAAGGCCGGCTAAAGATGCCGGGGAGAAGAGAAGGTCAGGCGGGAGAGAACGAAGAGGAGCGAGCCCGGTCGTGTGGATGACGGAGTCGAGATTGTGGGGGATAAGGCTGCAGATAAGGAGCTTAGGAGGAGGAGGAGGAGGAGGACGAGGACGAGAAAGCGGGGTAGCACGGTATCCTTCGTAAAGGCGGGCGGCGGGAGGAGAGCGCCACCGCCTCCCATGTTATCTTTCGCGATCGCCTTTATATACACCCGTGCGTATATCCACTGTATACATACATACAGTATATCTTTGACTAGGAGAGATTATACTCATTGTTAACTGGGCTTCTACCAAATATACTGTGCTGTCCACTGGACAACCCGAGACAGCATACAACCTTTCCACAACCCATCACCCGACGCGTTTCACCTTGTAACCCGATTGAAAGTCCTCCACGAACCAGAAAGCGACACCTACCCCACCCCGTCAAACAGCTCCTCCAAAAGCTCACATAGTAATCGGAGGCCATTCCACAGCAAGAATGGGGGTCAAATCCATGATATCAAGTACCACAAGAACACTATTTATAAGCAATTCCATAGACATGAGGGCTTCCAATAGATGCCGACGACAGGAACGCAGCTTGAAGGTTGACTTTGAAGAATCCAGCTTCAGAAATCTGCTTTCCTGTTTCCCTTGTGAGATGACACCCATCGGCAACAAGCTGTTGCAGAGGATCAACAATTCCTTGCATGAACCGAAGCAGCGAACCATCTGCACAAGCAGTACAATTATCACCCGGAAACAAAAAAATTCTTTTTTTTTGGCTTGGCGTCGAATTCAGAAAGGCAATAGAAGGAAATTTTCTGAAGAATAAATAAAGTACCTCGTGCGGCGACATGTTCAATGAAGAGGTAGAGACCGCCAGGCTTCAGAACTCTTCTTACTTCTGTATGAAATAGTTTTAGATTATTATGGCACAAGAAAACACAGCAGGCAGACCAATACAAATGAGAACATTTTTGTAGTTTCACAATCACCAATTTCCATCGAACCAAAGTGTTTTATCGTATTGCTAAGAACTCGATAAGGTTTCCCGTATGTCTATTAGGTTGGCCAAACTAGATTAACTACCTACTGCAGAAGAAACTATATTTTATGAATCAACCAAATGATGAGCTTGGTCATATCATCAGGAAGCCGGTCCGTGACCCATGTAGTCTGTCATCAGGTTAATATTTTGCTATCATCACGATAACTTCTTACGACAGGTCATTGAATTGGGAAGTTTTCTGAAGCCACTAATATCCAGGTATTCATGCAACCCTCTAGACACAGGTGAAGGGGGCTAATTCCATGATCAGAATGCATGGATTGCAATTTAGAAAAACTTGCGTTGGGCAATTGTCAATCATTTCGTGTGGGTGTGGATCTTTAGTGGCATGCAAAAAAAAGAAGACATAAAAAAATATCAGAAATAAAGGACAGGGGAATGTTAAGTACCTCTTAGTGTCATAGCGACATCGCTGACAGAACATAATACCAGACTCCCAATCACAGCATCCATGGTATTATCCCTTACATCTAAAGCTTCTCCGACCTACAAAATAACAAAGACCAGTAGTCCCCTGAGAAACTTTAATCCTTAACCTGAAAACACATCTACGCATTTAAAAATCAATCCTTTCATAAATATCTTAAGAAATCATGACAATCTATACAAGGAATGCAAAACATGTAACTCCCCTTACATTCCCAAATATTTGAGTTTGGAATATGGAATCAAGTGTCGCAAAAAGTGAATGATTTCACATTCTAACTGTTTTAGCTGGTGACCAGACTAATATAGAGAGTGAAGATAACAACATAAATTAGTAAATTAATATAAGTTAATAATCAATTTACTTCGCCTAAGCTAATTATTATGGCATTTTCATAACAAATAAGGAACAGATATGCTTGATTTCGGATGTAAATTGCATTCCGAGGTAGCACTATTCATTTCTATGAAATTTTATATTCAATCATGCAAATAGCACACAGGCTCACATGGCACCATGTAGAATTGTTGGCATCCAGATCTCTAGAAAACTATGCATAATCTCAAGAAAACAAGAAACCAGTAGTTCTTACAGCTGTATCACCAAAGGAAGCAATACCAAATAGTTTCATTCGGATAACAGTATAATTAACTGAGATGCTGAATACCTTAAACCTATAAAAGGATCATTTAGGACTTACAAAAGCAGTACTAGAAAAGAATGCTCATCAATGATAAGGCAAAATGAAACCATGTGTACAAAACTAGGCGTGGACCGTTCATCGGTAACATTTTGTAACAGCCTTCGTGAAAGGTAAAATGCAATAACAGGATTTAAAATAAACAAAAGAGCGATTTGAAATAGTTGATTATGCCAGCTAGTATAAGCTCAGGCACCTGTTACCATATTTAGATCAACAGATACCAATAAAATATGAAGTTACTAATGCTTTGTGATAGAAAGACAGTTTCTGACAAGACATAAGAGGACATCATACCCCTCTTATGAATCTGAAATTTGTTGATTGCAGCCCAACAGCTTCTGCTGATGCTCGTGCATATTTCTCCATCTGTTTATTAGGATCCACACCGATGATGTAGCGATCACCAACACCAGCATAATACTTGAGATTAGGACCAGTGCCAATGCCTAGTTCTAGCACTTGTTCAACTTTTTCTGTCAATTGAGCAAAGAGCTTTTCCTTGTATACTGCAACCTTCCAAAACATGCAAGAAGGCAAATACACATTAGATGGACCGAAGCTAAAAAACAACAATTTAAGCAATTTTCCAAAACAATATTAATAGAAAGAAAGTTTAAACAAATCTGCTTGAGTCTAGATGCAGCACGATTCTTAGCTGTAGGATATTGCAAGATGATCATCCTGTGGACATATGAAGGGGTTCTTTGACATGAGATGCAACAAAAAAGTTGAGATATTTACTTACAAGAATGTTGAGCTCAGGAAAGATAAGTATGTACATTTAGAACATATAATCAGTGATTCAGTCACACCATCGCATATTAGGGAAGTAGAATCGTATATAATTAACAAAATCTTAAAAGAGAAAAGCAAAAAAAAAGGACAATCAGAAGCATACAGCCTTGTAAAAGCACATTAAAGAAAACAGGAGTATAATCGATGCATCATGATTCATTAAACATCATGGAACCAAGCATGTCGTAATACACCAACAAGAAGGCACTTGAGAAGATAAAGAACACAAAAAAGGAAGAAGAGATTGTTGTTGAGCTTTGCTGCTAACACAAGTGTCTAATAAGTTGGCACCATATATTTTAGTTTTCTCTTGATTCTTACTACATCCTGAAGCAGAACTTTATGAGTTCACCTGAATCACTTCAGTAAATTTTCCAATTAAGAGTATGTGTCCCAAAACAGTTACTTTTTCCAGCATATTTTTTCTACAAAGCTCTATCATGGATATAAGCCTTGTTCTTCAGGACAAAATCCTCAATGAGATAGCTCTGCTTTCAGCACACCACTGGTTTAACACATATGATGGGTTAGCTTCTTAATTTAGCAGGCCACAAACACTACAGGTCCCAAAATTTCTTGAAAGCATTCATGTGCTCTACAACTGACCTCAGCTTCGTAGCTTCTCATGAACTCCTCCATGGCTTGGGCGTAGATCTCCTCATACCAATCCGGCCTGGCAGGATGAATCCTCTCCAAGGTTGCCTACAACCAAAGAGAAGAAGAAACATCTGATAATCGTGACGACAGACTAAGACGCGGGGGGTTTAGCATCTCACGGCTGGATCCGAAGAGGGGCCGGAGGCGAGGGAGGCGGAGGGAAGAACGGGCAGCAACGCCGTCGAAGCTCCCAGGAGGAGGAGGCGCCTCTTGCCGTAGCAAAGGCGGCACGGGCAGAGTAGGGCTTCTGCTCCGGCGGACGGCGCGACTGGAGGAGCTCGAGATAGGGCTTTCCAGGCAGGGCGCGGAGCAGGGGCGGTGTGTCGCGCGAGCCGCCGCAAGAGGCTCCTCCTCTGGGCGGCGTTTGGCGTCGGGGATTGGGTTGGGCCGGCGACGAGTACAGAGAAAACATGGCCAACGCTAACCGACTGCATTCCTCTCTCTCTCTCTCTCTCTCTGAGATGACAGTGTCGAAGAGTCGTGTCTTAAGTCGAATCCGTCCGGGATAATTGTGTTCAAAATGAACCATACAATGTTATACATGTTGTGGTGCCACGTGGACTTCGTGGGGGGCGTTCATGGTGGACACTCCTCTCTACGAATCTTGACGCGATGGATGAAAAGCGCTTTTGGCGACGGAATCGCACGCCAAATCTATTGTGTTGGATAATAAGAATATTGAACGCAAACCAAAATATTTATAAAGAAAACGAAACAACATAAAAGAAAATATAAAAAATAAAAGCTAACAAAATCTGTTGTTCGTCTGCATCTTATCCTCCTATTCAGATTACAAACAAAAAATAATAATAATAAAATATATTAAATTTATAATAGAATAGGATCACAATCTTCTTGGAGGAAGCGCTTGATTAGATAAAAGAAGAAATTGATCGACATATTTTTTTTATGATTTTAAATTATCACTAATTATATCGCATTGAATAAATAGATCACGGGCCCCTCAAAGGCGTTTACATGCACTTAAAATGATGATGGTACGTACTGTCATATGCATGTATAAATGGAAGTGTCAAATTCAACCATCTAAGTATATATAATAAATATTAAGCATCAAAGAATCCTTTATTGAGTACGCCACCAACATAGTTTTCCAGTACGTCCCACCGAACCAACTCACTCATACAATTTTTCCTATCATCATTTCTTTTCTCGAGTCAAAGAGATATAGATCATCTGCATACCCTTTTCTCCAGCTTCTTCTATCTTAGCTAATGTCCATGTCTATTACTTCTGTATCATCTCAGACAGACGAAGTACAATGCTCTTTGATGGCATTTGGCAACCTCTATGCTGTAATCCAAACTCTTTTAATGACAAAGTTGATGGAGTTAGGCAGGAATGGAGTGTGACGCTTGGCTTAGCTATCATCATCACCTTCAAGGTATGAAGTTACTGCAGAGTACGTACCAGCAAAGAAAAATAACTGTGGCATGCATGAGGTACGTACGTGTTCGGAGCTCATTCTCCAACATACACCATGTGTGCCTGAGGAGAGAGTCTCGTGGTACGATATCTGTCAGGTAGGAGGAGGTGACTAACTTTTCGTAGGTTTCGACTGCAATACACTGTCATATCTGTTGGAAATAATCTAAATAATTTCTAAAGTAATTAAGATGATGATGAAGAGATCAGTTTAGATAAGGATAAGATTTATTTAGATATAATAAATATTTTATTATTTTAAAATATCTATATTCTATCTTTTAATCATTATAAATAGGTACTCTTGGTATTCCGTCTTTATAAGTTCCTCCATCGGCAGCCCAACTCTACCCCCACCCCCCCTTCGTTAGCTTCTCCTGTGAAAGTTTCCCACATTCCAACGGGGATCTCCCTTGCTGTTTTGAGCAATGATGCCTCGTGTTGGGGTCGGGAGCAGTAGATGCATTCCTTGAAGTTGCCACGCTCATCTGAGGCCCTGCATGCGAGGATGAGGTCACACTGTGCAGCCAAGGATGACTTGCCGGCAAGCTTCGGTGCATGTACGTACGAGAAAGCCGGCAAGTCGTCTTTGGCTACATGTTTACCTCTTCCTCTCATGCTGGACCAAAGATGAAGAAGAAGAAGAAGAAGAAGAAGAAGAAGAAGAAGAAGAAGAAGAAGAAGAAGAAGCATGCGATGAAACGGAGACTGAAGTTGCTTTCTTCGCTGCAGGTGGCATTGCTTGCATCCTTTCGCTCTCCATTGTCTTCCACATAAATGTGTATCATGTGGCTGTTACTGTTGAAGGACTGAGGGCCATTTAAGTGGGAGATTACGAGAAGTCCTTGGAGGTACTCTTACCCCATTGACTGAGCAACCAAAGGACAGATGAAATCTGCAGCGGGTGGACCTTCCTACAGTTTGAGATCCAATGGTATACTGTTGCTTCGCATTCTCCAGTGTTCTGTATTGATTGCTTGTGATTGTACAGTGCAAGTCATGTGTTCTACTTGAAACTTGGATCACTTGCGTTGCATGCAAGCAGAAAACTGATGTCACGCTCTTATTCTTTCTTTTTCACTCGATTGAAGGTTTGGGATTCTCCTGTTTCGAATGAACACATCAAATCTAGTGCAGTAGGATAAAGTTTTGAGTCTTAGGTACAAGAAAACAGCATAAAGGTGTTCCTTTTGGCTTGTAACCATCGCAATCACAGCGGAGTAGAATTTAGAGAAAACTGGTCATGAATGTATGGGGAGAATTTAATGGATCGATTCTATTTGAATCAAGAAGAAAGAAAGGAAAGCTTCACAGGTACCATTTTTCAGGTGATATTTCTTCAGTTCTAATTCAAGCAGTATTCGTCGACACATCAGAAAGAGATGGAAACAAGCTGCGTTCGTTTGGCAGTCCGAGAGAGAGAGAGGGACAGAGGAGTCGCGTGGTGTCAGAGGGAGAGGAAGCCTTCCTTGACGAAGACGGCGAACACGAGGATGAGGAGGCCGACGGCGACGCACTGGGTGGAGTAGACAAGCGACGACTGCGATTAGGCGCACGGCGTCACCGCCGCCCCAACGCACCCGATCAAGAACCCGCTCAGGTTCCGATCGTCCATCCTCTCTCTCTCTCTCGATCTGCGCTCTTCTCGCCTGCTGCTCTTCGAACTCCGCCGTCGTTCACTCCGAGCCCGCTCTCCCTCTTCGGCGGCGCCAGGAGACACGACTACCTTCAACTGATATGAGCTCCGCCACCTTTGTTTGATGTATTTATTTATTCATGGCGGAAATTGGAGTATTATTCTTTCTTGTTGAAATTAATATTCGGATAAATTATTTTAAAAAAAATCTCAATTTTTCATTATTTTGAGTATAGCATCTCTTTTTGTTCTTATTTCTACCTCTTATTTTCTAAAAGATTACTCCTCCAATCCGCTTCACTAAAGTGGTGACTCCATACTGGGATGCTCCCCGTGACGAGTAGAAGAAGCTAATCTTAGTAGAACCAATACACCATTATGTCAATTGCGTAGGCGACCTCCTTGATGGTATCAAAGGTGCAGAACTATTAAGTACGACACTTCTCGACTAGGTCACTGATCTCCATTGCACATAACCACATGGCTTGTTCCCATCATGAGGGGAGGTCTCAGGATTTCATTGACCATCATCATGAAGGTCATCATTGTGAGGGTTGTCATTACGACGGAGTGGATGTCAGGTCATCACAATGATAACATTATCGTGGGAGTAATTTACTAAAGACAATAAATAAAGTTGATCACGATGAGATGTAAGATGATCATAATAAGATGGGAGGAGGGTAATCTTTAAAAAATAATGAACTTTATAAGAAATTTATATTTTAATTTGAATTGAGGCCAAAATCTCATCCCATCACAATTAGAAGAGTCCAAACATAGTTTACTTTTGTTTTCACTTACAAGACTAAGCCCAAAGTATATATAGTTATACTTGATTTAGCTTGTACTACTCGTTGACTTTGAAAAAATATGCATAAATTATAATAATAAAAATTTAAGTAAAATTTGATATAGATTATAATAATTGTAAAACCATGTTGTACGATGATATAAAAATATATAGTGAGCATAAAATATTGACATATAAATTACTACATCATAATAAAATGACTTATTCTGTATTTACCATAGATAAAATTACATTTATAACATCATATAATAATATAAATTAACATATATAATAATTAGCGCAAAGTAGTTTGGTATTTTACAAAATACCAATATCACATTAATAAGAATTTAAAAAGTCTGATTACATATAAGCTTTGAGTTAAATTGATATCAGATCTAATATATGTTAATCCTAACCAATTTAGCTTAGGCTCACTATCATTTGACTTAAATGTGGTATCAAAGCCAATATCCATAAAAAAAAAAAAAAAAAAAAATTAAATTAAGAGCAAAAAAAGACACAGATAAATAGTAAGAGATGTTAGGAAATATTATGTTAGATAGACATAGAAAGAGTCCCATCACCCATAATCTAAACTTAAATTTCTAGGTTGAATTGGCATCACCTTTTTTTTTTTTTTGGCCGAAACAAAAAATCTATTAAAATTTCATAACTCTACCAAAAGACTTGCTTTTAAAGTCATTTATTGGGGGAAATGATTCATCCATACAATCAATACTCAATTTATTCATTCTAATTTTCTGATAGCTTATCATCATATCTTACATCCTATTTATTATAACTTCACCTAATGGACGTATAAGTGATTCATTAATTTCGTTGAACTCGAAATACTAATCTAAAATATTTAAACTCATTTTTGATTAATAATAATATACTTATTAAAAAAAAAATTGTTTATCTTGTACAGAACTAAATGGAAATATCATATAAAGCATAAACAAAATTCCTCACTCAACTAATGATGAAGAAAAAGGTCTGTCTCTTGGACAGATAAGAAGAGTTAAAGAGAGCTACCCCCCACAATGTCTCTCATTCAATCTTTGGCCCCTTCTCAGTCCTTTAATCTGGGAGATGACATAATATGACTATTAGCAGTGTCCCACTTCACTGTCCTTTGGTCCTTTTTAGAACTACCACTCACTCTCTCTCTCTCCAGAAATAAGTGGAGTGCTTGCTGTTCTTGAGCTCTTCCACTGCTCCCATGGGTTTCCCTAGTTTACACACAGTCTTCAGAAGCAAAGTCCTCAACCACACTCCAACATCATGGACAAGAAAAGAGTGAGAATTAATGTGAAGAACAAAACTATCTTTGTTGTCTTACTTTGATTAGATTAAATTAACCATGTTCCTAACTCCTGCTTAACTATATTACTTTAACAATTTGCATAGTATCATCACTCATAAAATAAGTTCAATCCTATCAGACTCAAAAAATTTTAACAAGTATTATTCATCAACAATACATTCGCTTTTCTCTCCTCTCCGTAAAGATGAGAAATTTTATATTCATAGAATTGCTCAGATCCCCGATATTTGTTAATAATAATAATAATAATAATAAAAGAGAGCATTTTTTTTTTCTTTCCCCTCTCTATTTAGATTGAAATTTCTACCTTCTCCGTGCCTTCTCATAAAACACCATTATAGAGTCTATAAGAGATGAATTTAAACATAGGATGGTGATCTATAAAAAGAAAACCTTCGTTTCGTTTATTTATCGAAGAGTGGATGCTTTGGACTTGAGGAATGGATCCGATGTCCCATTCATTCTTTGTTGGTCTTAGGAAAGGATAACGTGTGTTGTTTTGCCCATTGTAGAGCTGTGGGAGATGAGTCCACAGCTATTTGGCGTGTGGGTCATCACCCACACTTGCAGGGGGAGTTGGAAGAGAAAACGCCAAATAGCTCGAATCCATAAATAGATTAGATTGAGGAATGGCGCATTGTCGTGGTTGGATAGATGCCGAATCCAACCCACTCCTTTGTTTTACTTGGTGGTAAATAGATTACTCACTAAGGGGCGTTGCATTCCTGTTGTTGGTCGCGTTGTACTCTTTCCTTTCATCACCAAGTTGCTTGCTTGGTTTTAGTGAACGAAGAAGCTTCCACTTAGTTAGATTAGGAGTTATATTTTCTCATTTTGCCTTCGGTTTGCTATTGGCAAGTATATTTTCTCATCCACTTCCTTTTTCTTTTCTCTTTTCCTCCTTTTTTTTTTTTTTCTATTCATGTACATATCAATATCGATATAAAATCGTGTGTCGATATATTGACATCGAGACATTCCTCGATCCTAAGTATAGTGGAACTCTTAGCGTCACTCTCCTCTCTATTGAGTATTCCATGGAGATAAAAGGAAGAGACTTGAGAGATTAATTTTTTTTTTTAAAGTGGTTGATAGGAAGATATTTTTAATTTAAGACCTCCTCCTTATCTTTTCTAGGGAATTTATTAAAATTCATGCCATCTTTCCTAGAGGTTTTTCAACAAAATTATGCTTAAAAAAAATTCCTCAAAATTTAATATTCACAATCATTCTGATCAGAGTATTAGATTACTACTGTTATGTCGAAGAAGGAAGCAATTTGAAGCAGACGAGGCAAAGAGGAGGAAGACGATGACCGGTTACAAGAATTGGACCCAATGGCGGATCGATGGCAGCTGCCGGATGAGGAATGGTAGGCCTGAAACAGGTAGCTCCCTCTCTACAGACTCAACTACGTGGCAGCCTTCTCTTCCTGCAAGCCTTCCCAATCTGCTCCGCTGATGACCCCCCTACTCCATGGATAAATGTGGAAGCCACCCCTCGGCCTTGACATGGAAAGAGAGCACAGAGGACTGTGGTGGTGGTGGTGGTGGTGGTGGTGGTGGAGGACTAGGAGGAAGAGATTAATGTGGCTGTAACCACCACTGGGTTATTTTGGTCATGGCACACATGCAAACCTTATTTATATCTGTGCTATTTATGTGTGCTGACCCTCCTTTGATGCGCATCTCTCTCCCTCTCTCTCTCTCTCTCTCTCTCTCATTCCAGTGCAACCATAAAGGCTCCTCCACATCTTGGCTTTGCTGTGACATTCTGCACCTTCTGCATGTCAATTACTATGGAGATTGAGACTTTGAAGGCCCTGAGAGCTTAAGCAACTTGTCTTCTGCAGGTCAAGATCCCACGGAGATGGGTCGATCACCTTGCTGCGAGAAGGTGGGCTTGAAGAAGGGGCCCTGGACGCCGGAGGAGGACCAAAAGCTGCTCGCCTACATCGAGAAGCACGGCCACGGGAGCTGGAGAGCGTTGCCTGCAAAAGCCGGTGAGCCGCCTGAGCCATCGTGGTGACATGGTAGGAGAGAATTGTGATCTCTACCATTGGGTGCAGGGCTGCAGAGGTGCGGGAAGAGCTGCAGGTTGAGGTGGACCAACTACCTGAGACCAGACATCAAGAGGGGCGAGTTCAGCTTGCAGGAGGAACAGACCATCATCCAACTCCATGCTCTCCTTGGCAACAGGTGACTCCTCCTGCTTACTCCTCCACACATCACAAATCCTTGCAGTTCTTCTTGAGTTCGTCCATTGCTATCTCATGGTGGATCACAAGAAGAACCCTGGCTTTCTTCTCTGCTTGTGGTTGCCCGATGGTTGATGAGAATCCCAGTTGCTGTGTTTCAGATGGTCTGCAATTGCCACCCATCTGCCCAAGAGAACCGACAACGAGATCAAGAACTACTGGAACACCCACCTGAAGAAGCGGCTGGCCAAGATGGGCATCGATCCTTGCACCCACAAGGCCAAGAGCGACGCCCTCGTCTCCGCCGACGGCCACTCCAAGAGCGCCGCCAACCTCAGCCACATGGCGCAGTGGGAGAGCGCACGCCTCGAAGCCGAGGCGCGCCTCGTGAGGGAGTCGAAGCTCCGTGCAGCATCCAACTCCACGATCCTACAGCAGCATCAGGAGCAGCCGCAGCATCAGATGGGGTCGTCCTCGTCCTCCTCCTCCACCACCGCACTGCCTCCTGCTCTGCTCGCCAGCAAGCCGGGCGCGCACCCCGGACCGCCTCCCTGCCTCGACGTGCTCAGGGCGTGGCACGGAGTTTGGCCGGCGAAGCCGGCCCTCGAACGGGTCGACCTGGAGTCGCCCACTTCCACTTTGAGCTTCGCGGCCGCCGGCGTGGGGCTCGTGGACGGCAATGCGGCTGCGGTCAGGCATCAAGGAGGCGAGAATTTGGAGCCGGAGAGCGCGGAGTGGAAGTGCTTGGCGAAGGACAGAATGGACAGCTTCGCAGGGTTCTCCGTCGACGCCTTCGGCGGGGAGGCGCCATGGCTGCCGGAGCCATACACCTCCCAGGAAGGGTGCGCATGGGGACAGTTCGGATCAGGACTCACCGGACTGCTGCTGGGTGACTCCGGCGCGCAGAAGCCTCTTGGCTGCTGCGGCGATTCCTACTTAACCGGACATGAGACCTGCGAGGAAGAGGAGGAGGAGGAGGAGGAGGAGGATGAAGAGGAAGAGGAAAACGAGGAGGAGAAGGAAGGAGAGGGGAAGAAAAGCTACTGGAACAGCATTCTCAACTCGGTCAACTCCTCGTCCTCCTCCAACTCTGCGCCGGCGTTCTACAACTCGGCTCGCGTAGATTTGCTGCGTAGATCTCCTGTGCCATGAAGTAGCCGTTGGATTCAAATCCACTACGTATAGTCTAAGATTGTGATGGGAACCAAAAAAAAAATAAGAGGAATAAAAAGGGGGTGATGTGCTCGTATTGTCCTTTTCTTCGATTTCTCCTTAGAATTGTAATGTTTGAAGAAGAGATATATATATATATATATATATATATAATTGTACTACTGCTCCATTCCGTAATTGCTATCAAGAAATGTTTAAAAGCATTGGGAGGCCTTTTGCTGCAGTTGATCACGAGAAATCTTATATTTACCTTTGGATATGAGACTAAATCGAAGTGTATACATCAAAATCTAACACAGTAAATGACTGTGTGATAGGGAAAAAAGTACACAGAGAAAGGAGTTGCAGTGGGACGATGGCAAGAACAGACACAACCCACATGCACATTAACTCCCACTTTACCGCGAAGAGAGAGCACGCATGGAGTTTTGGGGAAGGAAAAGGAAGTCTCTAAGGTTGCATCATCATCCAATAAGCTTGCGGGGCTAAGAAGGCAATGTTTCATGCAGAGGACAAACCCATTAGTTTGCTGCAGTAGTGGATCATCAACTATCTTCTTCCTCCTTCCCTTTTCCTTACTCCACCACCTGTTGCGACCCTCATGCGGTTCCATCTAATCTAAGCCAAGTAAGATTTCTCGCATCTAGTAAAACAACAGGATAACAAGAAAGGGGCATTCATTCATTCATTCATGGCATGCATCAGACATCTACATAGATCGGTGGTGTACATCATCAATACTTTTGTCATGGGAAAGGTAAATAGAGTGTTACCACACTGCTGTGTCATGAACACATACATCAATGAGAGTTCTCATCCCATAAATCATGTACAACATGATCGGATAGGTGTGGTCCAGATCAAGTAGTCAGTAATATTTTCTTCTCCTCTTCTTCTTCTTCTTCTTCTACCTCTGCTGCTGATTGTGCTTTGATGATGACCACAAAATTTTGACAGTCAAACCAAACCAACCGACCATGCAAGCTAAGATATGAAGGCGCTCGAGGAGTACTGCCATGTGGGTCAGCTCCACAGGGATTGTTGTGCGTCGCCATCGCCTCCATAAAGGCTCTGCTGCTGCTGTTGCTTGCCCCTCCCTCCTCTCATGACTTGTTGCAACAAGAAGCTGTAAAGATGGTAGAAGCTGGGGCTCTCTTTTGTACAATAACCATCACAGGTGGCTTGCTGAATTGTGCCATCTCACCCTCCTCCCAAAACAGGTCAGCAGTGAGTAAATGACAGTAAAAATGGGCAGAAGATTGATCCAAGGTGGAAGATGAATGTTAATGAAAGGGGATGCAGTTACCTTTTCTCCAAAGCAGAAAGCAGCTCGAAAGCAATTGGCAGGAGGGTCATACTGGATCTTCTTTCCTGCATACTCAATTTCTAATGTGTCATCAACACATATAGGGAAAAGAAAATAATTCTAATAATGTAATGGAACATCAAAATTATCAAACTGTACAGATACATGTTGGGAGACAGTTTCAGAAGAAAGGAGGAAAGAAAAAATTGTTCACCAACTATGTTAACATACAAGTGAAAGAACAACGGAACACTGCAAATTTTCCCTTCCCCAACAACTCACTTTTCTCCTATATGATAATATAGAGCTTTCACCTAAACAAAAGTTCACAAGAAAAAAAGCTGATGTATGGGTTATTTCAATAGAAAAAATAATTTAACATGATCTAGAACTTATATTTGCCCTGAGTTGGACAAATGTGGACATAAGCATACGCCCTTCCAATCATTCATATTCTAAACAAGTGATATGTTGATAACTTGAAATTCATATTAGGAGGATACTGGTACTATTCAGATTTATTTATACTATTGTGCTGCATAAATGTAGGACACCTGAGGCATCAAGATAAGTTGAATTTGGCAGTAGACAAACAATTTACTTTGCCTTATCCTTTAAATGTCTTATATATGTGCAGAAGTACATATACATCATGTTCTCTAATTTTCTGAATGACTGCTGTGTTTCTCACAATTGCATATGGAAGAACATAAATGATGTACATTACATAGTGTAAAATCATAATAAATATACATGAAATAATTGTTATGTTGTGTCTTACTTCTAAAATACTAGTCATGTCAGCTTGTCCATACCTTGTTATGTCTGAATCTTGTGACCATGTCCATGCCTCGTATTCCAAGCAACTCTAAATATTTACTGCAGCTAAAAAGCGTGGCACATAAAAATTTCTGACTCGAGAATACTGGGACCTGTTTATGATCTGTATGCATGTACATATATGTTATAATGGGATCTCCAAAGTCACCATGAAATATGATGAGATAAAAAGGGCCACAATAGGAGTGAGGGCTAGTATCGCCAAATTGCAAACATATGTTCATTTTCATTGCGTTAAGGGAAATATAATCATACAATTCAACAATCCATTAGCATGTTCTGAAATTTATCATCTGCATTTAATAATCATACAATTCAACAATCAATTAGCATGTTCTGAAATTTATCATCTGCAACTGGTTAGTTAACTCATTCGATGGTCACTCGATTGGCTAGTGAATACAATCAGCACAAGGCTAGATGAATTTTCACAGCAAGAAGAAGAATATATCCATTTGCATATTGTGAAAATTATCATCTGCAACTGATTAGTCAATTATTCAACTCAATTCTTAAAGAGTAACTCAAATGGTCGCCCAATTGGCTATAGTGAAAAAAGTCAGCACAAAGCTTGATGACTACAACTCTGCTGCTCTACCTGCCAATTCCAAGAACATCCAAATTAAATAACATAATCTTAATGGTTTCCGACAAGCGAAAATCCGACTGTATCTGATATATAAAGTAACAGCCAAGATGAAAGTCTATTCCAATAATCTAATTCAATGGTATACGAAAATTTACTGTATGAAAATTTCATCCAAAAAACAATCTAATTCTAGTGGTTTCATGTAAGTCTGATTCCAACCACACTGTTTCTTTCTCTCTTCTTTTTTTTTTCTAAAGGCATTTGTGATGATTCAAGTTTTAACTAGCTAGGAGAAGAATTCAAACATCAAATCCATGCAAACTTCTGTAAGAAGCAACTACCTTATGCAGCCATATTCCATAATGAACACCAATTACAACCCAAGAAGTTTCTTCCCATGATGGTGCCACTATTAAATATGAAACTGACATTACTTACCATTCTGGCACTCCTATTGGAATAGAGCTTAATTTATCATTTTCAACTCATCTACCAAGGTCTGAAGCAAGCTTTTCATCTGGTTAAAAAGCCTAACGAAGAGCCCTACCAGGGATTGATGAACACATTGAGTAAGTGGTATTAATGCATATCAATTATGCTCTAATAAACATAAAATTCATGTTCTGTCTAATCCAGAAGCTTAGGATAGTTCACAGATGGAGAAATATCTCTTTCACAAGATGACACTAGAATAATTACAGGATCAAATGGTTTTTTAGACAGAAAACATGCATTATTCTGGCCAAAAACAAGTAAGCTTAGGCAGTTGAATCAAAGGTTACAATTTTTTGACCAAATTCATTTAAAAGTCAGTGAACTGATAGATCCTCCCTCATAACCCTATAACCAAATCTGATTCTGACATGTTTCTGGTCCCTAGAATACCATTCATAAAGTAAACTATCGGGTCAAATATGAATCCTCAACTAGTATAAAATAGCCTAGGAAATTTGGTTTAAATGCAGTTGGATCATATAACAAAGATGAGCAAAGTAAAATGGCAATATACAAATATTACTTAGAAACAGAAAAAAAAAAAACATTGATATTCAGTTGCTAGTGGTGATTAATTGGAATATTGCACAAGCTAAAGATAAGCCTCACCGTTACAAAACATTGTTGTTGATCTGAGGCAGAGATGAGATGGCTTGGCGAGGTGGCAGCCACTTGGTAATTCTTCCACTCAGTAAGGGAGCTGGCTGAGACACAAAAAGAAAGACAAGAAAGCTCAAGAAGTTATTCTGCAGAAGCAAAAAAAGAAAAAAAACAAAGGATGCACCAGGAAGAAAGAAAGACTCACCCTTCATAAGCATTCAACATCAGTAATGTTTCAAATCTTTGATGTCTGGCACTTCAGAAAAGAAATTACAAACAAAGATTCATATAAACAAATTCTCAAAAAAGGGTTATCATTCACAATGTCATGGTCAATGTATAAATTCTACTCTGGTGAAGCATACTGTGGACCAAGGAGCTAATAAGAGAAATTGCTGAAAAGCAAAGACCTGACCAACAACCTATAACTTTAAGACACCCCATCATGATTGTGTTTCAGTGGGCAATAGACATCTCCAGGAATAATAACAAGAAATCATTTAACTGAAAACTATAGTCAAAGGAAGAACCAGAACAGATTTCTAAAAGTCCCACAATAAAGACAGGGAAAGTGCAATTGGATTGTAGTTGGTTCTTGCTACCAAATATCAGCAAAAATATTCTACAAAAACAAACAAAACAAGCAGAAATGACTCCTAAACTGATAGATAGTATTGCAACGGGGCTCAATGTTGCAGGGCCAGGGTTGGTTCGCTAAGATTCTTCATATAAGACTGGGCAAGATCTGAACCTTCTCCATTACAGAACTTTTCTACATACACCTTATTAAATGTCTGTTGATTAATGGCAAATGCCTTTCCTACGTTAATTTTCTGGCGCAGCAACCTTCTTGATTGCAGGCTTTGCAGCAGCTGATACCTTGGCACCAGCCTTGAGTCCAGGCTGAAAAACAGCAGCCAAGTGTTTCCGAGCAGGGCCTTGGTTAGGCCCACAGTTCCCACGAGGAAATCCAGCTTCTTCCGGATGTGCTCCTCGGTGAGTTGCAGGAAGATAAGAGACCTACGGAACATGGTGAACAGCTGTTCGTTGTTGAAGCCGTAGCTCCTGATGATGCCCAGCTTTCTCAGGAGGATCTCTTTGGGAAATGGGGCGCACAGGTGGAGTGCATCGACGAATTCTTTCGAGGAAGGGTCAATGCCCAGCTCCTTCTCGGCGAGGAGGAAGACGGACTCTAGTGAGTCGGGTTTGAGGAGGAGGAAGGGAGCCTTGTAAACGATGGCGGGCACGTCGACATCAGGGTGCCCACGGAGGATGTCCAGGTTGCGGCGGAGCACCTGGTCGTCGTCGATGGCGAGGAGGCGGGGGCAGCGACGGAAAACGGAGACGACCATGCTGTTCTTGTGCCCGAAGAGGGAGCGGAAAAAGTCGATGGTGAGGAGGTCAGCGAGCGCCTCGCTGGAGCCGTCGTAGGGGCGGAAGAGGCTGGAGAGGAGCTGGAGCTTGGGGAGGAGGGTGGCGCGGACGTCGGAGAAAAGGCAACAAGGGCAGCATCGGACGACATGACGGACTTGAATGGGGGAGAGGCCGGCGGTAGAGCGGAGGAAGTGGAGAACGGCGTCGGGTTTCTCGGGGGAGTTGACTCCAGCGAGCCGCTTGGCGATGGCGGTGGCCTTCCCTCGGTGAAACCGACGCGATCCATCAGATACGCCAACATGAAAGGCGAAGGCGAATGCGAAGGCGGGGCAGGAGGAGAGGAAGAAGAGGCGGAAGAGGAGGAGGAGTAGAGACAAGGAGGCGAAGCTACAAAGACAGGAGGCATGGAATGAGCAGCGACGCACCGGAAAAGACGAAAGGCCTTCACGTCGATCGCCGTCGCCATTACAAGAAGAGCAGGCAGCGGAGTCGCAGCTTCGCGGGCGAGGGTTTTATTAGGGTTTAAAGGGGCACGCTGTCCGGGAGATGCGAGACAGAGATGTAAAGGGGTATCTCTGCTTTTAGATTCGCGTCGTCCACTAACGAAAACAAAAATATTAGACTTGAGATCAATATTAATCTATAAATGAGGAGAAAAAAAATATATATTATATATTATTAAGCAGAATATAAACCAAAAAAATAAAAATAAAAATTAGATTATCAGAATTTATGAACAAAAAAATTAAGAAAAAAAATGATATTTATTTATTATTGAACGGGAGTAATAGATTTATTTGTTAGAGAAAGAAAAGGAAGAAGAAGGAGAAACATTGCAGCACCTTATCAACCTTTTGATTTATTGTCTCAATACAACAACACTTTTGATGATGATAAGCACATTACACAAAATATTTATGTAGGACATATAATAAATATTCATTTTTGTACTATAAATCATTTGGCCAATTAAAAGAGTAAGGCATCATAATGGTGTTTGCTGGGCAGTTAGAGCCTGTTGGTCTTAGCCAGGAGGATGACAGTGCCTGAGGTGACGGTAGGGATGAGGATGTCATCAGACACTGATGCAGCTCCAGGGATGAACCTCTTGAGGAAGAAGGCACATATGGGAGCCCCAAATATGAAGAAGATGGTCTCAAGTGCTCCTTTCCCCATGGAGAAGCTCTCAAATGTTATCACATCCTTGATGATGTTTTTGAACTCCTCCTTCAACAAGGAGTTGCCCTCTCTGGTATGCTTCTGCAAGGAAGTCAAAACATATACATAGTTCAAGCTGTGTCTGTTCATCTATCTCTATTGTCTCTGTCAATAGTAATCATGCATGGAAGAAAAAAAATTGTAGTTAGCCAAATATTTATGTATGTATGTATGTAAAACCCAAACTATTTTTAAACTCACATAAGAAGATAAACAAAATCATCAAAAAAAAATAAAAATTCTTACATCAAAAGCAGCCTTTAAGGTATCTCTTGATGGTAATTTGAGTTGAATTGCCCCTTTGCTCTCACTAAGCTTTCTGTCGACAATTGAAAGAATAATTAGTGACTTCATTTAGTCAAGTTTCTCAATAATAATGAGGTGTGCAATTCAAATAATATAGTAGACATCAATGAGGATGTAAAAAAAAAAAAAACATTATATGTTTCTAATTTTGTTTGCAAAAATCAAACCACATATTTAGTGGTATATTCAATATCTCCAATGGAAGGTTTGGCATCTGCTCTCAACAACTTTTATGACAATTTGCCTGACCATTGTGTTGTGAGGCTTATATTATGTCCACACCATATTAGAATCATTCATCTTTAAGCAGAACAGATCTTTGCTGTGAATGATTTCACATGCAATTTAATCAATTTCTAATATAGGAATGATGAGTAGGTTTTCTTGGATAAAATAATCCTTCTTAAAGGGCTCCTCTGATCTTGACTAATTTACAGCATGGTTTAATTTCACTATTTTTTTTTCAATAATATTGACTAATAAGTTTTTGGACATGGGATTATAAGCATTGCTTCTTAAGCTTACAAGTCATGTTGATTATGATGGCCCACATATATCATAATTTGACTTGTGGCATCAAAGAGAAATGAAAAGTCAAATCACGTCCATTTCTGTATGGAAAATGTCAAATTCAAATACCTGATGCAACCAGAAGCTATAAAGTCCTTAAAGTCCAACATTTTTTCCTCACATTATTTCGTAAGAATTCTTAGCAATATGCATACAAGATATATTTCCTATAAAGATATGTTTTAGTTCAGAGATAACTTGATGTAAACAACACACTTACACAAGAAAGAGGCAAAAAAAAGAAAAAAAAAAAGGAAAGACTAAATATCGGAAAACTTACCCCAGAATCTCATGAAGTGCTTGGTAGAAGTTATCAAATTCTTTCACGTCCTTGACACATGTATCATAATGTTGATCTATTATATCCACGAGTTCTTTTTGGAGCGTTGCCGATGCCTTGGTCTTATTAGTTTCTGCTGCATAAAATTTCAAAAAAAAAAAATGATTACAATATTCATATCACTTATTTTGCAAAATCCATTCGCCCTCACTTGATCTTGATCTAGGATATGAGGTTGATAGTTATGATCTATAAGCAATATATGGGTAGGAAGAAGAAGAACTAATGTGAGATCAAACAAGTTACCTGTGGATTCCTTCTTGCTTGGGGTTGTTGATGTGCTCATGTCGTCTGTGTGTTGTATACTTTGGTGATGGGAGTTTGATATGCTCAAGGTTGGCTGTGTTGTATGCTTTGGTGGTAGGAGTTTGATATGCTCAAGGTTGGCTTTGCACACCCATATATACAGGAGAAGACAAAGTTCTTTGGGTGCAGCAGTGACCATGGTATTACCCTGGGAGGAAGAAAAGGTTGTGAGCTATTATGTAGTTGAAGCAAACACAGATTCTGAAGGAAATTTGTGAGAGAAACTAGCATAATCCATCACAATAAGCTACCCAAATCCTTTTTATTTACTTTATTTCTTAACAATACTATATATATATACCTTCAAAGATATGATATTATCATTGATTTCTGTTAGTTAATCATGAATACAGTGAGCTAAAACTCAATTTTTAACATTAGTACTCCCTTAAAAAATACTGGAAAATACAAAGGATCAAATAGTTGTTAAAAATAATAAAGAATAATTTAAGGATTTAATTTGATTATATTTTTAAATTCAGTGATAATCTATCAAGAATAATTAGAATGAGTTTAGTGGATGCCTACTAATAGGAGTGACATGTAGGAAGGATTTAGATATGTAAGATCTTTTTTTTTTTTGGAAATATAAAAATTTAGAGGGTTAAATATGTTATTTCAAATAAGGGATCGTCGTCCATCAGGAGGAACAATAATTCTCTGACCGACAGATTGGGATCAGACGGCAAGGAGGGAGGGAGGGAGATGGAAGTGCAGAGCAGGTTGGTGATACAACACAACACCTACAAATGTTCATCTGGAGAGATTTTCTTGGTTCAATCAGTGCTTCCAAATAGCTGAAAAGAAGCCCTAAATCAGAGGATTGATTCATGTAGTAAATGTGTTTGTGATGTATTATATATGTTTTTACCTACAATCCACCAAAAAAAAAATACTGTACCAAGAGGGGATCACTGCAAGCATCATCTATCAACACACATATAATAGATCTGTAAAAAAAGCTAGGAAGTTAAATCATTAGACTGAAAAGGAATGATTCATTGAAGCTAGGCAAATCATTAGACTGAAAAGAATGATTCAGCATATGCAATCTTAGGACTGTTTTCTAGGTGACTCAGTGTGGGCTGAGTGGAGCTTCTAGTATCCACTTAGGTTAGAGAAACATGTTTGGTCACTCAAGGTTATATCAGTAGAACTCATACTTCTGGTCCACTAGATGACATGATGAGATCTAAAGAATGGTGAGACAAATTAAAAAAAAAAATTGAAGAGCTAAATCAGCTCATTGTGCATTTAAATAGTAGAAAAGTTGTTGTGCACATACAGAATAGCATAGAATAGACTCTGACAATTAGATGACTGAAATCACATGACTCAGAAAGGCAGATTTGAAGAACTTGGACTTTGAGTGGGGATGAAAGGGACATTCAGATGTCAGCTGATGATACCTTAGCTAGAATTCTTGACATATTCATCAGCTGGTCATGATTTGGCTACTAATTTAAACTATGAATGATCACTAGGAAACAAACAAATGGGAGTTCATTGTTCTGAAAGCTGTCTCTCTCTTAAATAAAAAATATAAAAAAACTTCTCACAAAGAACTTCCACATCCATAATAAGCAAGATTCCTATTGATGTCAGTTAATTACTTGCTTAACAGGAAACACTGATACGGAATTACGATCAGATAGATAAACTTTACCAAATATTTGCACTGGCCCAGTATGGGTCGAAAGAAGTAAGATTACATGGAAAAGAGAATTGCAAATGCACTGAAGCAACTCTCCTAGAAGTAAGTCAGGGTGCTAATAGAATGAGAAAATAGATGCACCAGATTCTAATTCTAGGATTCAATACAGGCCTGTAACTGATTCAATCAAAAGGATAACTACAGAATAGTTGCTGTTACATCAGAATGAAGACCAAACATTTGAGTTTTTAAAGCTGAAGGGCTCAAAAAGCAACAGCAAAAAGTTCCATAACAATAAATACAAATTAGAGCTAATGTGCTTCGCCATATATAGCCTAGGACTACTGTTTTGTGGTTTAAACAACATTAAGCATAGACAAAATGTTAGGATGGTAATTCACAATAGAAGTAAGTCTAGATAAATACAATTATATTAGATTTGTAGGGATCCAAGTTCCAGCATGTGGTTTCTAGAACATAAACAAGACTAGGAAAGATTTTTATGGGAAAAGGAAAATGAGAACAAACCATCATCATCCGCAGAAACCAATATTTTTACTTATTGATGTAATCAATAGAAAAAGCAAGTTTACATCAACACATAAAAGAAACATTATGCACATGATATGGTTAAAAAAAATCAATTATTGTTGTGTTTTACAAAGCATCATGCTTAGAAAAATATGCTCACTCTTCTGTTTTTTTCCAGTCATACATACCAACATTCAGTTGTATGACCTTCAATTTTGTGTGGCTCTTTGTTTGTCTTTTTACCTTTGCTTTCATCTTCATGTTGTACATAAGACCTTCTGAAAGAAAAAGTCTCAGCAACTCGAAAAAACGACTTGGATGAAGCTCATCTTGGAACCCAAGCCTCCATCTCAAGATCAAATGCCCAGATGAACAAATACTTCGTTTTTTCCTCTCTTTTTTTTTTTTTTTTTTGCCGAAAAGGCCTTAGCTCAATGTTATAACACCTCCACTGCAAATCTATAGTTAGAGAACAAACATACTCTCCTTTAAGAAACAGATCAAAACAATTGCTGCAGCATCAAGTAGGGCGTAGGGATAGAAACATGGTAAAAGGACGATCAAGAATAAACAAGCGAAGAGACAAGGTACGTTCTTCTCACAAATCATTAAGGATTTGACATTATAACCGTGATGAGGTAACTCGTATATATCAAACATTGCAAGATTACAGGAGAAGATACAAGTAGAGATCAAATTTTACCCCAACCAACAGAGCTGGTCATGGAGCACTCGATCTCCACATTGTGACTGGAATCCACCAAATCATCGGATTTACCCAATTCCGCGGTGGCGGACTCCAAAAAGCAACAATCTTTCCGTCCATTGAACAACAAGACTCATGGAGAAAAAGCAAGGGAGGGCACCGACAACCGCTGATCGCCTCGCACCATCCGACTCAGCTGCGATTTCTTGAAGACGAGGAACCCCCCGAACGCCACCTGCAGCACCACGGCCACGACAAGAAACGCGAGCCCGACCTTCTCCCCGAGATTGAGCTGCTTGGGGTTCCCGGGCGGCGCGGCGCCCGCGTCCGCGCCCGTCTGATGCTCCAGGCGGCCACGGGGAACCCGGGGATGCGGCGGAGGGGGCGGTGGCGTGGGTGGCGGAGGCGGCAGCTGGAGGCTGGTCGAGGCCACCTGCTTCGCTGGCGTGCGGCGAGGCGACGGCGACGGGGAGGGGGAAGGAGAGGGAGAGGGAGAGGGAGAGGGAGAGGGGGCGAGCGCGTTGCCGGCGGAGAGGAGGAAGGGGAGGAGCAGGGCGAGGGCTAAGGATCGCGTCTCCATGGAAGGAGGGAGGACGGATCAAGGGTTCCGGCAGTCACCGGACGACTCCGACTCCTTCCGGCGAGCGCGGGACCCACATAAAGCGGAGGAGAGAGATGGCCCAATGCTCTCTCTCTCTCTCTCTCTCTCTTTTGTGTCCGTAAACAATAAAGAGAGACGGGAAGAGGCATCTTTTCTTAATACCGCATAATATTTTTATGCGGATCAACTGGCGTCCACGCTTGCATTATGCGGTCTCATACTACGCGACAAAAAAAAGTTTCGTACGAAACGCTCCTTTCTGTGAGACAGTCGTGCCCATAGTCGCGCCGTCACGAATTCGTGAATCCCAGTCGCTGCGTGGACGAACCACGACGACGACGACGACTCTTCGGTTCTTCCCATCATCACCATACTTTGGGCAATGACACTTTTCTTGTTCCACCAAAACATAAAAAAATATATTTACTTTTCCTACACTTCATAATAACAAAATAAAACATAAAATTTTAATATCGGGGCATGTTGTTCATTTTAATGCTTGATTAAGATCAGTTAAATCTTTATTCAGTCATGGCTTTCTTACAAGAACACTTGATATAATCTACTCACTATGAAGAGTAAACATGGATATCTCATATGATAATTAATGTAAGCACACACTATGGAATGTAAGGCCAGAATGACAAGCTTGAGACTTGTGACTAAGATAGCAGCAACCAGGGAGGAATCTAATCTATGTTTGGCACAAGTCCACTTCAAAGCTACTGTTAACAGCAGCAGCTTCCATAAGCCAACAAACCTTCCTGTTGGCTTTTGTTTTATGTTTTTATTTTCTTTTGTTATTTTGTTATTACTGTTAACAGCAGCAGCTTTCCATATTTTGTCATTTTGTAGAATGCATAAACACAACCATGATTAAGGCAGTCAAGTTGGCAGTAGCAGAAAACAACAACAAAGGATCACAAGGCATGTCTGAAGTAGCAAAAGAGAGACATACTTGTACAAAATGGTGAATCAAAATTCACATGATTCTGGTTACTGATGTTAAGTATACATACATCAGAAACATATAAACTTGCAAGGAATACAAGTTAATGCTGCCTGTTGTCATCATGAGAAAAATTGTTATCACAAGTAGATGGCACAAACAGGAGAAGCACATCTCAGGAGAAACATCAGAAGCTTGCTGGCTTCGTAATTTTTTTGCTCTTAGCTATTTTTTTAGCAACAAACGGATGTCTTCAATTATAAATCTCTTTGACGAGCTATCTCCATAGCCACACAAGTAATGGCTATCCTCTCTCAGCATTCTTTTAGCTGCAAAACGTGAGAAGAAAGAACCCCAAGCTCGATATTTTGGTCAGTTGATGAAGTGCTTCACACCATTCTTTTAGCTGCAAAACGGATGTCTGTGTGCTTTATAAGAGGCAGAACAGATTTGGCTAATAAAAAAACTCTGAAAGCTTCCATAGCAGCAGCACTATCGCTTACAGAGGCAACGATGGATGGCACGGTGAGAGCTAAGCTTTGAAGGACCAGTGAGAATGGCAGGTGGAAGCACATGGGGACGATGATCATATGGTGCATGACCTAACACTCATTGCGAGACTGCCCTTTTCCCTTGATGCTGATGAAGTTAATAATTATTCTATGGAACTTATGCAAACAGCCTCCACTGGTACTCTCGTTCTGGTGCAGCAGACAGATCCACATCATGCAAAAGAGGCCACGGGGCTCTTTATCACCACCAAAACCACCATCCAAGTCCCTCTCCACTCCTCTGTGACCTGTACTTGCATCCTGTTTATATAAGAGAGAGTGTCCAACTTGAGACTGCAATCCACACAGGCAGAAGCATTCGTTCAGCTAACACGATTCCTCTTCAAACATGCACGGAAACCCAAGCTGCCGTAGTAATAAGAGCTTTAATAAGGGGTGTTGGAGTGCTACCGAAGACAAGATCCTCACAGACTACGTCAAAGCTCATGGAGACGGGAGGTGGGGAAAGCTCCCCAAAAGAGCAGGTTCAACCATGTTCTTCATTTCCTTCCATCTGCAGCATGTAGTTAGTTAGTTACTTGAGGACTTTCTCTTCTCTCCTTTTTCCTGAAAAAAGAAACAAGATTAAAATAAAATTAAAAAGTGGTAACTTGTTTTGTTTCTGGAGTCACTCACAAAGGCTTTTTTTTTTTTTTTTACATTTTGCTTTTCAAGTACGAAAATTAAACATTTTGGTGATCCAAATTTGGTGTTGTTGTAGGCCTGAATCGATGCCCGAGGAGCTGCAGGCTCCGCTGGCTGAATTATCTGCGCCCAGATATCAAGAGGGGAAACATATCTCATGAAGAAGAAGACCTCATCATCAGGCTTCATAATCTCCTGGGGAATAGGTGAGCTAAATCTCCTCGCAGACAATTATGGAAATGATTCCTTAGCTAATATTTCTTACTCGTGCACAACTTGAAGGTGGTCTCTCATAGCTGGAAGACTACCCGGTCGAACAGACAATGAAATCAAGAATTACTGGAACACAGTCCTAAGGAAGAAGGTAAAAGCTTGCTCGGTTGGATCGATGAAGACCATGCATTCGGACAAAGATGAAGATGGGAGCAGTTTTAAGAGCCAAGAAAAGGTCAAATGTCCAGAATCTGAGAATTCAACCAGCTGGGCTGGTGCTTCCGTGAGCAGTCAGCATGATGATAAAAATATTTGTAAAAAGGAGTCCAAAAAAACAGTGGTCAGTGGAGAACCTCATTTGGATACCACCTATTTCTTAGGACCTGAAGATTGTGACCACCCAGTGATGGCTGAGGAGTCCTGCACAAAACAACACCCTCTGGACATAGACTTCTCCGAGTTCTTTGGGCACAATCTCCAAAAAGACATGAGAATTTGGGGTATTGTCGATGCTCCTTTGTCCCCCGATGATGATCTTATGTTCTTTAGCAACAGAGTATCTGACACCTGGTTTGATGGGGATGACATACAACTATGTGGTGGTATCAATCTCGAATCATTCTTCCCATCTGAATCAGAATTCCTGGGCCTCTGAACTGACATGGTTCGCAAGTGATGGCTCCTTCCTTCCCCAACTATGATAGTATATATATATATATATATATATTGTCTCTTTTTGTTGCAAATAATTCACTGTTTGAAATAAATATCTATTGCACTTTGTTCTCACCTCACCTTTGTTGACCTAAAATTGCCATTTGGCTGCTCAAAACTGGTAACGAAAGCAAAGTTAGATATGTCGATTGAATGAATACCTACCTACCTACCTAATCCTGTTTGCAAACACCAGGATGGATGCCAAAGTAGGATATGCTTCTTCCTTACATCATGGATGTGCAAGACCACACCAGAAGGTCTTGGAGGCCTTAAAGAAAAATCCAAGGTTCATTGGTCTGGAATCTGGTTGTCAAGCAACTCCCATCTCGAGCAAATGAGAGTTTTTTTTTTTTTGTCTCTTGAGAGGTAGGTAGGTACATAATTTTAATCTCAAAGTGATGCTCAGGGAATATTAAAGAGAAAAAAATCTCAGACATGGGATCCTTTTGCAGGAAAGTATTGTTACCTTCTGTGAAGCTTCTTAATAAAGCTCCTTGATGAAGCTTGAGATTTAGCTGCCTCCTTAAAAGAAGCAGCAGAAAAAAAAAAAAGAATTGAAGGACTAAAAAGTCAGTGGAATAACTGCAAACAAGTGAAGCAGAAAATAAAAGGTATGCAAGTCAGTGGAATAACTTATTATAGGTCAGTCGTTCCTATAATAAGTTATCTTTTCTTTCTTCAATTCAAATGCCTTATTCCATTAACTTAATATAAATTCTTCTGTTCACTGGTATTATCATGTGTTTTTATCGTATTATATTGATATTCTATTTATTAGTCTACTATTTACAGTGCCAATTATACTCTTTGGGCAGGATAAGAATGATCATAGGAAATAAAGACATAATTGTTATTGAGGTTTAACATCTATTTATATAGTGATGAAAGTCAGATTTTTCTTAATTGATGAACGAGATCATCTCGTTCAGTTAGGGAAATCTGTTACATCTGACATGCCCCCGCAAGATCGAGCTCCTGTCAAAAATGTCAATCTTGAATCGATGGAAGGAAATCAGTTTACGAGCCAGAGACTTCGTGAGGGAGTCGGCCAGTTGGTCAGCTATGTGGACATGAGAAACACGGAGTTGCTTGCGAGCTACTTGATCTCGGACAAGGTAAAAGTCAATAGCAACGTGCTTCATACGGGAGTGAAAAACTAGATTTGCACAAAGGTAGGTGGCCCCGATGTTATCACAATAAATAACAGACATAGAAACATAGTGGATTTGAAGTTCCTAAAGCAAGTGGCTAATCCAATTGAGTTCAGCAGCAACGGCGCTAACAGCCCGATATTCAACCTCGGTAGTAGATCTGGCAACCGTCTTTTGCTTTTTAAAACTTCAGCTTATCGGATTAGCACCAAGAAAAATAATATACCTTGATGTAGAGGTTCTATCATCAATGTTACAGGCCCAATCCACATCAGCAAAGGCATGAAGCTGAGAGGGAGAATGTTTGCGAAGAAAAATGTCATGATTAATAGTCTCCTTGAGATAACGCAAAATGCGTTCGACAGCAGTCCAGTGAAAAGTAGATGGTTCATACATAAATTGGGACAATTTATTAACCGGAAAGGAGACATCGAGACGAGTGAGTGCTAGATATTGTAAGTAGTAAACTAACTGTCGATATTGAGTAGGATCAATAGTAGGACTACCATCACAGAGTTTTAACGATGCACTTGGAGATAGAGGAGTGGAGATTGCCTTAGCGTCTTGTATGATTGTCTTCAACAGTAAGTGAAAAAAAGAGACCAGAAGATGTAAATGTAGCCTCAACACCGAGAAAGTAATGCAAAGTACCAAAATCTTTAAGGGAGAATCAGTTTGCCAATTGCGTAATAAACGCCTGAACCTCAATTGAGTTATCACCTGTGATAATAATATCGTCCACATAGACTATTAGCTAGATGGTGCACCCATGATATTGGCGTAGAAATAAGAAAACATCATACTTAGAGTTGATGAAGCCAATTGAAGACAAGTAGAGACCAAGTTCAGTATACCACGCTCGTGAAGCCTAACGAAGTCCATAAATGACCTTTTTAAGTTTACAAACATGTCGCGGATATTGAGGATGTATAAAACCTTAAGGTTGTTCTATAAAGACATCTTCAGTGAGGGTCCCTTGTAAAAGGCATTGTTAACATCTAACTGACGTAAGCACCAGTCGTTTGATATTGTCAGACTTAGAAGAAGCCGAAGGTTTGACAACAAGACTAAATGTCTCAGTGTAGTCAATGTCAGGCCGTTGATGAAATCCTTTGGCTACAAGTCGTGCCTTATAGCGAGTAATTGAACCATCAGATTCCACTTAATTCGGAAAACCCACTTACACTCAATAATGTTTTGTGTAGAGAGAGGAGGGGTGAGAGTCCAAGTAGCATTGTGAAGAAGAGCATCATACTCCTCACACATGGCTTTACGTCAATGGGGATATTTTTGGGCCTGAGAGAAGGAAGTTGGTTCAACAAAGTCGAAAGAGGGTTTGGTGCTAGCATGCAAATTGAGAACTCGACGAGGTTTAAAGATACTACACCTGGAACGAGTTTGCATAGGATGCCGGGAGGTGACAGTAGGACTAGGGGGTAAGGGGGGAGGAGCCGGAGGAGAGGAGGTAGAGGGAAACTGTGAAACAGAAGTAACAAGAGAGTGCGGATCTAAAGAAGACAAAATGGATGAAGATGATTGTTCATATCTAATGGAACGGCAGATTGTCGATGATCTCGAAAGGGAAAGACAGACTCCACAAAAATAACATGTCTGGAAATAAATACTTTAGCAGAGTGAGGGTCATAATATCGATAGGTGTTATGTTCAAGAGAGTAGTACCCTATGAAAATACAAGGTCGAGATCGAGGTTGCATTTTATTAGAATTGTAGGGACGTAACCATGGATAACATAAACAACCAAAAACCTTTAAGGTTTGTAGGTTGGGATGTTTTTGAAATAGACTTTCAAATGGTGAATGATATTATAGGAGAGGAGTAGGCAAAAGATTAATAAGATAAACAATATTTTTAAAAGCGACGGACCAAAAGGTAGAAGGCATGGAAGCCTGATGGAGCAATGTGAGACCAGTCTCAACAATATGACGATGCTTATGCTCAGCAGAGCCAACCAGTTGAGGGGTATATGGTGGGGACTTGAGATGTTGAATACCAGAGGTAGTGAGATAAGACACAATGGCTTGATATTCACCACCACCATCAGAATAGACAGTTGTAATAGCAGTTGGAAAATAATTCTCGATCAAGTTCTTGAAGTTAGAGAAGACAACACTAACCTCAGATTTTTTACGGAGAGGATATAACCATGTGTACTTTATAAAATAGTCTATAAAGACAACATAGAATCTAAACTTGTCAAAAGAGACAACTGACGCAAGGACCCCAGACATTAATATAAATAACCTCAAACGGTTTAGAGTAGGAAATAGAAGATGTACCAAATGGTAATTAATAATTCTTATTACTAAGACAAGCATCACAGTAAGTAATAGCAGTACTGAATTTAGAGACATGAATAGAGTAGTGAGAAAGTAACTTTTGTTGAATAGGGGTTAAGGGATGACCAAGACGTTGATGCCACATGCCGGTTGGAGCAGCTGTAGAGGCGCTAGTAGTAGGCTGAGTGAGATACAAGGCGGACGATCATTCATAGATGTTGTCTTTATTCAGACCGCGAACCAATGATGCCCCCGTGCTCAAATCCTTGACAAAAAAATAATCAAGAAAGAATTCAATAGAAGTATGATTTTGTTGGCAGAGACAGAGATGAGATTTCTTTTAATGTGGGGTGCACACAAAACATTATCGAGTGTAAAACAAGTGGCATGTGAAGTAAGCTTCGTTGAACCGAAATGAGTAATAGGAATTCTGTTACCATCACTGATGATAATATCTTCATTTCCGCCATAGTTGTTGTGGAGCGACAAGTTCTGGAGATCAGAAGTAATATGGTCGGAAGCACCAGAGTCCATAATCCAATTAGATTAACTATCAGAGGGAGTCGTCATGACATTTACCGGAGGCCAGGCTGACTGAGGTGGAAGGCGAGGTCGAGACCGACAAACCTTTGCCAAGTGACCGACTTTATTACATAATTGGCAAACAACTGGTTGCTGAAGCACGGAAGGAGGATAACGCGACTAAAAGGTAGTGTTCTGACGAGTGTTGAAGTGCAGAGACTTTGGAGGCAGTAGTGATGCAGAGGGACCCGTAGAAGTGGGAGAAAAGTTGGTCACACCTTTTGAAGCATTCTTGTGATACTTACGATTTTGCCGTTTGGACTTCTGGTTGAACTGAGCTGTGATAGGAGGTCCTGGCAAGGGTCTTGACAGCCTATCAGCATGCTTCAGGTAAGCTTCATAGTCGGTGAGCTTGTCATAGAGTTCTTCAAAGCAAATCGGAGAGTCACGTGCTCTAAGTGTGACAGCCAGTTCTTTGAACTCGGTACTCAATCCAATAAGCGTGTGGACAAGAACTTCTATATCAGTTAGGGAATGACCTATCAAAGCTAGGTCACCAATAATCATTTTGATATGTTGTAATTAATTGGCAATAGTACTTCCCTCCTGCCTAAGGTTCATAAGGCTGGAGAGTAGTCCAAGCATGCGAGTCCGGGAGTGATTTACGAAGTTAGTTTGTAACTTGGTCTAAGCTTCCGTAGTAGTGACACAAGCGGAGCAATGGATCCCACGACAGAGGCTTGAATTACTTAGAGTATTAGCTGATCTTGACGTAACCAAAGTTTGTTTGCAGAATTGGTACTGGGCTGGGTTCTCTTAGAACATGTATCATCGCTGGTGGACAACTAAGAGAACCATCAGTGTAACCCAATAAATCATAACCAAATAAAAGGTTCGAGAATTGGGTCCACTATGACACATAATTACCATCCTTGAATAATTTAAAAGGAATTAGGGAGGCGGCATTGATGGAGGTGAGTCCTGAATGCGGAGAAATATTGCCAACGGGAAAAAGTGATGGAGCATCAGAGGTAGAGGAGGAAGACATTGAGGAACTGATATTAGGTCAAAGGGAAAGCAAGAGAGAAAGGTAGGTAATCTCGTCGAGAAAATAGTTGTAAAAATCGTTAAGAGATAAAGAAACAGTAAGAGCGAGAGTAGGAAGTCAATTTTTGAATAATACGACTGAAGCGTCCAAGAAATTAAGGAATGAAAGGAAAAGTGACTCTACCATCGTCTTATACGACAAATAGTAATATTCAAGTGCAGCAATCTTACTAGAACCAGCTGTTTCGAATATAACATAATTAGTGAATGAAGAGATAGTCACTGTTAAAAGAGAACATCCGACACCCGTCTCAAATACAACAGAATACTGCTGCAGTTTGTAGCAATGAGACGTGTAGGTGCATGCCAGAGTGTTCTGTCGCTCGGTGTAAGGACTTCTGTCGGCAGAGAGTGGTAGTATGGTTGAGAGCAAAGTGATACCACGAGAGAGGCCGAGGAAGAATCCAAGGGATGGTGCTGGCGACAGAAGAAACGTGTAGGCGAAGCGATAGACTTTAGCACTGTTGATCTGAGAGGCAGGATCCAAGCAGTGAAATCCAAGAGGTGCCAAGCAATTGACCATCACCAGCTGTGATGTTCCACCACCGAGGGTAGAGAGTGCGTGCAGCAAAGTAGAGGGGGGCAGCACGAGTCTTTGGAGACTCGGCGATGGTGTGTTTTGCCTTGTGCGACCTTGCAGACGTGCTTGAGCTGCTCGCTAGAGTTGTAGGTGCGATGGGTTCACGGCTCTGGAACCGCAGCGTCCAGAATAGGCCGTGGGTGCAGAGGCAGCAGTCTCCGAGCAGGACAGCACTTGCTATAAGAGGAGCAGAGCACTGCTACAGGAAGAGCAGAAGAAGTGGGTGGAAGAGTACCAGGGAGCAGCCGAAGATGGAAAAAAAAAACTGCAGGCTCTCATCGACGATATCACCTGGCAGATATCACTGCCGAAATGCCACACTAACGGGGCGTGAAGGTGCAGGCTGGGAGCAATTCATCCCCAGAAACTAAACATCGAGGAGTCCGATGGACGCAGCAACAGAGAGTGGTCTACTGCAGCCAAAGAAGACCTCCAATGTCGAACCATGATGATCTACCGAGAGGAGCGATGGCGCTGCAGCCAATGGAGACCTCCAATGTCATGTGACAGCAAAAAGAGAGGGGTCTGCCACGAATTAGGACCCCTATTGATGCTAATGGGGCGAGCGGCTGCTCGTTCTTATCGAGAAGGCAAAGAAAATGATGTTATGTTTTGTCGATAAAGCAGAGATCCAGTTCTCTGCGGAAAGCAGCGAGAGTGTTGTCGGGGCTGGAGATCGCAGATGCCAAAGTTCACATAAGGAGTCGACCGGCGGCTGTGGATGTGGTCAGCAACGGTAGAATCGACAGCGGCGGTAGCGAGCGGCCTGAAAGATATGTTGCCACGGTTGGGAAGCAGGGGAAGGATCGATCTCGGTTGGGAAGGAGCACCGAGGGTCGCGGTTGAAGGAGAGGCCTGGCTGTGGCTAGCGTCTTCTATGGCGAACCCATCGCTCTCCTCGGGCGAGGCGTCGGCGAAGATGGTGGAGCGATGCGAGCACTGCGGTTTCTTTGGAAACTCTACAAAATGTAGCCTTTGCTCAAGTGCTACCGAGACCTCTGGCTCAAGGAGAGGCCCGAGATCTGGAAAGTTGCGACGGGCGCCGCGTCTTTTGGGGTTGGGAAGAGCCACAGCATGGTTGACAGCGAGAGGCTTGTGCCGGTGGTTCTGCGGGCAGCAGACAGAGGAGGAGTATTTCGCAGGAGTCGACGGGCGGTGGCCCTTCTTATAGGCAGTGGTCGGGAGAGGTCGATGGCGTAGAGATCTACTGCTTTGGCAGAGGTACTCTGTTTTCTGTCGATGCTTAATGAACGATCGATCGGTGGCTGCGGCTTCGCAAAAGAGTTATAAAGCATCTATTTATACAATACAATGAAGAAAGACAAGGAGATCATCTCGATCAGTTAGAGAAATCTATTACACCTAATATGACTGTATTCTTTTCACGTATATAATAAATCATTCTTTTCATGTATAATAAAATTTCTTTGTATTTGCTTAGCGCAACCAAGTGAAAAAAGGACAATTGCTTTTATCTCTTTTAAGCCAAAAAAAAAAAAAACAAGTTTTTTTTTTTTTTTTCATTGAACGATATATATGTTGATTGGGGTGGTGTTCCAGTATTGGTTTCCCTCCCTTTTCATCGCCAACACACACTGCGAACTATCTCTCCATAGCCAGTAAATAGTACTCTCGAACTCAAAAGTCAGAAAAATAATGAGTTTTATCTTATTAATCGAGTACAATTTGCATGATCCAATCAAATCTACGACGAGGACAAAATGTCAAACAATTACTTTGCTGCTGCAGTAAATATAATAAATACCATGCCATGCTCTTGTGTCCCTCTAACACATCTTTTTAATTGATATCTGACATCGATATGATTTGAGTGAGACTTTTGAAAGTTTTGATAGGAATAAAGATTCCTTTAAAAATTTTACTCCTCCTTCCTTCGTGGATTCTGTGAGTCTTATTATTATTATTATTATTATTATTATTATTATTATTATTATTATTATTATTATTATTATTAATTAATAATTCTGTGAGTCTATCGTATTTGATGCCTGGAAAACACATGTGTTGAATTTTTTTCTTCCCTCATGGATGGATTTAAGTGAAAAAGAATATCGTATCATGTAACTCTTGTGTTCATTATTTTTATATTTTTTTATTAATTCTATAAATCATCTTTTGTCGAGTTGAAACATGAAAGTATGTATCCTAAGATAAGAATGAAAGTATTCGTAGATGAAAGAAAATGATTTGAAAATTAAGAATTTGATTTTATAAACACCTTGTGTATCCTAAGATTCTAATAGGAGAATAGGAATATAAATAATTGAGTTCGAAGTTTTTTTTTTCCTAAAATAAATAATAGGTTAGTTTATTCGGCTTTGCCTTAGGAACATTAAATCACGTAACAAAATTTTTATTTTTTTTTCTTAAACACATAAGGATCATTAAATCACATCAATATTGTGTAAATTTGTGAGAGAGCATAGGAAAGAACAAAAAAATGATTAAGTACTCCTGCAGAGTAGTGTTAATGCTTAGGAAGTCGGGATCAATGGCAGGGACGAGGACCCCTTAAGCACTACGTGTCACTCGTCCATTGGCCAGTACATCATCCCTCGGGCCATGCAACACTTGGACGTATTCCTTCGAACACGTGTCTCTCTCTCTTCATTGTTGTTCTTCGCCGCCTCCTCTTCTTCCTTCCTTCTCAAGCTTAAGCCACTTTCCCGAGCCCTACCCACTATAAAGCCCCCCCCGCACGCTCCTCCCTCTTCCCCTCTCTTGTAGGAGAGACCTCAAACACAGAAGAGGTGGGGAGACACATGGCCACTGCTTACTCCCATCACAATGGCCCTCACTACGACTCTTCTTACTCCCCATCCCCTCCCTTGCCGCTCCACCTCTGCCTCTTCCTCCTCACCCTCTTCATCTTCGTGGGCCTCTCGTGGTACATGGCCTACGGGTCGGTGTTCGAGAGCCTGCTGGATCAGCTCAAGCTCTTGCTCATAGCGTCACCGCTGCTGCTCCTCCTGGTCGTCCACTGGTTGTCCAACGACGAGCGGCGGAGGGTGCCCTTCTTCATCCCCCTGCCCGAGAGGGAGTCCTTCCACCGGGCCGGGGGATCGCCGTGGGGCGTCGGCCTCCTTGTCGTCCTCCTCATGTTCATGATCTCCTACCAGTCCTACTTCCACGACCGCTGGTTCCCGCTACTGAGCCGATGAGGCTGATGTCGGAAGCATGAAGAAGCTGTTTTCTAGCTCTTATGTACTTACATGTGTATGTCGTTGGAGATGTAGGCGTTGCATGCATAACAAGGCACTGTTCTTGCTCTCTCTCTCTCTCTCTCTCTCTCTCTCTCTCTCTCTTGAGGGCTTTCTGTTTTCTTGAATGCTTGATGAGGTCGAGGAGGATCGTCTCGTCTAAAAAACCTTGTTTTTCTGTGTCTTTCTCGAGTTCTTGAGACATGCATCATGGCGGTCACTGATCTTTCCCTTCCAACTCAAGAACACAGAAGCTAAGCTAAGCTAAGCTAGTAGTAGATTCTGATCCCAATCTGTGAAGCTACAGTAATCCAAGAAAGCCCAACACTTGCTTGGCGACTGTTGGAAGATCACATTGAAAGAGAGAGAGAGAAGGGTTGATGCTTGGTTGTCCATATTAAAAGTAGTACAGTTTTTAACAGTGGTGCAGGACCTGCAGCTCAGTAACTTTTGGCTGGGCCACGAGGTGTGTCTCTGAGTTGGGGGATGCTTTTGCACTGGCACATAAGGACAACAGGGATAAAAGGATCGAAAGATGGTAATGGATCTCAAGTTCCAGCATTGGTTCCAGGGCAGCATCATGTGATCTGATCATACAATAAATAGTCTTATTATATGTCCTTGTTAAATTTTTTTTTTTTTTTTTGGCACAAAATCCAAAAGTTTTAAATGATCACTAAAAAATTCACATAGGAGCCAAAAGAAGAAGAAAAAGTAACTATCAGCAGACAATTTAAGGAGTCAATTTATCTATAATTTTGTTTTCCTATCTTAGCAGTGCAAAAGTATTGCAATTGATTTGTGCAAATACTGAACTATTATTGGGGGTTGGGAAATGTTTCTCAGATCACTGATTCCTCTTTCTGCACAGGAGGCCAATAAAGACATAAAGATGTCAATGATTGTCCCAAAATAAAAAGGTGGGGGAAAAGATGTCGATGAATCTAAAGGTCCATGTGTTGCTCAATAGGATGTCTCCCTTTAGGCTTTTTGCATCTATCTTGATGTGGAGTAGATTATGAGTCGTTTAAAGAAGGGGAATGGCATCTCTATTTGCAACTTCTTCCCTTTTCCTTCCTTTCGGCCTTGATGGTGACTACAGCAACTGTGCTCATGTCTAATTAATCTTGATTACTTAGGCTGCATTGTTCTTAATATTCTTGAGATGGAAGTTAATGGGCGTACTTTTATATGCTGAAAAGCTTGTAGGCTCAGGTGTTCTATGTTCTGGATACCAAGGACTCCTGTTGAAGCCCAAACCAGAGGCTTGAAGATTTACCCAGAGGTAGGTGTGTTCCCTATGAACAATGTTTTTTTTTTCTTTTTTTACTTAACCTTATGTTGTACAATATAGCAATCTCCACTCACAAATATTAAGAATATGCTCTTTCTTATTTTGCCTTAACTTATTTGAAACTTGTATGTATATAGATAAATCAGTTGCATGAACATTAAGAATCTTTGTGGAGGCAGAGAGGAAAACTGCTGGATCCAGAGGCTGGGACTAAGATTTGAGTGTCAGAAAGATAAATCGCTGTGAAGTGAAAAAAATGCAAACCTGTGATGCTACTTATGATCATTAAACATGTAATTCTGTGCAGTTTTAGTGGGCAAATTGGATCAAATTTGTTACAGGCAAATCTCATTGTTGGGGAGGTTTCTGAAGGTACTGTTACAGGAGCAGCAAGAACACAAAGGCCGCCTACAACTGAGATGTTGCAGAATAAGCCTTGATGGTTTTGATGTTAGAGCATAAATCTAAGTTAGAACTTTTCTTATCAGCTTAAATCTGTAAAAAGAACTTGGTAGGGGTGCATCTGATACTGGAAGAGCTGAGTCCACAAAATTGTATGATGAGACAAACTAGGAAAGCCTATAATGATAGAGGTATTACTTTGTTCTTTCAATTTTAATGCTTATATTGGGTAGCTATCAACTGAGAGAGGAAGTAGTCCTGATGCAAATGCAAGGGCATTTTGCAACCATGAAGAGTGAATGAGAAAGAGACTGAAGTAGCATCAGTATATCATTTAGCAATTCCTGAACCCAACAACAGGAAGCTTAGTGTTACTTCTTTGAATAATGATACCTATGTAAATGTCTTAGCAATTAATTCCAAGATTTCTGGCATTTCTAATGACACTTTGAATTCAATCTGACAGGCTAATTTTTCTCTGGGATACATATAGTTTCTTCCCAACTGAAGGTTAGTAAACTTTTGTTAGCTTTGCGTTTTCCTTCTGACTTAAAAGTGAACCTTCTGAATCTTTAGATTCTTAGTCTTACACCTGAAGGAAAATAAAAAAAAAAAAAAATGTTAGAAGGAAGAGTTATGTGCTCTCATAGTTTAGGAAGTGTTCCTTTAACCTATGTTGAGACTGTTTTCCAGAAAAAAAAAGTCCAATTATGGAGGAAGGCCATTCAAGAAATCATAGAGAGAGGTTGTGTTTTATGAGATAAAACCAGGATTTCACGGGTCTTTCCCTTTGGATTTGATGAGACAAAACCATAGAACTAATCATACTGTAGGACAAAATAAGACTTAAGTTGCTATGAGCTTTTACAGAAACTAAGAGAAGAAACTGTGGCTTGTGTAAACTTGGTGTATTAAATTTCTTTTAGGTCCTATTTATAACCTTCTAATTCATAAAATGATGTCAAAATAACCTTTCTAAATATAAACTAAGAGAAGAAACTGAAATGCAGAAGCCAGAAGACTTTTGCTGCTAAAGGCCAACTAAATATCTTTATGATCTTTCAGAAGATTCATTGCTTTAGCATATCAATTTTGATAGGAGTAATATTTCTTCAAGTAGTAAGAGAGATGCTTTAGCTCATCAATAATGGAACAGAGAGAGAGAGAGAGAGAGAGAATTGTGAGGTCACTAAGGTAGGTTATCAGATCCAAACACACAAGACAAATGATACATTGATAGGTACCAATTGTTCCTTTGCAGCCACCAAGTCTTGTGATGGTGTTTCAATCAGTGGTGGAACATAAACAACTCATGCACTCATGATGTGTGGTGCATCCCCATTGGTCAACCACATAATTGACATGATAGATCAAGTCTACCTGTAAGTTATCTCACTGCATAGAATAATCAGCACTCCCCACAACCCCCCAATACACCTACCTAAAAAAAGATCCAATAAGGTTGCACCCAATTTTGTCATAATATGCCATGTTGTTAGCAGATTATATATACTAGTCTTCATGCATCTAACAATTAGCAGCATTGGTTGGTAGCAGAAAACCAGTATGAAATGATGAGCAGTTCTAAGGGGGGGGGGAGATGGAAGTGTAGTGGCTGCATGTCTTCTGAACAAAACGGAGAAGCAACAAAAAATCATCATCTCTCCATGTAGATGATGATTTCCTAGAGCAACTGCACAGTGTTGTTGTTCTCCATCAAAGTAGAACAAAGGAACAGCAAAAGAATGAAGCAAATCCAACACCTCAGCTTCCCCATTGCTTCAACTCACGCTACTTTTCGCCTCATTGCCAACTTCTGGCGCCTGCGATAGCAACGACGGCGACAGCACCCGGTGGTTGGCGCCGTCAAGCAAACTGCTTATAGATCGGGCTTTCACCATTCCTATCTTCTTCCTCTTCTTCCTTACCATCTTCTCCTCCTCCTCCTCTTCGTCTTCCTCTATCTTGTCCGCCTCGTTATCGGCAGCAACAAGCAAGTGTAGACTTTGTCTTGCGTGCTCCTCCTCCTTCTCCGGTTGCCTTTGCGGTGAAGTTGATGGTGCGACGCTATTTCTTCCACCAGTGCTCCAATTGGGCTTGCTTATGCCCAACTGACCTCTGACACTTCTCATGCTCCTCAGCCTTCCTTTGCCAAGATGGTGCTCGCAGAGAGAGTACCCGACGAGGGTCTTCTGGCAGCAGCGCCACCCCCTGCCGTTGACGCGGCTGCACCGCGAGCCCTCCATCGGCGCAGCCGGCCTCCGCCGCCTCTTCCCATCAAAGTTTGATCCGTTCCCAGCTCTCACCACTGCTGCCCCACCATCGCATCCCTCCTTATCTCTATCCCCAACACTGATGCAATCATTATCATTAGCTGCGGCAGGACCAGCGCTGGCTTTCGCCTTCACCTTGGCCTTCTTCTCCTGCTCCACTAGCTTTGTTTCCAATCCTCCATCCCCATTGCCATCATCGTTTCCTTCCATCGTTTTCGTCTGAGCCGCCGCTCCCAATGCTACCGCACCTGAGTTGCCACGTACCCTGGGGAGGCAAGGAGATCCCGGAGTGGAAGACAAGCACAGTAAACACATCGATCTGATCCATTGCACCCACCACAGTGCAACCACACATGACTCCTCACTCTCGTGTGATGAGCCACCACGAATTCGGGGTTGCATTACTGTGTGGGAATGAGGTGGGCTGTCATTATGGGTCAGGCTGGCATGCATGGCATGGCATATGGTGGCAACAGATACTTGGGATGCTTTTCTTCTCTTATTTTTAGTACCCGCAAGCAATGGTGATACAAAAGGAAGGCATTTCCGAAAGGGAAAGGAAAGGGGGTCGAGTAACCTACCTGTGGCTGTGACTGCTATCGGCCTTCGCATTCCATCTCTGGTTGGAGGAATCCACCGACCGCCCCTCCTTCACCTTCGGCACCTGCAACAAGTCCCAGACCCCCACCGCCATGAGGGTGAGCACTCATCACCACATTGCACCCGGCAAGGACAGAAGATTTCAAGCAAAGGTGGGGGTAATTAAGCAGGCACCTGCACACGCTCACGACTGCGGCTGTCGCCGTTGGCAACTGGATCTGAAAGAGGAGGGCCCGGAGAAGGCCGTCTCATAGAATTCTCCCCCAACTCATGGGGATCTATTGGCACATCCCCAACTGGGTGCAACACCTCGCCTGCTGTGCTCTCCTTGGTTTCACGCCTCCCACTTGGTGGGTGGACTTGGCAGGGTGGATCTGAGGGAGGAGGTAGAAAGGGGAGGAGGGAGTGGGAGGAGGAGAAGGGTGGTCTTTTTCGGATCCTCATAGAGGAAGAGATTGGATGAGAGAAGAGGCGGATGGATGTGGATGATGATGATGATGTGTGTGTGTGTGTGTGTGTGTGTGTGTGTGTGAGAGAGAGAGAGAGAGGAGGGGTGGATTAAGAAGGTTGCAACTGAACCCTGTCTCAAGAGAGAAATAATAGTGAAAAAGACTTTTGTTTGTTTTTATTTTCTTTTGTTGTTATGTTTTTTTTTTTTTTTCCTTTCCTTCATTCGATGCACAGTGAAACAGTAGCTGTCAACAACAAAATAATAATAATATTATTATTATTATTATTATTATTAATCATCAAAATAATAGCAAGAACAAATATAAGAGAGAGGGAGAGAGAGAGAGAGAGAGAGGTGGATGACGCTCGGCACGTGCGGTCGGATCAGGGGATCTGCCACCGGCGAAACCGGCTGCCGGCGGTTGACGTTTGCCTCCTTTCGCACAGGATCTTATATTACCCGTTCAATTACCTGCCTCGAAACGGGAAATCGTAGGCGGGAATTGTGGGCTCCACTTGCGTTGAGATTCTCCATCCAATCATAGTCCAGGTGGGTGAGACGGGCGATAGTTGACGTGTAGGTCGGTCATAGGAATCCTGCTCCAATCAAATCGTGCTCTTTTGTGAAACATCGAACGAATGGAATGTTGGAGGAGTCTCGCGCTAGTTGACCGGGACAGCATTCAGGAAACGGAAGCCCCTCGTTGGCCGACGGCGTGCACCCAACGATCAACTGGTAGGGTCCAAAAGACGCCATCGGCTTCGGTGCGGTCCTTCTCCTGAACCTTAACCCTCCCGAAACAGTCAAGGCGTTACCCCGACAATGGCTGAACGAAGACAGCCGCAAGAACAGGTGGAACACTTCCTCCCTCCCCAGCCGGATGCTGGGAGAGATGATGGCGACTCCCACATCCCTTCATGACCTCTCTCTCTCTCTCTCTCTCTGCTGCCTAAGCAAGCAAATGGGGAAGATGATAAGGTGGAGATTCTCCAAGAGCTTGCAGCAAAGCGTCGTCTCACAAGTCCTCGGATCCGGTGGATTTCGAAAAGTCACACAGTCTTCTTTATTCGATCGAGAGACGACTACTGCTGTCTGCTGCAACGCCAAACACGAGCAGTCACAAGCGCAAAAGCATCACCACATGTAAGTTGAGCCTCCTCTTCGGCTGACTTGAGCTGAGAGTGCCATCCGATACTTGCGGACGACTGCCTCCTCACAACATTTGCTTCTCTTCTGCATCACACTTATCTGCACCCCAATAAGAGATGAGAGAGAGAGAGAGAGAGGGATTGGGTTTCGGATGCAAAAGATCACATGGAGGAGGAGGCCACACCCACTTGGTTTCCGTAGTATTAGCACCACCACAACCATAGTTAAGTGGTTCTGTAGGGCGGCGATCCACACGCCGGAACACCACGGTCCGGCGTCTCGTTTAATTCTCGACACAAACAGCGACGCTGTACGACGGCAGCAGCTCAGCTCCTCGTCATGAAAGCAGGTTAATCCGAAACCAACAGGGTTACGCTTGCATGGGCTTACGGTGCCGTCTCGTTGCCTCATCCTCCTCCATCATCTCGGCTCTCTAAACCCAGTTTTGTATGGGTCAAGATAAATCATCCACATTCATTTTCTGTATATTATTAGGGATAATATTTTATAGCAAATAACATATTGAACTCAAATATCTCTAACGTCCCAATTGCTTAATTGTTATTTATGATGCATAATATTAGTGATTGACGTTAGTAATTTTACTAGCATCAACTTATCTGTCTATAACTCAAGTCCAATCTGAACAAGGACTTTAACATTCAACTTGGTTGGTGCAGCTCATTGGTCCAAAGAGTGGGCTGATGCAGACCACTAATTATAGATAGAGCAGCTTCCTACACACAATTTGGCAATGGAGTTGAGCCTCGTTATCTGCAGTGGATTCTTAGTTTACGTGACTATCTTTGACTTCATCTATTTCTTTTTCTAAGCTCTTGATTTGGTCAGCAACCTCTTAGTTCGCCAACAAATACTTTTGTCGATGACGATTTCTATCTATCAATCTATCCGGAGGTGTTTGCTTTCATATTATTTATGCTATTCCTCACAGCTATAGCTTAAAAATTTTGTAACCAAATTAACTTAAAATAAGATATATTTATAAATCTAATCAGATTTTGATTAAACTGAGAAAGAAAAATTCTATATCTTACAACATCATTGACATGCTCATAATTAGCTCTCGAATATATAATAGTTGCTAATTATCACATAATATTACATCTAAAATCTCTTTTCTTACCTCCCATGGATATCTGCTCTTCTGATCATAGTTGTGAGGAGAAGGAGTCGATCTTTTAGCTTCAAATTACAATGTGATAGCTGTGTCAGATATTCTATCGATATGGCATATCTAATCTATGATATTTTTTTTATTTCAAATTGTAGCTGATCTTGTTGACGTGGAAAACAAAGTTTAGTATTTTATCCGATTGACATGATAATTTGCTATATTACATGCCTCTTTCTAATTAGGTAAGATACATTATAGATTTGATTGATTCTGATTATAGTTATTGACTAATAGAATTGAAGTCCAATTATGATAGAACTCTTTAGGAGATAATCTTTATGAAGGTGATTCTTCTAATTATTATTCTACACCCTCTTCTTTTGCTTATAGAAAAATAAAACCTTATATGGGCAATCAATCAATTGTTAAAAGATTATATATCTTCTCTCATCTCCCTTTTGTCCTTAATCCATCGCTCGTAACGGTCCTGTAAAAAATAAAAAAAAAGAAGAGAATACAAGTCTAGTTATCCATATAGATCGACATCACTGTAGTTTTCGAATTTGACGATGGTGTACTCACATATCATAAATTTGATTTATTATTATTTAAGTTTAATTTTTAACATTAAAGTTTCTCATATAGCAATAACATATTACGATATGTATACTTAAAATTGATATCAAAGTAATATTAATACTTTTAAATTATAAAATATTTTATATTTAGATATATTTATTAGCACCCTTAGTTTACTAAAAGGTATTATTTGATTTTGATTTATGATACTTAAATAATCCATCTGTGTTATCAATATGCTTTTCAATCTAGTCAGTCCTATCGTTTGCTTACGGGTGATGTGAGATTCCTCGTGTTTGTTCGATGGATTGATGTTGACAGCTTATTAGACAACAATATTGTTGAGGGTGTCCGATGACCACTAGCCCATTCGTGGGTAATGGTTGTGTATGTGATGAAAGTGATATAGTATGTGATATTCGACATCATTCGTTTGTATGGTTACCTATGTGCATCAACTTTACGATAGCTATAGTAACACCATTGCATGCGATAATTGTAACTACATCTATGCGGTATTTACTTGCCATGATTGGATCAATTGGACATTATATGTTGTAATTCCTAGCGGTTAGCAAACAAGGGAACAACAACAGCGGCTGATAGGCTACGACACTAGCTAGACGCGGGCAACAACCTCACCATGGGCACCGATACTATATCATTGGCAAAGGGAGAGGCAACTGCCTTATCATGGGCTATCGGTGGCATCGTAACTGTGGAAGGCAACCAATGGCTAGTGAATCGTCGACGAGACCCGTGTGCATGGGTGTAGTGGAACGTAACAGTGGTGGTTATGAGAGATTGTAGGATTTCTTTCTTTTTTAATTACAAAAAATTTTATCCTTCAAAAATTAAATAATTCTAATCTATATCCTTAAATTTAACTTTGGTAGTTGTGCCCTTCAGAAATGGGATATTTTCATTATATATCTCATGATTGATTATAGTTTTACCCTTCAAAAATTAAATTTTTTTAGTTATATCCTCAATTATAAAATTAATTAATTTGATTTATTTTAATCAGACTTGATAATGACTATCTTTTTATTGCTTAAGTGGATTTAAATTTGATCAATCAAGTTTTGATCGAATTCATAAAAAAAAATTAATTTTGATTAATTATTTTCTCTAATCAACTTTAATATTGACGAGTCTAATTAGACGAATGGTGGCTCAAATCTATAAGCTTAATTTTGGATAGCCCAATTATAGGTCTTACCTAATTAAATAGGGTTAATTGGTCTAAGGGGGAATTTAAAAATTATAAATTCTGTTTTTTTATAGTTTTCTTATATGATATTGATAAAATTTTGTACGTGATAAGTAAAAATTCAATTATTACTCTTGGTTATATTGATTATTCAGATATATATGTTTTAAATTATAAATTAATATTTATGTTTCATATAAAGATATGATTTATTTTTCATTATTATTATAGGTATCATATTAGATTTGTTTTATTGTCAATAATATTCAATAATTATTTTGATTATTATTTTATTGTTATTGAACTATTTTAGTATAAATTAGATTGAATAAATTTGGTAAATATTGCTTATAACTCATATTACTATGTTTTATCTGACTAATAGTTGTCAAAATGGCCTAGGATGATAAATTTATGGGAAGTAAATTATAATTAATATTTTATATAATATATTAAAATATATTTGTTATTATTATATTAGTCTTGTGGTCGCTAAAGTAACATAGACTAATAACTTATTAATTTATATTGAAGAATTAGTCTTCAATGATATTAAGAATGATAATATTGACAATTATACATATAATTAAAAAATTAGATTTATTTTTAATAATTATATAATAAGGTAGAATGATACTGTTGTGAATATTCTTATAGTTTAAACTTTGATTGCATTCACAACTGGATGATTGTCATATCAACTTGATATGAAGTTAATTTTTTTGAATGAAAAATTGAAAGAAGATATCTATGTTGAGAAGGCATTTGGTTTTACTATATGGATTGAAGCATCTTATAGATTGTTGGCTGATTCAATACAGAAGGCTTCATGACAAGCAAGAGTAAATATATTTTATATATCAAAAAAGGAAAAGGCTTATGTATAATTATTATTACACTTTACACAAAAAGTACAAAAAAAGATGGAATAGTTCAAAAAATTATGTGGTGCATAAATGTGAAATAAGTGACATCGGAATATTAAGTATTTTTTTTGGGCATTGAGATATATCAAAAGAAAAATAATATGTTTATTTCTCAAAATAATAATGTGGATAAAATTTTAAGAAAGTTTAATATGTCTAAATGTCATATTGTTGTAACACTATACGAAAGAAAAAAGATGAAGGAAAATAGATTGATTGACATGAGAGTGTATAATTTATTACAATAAGTTCAAATAAATCTTATTGATTTTATGATATTTTGTACAATTTATAATGTTTATCTCATAGCCTTTAATCTAAACCTCTCAAATATAACACATCATGTTCACCAGAGAAAGTTAAAGCTACTTAATTAATAGACTGTTGGGAAGGTATAAAGTTAAAGTGATTTTATTCATGACTAAGAAATATATTAAAGGGTTATTTAACATATGTGAAATACTTAATTTCATAGTTATCAGAAGGGTTGTTTCATATAATAGTATTTATTTTGATATTTTAGGATTAGAAATAAGTCGAGAATCTGATTTATATTGGCACAAGTTTATTTGAAGTTTCCTCTAAAACTTTGTATCTCTTGGACACGTATTAAGTGGTGCATCTTTTATTTTTAATTCTGTATCATTATATTTTTATGATGTTAAACTTAAAGATAAACTATTTATCGATTTTATGTAAATTATTTCTTGAGTTTGTTTTTTTTTTTCAATCCAGAAAATATTCCAACAAAAATGTCTATCGATTTTTTTCTTATTTTAAATTTTTTTTTTCTAGTTTCTCGATATCATTAATGCTCCTCTTTATAGAAGTTTAATTAGTAAGTAATTTTTATATCTTATAGCTATTAGGCCAAATATCATGTTTGCTACAACTATGCTTTCAAGATTCATCGTACTCACATTTATTTTAGAGCTACAAATTGAATTATCAGATATTACTTAAGGATTCGAAATTAAGTTTGATAAGCAAAGAGACATTGGATTTTGTGATGATAATTGGGGCGTATGTACAGATAATATAAAAGAATACTTTCGATTTTTTTTTTTTTTTTTGGTATAGGTGTATTTTCTTGGAGCTCAAAGAAGCAGTAGTTAGTGACACATTAAGGGAAAGATATATTAATATTAATGCTTTGATATTATCAATATTGATAATATCAATATTGATATTAATAGTTAACTAAAAACATAATGTTTTATTTTTATGTTTTTCCTAAGTTTTTGATTCAAAAGAAAAATTACATATATATATGTATTGTATAGGTGTATTTTCTTGGAGCTCAAAGAAGCAGTAATTAGTGACACATTAAAGGAAAAAATATATTGATATTAATTTGTTGATATTATAAGAAATACTAGGGATAGTTTAATAAATAAACTAAGTAACAATTAGGGTTTTAAATTAGTAAAATTATAAGGAGAATATTATTATTATTTTAGATTAAATAAAAAATATGATTGTATGCATTTTTTTTCTTTTTTCTTTCAAAAAAAATCAAACCGAAAATATTGCTTCTATAAATCCAATAGTCTTCTTCTTCACCTCTGCACCGCCACAAGCTTCCTAGTAACAGATGAAGGAGCCTTTCATGGCTTCCTTGGGAGGACGTGAGTTGCACCATATCTGGCAGAAGAAGTCGTCGTGTCATCCCATGGCTGCGACCAGTGATCTCAGTGCAACAGGTATGTATGTACGAGTAGGTAGGGCAGAGACCAAAGCTGACGGCAAACTCTCTCTGAGCTCAGCAAACAAAGATCATGCTTGTCTGTCTGTCTGTCTGTCTGTTCTCCGCTAGCCTTTCTCTTTTATCCACCATCCATGTTCGACTGTGATGCCAAAAGAGAACCAGCTAACGTGCTGTCGGGACTACAAATCGCATGGTGTGCAATAGAATAGGCAAAGATTCAGATTGGTCCGAGTCATATAGGAGCAAAGCGATGCAAAAAGGAAGAGGTGATGAAGGAAAAGGGGTGGAGTTGCTCAGGCATGAGAGAGGAGGGCATGGAAAGTGAGATCCTGGAACATGCTTGGTTGAAGCAGAAATGATTAGATTCAGGATCGGCAACGCTTGGGATTGATGATTGCCGATGGACGGATGCATGTGGTGAGATCCTCCTCCATCATCCTCCCCCCCCCCCCCCGAGTCACAAAGCCGATGCATGCTCGCAGAAAAAGGCTCACTTTTTTTTTTTTTGGTGGACTACTAAATCAAAGCCAGTCGATGCATGCCGAGCTTCTTCTTTGATCCCATTCTTTACTTAAAAGAAGACACAGCTCTTTCTTGCTTGATCTCATGGGCTTCTTCCCTTTGGGAGTGGTATGCCCCCTTATCTCGCAAATGAATGGCATGGCATTCATGTGCCTGCACGCAGACATGTATTATTCTCCAAGACAATAATATTCTTATCAGCAGCATCTCAAGAACAAGACCTGCAGAACAAAGGGGAAGGCAGCAGCAGTGTGCTTTGGCAAGAGATTGTGAAGGCTGGTTGGTAGGGCAGATGAATCAGACTTCCACATGGGGTATATAAAGCTTGGAGTTCATCAAAGTCACCCCCAATGAGCTTTCCTTCCTCTCTATGGCACTCATAACTATCATTATGCACACAGCATGGCGATTTTAATGCCCCAAAAAGCTGCCTACTTCGAGCTTAAGCTAATGCAGCTCGGCGAGAGTGGCATGCAGTGGAAGCATACCGCCATGAGCTGCTGTCGGTCCTCTCTCCCCCTTCTTTTTCGCACCCAGCAGCCAACAAACATGGCACATTTCCCACACACACACTCTCTCTCTCTCTCTCTTTCTCAATCCTTGTTATTATAACACAATAACAAGGGTCTATTATTTCTAGGGAACAAAAGCTCTACATCAATGCTTTTTTTTTTTGCAGAAATCAAACATTACATTGATGCATATATCTATAAATATATCACTGTATTTTATGCTGAATCAAATGTAAAATGCTGTGGTATGTAAAAGCCTACTTGGCATATTTATGTTAATTATTAAGGAACTTCATTACGCATAAAAAATTATCAGAAATCCTCAGATATGCTGCTCAGTGATTTTAGCAATAGGAAACCAGAAACTGATGCATAAACTGCTGCATCTTCTTTTGAAATGCTGCAAATTGTTACAAAAAAAAAGAAGAAGAATAATCTTCTTAAAAACTTAAAGTTGTGATTTAGTTTAGAATTTTTGAGAATAACAGACTTAGAAGAGAAATTTGACTTTTATTTGACTTCCCAATCCAAGAACAAGAAGCCAAAGAATCTGCCAAGTTTGTACTCCTATGTACTCATTTATTCCAAGCTTTGCTGACTGCTTCAATTTTGTGAGCTCATTTATTTCCTTGGAAGATGTGAATGAATTCAATTAAAAGTGCTCGATTATTTTCAAATATGACTCCTTCCCCACTAAAAAACAGACAGGTTGGGGGATATCTCTGTCTATAGATTTTGAGCTTTGATGGCTCTCATCAATTTAAGTTGCAGTAGTATTGATTGGAGTATCAATGAGGATTAACCTGTAGATTTTAACTTTAATAGATCTTCGAGCAGAGGGTTTTGGAATTATTATATAAATAGAAGCTGAAAACAAGTACGTACTGACATGGCCAGACTACTCCTTTGGCATACAAACAAATACGTATGTATTGCAGTAGTCGTCTGTAGCTACCTGTGCAAAATGGTAGAGAGAGAAAAGGAGATTCACGTGTATTTGGAGACAGGCCTGCATTAATGCATGCAAATTCATGCTGATGGCTGTAATGATGCAATTATAAGCTCCTTTTGTTTCTTTGTGGGGATGTTTTTTCTTGCCTCTCTCTCTCTCTCTCTCTCTCTCTCTCTCTCTCTCTGTAAAAAAGAGTTATTTATCAGAATCCTTACACCATTGCAAGACCAGTCAGTTCAAACCCCGGTGACTAAAATGCCAACCTCAGAATGCTGATAGCTGCCTTTCTATTTCATCTCAGTGAGTTATAGATGCACTGATGAGAAGACGTTGATGCAGTAGAACTTGTCTTCTTCCTAAGATGTGCTCTCTTTATGTATGACAAGAGCTACGACAGTGAGATCTCAGTCGCAGAATCAAGAGAGAAGAGATCATATATTGGATTCGAGTCCTTGACTGAGATAGGAATATATAGAGAGGGCATGCGATGTTAGGCCGTCCATCACCACCTCCGTCGCCACCTCTCGGTGGCACCACCGTCTCATCGACCTTTCCGCAACACAGTGCCACCAACAGCAAGAAAAAGCGAAGGCCGGCGGGCACTCCAGGTAAGCAGGGTTCGTGCAACTCAATTGACATGTTGCTGTGGGTGTTCCTTTGTTTAACTAGCTACTGGTTGGGCCATGGCCATCAGATCCTGATGCGGAGGTGGTGGCGCTGTCGCCGAGGACGTTGCTGGAGTCGGACCGGTACGTGTGCGAGATCTGCAACCAGGGGTTTCAGAGGGACCAGAATTTGCAGATGCACCGGCGGCGGCACAAGGTGCCGTGGAAGCTGCTGAAGCGGGAGGCGGCGGATCAGGTGCGGAAGCGGGTGTTCGTGTGCCCGGAGCCGACCTGCCTGCACCACGACCCCGCCCACGCCCTCGGCGACCTGGTCGGCATCAAGAAGCACTTCCGACGAAAGCACAGCAACCACCGGCAGTGGGTCTGCGCCAGGTGCTCCAAGGCATATGCGGTGCAGTCCGACTACAAGGCCCACCTCAAGACCTGCGGCACCCGCGGCCACTCCTGCGACTGCGGCCGTGTCTTCTCCAGGTGCCCACAGAGTTCATACAGATTACTGTTTGTCTCGTGCTCTTCCCTGAACGCACAAAGGAAGATGGTGTGCTAATTAGCAGCTCCATTACTATAACATATGGCTCCATTTGTGGTAGCATATAGCTCGATCTAAATCTTAGCAGCTTCGTTTTCTTTCTGTACTTGGATGGTGCCAGGGTGGAGAGCTTCATCGAGCACCAAGACACGTGCACGGCCGGCCGAGCCCGGACGCAGCTCCAGATAACGACGCAGCCACCGGCATGCCTGTCGAGGACGACCTCAACCACGAGCCGATCGAGCGACACCAACTTCAGCCCCAGAGTATGGGCTGGTCTGAGCATGCAGAATCCGGCGGCTGCCGTCTTCCTTAGCCGGCCCGATCAGCCGCCGTCGTCGCGTCCCGATCAATGCTGCACTCAAAGCATCGAGCTCCAGCTCCTGTCTCCCTCCAGTAACGGGCATACCCCACTCTCCTCCTCTGCATCACTATCTACCGCCATCGAGGAAGCCAAAGTCACCAAATTGCAGCTCTCGATCGGTCCCGCTGCTGATCCCGCGGTTTCCGAGGACTGGAAGTCGGCCGCCGATCGTCTCAAAGACGAAACGGAGCAGCAGCTAAAGCTCGCCGTGGCCGAGAAAGCACTGGCAGAAGAGGCGAGGCTGCAAGCCCGGCGACAGCTCGAATTAGCGGGGCACGAGTACGAGAAGGCCAAGGGAATGCGGCAACAAGCCCAGCTGGAGCTAGATCGAGTTCACGCCGTCAGGGAGCAGGCCGTGAGGCAGATCAACTCGACGCTGCTGCAAATCACCTGTTACGCCTGCAAGCAGCAGTTCCAGGCAAAGCCCGCGATGGCCTCCGAGTCGAACTCCTTGGTCGTGAGCTACGTGTCGGTGGTGACGGAGGGGGAAGAGGACAACGATGATCATGGCGATCAACGAAAGATCTCCAGGTCACAGCTTCCCAGTAATATTTAGTTAGACTCCAAAGTTACGTTCCCTTCTTTTCCTATAGTGGGTGATGCATGTAATTTACCTTAAGCTTTCAATGTGCACGTCAAGTGTGGTACCGTGACATGCAATTGTGTTATCTATTTCTATTGGATAATGATGTTGATCATTCTATTTTTCATGATCTCTGCCTTTTTCCTAATATTTGTGAGTTGAGAAGGAGGTTTAGTATGTACTCATTCATGCAAAGTGTTGCTTTCTTGGTGGAATACCTTGCGAGCTACAGCTCTTTGGGATGATGAATAGTGGCAGAGGGGTCGCAGGAGCAATTAAAACAGAAGACTGATCATTGACCCAAATCCACTGGAGACGAAAGATGCGATCCAATTACAAAGTTCAACTTGCAGCAACAGCAGTCGATAGATAGATAGATAGATAGATAGATAGATAGGAGAGAGAGAGAGAGAGAGAGAGAGAGAGAGAGGGGGGGAGAGGGTGTGACGGGTCAGAGCATCAGCTGACGTAGTACTTCTCATCACGGTCGGTCCCTACTGCATTCAAGTAGACAACTTCTCCCTCACATACAAACACGAAAGCAAGCACAGACATCATTCATGGAGTAAACTTCAATGGCATGGTATTCAGTGCCATACGCTCCTTTCTCTCTCTCTTTCTCTTTCATGAGTTTGGGTTCAGATATCTGAAAAAGAAGCTGAGTGTAGTAGAGAGAGAGAGAGAGAGAGAGAGAGAGAGAGAGGAGTTAAATCATTTTTTCGTCGAGCATTTGAACAGCATCAGGAGGACATGAAGCCAAGGAAGTTATTATGCTGATGGAAGAAGAAGTAGCAAAGGCTAAAGGGAAAGGCACCTTTTTCTTTGGAACTTATTGTGCTGCTGAAACAAGAACAAGCAAACCCTACAGGAACAGAGACCGCTGCCTTTTCCTCGGCCGATGTGCATCACCACCCCCTCCCCAGTATTTATACTTGTCTCTCTCTCTCGCTTTAAAAGAGCTGTTCTCTGTCGTTCCCCCTCTCATCTTTCTCTTCTTTTTAACCTTTTCTTCTCACTTTAAGTGAGTTTGAGCCTGTCAGTGCGTACCTTCGACTTGATGCAGCAGCGGAGGAGGTCAGGCATTGCTTGTGGGATCTCTCAGAGTCGTGGCTATGTTTAGCCCACCCTGCTGCTGCTTTGTTTTGTTCCACCCTTTCCTTGTCGCATTAGGACTTCTTTTAGAGGGCAAGGGTTTGATAAAGGCTTTCACTCTTTCTGGATCAGGACAAAGGTGGAACGCATTTTTAAGCATGAGATGGAATTGGCATAGAACAATTGAATCATTTCAAACAATTGACACTTTTGAGCAAAAAATAACATGTTGAAGCACACTCTTTAATGCCATATCTGTGTCAGAATTATTGACCATCCATCAGTTGTAGAACTAAATGTTTGAATGTGGCTGAACGTTTGGTGGGAGAAAGAAAGGACAGCTTCGATTAAAACCCTCTCTCTCTCTCTCTCTCTCTCTCTCTCTCTCTCTCTCTCTCTCTCTCTCTCTCTCCCTCCCCACACGTTCAAACTCAAAGTGAGAAGACTTAGAAGCATTTCCTGTGCACGATCGAAGGACCGGACTCGTCGTACTCCGCCTTTGCGATCCACATCTGCAAACACAAGTAGGTCGTCGGGAACAGCAATCCAGAGGCGATGGGAAGAGATTGCATGCAGTGCATACTTGGATTGCAAGAACGAGGAGGAGCACACTGCGTACCTGTTGGAAGGTGCTCAGGGATGCCAAGATCGATCCTCCGATCCACACGCTATACTTCCTTTCCGGGGGAGCCACCACCTTGATCTTCATGCTGCTTGGAGCCAATGCAGTGATCTCCTTGCTCATCCTATCCGCGATGCCCGGGAACATGGTGGATCCTCCGCTCAGGACGATGTTGCCGTACAAATCCTTCCTGATGTCCACATCGCACTTCATGATCGAGTTGTAGGTGGTCTCGTGTATGCCCGCAGCTTCCATCCCGATCATGGAGGGCTGGAAGAGGACCTCAGGGCAGCGGAACCGCTCTGCGCCGATGGTGATCACCTGTCCGTCGGGCAACTCGTAGTTCTTCTCCACCGACGAGCTGGTCTTCGCCATCTCCAGCTCCTGCTCGTAGTCGAGAGCGATGTACGCAAGTTTCTCCTTGATGTCTCGGACGATTTCACGCTCCGCCGTGGTGGTGAAGGAGTAACCGCGCTCCGTCAAGATCTTCATCAGAGCGTCGGTGAGGTCGCGGCCTGCCAAGTCCAGACGGAGAATGGCATGCGGGAGCGCATACCCCTCGTATATGGGAACCGTGTGACTGACACCATCACCGGAGTCGAGCACAATGCCTGCACTTCATTAACGTCAAGGTAGAATCTACATGATTAACAGATCAGCGAATCCAGGAAATGAAGATAAGCACTCATTGCGCACAAGCTACTGCTTCAACTCAACGAACGAAGAACAAGTGAATGAACATTAGCATGAAAGCCAGGATTACCTGTCGTTCGACCACTAGCATAAAGGGAGAGAACAGCCTGGATGGCGACGTACATGGCCGGAGCATTGAAGGTCTCAAACATGATCTGGGTCATCTTCTCACGATTAGCCTTGGGATTGAGAGGAGCTTCGGTGAGGAGCACAGGGTGTTCCTCTGGTGCCACTCGAAGCTCATTATAGAAAGTGTGGTGCCAAATTTTCTCCATATCATCCCAGTTGTTCACAATACCATGCTCGATTGGATACTTCAGCGTTAGGATACCTCGTTTGGATTGAGCCTCGTCCCCGACGTATGCATCTTTCTGGCCCATCCCCACCATCACGCCGGTATGACGCGGTCGACCCACGATGCTGGGAAAGACCGCCCTCGGGGCATCATCTCCGGCAAATCCAGCCTAAATAAGATGGCCATGACCATTAGCGAAGCACGTATCATCCATCATAGAGGGTCAGGGCTGAGCTTTAAGGAAGCATGCCACGGAGTGATTCACACAGAATCGACGTGAATCTAATGTTGGAGTTGTACCTTGACCATTCCAGTTCCATTGTCACAGACGAGAGGCTGGATATCTTCACCATCTGCCATCTTTTATAGCTGACAGGAACCAGAGATGCAAGCTTAGTTGCAGAGCCATTTATCGAATAAAAAGGAACAAGAAGAACAGAGTTACATTTGCAATGTACATAACCAAGTCATTGGCACCCCAAAACAGTCTATATATTATATGAGTTGCAATCCATCCCCATTGAACCTCCATGGGAGATCTTGGAGATTAAATGTGAGACTGTGATTTCAGGCTCAGGTCTTGTGGCCTACATAACCAAATCATGCAAATTGGTAATCCTGCATTTATTACCAATAATATCGCATCCATAGTTTACATCTGTGTAATGCGGATTCTGTAGATGATTGGCATTGTGTTCATGACTGACATAATAAGGCTTTCGACAACTATGGAGCATAAATGTCAAGATCTCTCTCTGTATTTGGTTGTTTAAGTGAAAAATATGGCTTAATTAACCACACGCTTTTCGCATCTATATCCAAATTGATCTTGCGATCCAAACTTATATTCTTTTGAGGGAAAATAGGGATGAATTATTCCACGAAAGAAACAGATCTGAAGTTGCATGAAGATCTGCGGAACAAGAAAACGAAAAAACCAGAGAACAATGAAGAAGAAGAAGAGAGCACAAATGCAAGATTCAACGTAGCTGATACAGCGAAATACAAGAATTAAGCAAGAAGAAGTCTCAATCAAGGTGTTGAACCGCTAAAGGGGGAAGAGATACCTTGACGTTCAACGAATCAAAGATGTATTGTTACAGTGAAACAAACCATCACAACAATACGAAGATAAAAGTTTTTGATGCTTACCACCCAAGAAATGGACAGGCAGAGCAACAAGGATCGATCCCTGACTTGTTTCTCCCCCTGTGGCGGATCTCTTCATCTTTCTTGTTTTAAGGAACCGCGTTTGGCGTCCAAAGAGGGAAAGAGGAGAGCTGGCGCGAGGAGGGACGGCGGGAAGCCCGCTTCGCGCGCCGCCAAGATTGGCATGTTACTGAACCGGTCACTGTGTTACTGAACCGGTCCTTCTCGGCCCGACCGGTTCATTCAGCAACCCAAAATTACGTGTCAAATTAATCGGATTTGGGAGGTATAAGAATGATTTTAATTTTGAGGGTACAGCGTGGCTAATCATTAAATGTTATTCTAAATTAGGACGCAATGATGCCCTTGCCAGGGTTCGAATCGACCGATTGAGGACAGCTGTTGATGGAATGCCATTAAGAAAAGTTATGATGTGACCCCAACGACGAGTCAAGATCTCTTGGATTAGACTCGATCCGTGAACCCGATGAATCGTCTTAACTCGGTCGCGCTCAGATCGGGCGGACTAACCTAATCTCGGTCAACTTACCCCTGTTGACTTTGACTGGAATAATCATCTTACGCGGGTCTACCACGTTCAAACTTCAACGGTCAATGGTCAAAGCCGCACGCCTGCGTCGTCGCGCAAGACCCCTTCCTATTTATTGCTTCGTTGAACTCTGATCTCAACAACAGGCAGTGAAGAATATTTTCTCGATTCCACCTCGCTTTAGCTCCTTACGACCGCCTCCGCCATGGCATCGGGTCGGAGGACGCAGAAGCCCAGCTGGAGGTTCACCTTCGCCAAGAGAATCCCCACGGCCGACCCGACGGCGGAGTTGCCGGTGCCCGCTGCCTTCCGATGCCCCATATCTCTCGAGCTCATGAAGGACCCCGTCACGCTGCGCACCGGGATCACCTACGACCGTCAGAGCATCGAGTCATGGCTGGAGACCGGGAGCCTGATCTGTCCGGTGACCAACCAAGCCCTGGAGGGCGACGAGCTCCTGCCGAACCACACCATTCGGAGACTGATCCAGGACTGGTGCGTCGCCAACAGGTCCTTCGGCGTCGAGAGGATACCGACGCCGAGAATCCCCGTGACGTCGATCCAGGCGTCGGGGCTGCTATCGGAGATCGCCTTCGTTGGCCGTCGCGGTGACACTGCTCGGTGCCAAGAGCTGGTCGGGAAGATCAAAGCGTTGGGAAAGGAGAGCGAGCGCAACCGAAGGTGCATCGGCTCCGCCGGTGCCGGCCGTGTGCTCTCCGCCTGCTTCAGCGAATTGGCCGCAGAATCATTCGAGAGGTCCAGAGCAGGTGCCGCGGAGGAGATCCTGTCGGCGTTGCCTCTGTTCTTCCCTCTGGATCAAGACTCCTGTCGGCAGCTCTCGTCCCCCAAGTCTCTTGACTCCGTTGTCTCGGCTCTGAGGTCTGAGGATCTGGACGCAAGGGTTAACGCAGCCCTGGTCCTAAGAGAGCTCCTTTCTTCTCTGCCTCCACGGCGAATCAATGGCGTCGCAGGGACAGACGGACTGGTCGAAGCACTGTCGAAGCTAATCCAAAACCCCATATCACCTCGAGCCACCAAGGCATCGCTGGTGGCCGCATTCTACTTGGTGGCCTCCAGCGACAGGGCCGCGGTGGCACTTGCGGACACGGGAATAATCTCCTCGCTTCTGGAGATCCTCGTCGACTCCGACAAAGGCATGTGCGAGAAGGCACTGGCGGTCTTGGACGGCGTTCTCGGCTGCAGCAGAGGAAGAGAGATGGCCTACGGTCACGCCTTAACAGTGCCTGTGCTGGTGAAGAAGATGCTTCGCGTCTCGGACATGGCGACGGAGTTCGCTGTCTCGGCTCTTTGGAAGCTCTGCAAGAACGAGAAGAGGGGAGGAGGGTGCTCGATAGAGGCGGTTCAAGTGGGGGCGTTCCAGAAGTCGCTGCTGCTGCTGCAGGTCGGCTGCAGTGGAGAAACCAAGGAGAAAGTTAATGATCTACTGAAGCTTTTGAATGGATGCAGGGGGGGGGAGCTTGGAATGCACCGAAGAAGTGGACTTCAGGGGAGTAAAAAGGCCCTTCTGATGGAGTGGATTTATCGCCATTTTTGTAGAGAAAGAGCATGGAGTTTTGGCTGTGACGGAGTCAATGTACAGATGATTGGTAGTGAATACAAAATTAATTCTTACATGTTGCAGAGGGTCTCAATGTTGGCTGTTGTTTGGATCAATGTCACTCTTTGGAAAATACTAAAAGCCGGAGAATAAACAGCAAAATAAAAACATAATAAATGCGCATCCGGGGAATCGAACCCCGGTCAGTACCGTGGGAGGGTACTATGATACCACTACACCAGATGCGCTTGGGTGACACAATTATGATATGAATAGTTAAATAAAAACATAATGTTTTATTTTTATGTTTTTCCTAAGTTTTTGATTCAAAAGAAAAATTACATATATATATGTATTGTATAGGTGTATTTTCTTGGAGCTCAAAGAAGCAGTAATTAGTGACACATTAAAGGAAAAAATATATTGATATTAATTTGTTGATATTTTAAGAAATATTAGTGATAGTTTAAAAACACACACACACACACACACACACACACACACACACATATATATATATATATATATATATATATATATATATATATATATATATATATATATATATATATTAAAATAAACTTCAGTTGTAGTTTCATTTTAAAAACTTAAAGTTGTGATTTAGTTTAGAATTTTGGAGAATAACAGACTTAGAAGAGAAATTTGACTTTTATTTGACTTCACAATCCAAGAACAAGAAGCCAAAGAATCTGCCAAGTTTGTACTCCTATGTACTCATTTATTCCAAGCTTTGCTGACTGCTTCAATTTTGTGAGCTCATTTATTTCCTTGGAAGATGTGAATGAATTCAATTAAAAGTGCTCGATTATTTTCAAATATGACTCCTTCCCCACTAAAAAACAGACAGGTTGGGGGATATCTCTGTCTATAGATTTTGAGCTTTGATGGCTCTCATCAATTTAAGTTGCAGTAGTATTGATTGGAGTATCAATGAGGATTAACATGTAGATTTTAACTTTAATAGATCTTCGAGCAGAGGGTTTTGGAATTATTATATAAATAGAAGCTGAAAACAAGTACGTATTGACATGGCCAGACTACTCCTTTGATTTCACGTGTATTTGGAGACAGGCCTGCATTAATGCATGCAAATTCATGCTGATGGCTGTAATGATGCAATTATAAGCTCCTTTTGTTTCTTTGTGGGGATGTTTTTTCTTGCCTCTCTCTCTCTCTCTCTCTCTCTCTGAAAAAAGAGTTATTTATCAGAATCCTTACACCATTGCAAGACCAGTCAGTTCAAACCCCGGTGACTAAAATGCCAACCTCAGAATGCTGATAGCTGCCTTTCTATGTCATCTCAGTGAGTTATGGATGCACTGAAGAGAAGACGTTGATGCAGTAGAACTTGTCTTCTTCCTAAGATGTGCTCTCTTTATGTATGACAAGAGCTACGACAGTGAGATCTCAGTCGCAGAATCAAGAGAGAAGAGATCATATATTGGATTCGAGTCCCTGACTGAGATAGGAATATATAGAGAGGGCATGCGATGTTAGGCCGTCCATCACCAGCTCCGTCGCCACCTCTCGGTGGCACCACCAGTCCATCTACTGTCGCGACATCTGATAAAGAAGTTCTTGTCCACACGCTAAATGGATTGAGTCCCGAGTTCAAAGAACTGGCAGCCGCACTTTGAGCACGTGACTCTCCGATTTGTTTTGAAGAACTCTATGACAAACTCACCGACTATGAAGCTTACCTAAAGCGTGCTGATAGACTGTCAGGTTTCTTGCCAGGACCTCCTATCACGGCTCAGTTCAATCAGAAGTCCAACCAGCAAAATCGTAAATACCGTAAGAATACTTCAAAAGGTGTGACCAACTTTTCTGCCACTTCTACGGGTCCCTCTCCATCACTGCCGCCTCCCCATTCTCCGCACTTCAACACTGCCGTTCAGTCACGTTGTCGTCCTTCCATGCTTCAGCAACCAGTTGTCTGCCAATTATGTGATAAAATCGATCATTCGGTAAAGGTTTGTAGGTCTCGACCTCGTCTTTCACCTCAGTTGGCCTGGCCTCGAGCAAATGTCATGACGACTCCCTCTGACAATCAATCTAATTGGATTATGGACTCTGGTGCTTCCCACCTTATTACTTCTGATCTCTAGAACCTGTCGCTCCACAACAACTATGACGAAACTGAAGATATTATCATATGTGATGGTAACAAAATTTCTATTACTCATTTTGGTACAACAAAGCTTAATTCCATGAAAACAACAATACATCACAATGGGGGATCATATGCCTACCAAAGTGATCATATGCCTACCAAAGTGTAGCCAGTCACGACATGCAACAAAGATTTTTTTGCAGATAATTTCAGTAGGGTTTGTTTAGTAACAGGAGAATAACTGCAGTTTCCTATCTGGCACAAAAAAATAGAAATCCTCTTGTTCTGAATCCTTCACTCCTGCACTTTTATCCCTATTAATGTAGACTACATTTCTTGGTCACCGGTCTCCTTGGGGCGAGTTATACTGCTGACTCTGGGAACCTGTGACCACTGGCGAATTTGAACTGTGTTTTTGTCAAAAACAAGAAGAGTGACCTTTACAACCATTCAAATTGTCCTCCTTTTAAGTTTAGATTGGACCGGATGGTTTATTGCATATAGAGTCCAAAGGGGAGAAGAGAGAGGTGCTACAGGAAGCCTTCGATGCCACGACCAGCCATGGAATCTCTGTATATTTCAAGTGCTTCCTCCATCACTTGAGCTTGTGTCAGCATCTTCGCCCTTTTCTTGCTGGATGGATGAGTGGAGAGATAATCTCTCAATGCCGAGTCTCCGGTGATCTGCCCCAGTTTTTCATACACCCTTGGGGCCACACGGGGATCATATCCAGCTGAAGCAAGCAGCAAGAGTCCAATATAATCTGCCTCCATCTCCATCCTAGCAAAGAAAGTCCGTCAACACCCAGAACAAGAATGCCAATGCAATAGTAACAATGAACTATAAAAGAAAATACTAAGAATACAAGTCAATTATTTCAAGGAGACTCTCATTCCTTAAAAACCTAGCCATATTCCACTAGCAAGCGAGTTGGCAAAGCCAGAAAGAGATAGGAAAGGAATTCAAAAATTTCAAAAAACAATTAACTAGACCAGAACATTCAAGATTATACATTCACTTAAATTTCTACATATTTCATATGTCTAACTCCGTGGCTGCTAAACAGACAAGTCTAATTGTGAAGAAATTAGCAATTAATCACTGAACAGGTGTTCCCCAAAGCATGGAACCACAGCTGGAAATATTGTACTATTCTCAACTCAACTTTTTTCTTTTCTGACCCCTTTTAATTTTCTTGTGAAAGATTATGGTTTATATAACCACAATTAGATCACTTTTGGTGCTATATGAACATTGATCTCCCATGCTTTTTATTTCTCTCCCATGAATCTGTACTTCAGAGGAAACTATTTAAATCATGTAGGTAATGAATTAGATATTAAACTCTGCAAAACAAGTAGCAAGAGCAACACAACAGCAAATCCTTAGTCCTGAGTCCTGACTATTTCTGGTGGTTATGTGCACACTATTATACCATTTTGCTTTATCGAGAGAACCGCTGGACACACAGATCCCAACTTGACTCTGCAGCATTAGCCACTGAAACCTTTGTCTATTTGATGGAACGTACAGACTTGACCGAAATGAGGTCTGACGCAGTTGTACAAGTTCGTAACAGTTCCAAATGAGTTTGGCAGACTGTGTATCTATCATGACAGTTTTCATCTGATTTGACCAACTCCAATCATCACCAAAAATGCCGACATGTTTTTTTGCCACTGTTTTTAGTGACGATTTAAGAAGCGAGTCTTATTTAATATCTCCAAAAATTATTATATGGGCATGAAACAATTTTACATAGTAATTTTCCTATTTAGGCCGTTTGAAAATTCTTGAATAGTCTTTAAGAGGGATTCTCTAAGACGAGAGGATTACCACTTCTCTTCACAACTACCAAGAAATATGTGGTTGTAGCCCATCAAGCACACCTTAAAGTAATTAAATAAAGTTTCATCTTTTTCATAACTCTATTCTCTCTTCCAATCCAATTCTTTTTTTCTTTTTCTCTCAGCAAAAATTCTCTTTTGAAGCTTCCTAAAGTTGTCACTCAATAGAAGGTTGATACATCCTATAAAAGAATTAATACATGAAAATAAATATTCAGATATCCTAAGATGGTCATATGTTAAAGTGATTCGTAAGTATGCAAATACAGCTATAAAATACTAATCTCTTTATATATAAGGATAACGAGAATAGTTAAGAAGAGTGGTTTTTGCTATTTGAAATGATAACATAATCCTTTACCATTTAGTAGTAAGTGCCTCGAGCAATTAGATTGCTGGCTAAAAGAAAATGGAGATTTTAGTCACCTGGCCTATATGTCCTCAAAAACACTAGGCATATAGACCATCATGAATAAAAAAGGTGATGGAAGTGGCTCAGCCACCAGGTGTTCAATCATTACTGACTTGATATTATGCTGGTTCGAGCGGATATGTAGTGAAGGAATTGAATCTCAGGTACTGACACTGGCTACATATCCTCTCATACCAGCACAATATCGAGGTACAGACATGTACTTATGCTTTATGTCTAGTATAGGATACTAGAGAAGGTAAGACATGTATGCTTCACATGATTCACATGAAGACATAACTAAAACATTGTTGTATCCCTATGTTCAATACCCTCTTTGACCATGTCATATGTGATTAATTTAAATAGTAAAGGAGCAGATTCATAAGATAGGGAAGCTGTGTATTGGTGAATCGAATATAATTTGGTAATTAGATCAGATGCAGGATCAGTTCTCAAATCAGCAGCAAGTGGTTTTTCAAGTTGAGTTCAACTTAAATCCATGTTTGTTGGCGACCAAAGGCAATCAACCAGTTCAGAAATTGATGTTCGAGTTTCATCTTATACAGATACAGAAGCTGAAGCCGAAGATCATCTCGAATCTTAACTACCCACGCCACTACAAGGTTAGGCGAAACAGGATATCAAGCATAAGGGGTGTTTGGCATAGAAATATAGTAGGATTACTTATATATATACAGGGGCAATAAAAATGAAATTAATTCTGTTACTTGTGCTTAAAGGTCAGTTCGATTAACTGTTTGTGTTGACAACTTAATAGCGTAAGCTCTAAAGAAAGCAATAAAAGGTTCACTTCAGACATATTCTTCTCCAGTTGAAGTAGAAGAAGAAGACTAATAGCAACATAATATTCTTCTCCAGTTAAAGAAAAAGATATGCAGATGTAGAATTTTGAAATACAGGCCAAAAACAACATGTATCCCAGAAATACATGCTTCCCAAGTAATAGCAACCATGGACATCATCCACCGGCAAGACTAATAATTCAATATAACTCTCGTTTTGGTTAAGAAGGCCTTAGTTTGGCATCCTTAAAGCAGATATTCATTGAACCAACCTAGGGTCATGTTCATTATGTTTCCATAATTTTACCTCTTTTTTGAACCCATAACATCCTTTTCTCTAATTATACATGCACGGGTTGCAAATCCCTAGTAATAGCTTCAATTTCTATCAAAACAACATTTTCAATGCTTATATGTATTTATTTATTGTTAAGCGAAAATTACACCAAATATGTAAGTCATCGATTAATCTTTCTACAGTCTGAATTAAGTCAAATCCATCCTTAACCGAATCATCCCAACTGAAACTTCATATCAAGCAAATTGATCATGTAAGCAATAACAAACATCAAATTGACCTTAAAAAAAAAAAACTGGAAATTGTCTGATAGCAATCAGAAAAAGAATCCATGTACCTTCGTGAGAAAGGTAATCTAAGAAGAAGATTTGACATTGCATTTATAAGGTCGGGCATGGCGAAGAACTGGAGAAGAATCAACTGCAATATGGCAAACCACAAATTCTTTGTGATCATTTCTGCAGAATGCCGAGCAATGGCATGGGCAACCTACAATCATATTGAAAATCAAGATATCAAACAAGAGTCCCAAATCGCAACCAACTGAAAATTACAGAACACCTCATGGCCAATGACCGTAGCGATCTCTGCATCACTCCTGAAATGATCGAGTAAGCCAGTGAACACAACGATCTTGCCGCCCGGAAGGCAAAATGCATTGACGGTGTCATCCCTGACCACCAGAATCTCCCAATTCAGCCCCTCCAAGTGCTTGGTCACGGGTTGGGACTTCCTAGCCTCGCCCTCCATCCTGCTCTGGTGGACCCACCGATCATCGAGAACCTCCTCCTCGCGACTCGACTTACCCTCCTCCTTCTCGCTCAGCGCCCAAATCGTGTCCCGCGCCCTCCCGGGCGTGTCAAACTCCCCCCGGGGGCTTTCAGAAGCGTACTCGAGGTCGCTCCACCGCCGGTCGTCGTGGCGCAGGCCGCGTTGGAGAGCCTGGATGATCTCCTTGGAGATGAGGCGAACGCGGATGCTGTCGGGGTGGAGGGCAGGGAGGATCTTGCCACGGAGGGCAGCCTTAAGCTGCTCGAACTGCGACTCACCGAGCTGGCGCTCGACGGCGGGGGAGACGAGGACGAAGTGGCGGCGCTTGGTGTAAGGAACGGTCTCGAGGTTCCCGTAGTAGATAGTAACACCGGCAGTGCCGCCAACCACGACGACGATGAGGGCTGCGCGAGGGTTCTGGTACCACCGCGGCTTTCGGCGGAAGTGCAGAACCTCGGGGCGCGCCGCGTAGTAGTTGGACCGCCTGGGGACGACGACGGCGGTGGAGGCCGAGGAAGGGGAAAAGAGGGGCTTCGCGCGGGCGAAGAACAAGGGAACGAAGACAGGGGAGGAGAAGGACGACGGTGCCGAGAGGTGACGGGGAAAGGAAGAGACGTGCTCAGGATCAGGGGCTTTGGATCGGGTGGCGTTTGGGGTCTTGGAGGCGCAGCGAGCGCGGAGGGAAGAAGCGAGCGAGGGCTTCGCCCTCCTGAAAATATTCATGCTGTCTGCCGCTTATAGTTGCGAGCGTTTCATAGCAGATCTGCGACAGCGAACGGAGTCGAAGAGGCGGAGAAAGGGAGAGAGATTACACCAGCCATAGAGAAATTGGTAAGAGTGTCGACACATCCGGAAGCTGGGGGTCCGTTTCACCTCGGCGCCGGCGAGGATGCGATGCGTACACGATCTGCGTCCATTATGCTTTAAGATGGGTATTGAGATCAGTTTCTAGATCATGGACTAGCCGGTCGGACCCCGAAGATTCTGAACCGGACCTAATAATGCTCGCGCTCAGCAAACTTAAATTGGTTCGACCGACTCGAGTTAGCAAGGTTCGGTCGAACCATGTAAGTCGTCGCTTCTTTCTCTGCCGCATTGATATTTCCTCTCTGCAGGCTCGTCACTCCCCCTATTTCTTTCCTCTCCCCCGTTTCTTCTTCCCGAGATCACCAAGCGGTATGGGGAGCCATGAATCTTCTAGCTGAGGCCGATCGTCGAAGAATTTAGTGTTCGTGTTTCGATCTCGCCATCCTCGTCATCTGATTTCGGCTGATCTTTGGAGATGCCTCCCCTCGATGGAGGCTAGGGTTTCGGAGCGTTCGCGTCCAGATTCTTCGCTTTTTTCCCCTCGATCGAATCGTAAGGTGCCGAGCCTGCTCGCGGTACCTTCTTCTGCGAAGTATTGTATGATATCGTCTACCTATCGATATAATTCCTTATCTTTACTAGGGTTAATAGTCGAAGAATTTTACATGGATCAACATTTTCTTGACTTCTCTTATCTTTTGATGCGAGACTGTTTTTTAAAATCATAGGTATCCAAATTTTTATCTACATCGATACATTTGATATTGTAAGCCAGTTCTGAAAACAGTTCTTGGACTGAATTTAGGGTTTGTTGCTTGATGCGATTTATTAGAGTGGAAGCCGTGTCTAATCTAGCATAATGGTAAAAAAGAAAGAAGTTTGTAGCAACAAATTCCTGATCTAGTTGAGGAATTCCAGTGTCTTCTATAACCTTGTATGAAGGATTGATTTCGCAAGGATCGAGTGATTCCTTGTTGCTTAACTGGTGAAGTGCCACATCAATCTTTAATTTTGACGATGACTATAGTGTCATTGGGAAATTTCTCAACATGTAAAAAAGAAAAAGGAAGATGAATGACGAAGATCAATTATTTGGTTGACAACATGGGCCTAGCCTTCTACATGGGCACAAGGTTAATTTCAGTGATAAGGAATTGTTTGGCTGGTTAAATCTCGCACCACCAGTTGCCAAGGCTGATGGCCCGGACTATCGTTAGATGCTTAGATGTGTTATTGGTTGGTTTTCTAGTTAGAATAGTACTGATCAAATATTTACACGATTTTCAGACAGATTATTGTTCTTAATTTTTTTTTGACTATTTTAGGGAGTTATTTAACTTCTTTTTGAAATTGATGTGGGTTTCAAGAGTCATAATTTTATTATAGCATTTCTTTGGCTAGCTGTTTACCTACTAGGATGGTATTTTGGGAGTTGTAAAGTTTTGTTTTGGTAGGAGAATATGCAGTGATGGGAGTCAAATTTGTCCCACAAGTCAGATCAATGTAGATGCTTAAAAGGTCTGAAGGGCATGTTTCAGACTTGTACACTTTATTTTATCCAGTAATATTGCTTTGTTAAACTAGTTACTCTCTGTGGACTTTTCTCTCTCTCTGATCTCTATTTTCTTGCATAAAGAAACTCCAATAAGAGGCTCATATCCTATCAAATGGTACCAGTACGAGACAATCTTCCATGACTTCTGGATCTTGCTGACTTCCATGGTGGATCAATCATCAATTGAAGGTTATATCCAGGATAGTGTCCTGGTTGAGAGATTAGATGTATGTGATGTCTTGAGTTTGAGTAGATCAATGTCTTGTGTTTGAGAAGACCAAATAGCTGCTTGGATGGAAAACCAAGTTGAGCCTTGAATAAGCCAATATAGCAAACCAAAGATGAGAATGAGCCGCAATTATTGACTTTTTGATCTTTGTTTTGATAGGATATGCTACTATTAAGTCTTTTTCCAATTTAAATAGAAAAGGCCTTCTAAGTTGTCAATTGGAGAATCAAGCTATAAAATTTAAATTAACTTTAATTGTTTTGAAAGACAAGATAATATTCAAGTATGAAACCTTTGATTGGCATCCTCTTATGTATACAACTTATTTAGAGGTCTATTGGAATTTTTGTTGGTGCTGATCTCATTATTCTTAAATATTTGATCGAAGAGATCTCTACATTTATCCAAATATGAGTTCCTAATAGGTTCAACAATTTTTCTAACCTTTATGATAATTGCATTGCAACTATCATACACCAATAGACTCAAAATATGACTCTATAGATTTCCTACTAATGACTCCATGGACTTTCTACCAAAACTAAAAATGGAAATACATTCAAAATGAATGAAAAGTAGAAAATAAACAATATTATTCATAGGACTTATCAGTGAGGTCACCAGGCGCTTGAGAAGGCACCTAGGCGAACCGAGGTGAGGCTCGAGCACCTCAATTTGTGTCCGGGCGAGCGCTTGGAATTCGGCATGACCTAGGTGCACACTTGAACAAGGTTGACTGCCTGTGTGGATCTTGGTTCGATCGAACCAGATGAGAGGCCCACTTTCTCTTGCAGGCTCTACATGCAAAAACCCAACAATGATGATTTGCTTCCTCTCGCAGTGTGTACTTTGATAGTCCATCGATACCGTCAAAGTGGCTTCGTCTCATATGGTGCCTCTCCCTCTTTCTCCTCCCCCTCCGTCATTGTCATCGCCCCTTGCCAAGCCTCCCTAACAGCACCCTCCTCCCGCCGATTAAGGGACATGCAGCATGTTATTTTGAGAAATTAACAAGTTAATCAGACATAATAAAATTATGAAAAATATAGAAAAGTAGGTTATTTTTAGTTCAAAATTTTAAAGATTATTGCAAGCTTCCTAATCTTTTGTGTTTTTCTTTTGTTTTGATTTTTTGAACTTCTATTTTCCTTACTGTTTTAAATTTATTTTTTATCCATTCAATCTTTTTGTCTGCAGAGTCTGATCTGGCCAAACTGTTCTATTCCAACTACTATCCCTATTTATGAAACTTGTGGGCAGTAGCAACTAATGTAAACTTTTGTAAGCTTCTTGAGCCATCTTTTGCTAATTGTTTCTGCTTTTCTAGAAATAAAGCACTTAAAATTTTCTTATTTTAAATCTTAGGCAGTTCATTTTCTTCCTCGAACTAGAGAAAACTTCAGTTAGGAGAGTCAGTTCAAACACCATTATAATAACCAGTTTAGACTGGAACCTTGCTGATAGACTGACATGGATTTGACATGGAGTGACTTCATAGGAGATATGGCCAACAAAAATTGATGAACACATATTCTGAAATTTTCCATCATATTATTTAATTGGTCCTTGTTTCAAGTAGGTTAAAGTTAGTTCGGTTGATGTGTATACGTACACATGGATAGGTCTATGTATCTTTATATATTGTTTTCGGAATTCTGGATATATTCTTATATGGGTAAGTACATATATGATTTTGATTGTAGCCTAATATACATTGTTGCTGCAAGTTGCAACAATTATCTGGAATTTTAACTCGTTGTTTTGAGTGAAGTCGTGCAGGACGAGCATGTGGTGTTAGACACACCTAGGAATTTATAGTTTTATTTACATATGATTTATATTTCTGAACCCTTTTTACTAAACAATTAAACAAGTGAGAATACTATTTCAGTGCAAATGGTTCATTGGTTACTTTTAGTGCCTGTTCTTTATTTTCAACCAGTGCACCAGTTTTATTAACAGTAAAAGCAACAATGCATCAAATCACTGAAAAGATGCTGAGATGTTAATGGCATGATGAGTGCCAGTTTTGTCAGAATGAATTTGATTATTAGTCTTACTATATTAGCTGGTAATGGTAAAAAGATGGTTTCACTGTAGCCAAATTCTGTTGAAAACAGCTATTTTCTCAAGATGGCTTCTTCTCAGCATGTTGAAGTGGAGGCAGCTAAGCTTTTGCACAAACTTATTCAAGAGTCAAAAGATGAGCCATCCAAATTAGCTGCAAAGCTTTATGTGGTATGGAACAGCCTTCTTATTGGGTCACTATATCTTATTTGGATCAACATTAATATCATTTCTTTTTATTTTTTGACTGCTGCAGATATGCCAGCATATGAAATTAAGTGGAAAGGAGCAGTCATTGCCATATCAGGTCATTTCAAGGTGAAGGTCAATTAATTCTGTTTCATTCGTCTACTGACATCGTGGGTTTTTCTTGTTTTCGGAATTTACCTTTTCTTCCTCGAATTTTGGACTTCTACTGTTCTCAGTAAGTGGCTTCAGATACCTGATATCACCTAATTGAAGTAGCTAATCAAAATTATACTCTTCGAAAATAATATACAAATTGGATTATTTTATATTAGGAATCATCTTAATGCTCAATGATAGAACACACAAAGGGATGAGAGAATTTCTTTGCTTGTGATAATGGAAGTCATTTTAATGAAGATATGTTATTTGAGACTGGAAGTTCGAGTGACCTTCAGTAATTTTTTGTTTGCTTTGAGCTTCTAGCTAGCAAGGTTAACATTATTATAGTTTTCTAAGTAGCACATTAGCATTATTCTTTTCATGTGATTATGCAAATATGCCTTTTCCTATCAGAGCCTTGGAAACTGTCATAAATCAGCATGGGCTTGATATTGAAGCGCTAAAGTCATCTCGTCTTCCATTTGCTGGTGGAGCTCAAGTAGGGAGCTCCGGGCATGCAAAATCAAAGGATAAGGAAGCAATCACTAACCTCTTACCCACAAGCGGTACTGATGTGCCACAAAAAAACACACCTGTTGTCACTTGGCAAGTTGCATCAACTAATCCAGCAAAAGAAGAAACTTATGCTGGTCCTTCCCAAAGCTATATCATGATGAAAAATTCTATAGCAGCTCCAGGTACAGGAGACATTTCAATCAAGCTCCCTGGAGGAATTAGTAAGATGGACTCTATTGGACTTGATGTCCAACAAAGCTGTTTATTTCAGAAAGCTAGCAAGTCATCTGAGCATGAAAGTCCAGCTAGCATGCCCATGGAGGACACAAGATCTGCAAATTCTTCAGAAAGGCATGATATTGCTAAATTTGATAATCAAACAAACAAGAAAGATATAAAGAAGACTGTTCCTAAGCGAAAAAGAGCTAATTCAAAGGTGGCAGAAGATTCACTGCCTGAAAGCCCCCAGCTGTCAGATACTTCTGCCATGGGCCACAACACCCGGAAGGGCAAGCAAACTGATAAAAGTGGAAGGCAGGGTGAATTAAAAGCTGGTGATCAGGAACAACCAAATCCACTTCAACACAATAGTCGCTTATATGGTGGTTCTGGTACTTCGTTTATAAGCAAACAAGATGTTTGTCAGGCTGTTACTGAGAGGATGACTGATAACATGAAAAAGTCGAATACATTTAATCAAATCTCTAAGCTTCCTGATGAAAGAGAGGTGTCCTCTGCAGACAGAATTTTTGCTATGCAAAAGGGAGGGTTGCTGTCATCAAGAATCAATACTTTTAGCCCAAATTATGTCTGGAACCAGAACAAATTTGCCCTGCCATCAGAGAACTCACAAGGTTCTGGTTCTGCTCTTAAAGAACCTTTTCCTGGAATTCATAGTGAATCAATGAATATTAACAATCAATCAAAAGTTAACACACATGATGAGGCAAATGATAGCTCAAAGTCTATGGAGGTGCCTACAAATCACTTGCATGGTATGCCTACAGTTAATTCAGGGGCATTAGGTGCTTTCAGCTCTTTTGGCACCACCAACATGGCGTTTTCTGCTCCAGCACCTTATAGCAGCTCTTCATTTGAGAGTCATGATTTGACTTCGAAGATGCATTTCCCAAGAAGCTTTGAAAATTGCTCTAGTTCTCATTTATTGGATAAGGGCAAGGATGTTGTCCCTAGTAGTGGTGGCAAGGAGATTTCCTTATCTGCTAAACCAGCTACAGATTCACGGATCTGGAGTTCTGCTGTGATGAGAGAAGGAACATCAAGATTTCCGGGAAAAGCTTTCGAAGGTCAGACTGGTTTATCATCACATGGACAAAAAACAATGGAAGGAACTGCTATGCATCTAGAATCAAATCAAGTATGTTTTCTTTTTGATTGCTATATATCCAATCTTACATTTCAGCTGCCACGGAAATTCATCATAAGTGTTCTAAATTCTATATAGCTTTGGTAGTTTAAATTTGCTATAGCTTCTTGTAACTTGTAAATGTGGGTATTATTCATAATGGAGTAACTTTCAGTTAATTTCTGTTGAATATTTCCATTTTTTTTGTTTGCATGTTACTTTGAAGTATCAACTGTTGATTACTTGCTTTTGTGCTGAGTTCAGATTTTCAGATGTTAACATTTTGGGTTTTTATGGATCACTAGGAGCTCAGGATGCTTTTTCTGGTGCTTCTTGGGTCATTGTTTTATAGCTTTAAAATGGTTAGTGTTACTGGTGGCAAACATACTATTATTAGCTTGCCAAAGAATAGCCGTATGTTTCTGAGATGGGGACAAGAAGAATATTAGTGTCAATAGATCATATTTAGGCACTGAATGACAAATCTAAGCAACCATTAAATTTTGTTTATGGTTAATCTTTTCTTTTAAAAATAAGTAAATTTATTGGATCAATTTTATGAATGACTGTTACATTTGCATAAAAAAATTCTAAATGTTGTCTACCGTGATATTGAAGATGCATAAAATTTATTTATGATATAGATTTCCTCGTGTTAAGTTGTGTAAGATTTTAATCAGTGGAAGTGTTTTTAGGTCACTGCGTAGTGCATATGCTGTATGCGGCTGCATATGTAAATGGATATGCTGATTCTATATTAAAATCTGTGAAATATAATGTGAAAATTATAAAAATAACACTGATATATTTGGTGATGTTATCACATTTCATCAATATATGATGTAATTTCTTAACACACTTGAGGTTAGCAAGGCAAGTTTCTTGAGGATCTATGAAACTTCAGCAAAAGATTACAATATAAATAAATTGCTTAATTGTCACATCAAAATTGTTCCAAAATAAATGCATGAATTCTAGAATTAGAACAAATAAAAAAAAAGAAAATGAGTTCCAACACCCCACTTTGAAGGTTAAAGTATTTGAACATTTGAAGGCCAAAAGAAAGCCTCTTTCTACTTGGAATAGGTCTTAGACATTATACAAATGCTTTTTGGAGATTTCAAAAAACAAGCCTCTTTATACGTGGAATAGGTCTCAGACAATATACAAAGGCTTAAATTTTGAAGATTTTTAGAAAGAAACTTAAAATTCCAATCACTTCTTTAGATTGATCGTTGACAATAATGCTGTCTTATGTTGTTGCTTATGTTCCTTTATGCGGTTGCATGTCATATGCAGCCTAATTTTTTTATGTGGACAGTTGCATATTTCTGTTGTATATGGTACATGCAATGCAGTTCATTGTCTGAACTGCATATGCAGGTGCATAAACCATGATATTTCAAAACCTCAGTGATATATTGGATTTGGTTGTCCTGCAGAGTCAAAATCCAAGAGTCAATGCAGCTTTTTTGGCACATGGATACACCACATTTGACGGTTCCAATGAGACATTCATTCTTCCGAAGAGCTGAATATGTTGTGTGGTAAGGCTCTCATCAGGCAGTGACAGAGAAGAATCATTAAATCGGCCTTTCAAGGTCCTCCAATGCATTAGTGGAAGTTTGATATGGGGAAAATAAGAGACCTAAGAGATTAATAGTACTCACAGCTTGATTAGCCCTTACCTGTGTGTGGATACCCCCTTTGATGTTGAAACCTATTAAAGGTCAATTGAGTCCCTATGGGTTTAGGGGGCATGGAGTTGCCTTTGCCAAAGCATTTGTAGTGGTTGTAACCACCAAAAGTAACGTTTAGGGCAAGTCTATTTCTTGTTAGTTATGCAAATCTATTTCTTGCTAGTTTCTGCCATGTGTGGCTTTGGCATGGGGCACACTGGCTAGATGGTTAAGAAGACCTATATATCTAACCCCATTACTTTGTTAATCAAAGTGATTCTTTGGATTGTTGTGTATGGACTGGTTTGGTTACGCCTTTGAGAAGTTATAAATGATAATCCGTAGTTCGTGATGGTTAAGATTTTCTTAGTTCTATATGACTTCTAAGATTAGGTGGATTTTAGAAGTTCCAGTTAGCCTGGGTTTTGAATGTTGCAATATATCAGGCATACTGCATGGCACATGCTAGTCGACTAGCTATCAGTGTGCTTGTATACCATGACATTGACCTTATTTCAACACTAAATTAATATCTTAACCAGGGTTTGTCTTACCGATCTGAACTGGTGTATCACCTTGATGGTATGAGAGGTCCCACCCCATACCAGTGTATTTTGTATGCCAGTATGGTGGGGTGTACTGACGACACAGGACAATGGCAAAAAATAGCTCTAAATTTTTTTTAAAAATAGAAAAAGTTAGATTAAGGGTTTAAGATGGAAAATACTATTCAAGGCCTTAATCACAACATTAAGGGACTTAGTTACTCTTTGATTAACACAATTCTACCATCATAAAACCTCAAACAACATATTAGATAGTAAGAACATAGAGTAGGCTTAATCATCTCATAGATCATCAAAAATCAAGAAAAAAATACAGACCTTTGATTAGAGAGTTTTTTCTGTAACTTATGTGTTAATCCTCCCTAAGTAGCCTTCCAAGCTTGATCGAAACCGTAAATTTGTGAAGTTTTAAGAGAGCACAAATGTGAGAATGAGAAGAAGAAGTGAGTGGGAAAAAGATTTAGAGAGTAGAAGAGTTGAGAGAGTGAAAGAGGGTGAAAGTGGGGGGAGGAAAGGGTTTAAAAACCCTTTCAAATGGATCCGACTGTTGGAACTGGTCAGATGTGGGTTGTCCGTTGATAACGATTAGATTTCGGTTGTTCCGATCGATACAGACCGTATCGGGTGAAATGTGGTCCTTAGCATATACCACCTACTACAGAGTGGTCCAGGTACCAGTCCCCTATCAGATTGGTATGTACCGTCTATACCAGGAGGTATACGGCAGCACGGCAAACCCTAATCGTAACATTTTGTTGGGTCCATCTATTGTTATTTATAGTCAGATAGTTCAAAAATTAGTATTGAATGGAGATTGTAACAATTGCATAATTGTATTCATTGCTACTGTGCTGTCTGGAATATGTGTTCCTTTTCTCAATGCTTGCATCTGCAATCTTTTTTCTGTATTTTCCTATCTGTGCTTCTTTCATTCCTAACTCTTTTCGGCAGTTTAGAATTCAATGAAACAATTCCATTCTTTATTGGGGATATTTATTATGCATATGCATGCCTGTGGCAAAATTTTCATTGTACATGTGCACACATTAAAGTTACTTGTATCCCTTGACCTAATGGTAAGCATAGTGTTATTTTTCATTATGTAATTTTCCTGAATTCTACCTTGTTGAAATCTGATATCTCATTTCTTTCTGTACTTTGATGTTCATTATTTAAAATTTCCTTAAAAATAGTTATTAGTCTGCTGCTAGTTATATGCTAGCCATATTCAGGGAATCAGAGTATCACATGCTAGTATCTTTTGAACTGAAACCCGTTTCATGTCAATATTGGTCTATTTTTCTCTCCTGATATTAGACTGAATTACTGCAGGGAGGTGGATTAAACAAGGAGGCAATTCATCAAATGAATCAGGATTCCTTTGCAAGATCAAAACCAGATGGAAAATTATGTGGTCTACCAAGTAGTATGGACATGAACACTTCAACGAGTGCCCCTCTCAACAATGTTGGAATGAGTCTTCCATCTCAACCTTTTAGGGAACAACAACTGAAACAGCTTAGAGCCCAGTGCCTTGTATTTCTTGCATTCAGGCATGGCTGCCTCTATTACTTTGCATGTTTCTAAGTACTTATATTGCTTAGTTGTTAGTGGAGCCTAGACTTTTGCATGTTTTAATTCTTCTTCTTTTTGGCTTCCAGAAATAATTTGATGCCTAGGAAGTTGCATCTTGAGATCGCACTTGGAGCTAGTTTGCCGAAAGAAGGTAATCATCACTATTGTCCAATTTTTTGCAAGGTTCCTTTAGAACTAGTATCTGTCCGTCTCCCTTACTATCTGATAATTTCTTGACAATACTTGACAATGTAGATGAAACACAACGATGGTTGAATGGCAACAGAGGAACAGATGCATCTACAAGAGAAATGAGTAATAGCCATGATAATTCTGGCATGTTTAGTCGACCAAGTAATATGGCTAAAGGGCCTCCAGCTTTCTCATCTACTGGCAGTATAGTGGAGGCAGATTCTTCATCAAAAGACACAGGTAACATGAAGAAAAAAGGTAAGAATTAACTGAATTTAGACCAATCTATGGAATAAAAGAAACCAAGTGGTTTTCTGCTGTCAAACAAAATGATTCCGAAGCCGATTCAGAATTTGTAGAATCATATCTTGTCTCTGTCATGCTGCGGCTGTCTGACTCTGTCATGCTTGTCACAGGAGGTCCCTTTGGCAGCCATTTCGAGAACGAAGTTTACATGAATCCTAACCTGCAATCTCTGCGGGCGAACCAAGTCTCACCTGTTTTGGGGGTTGGTAAGGGACCGAAGGTTGATGCGCTGTTTGCATCAAGAGCCACTCATAAAGATGATGCTTCCAAAGAATCATCAGTGGCTGCTATGGTTAATCGAGAAACTTGTTTTAATCAACCTCATAATATTAGCCAAATTAACAGTGCAGGCAAGCTACATTTGTCAGACTCTCACTTGTTTGGAGTCAATACTCAGCCAGAAAGGTATCAATCTTTATTACCTGTAAAAGAGCAGAGTCAACTGGCTGTTGGAAAAGGATATGAAAGTTTGGAGAATGTAGTAAATGCATCAAAGGATATCATGTTCTCAAATCAAGTTGCTCATTCAGAGAAAATTCCTGCCTCATCCGAGTTGGCTATCACAAATAGCATTACCAATGCTTATTCTGGTACTAATGGTCTGATGGATCAGAGTAATTCTATCATTCAAAAGCAGAGCCATGCTGATGTATACACGACTTTTGCCACTAATGACTCGATGAAATTTGGGAATATGGAAGCAGTCTTGGAAAAATCTGTTGAACAAGACAATGGAAACCAATCAGATTCTAGTGATATGCCTGCTTCTCCACCAAAATATACAACCTCTGAGAAGTGGATAATGGATTATCAAAAGCAGAGACTTGTTGAAGAGCAAAAATGGACTTTAAAACAGAAAAAAGCTGAGGAACGAATAGCAGCATGTTATGAGAAGTTGAAGGTATGTGTGCATATTACTACTGCCTAACTAGATATGATAGCATTTGCTTTTGGGTCTTTTTGCCATGATGAAGTTACATTAAATTAACACTGCCCCTGTGAATGTGTACTATGTCGATGCCCTAAAAGGAGACTTTGGCCATTCACTTGGAGCTTTTTAATTGTTGTAGCTACTACACTGATCTTGAATAAGATGGACCTTGAAGAAGACTGTCGTGATACTTTTGCACCTTAAGCACTGGTTTGGTGGTGTTATGCCGGACTACTTACCAAAGGTTGAGTGTTTGAAGTCTCATCCGATACAATTTTTAAAATTACAATTAGCCTAGCTAGTAAAGACTTTGACAGCTTATCCCTATTACAAGGTCCCAGCTTGCATCCTGCTTGTCACTTTAAAAAAAGGATGGAGTTTCTTATGCCTAAGGCATTTCTTTTTTTCTTTTTTAACTGTTCTTCCTGTTTTAGAGGGGCAATCATATCTTGTTTGTCGATATCAATGCCATATTTTATTTTAAATTGATCTTTATTCCTTTTTTCCTTTCCTTTTCACTTTGAATGAGTGAAGAAAAACTGAGTTGGGAGGACCTAGTTCAAAATAATTGCCTCTACAAAGTTCATTTGAAAACTTTTCTTTTGGTCATGGAAACTCTTCAATATTTAATGGGTAAAAACAGTAAGATAAAGTGCCTTGTAATTTGATGTTTTTTTCATTGAGAAAGCAATTTCCAGGGCTAGATTGTGGTTTCTCATAGCACCCATATGTTATGCTAGTGCTTGTTACTGCATCTACTAGGACCATTTATTGACATGAATGTGATGTATTGGTAGAACCCTTGCGGATTCTAAGCTGGAGGTGATCTCTATAGGGGATCGGCCTCCTTGGAACTCTATAGGGGTTCCTCTCTCCTTGGTTTTCTGCTATATGAGTTGAAAGATAATTGATCTATTAATGATGAAAAGAGGGGAGAATACAAGCTATTTATAGGGCTTTTAAACCCTAACTCCTAATGGGACTCCTACTCCAACAAACTCCAACTCCTAATCAACTCCTAATCCTAGTAAACTAAGACTCCTCTTCCCCTCAACTCCTAACCCCTAGCCAACTCCTGACCATGATATGGCTGGTGGCTATAGGGGTCTCCAACTCTTAATTTTATTCTTATTCCATCCTATAGATAGTCCAAGCTAAGTGGGACTCTCGCTCTCTTGCCCTAGCCGGCCTCTTTTAAGAGGAGGCGGCTAAGAGACTCCCATCCCATAAGGACTCCTCCCTAACCCTAGCCAACCACTTCTTTATTAGGGGGTGGTGGCTAGATTAGGGTTTATTACATTCATGATGCAATTGACTTTCACCCGTATCTAACTCCGACTCCTAACCCGACTCCAGTTCAGTCGAATCCTAACCCTACTAGGATTTGGACTAATTTATTATAATAAACTCAAATCTTCTCCTAGCTGACCTAATGTCAGGTCTAGGCTGGCCAACAAGGCCTAATCTAAGGACTCGACTCAATCAACTAGGACGCGACTTAGCTAGGGTCCTAACATGTATCACCTTTTAACCCTGTTGTTTATTGGCATGAATGTGATTCATTGCCATTATCTGTAGTTGCAAACTTACACCATCTTTAATTGAATGTTAAAAAATATTCGTGTTACACCAAATTAAGGAGAATGCAGATACACTTCTGTAAAGTAGTTTTAAGTTTTTATTTCATTGTGTAGAGTTATGTAGCACATGTTTGCAAATATATTTTTTGCGTATTTTATCTTGATTGGATATGACTCTCCCACTGGGGTATTGTCAAAGTTGAGGAGAATAAACCTCCCAAGGATGATCAACAGAAGAGAGGTCAAATCAGTTAATCTTATATTTTTTTTCTGCAAGGAAAGTACCAGAACCACTCATTTCTGTGGCTTATAGGAGTTTTTTGAATTAAAACTTCTCTTTTTGAGTAAATTCATCGCCTTTCAAATTTCACAAAGAGAAACCTTCTGAACTCCCTGTAGAGAAGATTCTTGAATGATTAGTAGTTTCTATTGCTTCATCCAACTTAAAGGGTATGGAAGGCAAAATATTCTTCTAATTTATTGATTCCAGAACAACTGAATGTCACCTTTATCATTACAGATTTAAATAGTTTTTCAATTTATGATTTATGGTACTTGTCTATCGTTAGCTGTCTTAAAATCTTATGATTTGCTCTGCATTTTCTGTTGACCAGGAAAAAGTGAGTTCATCAGAAGACATTTCTGGTAAGACAAAGACTGTCATCGAATTAAAAAAACTTCAACTTCTACAGCTTCAGCGCCGGCTAAGAAGGTTCATTGGTTTTTTATTTGTGCCCGTTCTTTGTCATAGTTAATTTTGCAGCAAGGCAAATCTTATCAATTTAAATCCAGCTATTTGGCTCTTCTTTCTTTAACAAATTTTTTTCTTTCATGTATCTTGTTGACACACCGGTTGGCAGTGATTTTCTTAATGATTTTTTCAAGCCTATCACGTCTGACATGGATCGCTTGAAATCAATTAAGAAACATAGACATGGACGGCGAATGAAGCAGCTTGAAAGATTTGAACAGAAAATGAAAGAAGAAAGGCAAAAGCGAATTCGTGAAAGGCAGAAAGAATTCTTTGGTGAATTAGAAACCCATAAGTATGCCTCTCTATGTTACTGATTGAGTTTTGATTTGTTTTTCTCTATCTAGTGGAATATTTCTTTTTTTGTGTTGCAAGCATATTAATCAATGTCATCGTTCGGACACAGCCATGGAATGATGTTATTTAAATAACTAACTCTTTTTGTTCATCTCCTTTAATGGAATTTTCAGAGAGAGGCTCGAAGAGTCCTTCAAGGTTAAGCGAGAGCGCTGGAAGGGTTTCAATAGATATGTGAAGGAGTTCCATAAAAGAAAGGAACGAATACATCGGGAGAAGATTGACAGGATCCAACGTGAGAAGATTAATCTATTGAAGAATAATGATGTTGAAGGATATTTGAGAATGGTTCAGGTCACTAACAGTATTCAGTCTTTGACTATTTTATTGCATTTGTTGGCTCTTTGTCTTCTATTCAATGATCAGTTTTTTCAATCTAGGATGCAAAATCAGATCGCGTTAAGCAGCTCCTTAAGGAGACTGAAAAGTATCTTCAGAAGCTTGGTTCAAAGATACGGGAGTCTAAATCCATGGCAAAGCAGTTTGAGATGGAAATGGACGAAAGTCGAGAGTTCAATATTGTTGAGAACAATGATACTACAAATGAAGACGATGATGGAAGTGATCAGGCTCAAGTAAGTTTTGGCTGTTATATTTGAAAGCACTTTTTTTCTGCCTATTTGATTTATGTTATCTGTGATGCAGCATTATTTGGAGAGCAATGAAAAATACTACAAGTTGGCTCACAGGTACTAATAACATTTGATTCAGTATTTATGCATTTTGATGGCTTATGAGTCTTAAGTTGAGCCAATATCTAATTTAATTTAGCTTATTATGTTTAATTCAATGTCTTGTATTTTATGCTTTAAATTGAGCCGAACTCTAGTTGATCTAGCTGGTTGATTATTTAGCTCTAGAGTTACAAGAGATTATTTCTACATTCTATTTTATTAATGCTGTAACATACTGATTTTGAAAAATTGTGATGTGAACTTCTATGTTATTCAGTGTGAAAGAGAGTATATGTGAGCAGCCAATTTCTCTTCGGGGTGGAAAATTGCGAGAGTGAGTACCTCTTTGTTTTTTTTTCTTTTTATTAGTCAAGTTGCTTTCATTAAATCCTTGAATCCTTGTAGTATATATATGTGTTCTCAGCTCAACAAATCTTGCAAATTTATTATTGGTACATGATTTCAGGTACCAGATGAATGGTTTGCGCTGGTTGGTTTCTTTGTACAACAATCACCTAAATGGGATCCTTGCTGATGAAATGGGTCTTGGTAAAACTGTTCAAGTATGTTTACTAGTTTATCCTAGCAATGTCCTTATTAAGCCGTAACTGCTATGGTGTTGTTATGATGTCAAACGTTTTTTCAATGTCTAAGTGTTGACAAACTTTTCTTTTGCAGGTTATTGCTCTAATTTGTTACTTAATGGAAACAAAAAATGATAGGGGTCCTTTTCTTGTGGTTGTACCATCATCTGTTCTTTCTGGTTGGGAATCTGAAATGAGCTTTTGGGCACCTGGTATAAACAAAATTGCATACTCTGGTCCTCCTGAAGAAAGGCGAAGGCTATTCAAGTAATTAAACATAACAATCTGTTCTTTCTCCATTTTGTTTCAGAACGAGTAACTATATTTTTTCTTTCCTGCAGAGAAATGATTATTCACCAGAAATTCAATGTTCTTCTAACGACATATGAGTATCTAATGAACAAACATGATAGACCAAAGCTCAGCAAAATACATTGGCATTATATAATTATTGATGAAGGTCATCGTATAAAGAACGCATCCTGTAAACTCAATGCAGACTTGAAGCATTACCAGAGTTCTCATCGGTTGCTATTGACTGGCACCCCGCTACAGGTTGTCATGCCCTCCCATTCATAGTCGTTGCATTTTTCTTCACCTTAATGACAGTTCTGTTCTTCAGTTTATATAGAAATTATTAATATCATAAGTTTCATTTCATGAACATTCATATTCTGGCCGCTAAGTAATTAACGTTGCTTCTCTATGTTGCTATTTTGTTACTAATATTAGATGACCAGCTGATTTCTGCTGGAATACATGGTAGCGATTTTTCTTTTTCTAGTTGTCGTTACCATGTTTCTTTACTTTTTTCTTAATGTATCAGAACAATCTTGAGGAGCTGTGGGCCCTTCTTAATTTCTTGTTACCTAATATTTTCAACTCGTCAGAGGATTTCTCTCAGTGGTTCAACAAGCCATTTGAGGGCAATGGAGACAACAATCCTGATGAGGTAAGTATTTTCTTTCATTTTGCACACTAAATGCTGCATGTTTTTTCTCTTCAAGATACAGTAATTTCCATAGTGAATATCATTTTGAGCCTACACGAATTTTGTAGGCATTGCTCTCCGAGGAAGAAAATCTTCTAATTATAAACCGTCTTCATCAAGTTCTTCGACCGTTTGTTCTTCGAAGGCTGAAACATAAGGTTTGTGATTGACTTGCCTAGACGTTTTGGTTATAGTTTATATTTATTACTGAAAATTCTAAACTTGCTAAAACAATGTCTATGTTGGTGTTGATGAGAAATGCTCTGATTAATATCACATGTACTTATGGATAAGCAATTAGTTTTCCCATGATTTAATTAGAGAATCTTGAATATAAATGATTTTCCTAGTGTTTGGTGATTGATAGCTGACAAGTGACGCCAGTTATCTTCCCTTCCTCGTCATCTTCCTTTTTCTTTTTCCTTCCTCACCCCTTTATGCTTATTTCTCTTTATTTCTTCTATTGGATCTAATCATTGGAAATCAATAATAGCTTGTCACTGGTTGGATGGACCAACATATGAACCATGGTTTTGGTTCTGGTTTTCGGACTCATGTTGATCTCGGGCTGGACCAGGATGGGTCCAGTACATGTTGGGTGTACTGACAAATGCTGGCATGGTTCCGGTATCTCTTTTCTAAAGGGTTTCAGTGTTCAAAACCCTTAAAAAATCATATTTCATGGGTGTTTTCCTTATCCTTGATCTAGTCTAGACCCGCATTTATTGGGGCTTGATTTTTGTTGATGAAGCATTCAATTAGGTGTAAATTAAGCTAAGAAATAGGGGTTTCTATATCTGTAATTTGAAGAGATTAGCTGTTGGATCTTCAATTCAAGCATTCTCCTGGTATAAGAGGGTTGAGATGAGGGAAGTGAAATAGAGATAGATGAAGGGAAATGGGGTTGATGATGGTTTGTTTATAGACTGAAAAGATGAGTGAACATTAAAGGAAAGGAAATAGAGCTGCTAGGAGTGAAAAGAGGACTTGTCAGCCCTGCTCATAACTGGTCTGTGGTCCAAAGACATTCCGGCAGTCTTACCACCTGACCCACATTTGGACCGCCTGGTTTGAGACAGCCCATGTCCATTTTGGACTGGTAAGTACTGCTTGGTATGAACCTCTTCGGGCAAAACAGCAAACTGTGATATGTACCAATAATGCCTGCAATCAATTGTTGCTGATCCACGTCTATCCGGAGGAGATGGTGATGTGGAAATTGTCCATGATCAAGTATTTGGTCGAATTTCTGTTGGCTTTGGCTGATGATCCATTTTGGATATCTTGCGGCTTAGATATTTTTGTCCATAATAAACTTTTTTTTTCATAAATCATTACTATCAAAATTGTGGTGACCTTTCTTGTATATTTTTCTACCCTTCCCTCATTCCTTAACTTGTTCCAATCTTGCAATATGAAATGTGGCATGGTAGATAATTATTCTCAAGGATCTTTGGTAGTGTGGCAGGTTTTGCTCTTTGTACTTGGTTGGAGATTCAATTTAGGTCATAGGTGCTCCTTGTGGCATCAATAAATTTGTACTTCTGCTGTATGTCATGTTTCAGCATATGCAATCCAGTTTCAGAAGGTATTAGAAGAAGAACCAATGATTGAATATGATTTTAACATACTTAAATTTATTGTGCATTATCAATCTCTTGATAAAATCTATGCCGATATGATAAAATCTAGTAAGGAACTGCTTAGAGACTTCCATCATTTCCATGCTTCAATTGAGTTCTCTTTATAGTGCTAACTGCTTCAGACGAAGGTATGCAATTTTGAATCGTATCACCTGGTACGAACGGTATGTATCGGTCTGCCCGCTATCGGGTGGTACCATGGTTTTAGCCCAATACGTCTGATACAAGGCTGTATCGGGTGGTAACGTTCAAAATTTCGATCGTTATCGCATGATATAGGTCGGTAATGGTCGATTTCCACCGTTGTTGCTTGCTATCGAGCAGTATCAGCCTAGCTGCGGTGAGGTTGGTTGTGGTGAGGGAAGAAGAAGCAAGATAAAGAGGGAGAACCTCGGACGATGTCGCCCTCTAACGGTGAGGCGGCGACTCGGCTGTCGGAGACGTCTATGGCCGGAGAACCTTAGGACCACACCATGGATGAGGAGAACCTCGTGAGGTGGTGACTTTTGCCATGGTCTTCTCCTCGTCTGAGGCAACGAGGAAAAGAGGGAAGCGTCAACGACGACTCCTCATCCGCATGGGGAGAAGAAGCCTCGGTGACGTCACCGAGGCTTCTCATCCGCACTGTCACGGGCTTAGCTGACTTTGCCTAAGCCGTGCGGCACCCATGCTGTCCGTCCGCAAAGGTCAGCCTTCCCTGAGATCTCTTAGAGTCCCTTAGACTTACAAAAAAAAAAATGAGCCAGAAGCAATTCCAACGGGATCCACAAGCAACTACTCAAGCAAATACTTTATAAAGCCAGATACAAATTATACCCATGGACATTGTAAACTCAGAGAGGTTGCACACAAAGGATAATGATCCATTACAGACCGAAGTCCCCACAAGTGCTTACAAGACACACTCGTATTTACAAGCCAAAATTGGCCATAAAGCAAACTAAACTAGGGCTGCTAAGCCTACTGCAAGCCCGTTACTTGCTGTACAAGGTATGTACACAAACTGAAGGACACAGACAAATATGAGCATTTCATCGAACACCTTGTTTACATTGTTGTCCGTGACATTCTCCCCTACTTATTCATTCGACATCCTCGTTGAAGCCACTGTAGACGCTGCATCTCCTCGCATTTTGTTGAATCTTCAATCTTTTGCTTTGGCTGCAACATGCCCCTTTGGCTCTCAGTCGCTCTCTGACACTGTTGTTGAGTAGTCGAACTCTGATCCACCATGCTGCTTCAACTCACCAATGACTGAATCTGTTGTGGGGTTGGCTGAGTTGTGCTGATCCTTGTTGGTTCTCGTCGATCCTTCTGATGAAGGAAAAGACTTGCCTTATTATGCGCCAGTGTCGCAGTATACTAATGTTGCTTGAACTGGGTGGATGCTGGTTGGAACTTTGACGAGCATCACCTCGCAGACTTTAAGGTTTATGAGGTCCTTCCTCCACAATGTTTTCCCATTGATCCTTCCTCCATGTTTAGTTCACTTCCAAGTATGTTCGCATCACTCCCGCTTTCGATTGGTTAATTGGGAAATGAAGCGGACAATCTACTCTCAGTAGTACTGATCACAAATGGTGAGGATTTGACAACTATCGGCTTCCATAAGCTTTCTTTGAAGGGTCATTGAACCTATGCAGAGCTCCTCTGCTGGATAAGTAAGAGAACTGGGATACTCGACTTCACCCATTCTCTTAATAGTTGAGAAGGCAAGATTACTTGACTTCGCTCACCTCCTTGAGTTAAGAGAATTGGGGTACTCGGTTTCACCCATTGTCTCGAGTTGAGAAGGCAAAGGTTACTCGATTTCGCTTGCCTCCTCGAGTTTGTACTTCATGCATTGAGCTGGTTACTAACATTTGCCCGCTCTTTGCTCACACTTCTGAAGCACTTGAAGTGTTTGCACTCCTTGCATTGAGTTAGCTACTGTGATTCGCCTTCTCACTGCCATTGAACTTCTGGAATAGAGCAAAAAGTTTACCCCAACTTGGAGTCCCCCAACTTGGAGTAAGTCTTTGATAGATCTGGTCGCCTCTGGGATTGTACTGTCTTCTCCATCACCTTTGCCGCCTACTCCTCTGAGTAGAAAGGTACAGTACCACGTACTGCCTACTTCGTTCCTTGGTCGAGCACTCATGCATCAACCCGAATAGAGCAAAAAGTTTACCCCAACTTGGAGTCCCCCAACTTGGAGTAAGTCTTTGATAGATCTGGTCGCCTCTGGGATTGTACTGTCTTCTCCATCACCTTTGCCGCCTACTCCTCTGAGTAGAAAGGTACAGTACCACGTACTGCCTACTTCGTTCCTTGGTCGAGCACTCATGCATCAACCCGAAGTCCCTCGCTTTCGGCTATCTTGATGAGAAGCCCATCGACACTGGTCTTATGAAGTTCCTTGGCCTCTACCCTTCCGCCCTGTCTTGGTACTTGGAGTTTGCCTTTGCATTCTCCACCTCCTTGGCCCCCTTTTACGACCAATGTTCTCCCTCCATGAGAACAAGGGATCGATGACTCATCGGAAGTCCCGCCTCTGTGGTACCATGGTGCTGCCAAGCCCATAGCCCTACTATCCGTTGACTTGCATCTGCATCCCTTCCTTCGCGATCGGTAGATCCGCCTCTGCAGCACTGTGGTGCTCCTCCGAGTCCACCTCCTTTCTAACTACTGGACTCGTCGTTGCTTCCTCGCCCCTTTTAACCACCTGCTTCAACACCACTGTGTCCTCCTAGCAGTTCTCCTTGGTCGATGGAAAGACAGATTGCAACTCTCATGCATGGTCTCTGCCATCTTGTTGCAGGGCTCGCGTTGAGTCTGTTCTCCTTAGCTTCCTTGGTAGTAACGTTCGCTTACTCGGCTTTGTCCTCTGACTTGCCGGGCTCCCTTAAGCGAATGTGAGCACTGAAGCAGTCCAACTCTCCAGCCGCTCCGATCATACCTTTATATAATCAAGTCCCCTCCATGGGACTCACTAGTACTTGCAATCTGACTTCTCCCTCGGTGGTACACAACCCCCATATGCTGATGACCAAGGCTTTCATCTGGTGCAAGCTTCGATGTGCACACACGGAAGACCCGCCTCTGCGGTACCATGACATTCACCCCTTGAATCCACAGCCCTTCTTGCCGTTGCATTGTTCACCGAAGTGGAGCTCCCAGCAGCTCTTGATCATTCACATGATCACGTCCCCCTCCATGGGACTCACTGGTACTTGCACTTGGACTTCTTCCTCGGTGGTATACAACCCCCATGTGCTGATGACTAAGGCTTTCATCTAATGTAAGCTTCGATGCACACATGAAGACCTGCCTCTGTGCTACCACGACATTCATTCTTTGAATCCATAATAGCCCTTCTTCTTTTTGTGTCGTACACCAAAGTGGAGCTCTCAATAACTCGTGGTCATACCTCCGCTTGATCTTGTCCCTCACGGGGCACGGTCGCCTGTGTTACATTGCCACGAACTATTCCACCACGATCCGCTGCACCATGTCGCCTCCTGGTGACATCTCTATTGCATATAGATTTTTGGTTCGCTCCCTTGACAATTCACCTTCGTCCACCCAATCTTGGGTCACACTTAGACGAAGCATAGCTCTAGGACAGTCCGTCGCCTAGTAGCTCCTGAAGTCCCCTGACTTCACCAGAATTGGTGCACCATTGTCTAGATCCTGGGCCTCTATCCCCTACCAGCACAATCTCCACTATGCACCACTTGTTCCACGGGTCAGCCCTCCGTTGAGTTCGATTTCTGCATCGACTCTAAGTGTGCGTTCATATGATGTTACCTTGGATTGCTCCCCCACTTGATCTCGAAATGCATCCACCAATGCATTACCTCATTCGAGATCATGCGATGATTCCACGTCACTCGCTCGGTCCGTTGAGCTTTATGGAGATATTACCTTAAGAAACTCTTCCTCAATATGTGCGGTCTGTAGCACATGATTCTCCCTCTAGAGAACTAGGACTTATCCCTCCTGGATATCTGTCCTGTTGGAGCAACTTTCCTCTTTACATACTTCCCATTGGAAGTTTCGGAGACCACCATCCCCTTTGGACTACTCCGGCTTGTTGAACAACTTGTGCCTTGTTCTGCCCCCGCAAATGCACTTGCTAGATCGCGACCCTTCGCCAATACAGTCTCCACTTCACCCTTCAGGGTCTAGCAACGTGCTGAACTTGTTGCACATTTTAGCCACCTACGGACGTATCCTTTCATGTCGAAGAGAAAGTTCTGATGCTCCATGGCGTCGAGTTCCGATCGCGCCATGGGATGGCCACGAACACTTCGACGTTCGTGTACAAGCCCTTGCACGAGTACCGAATCCTTCGAGTTAGCAATTTCCCTCACCTGTATGAGCTTTGCACAACTCTTACGGTCATTGAGCATCACATCCCACTTTACATGGTCTCATCTTTTACCAAGCGCCCCGCTTGCCTTGAGCACCATCAAATTTGGTTGCCAACGTCGAGCCGTAGCTCGAACTCAACCATCCCAATCTTTGTGGGCTATGCATTCTTCTTCGCTTGCTTGTCCTCGTAGTGCCTCTCGCGCAAAGGGTTGGCCATTTCGCTGAATGCTAAGTCTAGATGCTCGTTCCTCTGAACAACTCCTTTCCTTACATCTCAATGTCCATTTTCCCCCAAACGGTTGCTTGTGCTGGTTGTCCTCCACACAGCCCAGCCAGGTCCCCCACATTTGTATGGCGAGTGTTTCTGCATACGCTTGTCCCGCTCTGATACCACATTGTCACGAGCTTAGCTGACTTTGCCTAAGCCGTGTGGCACCCATGCGTGTCCGTCCGCAAAGGTCAGCCTTCCTCGAGATCTCTTAGAGTCCCTTAGACTTACAAAAGAGAAAATGGGCCAGAGGAAGCAATTCCAACGGGATCCACAAGCAACTGCTCAAACAAACACTTTATAAAGCCAGATACAAATTACACCCATGGACATTACAAACTCAGAGAGGTTGCACACAAAGGATAATGGTCCATTATAGACCGAAGTCCCCACAAGTGCTTACAAGACACTCGTATTTACAAGCCAAAATTGGCCACAAAGCAAACCAAACTAGGGCTGCTAAGCCTACTGCAAGCCCGCTACTTGCTGTACAAGGTATGTACACAAACCGAAGGACACAGACAAACATGAGCATTTCATCGAACACCTTGTTTACATTGTTGTCCGTGACAGCACGGGAAGAAGAAAACAAGGCTTCTTCTCCCTGTGCGGGGAGAAGGAAACGAGGCAACGTTTGAGTGTGACATTTGTAGGAGCGGCAAGTGTAAAAGGGAAATGCAATACTTTCGACCTTAAGTTCCTTGAGTATGCAAGTTTGAGTGTGACATTTGTTTTATAGACGGTCAATTGAATCTGATCCAAACCTTAGTGTTGAGGAAATAGAAATCATTTATTTTCCTAGTTACACCTTTTCTCACATGAGGTTGGGATTTGTCTAGTTTCACTTGTTTATTCAATCGTCTGATCCCAACCCAAGTGTTGAGAGAATAGAATTGAAATAATTTATGTTCCTAGTTACACCTTTTCTCACAGATGAGCTAATTAGAATTGATCGAGATAAACTCGGTACACCGGTATGGATTGGTAAGTCAAACCTTGGTACCGAGATAAACTCGGTACATTGATATGGATCGGTGAGTCAAACCATGGTATAGATCAATGATTGACATACCGGTCTATATCGGTGTGTCGACATTTTGACGGTACTAGTACGATACCGGTATCGGGTGGTACGCACAGTGCATATTGCTTGGTATATTAAATATATTATAATATTTTTATAATACAATATCATATAATATAATATTAAAATATATTAAAAAGGGGCGATGTCGCCTCGATCTCTCTCTCGCATGGGGAGATGTTCTATCTCCCCGCGTGGGGAGAAAAATCATCCGCGGGCGGCGATGGCTCGTGGGCGACCCCCGAGCAGAGTCGTCGCTAGGGTGGCGCGAGGTACTTCTCTTCTTCTTCTTCTTCTTCTTTTCCTCTTCTTCTTCTTTCCTTTTTCTTCCTCAATCGACCGCTGACGGTCGATTTCTCCTTAAATCGACCATCGACGGTGGAAATCGACCATCGACGGCGGAAATCGACCGTCGACGGCTGAAATCGACCGCCGACGGCCGATCTTAGCGTAGCGGCCGGTAGCGGCCGGTCCGCGTACTGGTCAGCTGATGGACCGATATGTACTGGGCGGTATGGGTCTTATCGCTCGGTAACGAAAACCTTGGTACAGAGGATGTAAAATAGCAATACTTTTATATGGTTAATTTTTATCCAGTTTATATTTTCATATTCATCATCAAATCGTGAGTTAGAGAAATTATAATACACGTGTTCATAGAGCACATATGTTTCTATACATTTTTTGAGTTTTAACATACATGAAAGCAAGTTTTTGAAGGATTGAAATATGTACCTTTGCTGAATTTTGACATAATGCAAGCATGCTGAACAGAAGTTTTAAATGGATGTGTCATGAAATTTGAGAGAACCTGCTTGTTTAATTTTTGTTCTGTTTGGTAGGTTGAGAATGAGTTGCCTGAGAAAATTGAGAGGCTTGTCAGATGTGAGGCTTCTGCTTATCAAAAACTCTTAATGAAAAGAGTGGAGGAGAATCTTGGCTCATTGGGTAATTATAAGGTGATATACTTATTAAAGCACTTCTTAACACTGTTATATTGCTTTTTGTACATCTCCTAAGCCATCTTTTCTTATTTCTGATCAGGGCCGTTCAATACATAATACTGTGATGGAAATGCGTAATATATGCAATCATCCATACCTCAGCCAACTTCATGCTGAACAGGCATGTTTTTTAAGTGTTTGGTTCTCTTGTAAATTTAGTTTAAAAGTTGCTTCAATCTCATATGTTGAATTGTTTTTGCAGGTTGACAGTTTATTGCCTAAACATTTTCTACCTCCTATTATTAGACTATGTGGAAAGCTTGAGATGTTGGATAGATTGCTTCCTAAGCTCAAAGCGACCGGTCATCGGGTAACGAACTTGACATTTTATTTATTAGTGATTACCATGTTTAATGTTAAAATATGGTACTTCAGAACTTTCAGGATTTAGATGCATATTCATTGCCCCGATTCCATATATTTGAATGTTGTATCTGATCATATGCTGCAATGATGTTTGCTAGTGTTTAAGAATATCATGTTGATACAGCTTATTTGCCATTAGGTTTTATTGTGTACTAGTCGTTTATGAGCAAGGTTTGCAATTTCGACCTGTACTGCCCGGTACGGGCGGGTACATACCGATCCGCCAGGTTACCGGTACGCGGACCGTTCGCTACCAGGCGGTTCCGTCAAAAATCGATCGTCAGCGGCCGATTTTGAAAGAAATCGACTGTCGGCGGTCGATTGAGGAAGAAAAAGGGAAGAAGAAGAGGAAAAGAAAAAAAGAAGAAGAGGGGAATAAAGAATACCTCGCCAGCGCCGTCCTCGCCCGCCTGCCGTCGCTGCCCGCGGGTCGACTGCGCACCATTGCCCCCGTGGGTCGCCTGCGCGCGGTCGCCCGCGGCCGCTTTTTCTCCTGCGCGAGGAGACAGATCGAGGCGACGTCGCCCCCCTTTTCTTTTTTTCAATTTTTTTAATATTTTTAATATTATATTATATAATATATATTATAAAAAATATTATATTATATTTTAATACCGGGTGGTCCGCACTGTGCATACCGCCCGGTATGGGTCCTGTACCGGTACCGACAATATGTTGGTACACCGATACGGATCGGTAAGTAAAACCTTGTTTATGAGATTGGACTTTTTGATTATTTAGTTTTAATGAATATGTGATGAGTTATTGTGGCTAGTTATTGTTTCTGCTGCTGTTTCTGTTTATATGTGTACAGTTCTGAGGATTGATATGTTTAAAGATGTTTGAACTTTGAAATAGGTTTCTTGCCATTAGCTGATTTCATCTTTGATATATCACCATATTTTTGAGATTGTTCCCAGTAGCTTTGCTAACATGTTCATGATGTGTTTTTGACATGTAGGCTATAACATCAATTTGCAGTTAAGATTGTTTATGTGCCATTTGAAGTTCTGTTTGTAATTTCTTTGTTAATATGCAATTTTTTTGCTTGTAATGTACAACTGATTACTAAATACTTTTGTTTTTTGTTTTACTGAACTAATATGTGATTTGAAGTCATGTAGTGGCAGAGTTTCTGCATTATCCTTGTACATTTATCTATTAGCCATTCCTTTATAGTGATCAGTAAATTAATATGCGAATCTTCTATAGTGATATTCCATTGGTGTAATAACATGTTTGTATATTTATCTGACTTATCTTGTCTTGCCCTAGAGGGCTTCATATATTATAGAACGGTGACAATAAAACTCAAGATCACCTTTACTGATCCAATTACAAATTTGAGGATTTTAGGTTTCTGTGCCCACCTAAGTTTTGTACTCTGAAGCATAATCCTGTGTGTTTGTCATACATTTCCTGGATTAGTATTAATTGGAAAATTCACTGGTTAAGTTCATGCCATGATTTTTGAGCGGATTGCTTTCTTTTTTTACGTAGATTCTGAATCTGACATTATGACGTTGGCTATTTCCTGCAACTTATTCTTTAACTAGAAGTTAGAGATCCATTGTACTCTTTTTTGACAATTGATTTTTGCTGTACTTTATTTTTTAAGAGTCTATGCAATGGTCTCCAAATCTTGAAACATGGCACGTTTGCTTCCTTCAGACCTTGTTAAATATCATTGTTCTTGAAATAGTCCTACTGAGAGACAACCGCCTGTACGATGTAGACCTATTGGTCAACTGCTTTAGCTGAGACATGGTGCTCTCTTGCCTCACCTAGGATCTTAATGGTCCAACTGACTAACAACACTTACATGATGCCTGGAAGCTGGGCAGCTTCCAGCCTATTTGTTTAATCTGGTCGTTAGTGAAATTGTGGAACAGGCTTTCCAATGATTCAGTTGATAATCCACTACAGATGAGTGAATCATGATCTTGTCTGATTGTCATTATTTGGTAACTGAACCATTTTTTTGCTTACAACAAGACAAGAAGAGGGAGAAGAAGGAAATGATATTAGGGTAACCAGGTAAATCTGGGTACATCAATGGAAGGCAGCTTAAATTAAAGAATGACAAGTTTTCCTTTTTCCACTGTGTTTCTTCTTCTTTTTACTGTTTTCCACTTTGTTTTTTTATTTTTAAGTTTTTTTTGTATTGCTAATGTTGTTTGGTGGCTGCCTAAATGGCAGCTGCCTACATGGTGTAAGAGGTGTCTTTACTGCCCACACGCCCCCTGCAATTTTCTGTAACATTGTTAGGTACTATTCGACACAGGTTTTTTTCTTGGGCTTTTGATAGAGTTCTAACCTTTTACTGCTTATCCTCTTTTTCATTGGTAACTAGATTGCTTTTCTTATTTGTGGTTAATTTAGGGACTAATTTTATTCTTTGATGTGAAGTATTTTGAGGCTTATCCTTTAGTTCTGTGGGATTGATTTGTTGCTGTTGGGTCTAGTTCTTTATTCCAACTTTTGCATCATTGTTTCACTTGGGTGCAACTTTCTTGTTTGTACAAGGAGTGTTGATTTATACAAGGGAAAAATTGGTGATACAATCTGACTTCCGATCGTTCCTGAACAAAAAAATTGATGGTGAAAAGAATATAAATGAGTCAGAAGAAGGGATTTCTGGAAACAAAGAATAAGCAGCTCTCGCCTAAAAATGACTCAAGAGTCAACTGGGTCAACATCTAGCTAAACGCGGAGAGAAGAAAGTTGATTGTGGTTTTTTTTTTCACAAAAGAATGAAAGCTTTAAGATTTTTGGAGAGTGGTGTTTCGAAGAACTGGAGCTTTATGTTACCTTCCCAACAGTTTGAACTCATAGCAGCTTTTGTTCAAATACCTACTTGGATCAGTCGAGTTTGAATGGGTCAAAATAAATTGATCCAGCAAATTACTAGTTATGCATGCATGTTAACGTTTAACAACTACTTGTAGCGTAATAGTTAAAGATGGACAAAACCAGCTGCAAATAGAGTCTCATCACAATTACTGTGAAAAATATTTTGCTTTGTCGAACAAATTGTTAAAGAACTATATTTGCCATGCAATTTGTTGTACCTTTCTCTTGGTGATTAGGATTAAATTGATGATCATGGAAATTGATTGTTACAAAGCAGTAAAGTATTGAGAATAAGGAACTCAATTTTGCTAAGACTGGTACGCACTAGCCAACATTTACCACTCCAAGTGTGAATGGGGATGCGGACAACTCCCTATCAGACAGGCCAGTCCTCCGCTCCAGGAAAAGCTTGAGGGTTTGCACTCATAATGCGGAGCTGTGAGATAACTCACACCACTGCCTGTTCACGCTGAGGCCTGCCCACCGCCTTCCCTCTTCTACTGTCGATGGACCTCCTGGTACTCTTCCTCCCCTCCACTCCTTGACCTCCTCCCCATCTCCACTGCTGCCACCTCTTCTTCTCCTTCTCTTCCTCTCCTCTTCTTCTTCTTCTCCTTTTCCGTTCCTCATTCTCTCTTTCTCCTTCCACCATCATGAAACAGACCTGTACCAGTTCAATCATGGACCGGCAGTATCTGAAACTCCAATCCTTGACTAAGACACAAAAGATAGTGAGGATTAATGGAGATGCACCATGGAGATCATTGAAGCAAAGTGTAGATTATCTTTCTTTCATTTTCTTTTGCATAGGCAAGTCATCTAAGGTACATTAATCCACTTTGTGATGCATCATTATTTATGAAGTTAAGTCTGATGTACTAGGTGATATTCGTCTAATGTAAATTGATATATGCAAAATGCACGAGTAGTACATAAACACATTGATGGCTAATGGTATCCTTGGACTTGCCAAGCTGTCTTCCTAGGATTTAATGCATAGGCATGCACTAGAACCCATGGTGTGGCACATTCAGGCCAAGATCATTGTTAGAGGCACATTGGACGTTTCCATTTCTTTTAATAAAAATGTTATGGCTTTATCTGATATTGACAGCCATACTGCATTTCTGCTATTATTGTGCTTCCATTTCTAGAGGCTTCTTGTACATTGATCGTCTCTTTTGTGTCATTCTTTTGATATGTGACAGCTTTTATATGTTATTGCCTTAATTTATGACTGAAACATGTGATGGATTGCATACTTTCATCCCACTTTTTGTCTTCTGTATGTCATTCTCTTAAAATGTATATTCTGGAATAATGTCTATTGATTGTTACAAAATTCTACTGTATATTCTGGAATAATGGCTATTGTTACAAAATTCTACTATTGGGTACACATGTACACATCATGAATTGTCATATTGGAAATCTTGATAGTGTAGTGCCTCATGTGGCTTTTAACAGTTTCAGGAAAGTTACATGCTATTTCTATGAATAAATCAATCTCAATTATAATATTGTTTATGATGCTATGTTAACTGCCTCATGAATTTTTTTCAGTTTCAGAGATTTTCTCTACTACTGCAACCAATAGTTCAATGTCAGTTGCAATAATATGTATTATACTACCATACTCTATAAAACTTAAAAAACTACTTGCCTTCAGGTACTATTTTTCTCCACTATGACAAGATTGCTTGATGTTATGGAGGAATATCTCTCTTGGAAACGATATAGGTACCTTCGTTTGGATGGACACACTTCTGGACTCGATCGTGGAGCTCTAGTTGAGGAATTTAACCGTCCAGACTCACAAGCATTCATCTTTCTTCTAAGGTTTTGCTTTTTTTGCATTAAAAACTCACTATTTAATTAACAGCTTCATTGTAGTATACTTAAAGAAGTTCTATGGTGCCCTTTACTAACTTGGGTTGCCATTTTTATTAGCATTCGGGCTGGAGGAGTTGGTGTAAATCTCCAAGCAGCCGATACTGTCATCATATTTGACACTGACTGGAACCCACAGGCAATACCAAAGTCTTGTAATTGCATGATGTATGCATTATGCGTATTACCTTCTGACATTCTTTCCTGTGGGTTTAGGTTGATCTACAAGCTCAAGCAAGGGCCCATAGGATTGGTCAAAAGAGGGATGTTCTTGTTCTGCGTTTGGAGACAGTAAGTGCCATGATCTTTAGTAAAGCTCCATAAAGAAGTATGCTTATATCTTCATAACATTACCATCATTTTCTGATCCTTGGGCTTTTTCTGTTATTTGCCTATCAAAAACATGGAAATATATGATCCTTTTTTGTTAGTTAAAATTAATATTGACCTTACAAATAATAGAAATAAATATATTCTGATCCATCATGAACCAATACACTTAAAGCATCCTTCATTCACTGTCTAGTTGTTGTATTCGATTCTTTTTGTAGTGCCTTGATTCTTTCTTTCTTTTTCTGTGGCTGGAGTTCATGAATTGAACTACATAAAATTTGGATAGAAGGTATTGACTTCTTGGAAAAATTAAGACCAGGATTGGGCTGAGCCAGATTGGTGGTATGGATTGTAGAGTTATATTATTGGCTGAAGAACTACTAGAAGTAAATATAATCAAGAACATGCTGCATTTAATCGTTCCATTAGCCATTAGTTTCCACTAATATTTAGTTTTGCTTGTACATTTCTTTTGTGTTCTAATATTTTGCTTGAGAATCTTCTAGATCAACTGCCTATAAACTATTCCCTTTTACAAACTTTCTAATTTAGTTTTTTGTCATTCCATAAATGCTAATTCTATTGGTCTTATTTGTTTTTATAAAGGAAATATTAAAAAGTTAATTTGTAATTAATATATTAATGTTATGGTTTGCTATGTGGCTTTCTATTTCTATTTGTATAATATTCTAATTATTTTTTCTAATTTTATTCCGCTTATTATATTAATTTTTTATTAAAATATTTTTTATAATTCCATGTTTTTTTTCTTATGTGCTGATATTTTTTCCTTTCTTCTGTTCATTTTGTGTTTTCCTCTTTTCTTCTTTTCTCTATCTTTTTGTCTTCCCTTCCATTTCTTTTGCTCTTTTCTTTTCCTCTCCTTCATCCTTTCTTGTTTATCCCACACAGGTGCCCAACATCCATTACCTCTTTCTTTTATTCCTTTTCTATTAGTTTTTAATTTACTTAAATGATTGTAAACAATGATTTAAAAAGCACTAGGCGTCAGGGTCCCAAAATGCCCGAGGCACCAGGCGTTCGCTCGAGCGAAGCGAGGCGCTAAAATATAAAAAAATATATAACAAGTTATTATATATATTTTATTAATCTAATGAATAAAAAATATTGTTATTAGTATACTATTTTAATAGTATACTATTAACAATAAGTTAACAGTATACTGTATATTAATAGTATACTATTAATAATTAGTTAACAGTTTATTGTTAATATACGGTTAACATTAGAAACAAGGCGACGAGCTAACCTGACTGAGAGCGAGAGGAGAGGTAGTGACAACGGTAGCGAGTGACAGCAGCGATGGCGGCGAAGAGCAGCGACGACAGTGAAGACTAGCGACTGCAGTGACAATGGTGAAGAGAAGCGACGACAGCGAATAGAAGCGACAGTAGCAAAGAGCAGTGACGACGGCGAAGACAGCAGCAGCAGCGAGATGTCGGCGGTGTAATCCCGATTCGCGAGTGAGAAATTAGGGTTGCCTCAATACATATTGCTACGTTAGTTGGTTCGACTGAACCAACTAATGCAATCGACCGAACTAGAGCCTGGCTTAACGTAGGCGCTCGCTCGAAGCGCTCGATGCTTGAGCTCGGGCGAGCTGTCAGGCGGCGCTTCTTTGAAGCGCGCCGCCTGATGATTGAGCGTGGCGGTCGGGCCTCGCCTCGCCTCGCCTGAGCGCTTAGGCGAGCGCCCGAGCACCTTTTGCAATCACTGATTGTAAATAGGAGAAAATGTATATGTAAACCCTAGTTATGATGAAGATTTTTTTAAGACTTCTAGGTTCTCTGACTTTCATTGTTATTTTCTATGTTCTTTCTCTTCAACCTTTCTTTTTTTATTGCTGTTATTTTCTTTTTGTTTTATTGTATTTTTTTATTTTATCATTCTAATACCAGATATTTGTCTTATTTTGCATATATATCATCTGGAAGTTGATTGGTTTTGAATTTTATCAGTTCCATTGTTCTTTGATGAATATTTTGGATATCAAGTATAGCTCTTTTTAATGAATATTTTGGATAGCAAGTATAGATTTCTTGTTAAATTAAAAAAAAAAAAACAAAAAATTGTGATGAAGTATATTTGCCGTTTAAATTTAAAAAATTTTAAGATTTCTGTGAGATTGACCTTGATTGCCAAGTGGATTGTAGGTTTAGTGCTTGGGCTATTTGGCACTATTGTTGGTTTATTAGCTACTCCCTATCAACATTAGTTTTGGCCATACTTGGAATTTTAGTCTGTTATCAAGTAATTTTGGTCTTAAAAATTTTTATCACATCATTTTTTACCATATCACTGCTTTACTTCTTCTGATATATTATATAAGTAATTTGAACTAGCTACAGCCAGTTAAATTTAATAGTTAACGTGTACTGTCATCAGATGCCATATTTAGCCTTTTACAATGTCACTGTCCATCTGTATTATTTGGATTCATATCTATATTCTGAAAAAAGATGGTCCAATATAGGTCTTTGTGAAAGAATTTTAAGTTTGTCTTTTTCTAGGCTTTGCATAGGAATGGTAGCTTTTAGTAAACTTCAGGATTTAAGTCAAGGTGTCTGCTAGCTTTATTGTTACCTTTTTCAGTCCATGTTCAAGTTGCAGAGGGAGGACTCCAATAAATTATTCTAGTATCTGTATATATTCGTAGTGATTTGTGTAGATTTACTGTTTACATCTCTATGCTGTTCATTGTATATCTTATTTTCTATTACTACTCTTATGTTTGCATCCCAAATGCTCATAGGATTTCCTTAATGCAATATGGCCCTTTAGATAAACCTTGTGCTAAGTCTTTGAATATTTTATATTGGTATGGCCATGATTAAGGTTTCTGATATGATTTGTTAAATTATGATGATGCTACTGGAACAAATAGTTATGTTCTACTCTTTTTGGTCATCAGTATTGTTACTTAGGATTCATCTGTATGTGTGGTTTGATGGTTGTTATTCTCTGTTTGGTAATATGATCATTGAATTTGGAAACCACAATATTTTGTGCATTTTGTGTGCAGGTCCGCACTGTTGAAGAACAAGTAAGAGCTGCAGCCGAGCACAAACTTGGTGTTGCTAATCAGAGCATAACTGCAGGCTTTTTTGACAATAACACAAGGTAGTTTGGTTTCTCCTGTGTCTTAACATGTAATTGTAATTTGTGAGCAGCTATTCTTCTGAACAGATTTTGATTTTTCTAATTGCAGTGCTGAGGACCGAAGGGAATATTTGGAATCCCTACTTAGGGAATCCAAGAAAGAAGAAGCTGCTCCTGTTTTAGATGATGATTCCCTCAATGATATCCTGGCTCGCAGGTATGTTTTCTTACATATGTTATGTTGTTACCTCCAGACGGAAAACCTTCTGCTAACTGAAATTATTTGATTAATTGCCTTTATTTTGTTCATCATATAGTGAATAACATGCTTTTTTGCAGTGAATCTGAAATAGACATATTTGAATCTATTGATAAACAAAGGCGTGATGAAGAGATGGTCTGTCATCCCACACATGAATTTCATTCAAATTTCCTTTGTTGATGGTCCAGCCACTGTAGCCTTTCATGCTGTATTAATTTAATTACTTCTTGAAATGCCTTGCAGGCAGCATGGCAAAGAATGATTCAGGGTTCAACAGATGGATTAAATCCATTAGCCATGCCTTCTCGTCTTGTGACAGATGAGGACTTGAAAACCTTTTACAAGGCAATGATGATACATGAATCACCAAATGTCAGCACAAAAAGAAAAAGCGGATATCTTGGTGGCCTTGATACACAACATTATGGCAGGGGCAAACGAGCACGTGAGGTTGATTTGCTTATCCAACCCACAACATAGAGCTTTTTTTTTGTATGTGCATATCAGTAAGTCAATCATTTGTTTTCTTTTTCAGGTCCGATCTTATGGAGATCAGTGGACAGAGGAAGAGTTTGAAAAACTTTGTCAGGTTGATTCTCCTGAGTCATCACCTCCTACAGATATATCAAGAGAACCATGTATTACAAAGGAATTATCTGAACCTCAAACCAGTGACACACAGCTATCATTGCCATTGCAAAAAGATTCATCAGCTACACCCATAGAGCCATTGCAGCAAGTCAAGGAGCCTACTCCAGCTAAACGAGGTAGGGGTAGGCCAAAGAGAGCAGCTGCAGATGCCTCACCTGCTGCATCTGCTGCTCAATCAAATATAATCATCAAGCAGGAAATGAAGCCCCAAACTGAAAGGGTCTCCTCTTCTCCTACAGTTCCTGGTGTGGATTCTTCTGCAAGTGCAAATACCCAGGAAGAATCTGTTGCGGGAAGTCCCACTTTAGTACCAGCACCTGGGCCCACTACGTCAGTTCAAGCTAAGCGTCGCAAGATTCAGACTGGAGAAGCACCTCGAGGACGAGGCAGAAAACAGAAACTGGCCACGTCTACTGGTGAAGTAAACATGATTGTTGGACTTCATGGAGGAAATGAAGTAGGATCAGATAAACCAATAGTTGCTGCAATGCCCCCGGATAGGGCAACCATTGATAAAAGTTCAGGAGCCCTAAATGACCCTACTGTTCAGGCTAATTGTGAGTTAGGATTAGGGAGAGTTGATCTAGAATCAGTCAGAATCACGACTTCGTCACCAGAAGCAGATAATTTTAGGAGCATAGTACCATCTGTAGAAATGAGAGAAGTTTCAACAGTACCTGCTGCTTCTGACATTAAAGCAGTTCCAATTGGAACCAAACTATCTGTCAGCATGGATAACATGAGCTCTGTTCAGTCAAAGTTGCATGATGGTGTGAAAGTTGGTATGGTGCATGCCATTCCATCTGGAACTCCTGCAACATGCACTCCAACTATGCCTGTTACATTTGCACAAGATTTAAAAGAAAATGCAACTTTGCAAAGGGTACCTAGTACTGAAGCTAAATCAAATGAAAGGCATAAATCATCGGAGAAACCAGATTTATCTCATGGAGGCACCCAGAAAGCAGGACCTGATAGCCTTGGATCTGCAGAGGAGAAACTAGCTGAAGGAGATATTTCTCTTTGTAGCACTGAGAAAATGAAACCAGATATGGATGTCCAGTTAAGTAATAAAAGGCAATCGGCTGATAAGCCAGGTGACTCTTCAATTCAGAGCTCGCCAACAGTGGTACCTAGCAATGGTATCTTGAATACTAGCTCAATGAGTAAGGAAACCGGAGATCCCAATGCTGAAGTGCAGTCTATTGTAGCCATCCAAGAAATGGTCAATCCAAATAAACCACCAGATGCAGGACATGATAGTTTGAATTCCTCAGCATCTGTCATTGCAGTTCCTTTAGTTCAAGTGCAACATTTTCCAGGAAAAGACGGCAGTATTGTGCCTCCATTTGTTCAAAGAGGGCTGGATAAATCTTCAGTTACGAGAAAAAAAGCAGCTGCTCGAAGTGGTTCTGCAACAGCAGCTTGTGAACGCCGTGCTCGACTTGCAGGATTGAAACAAGCAGAAATGTCAAATAAAGCAGATTGCAAGTCTAAAGCTACAAAAGCAGTTATTTTGAGAGAAAGACAGAACAGTGACAGTACAAACAGTCCTGTAACATCTAGGACATTATGTAGCTTTGTTAACAAGCCAGATGAGACTCAAGCTGCTTGTTCACAGTCTTCAGAGGTGGGGCCTGTTTGTGAAAAGCCAGATGCGAACCTGTGTAACAGGGAGTTTGTTACATCTGTAACTGAAGAGAGTTCTGATGACTATGGTCACAAGACTCCACTTGTCAAATCTGAAAATTCCATTGAATGTGATATGCATTCTGCTGTTGGTTCATTAAACAAGTATGTGGGAAATGTTTTGAGAAAGGCTTCTGTAACACCTGCAGAAGTATCAGGGTCCTCCTGTAAACAAGATCAGAGTTTTAAAAAATTGCCTGGAGATGACAACACAAGTATAGAGATGGAACCATTCAATAGTGGAAGCAATGCAGAGAAAAGCAAGCTTACTTCATTAGAACATCCAAAGTCGTCCGCACTTTCATCTGAAGTAGATAAAATTGGTGGTACAGCTGAAAAGCCAGGAAGCATATCAGATGAGGTTGCAGCAAATCTGGTGCCCACGGGGAATGCATCTGAATCATGCAAAGAAGTTAAAAATGAGGTAATTGAGTCAGAAAGCAAAGCAACTGCCTTGATTGAAATTGATCGGCATCTGAATGTAAAAAAAAAACCCACTGTATATTCAACTGGTTCTTCTGTTCCACCCACTGTTGAGGTCACTGAGAATGAGGTAGTCAATGCGGTTGAGGGTCATTCTAATAGCAGCTCCAAAGTTGAAGTTATGGAGGAAGCTGTGAGTGTCTCTGATGGTCCATCTCATGTTAGTTATGGAGTTCATCTTGAAGGGAAACAAGAAGCTCTAGGTGTTAGTGAAAATCCAGCTCACCTAAGTTCTGAATTTGAAGGTGAGAAGAAGGTTTTGGAGCACCACCTTGATGCCAGAGTCAAAAATAAGGAGAAAGATGACATCATTATGAAGGCCTGTGAACTTCAATCACACATTAGTTCTGAGGCTGTAGAGATCCTTACGGATTCGAGGCAAAGTGATCAGGAGAACCAACATTCTGAATGCTGCTTGGAGACAAATTCTTCTGTAACCCAGGGTTTCAAAGTCATTCCTCAAGAGAAAAAAGAATCTTGCATTGAAATTGAAAGAACATCACCAGATCAATCTTGTTCAAATTCTAATATCGATATAGATGAAATACCTGCAAGTTCAGCTAGTGTGATTGATGAAAAAGTGAGCTGCAAAGATACTCAAAATGTATTAGGTGCTTTTTCAGAAAATGCCAGTGACTCTACTGTCATCGTTTCTAGCAAAGATCCAGCGCATCTGGGTGTTACTTCAAAGGAAGATATTCCTGATGGGTCATTTGTCAATCCTGACTATAATGGTGTTAAAGATCAAGCTTCAATAGTTGATTCTCTGCATTCTAGTTTGAGTGGTCAGACAAGTTCCCATCTTGATAGTAAACACTCTACTCGCACAAGCTGTGAAGACCAAGAACCTCCAGAAATTACACTGGTTGCCGAGATGTCTGGTCAGATTAATGTGGGTCCTGATGTTGAAAGATACAATGATTTTAATGTTACCTGTGTCAAAGATGAAGCATCTACTGATACAGAGAATGGAGTCATGTTAATGCAGAGTAATGTTGATGCTGATAGTGTAATCGGTGATTCAGTTGGCAAGAATTCTGGTGAGAATCAAACTTCTTGTGGTGATAGGAAGAACCAAGATGCATTCTGTCAGGTTAATGTCAATCCTGATGTCACTCATAGTAAAAACATCGAATCAGTTGACATACCTTATATGAAAAATGACAACGTTCCAGCCGCATCTACTTCTGGCTTGCCTATTGAGTTTGAAAAACAACCAGCAGAAGAACAATTAATCATTGCAAATGATATTTTGGAAGTATCTGATTCTGTTCAGCAGAATACTGACAACTTTGGTCCTGATTCTATTCATGAAACATCTGGTGATATTGAAGAAACAGTAACAGACCTTCATAAAACCGATGATAGTTTGAAAGCATGTATTGATGTTATAGAAAAAGCGGATTTATCTGATAATGTGAAATATCCTAAAACAGATATTGAAGAAACAGAAACTGACTTACATAATATGGATCATAATGTGAAAGCACCTGACCCCATTCAGAGTGTTGCTGGAGTATGCAATGTGCCTTTTCCAGATGCTTATGTTGATGTTGAACAAAAAGTAGATCTATCTGATAATGTTGAGGCTTCTACTGAAGAAACAGAAACTGACTTATGTAAGACGGATACTAATGTGAAAGCACCTGATCTCATTCAGAATCTTACTGACATGTGCAATAATGAGAATTTCCCTGATGCTCGTATTGATGTTGAACAAAAAGCAGATTTACCTGATAATCTGGAAGTCACTGGCTCTGCTGAGTGTGTTATCAACATGAATATTTCACAGACAGTTCTTGTTAATTTGGTTAAAATTGATGGGGAAGTTCCCGACGTTGTTCAGACTGTTTCTGATATCTGCAGTTCACAAATTGTTCCTGAGTTTTCTGGTGAGATCCAACAAAGAGCAGTTTTAGTAAAGGTTACATGTGATACTGTGTGCAACTTGGATCTGCCTTCTGAAACGTGCAATAGTGAACATCACAAAGCAACTGAAGCAAATAATCCTGCTGGTGAAAGTAATATTGATGCGTTGAACCTCGAAAATCCAGTGATTGAAAGTGAAAACCGAATTGCTGAATCTTTATATGTGCCCAATGTGGGATCGGTTTCTGTTGTTGAGGTAAGAGCTGAGGTAAGCGATATGGACTATGTTCAACCTACATGTGATTCTGTATGTAACTCAGAGCCACTATCTGAAACATGCTATATTGAACATGATGAAGTAATTGAATCAAAGAACATTACCTCTGAAAGCAGTTTTGGTCAGTTGAACAACCAAAATCCAGTAGTTGAAACTGAGAACCGAAGTGAAGCTTCACACATGCCCATTGTGGAATCGACTTCTGTTGTTGAGGTAAGAGGTGTATTAGGTAATGTGGAATATGTTCAACCTACATGTGATGCTCAATACAACTCAGAGCCACCTTTTGAAACATGCTATGGTGAACATAGTGAAGTAACTGAAGCAATGAATGTTACTACTGAAAGCAGCATTGGTGAATTCCGAAGTGAAGCTTCACACATGCCCATTGTGGAATCGACTTCTGTTGTTGAGGTAAGAGATGAATTAGGTAATGTGGAATATGTGCAACCTACATGTGATGCTCAACACAACTCAGAGCCACCTTTTGAAACATGCTATGGGGATCATAGTGAAGTAACTGAAGCAATGAATATTACTACTGAAAGCAGCATTGGTGAATTGAACCTCCAAAATATAGTGGTTGAAACTGAGAGCCAAAATGCCGAAGCTATAGACAAGCCTAGTATGGAATTAACTTCTGTTATGGAGGTAAGAGATGAAGTGGAATGCATTCAAGCTACATGTGATATTGTATGCAATCCAGAGCCATCTTCTGAAACATGCAATGGTGAACATACTGAAGTAACTGAGAACCAAAATGCCGAAGCTATAGACATGCCAAGTATGGAATTGGCTTCTGTTATGGAGGTACGGGATGAAGTCAGTAATCTGGAACGCATTCAAGCTACATGTGATATTATATGCAATCCAGAGTCATCTTCTGAAACATGCCATGGTGAACATAATGAAGTAATTGAAGCAAAGAACATTACTGCTGAAAGCACCATTGGTGAGTTGAATCTCCAAAATCCAGCAGTTGAAACTGAGAACCGAAGTTCGGAAACCTTGGATGTGCCCAATGTGGAATCCACTTCTGCTGTTGAGGTAAGAGATGAGGTCAGTGATATTGAACATGTTCAAGTTTCATGCGATACTGCAAGTAATCAGAATCTGCATTCTGAGAGATGCCATGGTGAACAGAAGGAAACAACTGAAGCAAAGAATACTACTGCTGAAAGTAGCATTGTTGAATTGAACCTCCAAATTTCAGAGGTTGAAAGTGAGAACCAAATTGTGCAAGCTCTAGACTTGCCAAATGTGGAAGCAACTTTCGTTGTTGAGGTAAGAGATGAGGTGGGCAATGTGGAATTTGTTCAACCTACATATGATACCATATGCAATCCAGAATTATCTTCTGAAACATGCTACGGTAAACATAATGTACTAACTGAAGCAAAGAATATTGCTGCTGAAAGCAGCGATGCTGAGCTGAGCCTTCAAAATCTGGTTGAGACCAAGAACGGAAGTACTGAAGTTATAGATGTTCCCAGTGTGGAATCAGCTCCTGTCATTGAGGTAAGAGATGAGTTACGTAATGTGGTGTATGTTCAGCCTACATCTGTTATCATATGCAACCCAGAGCCACCTTCTGGAACATGCCATGGTGAACATAATGAAGTAACTGAAGCAAATAATCTTACTGCTGAAAGCATCACTGGTGAGTTAAACCTCCAAAATCCAGTGGTTGAAACTGAGAATCAAAGTTTGGAAGCGTTAGATGTGCCCAATGTGAAAACCACCACTGTTGTTGGGATGAGAGATGAGGTCAGTGATGTGGAATCTGTCCAACCTACATATGATACTATGAACAACTCAGAGATGCATTCTGAGTCACGCCATGGTGAACAAAATGAAGTAGTTGAAAGCAGCATTGGTGAGTTGAACCTCCAAAATCCAGTGGTTGAAACTTCAGACCAGATTTCTGCAGCCATGGATGAGCAAAATGAAGTAGCTGAAAGCAGCATTGGTGAGTTAAACCTCCAAAATCCAGTGGTTGGAACTTCAAACCAGATATCTGCAGCCATGGATGAGGAAAATGAATTAGCAGAAAGCAGCAGTGGTGAGCTAAACCTCCAAAATCCAGTGGTTGGAACTTCAAATGAGATATATGCAGCCATGGATGAGCAAAATGAAGTAGCGGACAGCAGCATTGGTGAGTTAAACCTCCAAAATCCAGTGGTTGGAACTTCAAACCAGATTTTTGCAGCCATGGATGAGCAAAATGAAGTAGTGGAAAGCAGCATTGGTGAATTAAACATCCAGAATCCAGTGGTTGGAACTTCATACCAGATTTCTGCAACCACTGATGTGCCCGGTATAGAATTAACGTCTGTTGTAACTAGTAAAAAAGTAGATCCATCATCACCCGGCCGCCCCCTCATCCCCAGAGAATAGATGTTGACTTGTAGGAGGACCACAAAACTCATTTTGGGCAATGCAATGCAATGTGATTTAGCATGCCAAATTGTGGACCAAACAACATGCAACTGGTACTTGAGATATGATGTGATATGTCATGGTTTTTGCCACAGGTGTTGTAGATTGCCTGATTAGGGAGTGAATATGACCTCAGGGTTAAAATAAGTCACTAGGGTTCGTCCTTTTTGCCTGGATACGGACAGGAATTTGTTTTTGTCGCCCTCCCTTTTTTCTAAGGGAAATTGGGGACACTTTGTCCCTTAGGTTTCATCTTGAAAAATATTTCTGATATCATCATCATACTCGTCGAGTCCTGATGGACGCTCCCTCCCACAAATAACCACACATCAAGGATAGTAGGACACTTGAATCTGCATATGGTAATCTGTTGGTTTTGATCTTGTCATCACTTGGGCAGTATTTTATTTGTAGTAAGTTCAATTGGAAATGTGAGATTTATTACTGGTTCAATTTGCTTGTGGCCATCAAGTTAGTATTATGTTTATTTGTCTTTGGAAGCAGAATCCAGCCGCAAATATTTGCCAATGTTTGCTCCCAATGGCCGACTGATGGTGGGGGGGGGGACTGTTGATAGCATCGATCTCCCCTGCTTTTCCCAAAGTTACACCAAGAATTGATTCATCAGGTTCCCTGTAATGGTGAAACCTGAACCCTGAGAACTAAAACCTACAAGCTAAGTTAAGATAAATTGATGAGAAAAGTGTCGATAGAAAAACTAGTAAAGCTTCCTAGCCAAGTTGCTGGTATTGAAGGATTGTGGTTATTTCCTAGTAAAATTCTTCTAGCTGAGGGAGTGGTGTCACTAGACATGCTTAACCGCTCCAGAACGAGACTAGTGAGTTTGATTGTGGTTGATGGAGAGGTAGATCAACTGATTGGTTTGTGGAAAACCAGAAATAAACAATGAATGGCTTGATAAACCAGAAATGAACTCGACGCAACCAGTTCAGTTAGCTATATATATATTTTTTGGTTCTTGGGCAGTTGGACAGTAGGAGGCATGTGTTACAACATTGAGATCAAATTGCTCACATGATCATGCATATTTACTTGGTTTTATATACTTGGATAATTTTACAAACCAATGTTACATCTTCTCACTGATGTGTCTGTCAAGATCTTCCCTAGAGAAAGAAAAATTCGTTCTTTTTCTTGTGCCTGCCTGGTCTTCCCCTCCAATGAATTAATTGCATGGTTCCTTTTGCTTTCGGTGTGCTCTCTTTCTTGATTAGAAAAGCTGCTGATGATTAAGCGTATGAATTTGCAACATATCTTTCTGCAGACAAAAAGTGTGTTTTGCTAGAATCCAACCTCCAATGACGAGATCATGTGGTCCAGTAGAAGAAGCCACAGCATCAATGTGCCCTACCTAAAAGCAAAAGCAGCAAAGGATCCTCTGGTGATGCTCGAGAGCTGCTTTCTTTTCTGAACTGAAGCACTAACAACTTGGAGACCTACCTACTGTGGGAGAAGGAAGAAGGCATGCGAAGCAGTGGAGATGATGCATGATGGGGGGATGGTGTCAGTTCATCATATGGATGCATGCATGCATAAGAGCTGGTGTCAATGGAAAGAAACTTCACATTGGCAGTTTGAGTGTCAACAAATGTCAAGCAGTTCCCCTGGGCTTGTCTCAGGGTTCCAAATCTGCCATGATACAAATCATACATAATCTGTATCCAACGGAAACTTCTCAAAGCAGAATGACAGGAAGAATGTAGGTCGGACATACATAAATCTGTATCAAATGGAAACTTCTCCAAGCAGAATGACTGGTAGAATGTAGGATGGGCAACTCATCTCCTGTAATTCCACTCTAACTACTAATTATCTCCATTAAAGGAGTGCTTAATCCTCACATGAGCTTGTTATTGCATCGGTCATCTACCATCAGCCACTGGCATGAACATTATTATATCAGATCATTGCTCTCGACTACAGTTCCCAGTGTCATTGCATCGGTCATCTACCATCAGCCACTGGCTGTGCTCGGTTACACAGCTTGAGTTGGAGAGAGCAGATTCGTCCCTCCCCCCCCCCCCCCCGATGGAGCTCCAGGCAGTGGTTATTACAGATGTTCCCTGTGGTACAGCCTAGAATTTATGGGAGAACAACAAGGTAGCTGAAGTAAATTATAGTCGCAAAGATGCATATAGTTTTCAGACAACACAAGGTTGGTCTGGTAGATAAACCAAACAAGCAGTGATTCAAACCTCTCACATCTATCTATCCATCCATCCATCCATCCGTTTGTTGTAAATAATCCAATTAGGTATGATTAATTTAGAGAGTTGTTATTAGATAAAATAAAATATAAAAATTTAGATCTAATTTAGTTTAGATGATGATCAGATTTTTTAGTGTTTTAAAATATTTATATTCTATCTTTTAATCAAAATAAATAGGTGCTCTTTGTTTATTCTAAAGTATTGCATAGTACTCTTGGTAATCCTCTACTATTATCTTCTCCTTCTCCCTGAAGTTCTACAGAAAAGTCAATAGTGGTTGATATCAGAAGATCAAAAAGAGTACATCAATTAAAAAGAAGGGAAAACTAGTAGATCCAGAATGACAGGTCTTACAGTAAGTATTTCTAATCAACTTCTTTCTATCCTTAAAGTTGATAATTATTAGTTTTGTGCTATTAAAATGAAAACTCTCCTTATTTCACAAGGATTGTGGAAGTTGGTAGAAAATGATTTTGTTAAGTATGATATGAAGGATTCTAAGATTATTAAGGATCAAAAGGGTTAGATGAATAAAAATATGCAAAGAGATGCAAAGACCCTCTATATACTACAACAAGCAATGATTCCTTATTCCCCCGAATCATGATGGCATCAACATCAATAGAAGCATGGAAGATACTAAAAAGGTATATTTGAAGGTACAAAAAAGGTAAAAATTTTAAAGCTTCAAATTCTTTATCGTAAATTCGAAACACTTATAATGAAAGATTCAAAATCAATTGATGATTTCTTCTCAAAAGTTTCTTCTATTGTGAATCAAATTAGATCTTATGGTAAAAATATAAAAGATCAAACTGTAGTAGAAAAAGTTTTACGAAGTTTATCTTCAAAATTTGATATGATCTCAACTGCTACAGAAGAAGATAAAGATACAAGTACATTATCTATTGATGAATTAATGAGATCTCCTTTAGTTCATGAATAAAAAGTGAACAGATCTTCAGATGAAACTTTGAAACATATTCTTCAAATGAAGATTGATCAAGGATCAAAAAGAGAATTCAGAAATCAGATTTCAAGGGAGAGATTAAAATGATAGAGGACGAGGCCGACCAAATGAAGATAACAAAGAAACTCAAAAATATTTTTGTTACAAAAAAATAGGGCATATTGAAAAGGATTGTTGGTACAAAAATATAAATTTAAATGTTACTATATATTCTTATTATGAAAAATATGGACATCTTGAAAAAGATTCTTTGAACAAAGATCAAACAAATTATTATGAGGAAAATAATAATAATAAAAGAGATGAAGAGAATATTTTATTTATAACATCTGATGAAGAATATTATAGATTTGTTTGGTTTTTGGATAGTGGATACAGTAATTATATGACAAGAGATAGAAGTCTATTTCAAAAGCTTGATGATTATCTACTGTGCAGATGGAAAATGGTAAAAAGATTCAAGTAAAAGGAAAAAGAACAATTACTGTGAACATAAAGTTTGGTAAAAAAAATTATTGACAATGTGTTATTTATTCCTGATTTAAAATAAAATCTCATTAGTATATGATAACTAATGAGAAAAGAATATTATGTTATTTTTGATGATAAAAAATATAAGAAAAGTAAAAAATTAATAGCAATGGCGAGGATGACAAAAAAAATTTATTTACCTTATTATTTTTGAATTTTACTATTTCTACTGATGAATCAACATTATGGAAAAATAGTTATGATTATCTAAAATTTTGTGGATCTATACAAACTATCTCAGACGGTGTAGGTCATGATAATTTAGAAACTACAGTTGATAAAATATATCAACAAGAAAAGGATGAGATTTTAAATTCTGGTATAAGTTTTCGATGATATAAAGAAAGCCAAGAGATAGAAAAGAAAAATGAAGCCTTTGCATTCAAAGGGATTCGATCATACAAATACAAAACCGCCATCAGATCATCAGAGATGGATATCAAAGAGAAAAAGATCAAGTTATAGACCTAAGCAGAAGCATAAGACAACCGCTGCAATATCGAAGATCAGCTCGTTGACGTCTCCACAAAATTCTAGCAAAAAAATATTTCTTTAAAAATAATTTTAAATTATAAGTACTTGAATTAAGGGGGTGTGTTGGAAATAATCCAAATAGTTAAGATTAATTTAGGGAGTTAGTATTAGATAAAATGAAAGATAAAAATTTAGATCTAATTTAGTTTAGATGATGATAAGATTAGTTTAAATGAGGGTAAGATTTATTTATATTTGATAGATTTTTTAGTGTTTTAAAATATATATATTCTATCTTTTAATCATTATAAATAGGTGCCCTTGGTTCATTCCAAAGCACTGCATACTGTTTATGGTAGTCTCATCTCTTCCTATCCTTTCACAGGATCATTGATGGTATTTGGGGAGATTGAGAGAATAATCGTAATCTCTCTAACTCTATTCCCTATTGCCGTTTCGTGCATTAGGTTTATAGTAGGTCCCAATAGAATATAATTTTTTTTTGATATTGACTAATATCTTTTATCAAAATCTAATTAATTCATAATATATCTTATTCAATTATAAAGAGTCATATAATCTTACAAGAAAAACATATATCACAAATATCTTTATTTATAGTTAATTAGTAAAATATTTTTTAAATTATTTTTAGATCAAAAAATATTTTTTTATTACCCCTATCAATCACCAATTAAATTACTAGATCAACTTAACTTAAAGCAATCATATGGTGTCATCTAACAGTATAAAGATTTATTCTAGATATTTTTTGGATGTCTTTAGACTCTGTCAGAATGAATAGTCTTTTTTTGTGGAAAAAGAATGTTTAAAAACTTTACTGATGAAATCGAAAGCAAACAATTACGTTCTGTATCGTTATTTTTAAAGAAAATAAATTCTTCCAAAGATCAAAGAATTTGTTAACCCTGACATAAGTGATCAACTGATTAGCTATATGATTTTCTTTATGGAATATATATGATATCTTATAATCTTTTATAGCTGATAGGACTACTAATGGGCCGATCCAGTCACCTGTTACGCATCAAAGACAAAGCACCACGCCAGTAGCCAACCTATCATAGCAAGACCTGACTTGGCATAGCAGAATCTGATCTGGCATAATGAAAGCTGACCTGACATAAGGAAGTCTGACTTGGATAAAGACGACCATAGAGTATTATGTAGAGCAGCGTCTGATGTAAAGACTTGACGCTCGAAGACCTCAGAACCATGCAAGATCATACTCCAGCTTAGCAAATGATGCCGGTGACATTAAAGACCAAGGTATGATCAACCCCCGACCGACAGATATAAAAGTCACCCACGGACACAAGTTAAGGAAAAAAAAGAATGAATACACTCTACATACTGTATTCATAACCTCATTCGGGGCACTGACTTGATCGTCGGAGGGGCCACATAAGGCACCCCTCCTCGATGAGGCCTTCGTGCAGGACCCCGTGTAGGAGTATCCTGAGACGAGCATCAGAGAGACCCGAGCAACCTCTCCTGAGCTCCCATACCTCTTTCCCGACCGACACAAACGATCTTACGCACATGGGCAGGACCAAGCCGTGCTGACTTCCTGGCCATGGCACAAGATCCCATAATATTTTGACATTAGAAAGATGACTCGATATCGCAAGAGCGCCTGCAGAGCAATACGAATGTAGAACGTCCTGGCGAGGAGACTCACATCCCCCCACCGACTCTTGATGTCGGGGGACTGAGCTCCTTTCCTCTCTCTGAGGAAGCAAACCCGCCAGCACCCACTTTGAATTGCTATTGGAGACTATTCAATGATCCAGGATTCTCTCCTCTGACAATGAATCTCGAGCCCCCAATCGTCATTGTCGAGGCTTTCCTTAGCCTCACCTACCAAGTCCAAGCATTTGTTGGAATGAGGCAAGTCATCATCCTGCAGATCCCACAACTTATGACCACAGTGGTGCCCCCGTAGCCTACCCCCCGGTCGGTCCCCCAGCAAATACAGCCCGAATTACCCCTTACCTAGGAGGATTAGTCCATACCTCAACCCGACACTAATGGGTAGCGACGCCTCCCGACCGAGGTGAGGTTGGGAACCTCAAGAATCACCACCACATAGTTAGTGAGCCATCCCTGAGGCTCCACTTCCACAGCCCCCAAGCTGGACACCCTCTCCTTCGACTCAGCGAACTTGTTAAGGGCATAGCTACGTCAAGTAAACTAGAGACTGGACGAGGTTCAGAAAGAGTTCATCAAATCCAAGGAGGGGCTCAAGGAAAGCTCCAAGCGCCGCTCCCCATTTGTCCCTGAGATATAAGACAAGCCCATCTCGACCAACTTTTGATTGCCCTCGCTTGAGTCTTAAGATAGTAACTCAAACCCGATAAAGCACGTTGCGGCCTTTCGGGTCCAAATGTCCCTCTACAACATCTCAGATTTGCTAATATACCGAGCTTTCACGACTACCCTAAGAGGCCTGGCTCGAATGTGGTATAGATGGCTTAAGTCATCCTCGATCTCATCATTTGATTAGCTCGTAAAAGAATTTGAATTGATCGAGGCCCACTGCCGCTTCACTCCTCGGCCTGAGCCAAGGGAGTGAGGAGTCCCTCGTCCAATTCGTCGGGCATTTCATAGCGAAGATTCGAGGAGTGTAAGATGTGCACCCCTCTCTAGAGATCCAAGCATTCTTGATGGGACTCCAACCCTCCAAATTTTTTTGGTCATTGGTTGAACGCTCGACAACAACAATGCCCAAGATGATACAACGGGCAAACCAATACGTAGCTGTCGAGACCCTGGTAGCTGGGAAGCGGGATGATCAGAAGCACCCCCACACAGAACAATCGCGAGGACAACCCTTGGGACCCCCAAGGAGAAGGATTGACCGACTCAAACTTCTGCTACTAAGGCCACCACCGATCCCCCTTAATTCTACTTGGATGGAGATTTTCCTCTAAATTCGAGAGAAGGGGCTCCTCAGGCCTCCCAATCCGATCAAAATATAATCTGAGGATGAGACAAGAGAAGATATTGCCACTTCCATTAGGAGCACAGACATGATGTTAGGATCAATTGACACTAAGAGATGGGGTGAATTAGTGCAAAAGTGAAAGTGCTCGATTCGAAAACCTTGCTTTCAAGAAGTAAAGAAATAAAGTCAGAACTGTCTTTTGTATTTAGTTGGAAACGATTAAGAACTCGAATGTCATGAAAATGATGATAATATCTTTGTATGAATTAATTAAGAGCAATAGAAAATAGTAAACAAGATAAGTAAAGAGCACTCACAATTTATAGTGGTTCGGCCCCAATCTTGGCCTACGTTCACTTTCGAGTCCTCTTCGTCGAGTCTTATTGGTGTCCACTATCGATCTTCTTTGTGTGAAAATAAACCCTTACAAACTTTTAACTTACAAGGGAGACTCTATACAAGAATACAACATATAACTCACTCCCTTCCTCCTTTTCTTTTTATTACACACTTTTAGCACATTTTTTTTCACAGATTTTTGCCTAATGACTTATGTGAATACTTGTACTAAATACAAGAAAACTTAGGTATTTATAGGCCCCAATTGGCTTTAGAAGAATGGAGTATGGGCAACCACCAACGCCAATGGTACAACCGTCAAAAGCTACCCTGAAAATAGGGTATGAGTGGTACAAACATTGGCCTGGGTAGTCCAACCGCCACTTGCTGCTCAGATTCCTAGGTGGTGGTGGTACAATCGCCACTCACCGGTGGTACAATCGCTAGGATTTCCCGAAAAGTGACCCTTCACTTTTCAATCCCGACTTGTACCTCCTATTGACTAATTTTCAGGTCAACTAATTGAGCTCAATCCATCCCCTTAGTGGACCTGGTTGTCTTACATTGAGTTGATTTAGATTCTTTCTAAATCAAACTCAATTAGGACTCATTCCCTAATTATGAATCATTGATTACAATCATAAGGACCATCAAGCTAAACAATGACCTAACACGCGTCAATCCGATAGTCTCCGACATTCTTACGGTGAGTCTTACAGTCTTCCTCCGGCGATCTCCCAACGTGTTCCCAATGAGCTTCTTGATTCCTTTGGCGAACTCCCGGCGAGCTC